>CM064567.1:30392165-31115154 GCA_032716605.1 Paralithodes platypus | reverse complement strand
AATGACGTATGCCTCAGAAACATGGGCCGTTAAAGTAGAGGATGTCAACAGAATGGAACGTAATGAAATGAGCATCGTGAGATGGATGTGTGGGGCCAGGCTGCAGGATAGAATAACAAATGATGAGCTGAGGAGACGTTTAGGTATAAAGAATATTAGCGAAGTGATGCGTACAAGTAGACTGGGATGGTATGGACATGTGGAGGGAATGGATGCACAAAATTGGGTGAACAAATGCAGGTCTATGATTGTGGAGGGAGCTGCACCAAGAGGTGGACCGAGGAAGACCTGGGATCGGATTATATGTGCCGATCTCAAATTTAAAAACTTGACAAGTGAAGCAGCCTTTAACAAGGTTGCATTGGAACGCCGCCATTAGGACAAGAGACTGAAACTGCACGTATGTGTGGAGCACTCAGTCTTAAAATTGTACGTATATATATATATATAAAGAGTATATATACCGTATATATACAGCATATATATACATATTTTAATAAGCATGCAATACCCAATATGTTGGATATATGTTCTTTGGAAAGAGCAGCTTAGGAAGTGGTAAATGGATAAGATAATGTGCCAGCAAATCGATATGCAATTAAGGTAGGGAAGTGAGGAGTTGATTCAAGGAAGTACAATAACATAAACACAGTACAACAAGCCATTATATTTGGGAGTATATATATATATATATATATATATATATATATGTACAGAAGGGAATCAAAGTTATCAGTGGGTTGCTGGGTTGTAGAGGTTGTAGTAGGTTGCTGGGTTGTAGAGGTTGTAGTAGGTTGCTGGGTTGTAGAGGTTGTAGTAGGTTGCTGGGGTGTAGAGGTTGTAGTAGGTTGCTGGGTTGTAGAGGTTGTAGTAGGTTGCTGGGTTGTAGAGGTTGTAGTAGGTTGCTGGGTTGTAGAGGTTGTAGTGGGTTGCTGGGTTGTAGTAGGTTGCTGGGTTGTAGAGGTTGTAGTGGGTTGCTGGGTTGTAGAGGTTGTAGTAGGTTGCTGGGTTGTAGAGGTTGTAGTGGGTTGCTGGGTTGTAGAGGTTGTAGTAGGTTGCTGGGTTGTAGAGCTTGTAGTAGGTTGCTGGGTTGTTGAGGTCGTAGTGGGTTGCTGGGTTGTAGAAGTTGTAGTAGGTTGCTGGCTTGTAGAGGTTGTAGTAGGTTGCTGGGTTGTAGAGGTTGTAGTAGGTTGCTGGGTTGTAGGGGTTGTAGTGGATTGCTGGGTTGTAGAGGTTGTAGTGGGTTGCTGGGTTGTAGAGGTTGTAGTGGGTTGCTGGGTTGTAGAGGTTGTAGTAGGCTGCTGGGTTGTAGAGGTTGTAGTGGGTTGCTGGGTTGTAGAGGTTGTAGTAGGTTGCTGGGTTGTAGAGGTTGGAGTAGGTTGCGGGGCTGTAGAGGTTGTAGTAGGTTGCTGGGTTGTAGAGGTTGTAGTGGGTTGCTGGGTTGTAGAGGTTGTAGTGGGTTGCTGGGTTGTAGAGGTTGTAGTGTGTTTCTGGGTTGTAGAGGTTGTAGTAGGTTGCTGGGTTGTAGAGGTTGTAGTAGGTTGCTGGGTTGTAGAGGTTGTAGTAGGTTGCTGGGTTGTAGAGGTTGTAGTAGGTTGCTGGGTTGTAGAGGTTGTAGTAGGTTGCTGGGTTGTAGAGGTTGTAGTAGGTTGCTGGGTTGTAGAGGTTTTAGTAGGTTGCTGGGTTGTAGAGGTTGTAGTAGGTTGCTGGGTTGTAGAGGTTGTAGTGGGTTGCTGGGTTGTGGAGGTTGTAGTGGGTTGCTGGGTTGTAGAGGTTGTAGTGGGTTGCTGAGTTGTAGAGGTTGTAGTAGGTTGCTGGGTTGTAGAGGTTGTAGTGGGTTGCTGGGTTCTGGAGGTTGTAGTGGGTTGCTGGGTTGTAGAGGTTGTAGTGGGTTGCTGAGTTGTAGAGGTTGTAGTAGGTTGCTAGGTTGTGGAGGTTGTAGTAGGTTGCTGGGTTGTAGAGGTTGTAGTAGGTTGCTGGGTTGTAGAGGTTGTAGTAGGTTGCTGGGTTGTAGAGGTTGTAGTGGGTTGCTGGGTTGTAGAGGTTGTAGAGGTTGTAGTGGGTTGTAGAGGTTGTAGTGGGTTGCTTGGTTGTAGAGGTTGTAGTAGGTTGCTGGGTTGTAGAGGTTGTAGTAGGGTGCTGGGTTGTAGAGGTTATAGTGGGTTGCTGGGTTGTAGAGGTTGTAGTGGGTTGCTGGGTTGTAGAGGCTGTAGTAGGTTGCTGGGTTGTAGAGGTTGTAGTAGGTTGCTGGGTTGTAGAGGTTGTAGTAGGTTGCTGGGTTGTAGAGGTTGTAGTAGGTTGCTGGGTTGTAGAGGTTGTAGTAGGTTGCTGGGTTGTAGAGGTTGTAGTAGGTTGCTGGGTTGTAGAGGTTGTAGTGGGTTGCTGGGTTGTAGAGGTTGTAGTAGGTTGCTGGGTTGTAGAGGTTGTAGGGGGTTGCTGGGTTGTAGAGGTTGTAGTGGGTTGCTGGGTTGTAGAGGTTGTAGTAGGTTGCTGGGTTGTAGTAGGTTGCTGGGTTGTAGAGGTTGTAGTAGGTTGCTAGGTTGTAGAGGTTGTAGTGGGTTGCTGGGTTGTAGAGGTTGTAGTAGGTTGCTGGGTTGTAGAGGTTGTAGTAGGTTGCTGGGTTGTAGAGGTTGTAGTGGGTTGCTGGATTGTAGAGGTTGTAGTAGGTTGCTGAGTTGTAGAGGTTGTAGTAGGTGGCTGGGTTGTAGAGGTTGTAGTAGGTTGCTGGGTTGTAGAAGTTGTAGTAGGTTGTGACGTTATCAGTGGGTTGTTGGGTTGTAGAGGTTGTAGTAGGTTGCTGGGTTGTAGAGGTTGTAGTAGGTTGCTGGGTTGTAGAGGTTGTAGTAGGTTGTGACGTTATCAGTGGGTTGCTGGGTTGTAGAGGATGTAGTAGGTTGCTGGGTTGTAGAGGTTGTAGTGGGTTGCTAGGTTGTAGAGGTTGTAGTGGGTTGCTGGGTTGTAGAGGTTGTAGTGGGTTGCTGGGTTGTAGGGGGTTGCTGGGTTGTAGAGGATGTAGTAGGTTGCTGGTTTGTAGAGGTTGTAGTAGATTGCTGGGTTGTAGAGGTTGTAGTAGGTTGCTGGGTTGTAGAGGTTGTAGTGGGTTGCAGGGTTGTAGAGCTTGTAGTAGGTTGCTGGGTTGTGGAGGTTGTAGTGGGTTGCTGGGTTGTAGAGGTTGTAGTAGGTTGCTGGGTTGTAGAGGTTGTAGTAGGTTGCTGGGTTGTGGAGATTGTAGTAGGTTGCTGGGTTGTAGAGGTTGTAGAGGTTAGGTGCTGGGTTGTAGAGGTTGTAGTAGGTTGCTGGGTTGTAGAGGTTGTAGTAGGTTGCTGGGTTGTAGAGGTTGTAGTGGGTTGCTGGGTTGTAGAGGTTGTAGTAGGTTCTGGGTAGTAGAGGTTGTAGTAGGGTGCTGGGTTGTAGAGGTTGTAGTAGGTTGCTGGGTTGTAGAGGTTGTAGTAGGTTGCTGGGTTGTAGTAGGTTGCTGGGTTGTAGAGGTTGTAGTAGGTTGCTGGGTTGTAAAGGTTTAGTAGTTTTGCTGGGTTGTAAAGGTTTTAGTGGGTTCCTGGGTGGTAGAGGTTGTAGTAGGTTGCTGGGTTGTAGAGGTTGTATTAGGTTGCTGGGTTGTAGAGGTTGTAGTGGGTTGCTGGGTTGTAGAGGTTGTAGTAGGTAGAGGTTGTACTGGTTGTAGAGGTTGTAGTGGGAGTAGTTGCTGGGGTTGTAGAGGTTGTAGTGGGTTGCTGGGTTGTAGAGGTTGTAGTAGGTTGCGGGGTTGTAGAGGTTGTAGTAGGTTGTGAGGTTATCAGTGGGTTGCTGGGTTGTAGAGGTTATAGTAGGTTGCTGGGTTGTAGTAGGTTGCTGGGTTGTAGAGGTTGTAGTAGGTTACTGGGTTGTAGAGGTTGTAGTAGGTTGCTGGGTTGTAGAGGTTGTAGTATGTTGCTGGGTTGTAGAGGTTGTAGTAGGTTGCTGGGTTGTAGAGGTTGAAGTAGGTTGCTGGGTTGTAGAGGTTGTAGTAGGTTGCTGGGTTGTAGAGGTTGTAGGGGGTTGCTGGGTTGTAGAGGTTGTAGTAGGTTGCTGGGTTGTAGAGGTTGTAGTGGGTTGCTGGGTTGTAGAGGTTGTAGTAGGTTGCTGGGTTGTAGAGGTTGTAGTAGGTTGCTGGGTTGTAGAGGTTGTAGTGGGTTGCAGAGGTTGTAGTAGGTTGCTGGGTTGTAGAGGTTGTAGTAGGGTGCTGGGTTGTAGAGGTTGTAGTAGGTTGCTGGGTTGTAGAGGTTGTAGTAGGTTGCTGGATTGTAGAGGTTGTAGTGGGTTGCTGGGTTGTAGAGGTTGTAGTAGGTTGCTGGGTTGTAGAGGTTGTTGTTGGTTGCTGGGTTGTAGAGGTTGTAGTGGGTTGCTGGGTTGTAGAGGTTGTAGTAGGTTGCTGGGTTGTAGAGGTTGTAGTAGGGTGCTGGGTTGTAGAGGTTGTAGTAGGTTGCTGGGTTGTAGAGGTTGTAGTAGGTTGCTGTGTTGTAGAGGCTGTAGTAGGTTGCTGGGTTATAGAGGTTGTAGTAGGTTGCTGGGTTGTAGAGGTTGTAGTAGGTTGCTGGGTTGTAAAGGTTGTAGTAGGTTGCTGGGTTGTAGAGGTTGTAGTAGGTTGCTGGGTTGTAGAGGTTGTAGTAGGTTGCTTGGTTGTAGAGGTTGTAGTAGGTTGCTGGGTTGTAGAGGTTGTAGTAGGTTGCTGGGTTGTAGAGGTTGTAGTAGGTTGCTGGGTCGTAGAGTTTGTAGTAGGTTGCTGGGTTGTAGAGGTTGTAGTGGGTTGCTGGGTTGTAGAGGTTGTAGTGGGTTGCTGGGATGTAGAGGTTGTAGTGGGTTGCTGGGTTGTAGTAGGTTGCTGGGTTGTAGAGGTTGTAGTGGGTTGCTGGGTTGTAGAGGTTGTAGTAGGTTGCTGGGTTGTAGAGGTTGTAGTAGGTTGCAGAGGTTGTAGTAGGGTGCTGGGTTGTAGAGGTTGTAGTAGGTTGCTGGGTTGTAGAGGTTGTAGTAGGTTGCTGGGTTGTAGAGGTTGTAGTAGGTTGCTGGGTTGTAGAGGTTGTAGTAGGTTGCTGGTTTGTAGAGGTTGTAGTAGGTTGCTGGGTTGTAGAGGTTGTAGTAGGTTGCTGGGTTGTAGAGGTTGTAGTGGGTTGCTGGGTTGTAGAGGTTGTCAATCAATCAATCAATTCCTTTATTTCGCAATACATATGTACAGTACACAGTACAAAACACACACATTACATAATCCAATAAAAATTATAGTAAAGTTAAATCAAAATGTATTAAACATTCAAAATTATTTCATATATACAAACTATTTACAATATTAGCTTCTGATAGTCAGGATAAAATCATCAAATAAAATATTATAAAAAATATATGCATTCAAAACTCAATTATGAGGATGGAAGTCATGCGATAATGAAATTATCGAATTCAATTAAAATGCAATTTCTAAAACGTATTTGTTGCATATAACCGCTGTTACAAAATAATAGTTACGCCCTTCAAGAGCTAAAACCCATAATAGAAACATGGACCTCGCCTGTCCTCATGCCCTTGTACCCACTCAATCCTGGCTCTCAAAACATCTAGATTTTCTCCTAGTACATCTACATTATAAGTTTTTCGAAACAAATTTACCACATTTTGAACCATGAAACCTTCTTTAATAATAGGAATATTATGCCTAATTATAGGATTTTGAGACCTTAATACTCTTTTGCAGTATCGGGCTTGAACTAATGCTGTATGATGATTGAGTAGCAATTGTTTGCATTGAGCTGCCGTGATATGGCTGCTGGCGTAGGGAGGTACGCCACAAATACGCTTAAGGGATTTATTAAATGCAACTGAAAATGCTTTAAAACCATTAGAATTAAAAGAACTGTCGTGATTCCATAGGGGAAGTCCATAATCTGGTAGACAGTAAGAATTAAAAAGAAATAACATTGTATCTTTGTTCACTTGTTTGTAATTTCTAAAAATACTATTAAAAGATCCATAACAATTATTTATTCTAAAAGTTATGTCATCTGAGTCTTTAAAATTAAACAAAATATTGTGGCCCAGATATTTGAATCCCTTCACCACCTCCAAGGTATCTCCGTTCAGCTCAATGCTCTGCGTCTGCTGAATATTATTGGTAGTAAATATCATGCATTTAGATTTATCTATGTTAATTTTAAGTAAATGTTGATCAATACAAGAACCTAATTTGCTATATAATATATCCATATCTTGAAAAGAATCAGCCAGGAGGACTATATCATCAGCGTAGGCTAATATGTTGCATCTCACATCTCCATATTTACATCCTGCATTAGTACCAGCCACTTCATTTATAATTTTGTCCATGTATAAATTGTATAGAAAGGGTGAGAGTATTCCACCTTGCCTCACACCTTTCTCAACATAAACATAGTTGCTATAAGAGTCTTGCCATCTTACATTCGCTTTCTGATTCCTTAGGTAATGCATTAAAATTAATATTACATCTACTGGTAGTGACAATTCTAATAATTTGTTCCCTAAAATAAAATGGTCTACCCTATCAAAAGCTTTACTTAGGTCAAAAAATGTAGCTACTGCATCGTTCTTACAATTCAAGTATTTTTTCATAATGTCTTTAAGAATAAAACAAGTATCTGTGGTTGAAGACCCTGATTTAAACCCGAATTGTCTAAAGTTGAGAACCACTTTTTCAGATAAAATATCTAAAATAAATAATTCAAGGTTGTAGTAGGTTGCTGGGTTGTAGAGGTTGTAGTGGGTTGCAGGGTTGTAGAGGTTGTAGTAGGTTGCTGGGTTGTAGAGGTTGTAGTAGGTTGCTGGGTTGTAGAGGTTGTAGTAGGTTGCTGGGTTGTAGAGGTTGTAGTAGGTTGCTGGGATGTAGAGGTAGTAGGTTGCTGGGTTGTAGAGGTTGTAGTAGGTTGCTGGGTTGTAGAGGTTGTAGTAGGTTGCTGGGTTGTAGAGGTTGTAGTAGGTTGCTGGGTTGTAGAGGTTGTAGTTGATTGCTGGGTTGTAGAGGTTGTAGTAGGTTGCTGGGTTGTAGAGGTTGTAGTGGGTTGCTGGGTTGTAGAGGTTGTAGTAGGTTGCTGGGTTGTAGAGGTTGTAGTGGGTTGCTGGGTTGTAGAGGTTGTAGTAGGTTGCTGGGTTGTAGAGGTTGTAGTAGGTTGCTGGGTTGTAGAGGTTGTAGTAGGTTGCTGGGTTGTAGAGGTTGTAGTGGGTTGCTGGGTTGTAGAGGTTGTAGTAGGTTGCTGGGTTGTAGAGGTTGTAGTAGGTTGCTGGGTTGTAGAGGTTGTAGTAGGTTGCTGGCTTGTAAAGGTTGTAGTAGGTTGCTGGGTTGTAGAGGTTGTAGTAGGTTGCTGGGTTGTAGAGGTTGTAGTAGGTTGCTGGGTTGTAGAGGTTGTAGTGGGTTGCTGGGTTGTAGAGGTTGTAGTGGGTTGCTGGGTTGTAGAGGTTGTAGTAGGTTGCTGGGTTGTAGAGGTTGTAGTGGGTTGCTGGGTTGTAGAGGTTGTAGTAGGTTGCTGGGTTGTAGAGGTTGTAGGGGGTTGCTGGGTTGTAGAGGTTGTAGTGGGTTGCTGGGTTGTAGAGGTTTTAGTAGGTTGCTGGGTTGTAGAGGCTGTAGTGGGTTGCTGGGTTGTAGAGGTTGTAGAGGGTTTCTGGGTTGTAGAGGTTGTAGTGGGTTGCTGGGTTGTAGAGGTTGTAGTGGGTTGCTGGGTTGTAGAGGTTGTAGTAGGTTGGTGGGTTGTAGAGGTTGTAGTAGGTTGCTGGGTTGTAGAGGTTGTAGTGGGTTGCTGGGTTGTAGAGGTTGTAGTAGGTTGCTGGGTTGTAGAGGTTGTAGTAGGTTGTGACGTTTCGACTATAACATTAGCCATATTCATACAAGTGTTTTTTGTTTTGTTTTTTAAGGTAGGGGGTGAAGAGAGGCACCTCAGAGTGGGTGAAGGGAAGAGAATGTAGGAAAGATGAAATACAGTGGAAGAGAAAAGTTAGTGGGCCGTCCACCTTGCTGTTTTGAGGGATGTTTATTGCTTTATTTTGTTTGTCTAGTCATTTTTGTTTAAACTTTTATTCATGCTTTATTGTTGTACTTAAGTTACTAAAGTGCTGACAAGAATGATTTTAACTTAGGGCTGTCTATATCTGATCTTTGAGTCTTGCTTCCAGTGTGTTTTTTCCTTCATCTGTGAGAGTTCGTTCCAAGTCTTCTTGATTAATATGAGAATATGCTTGCCTCATAATGTCGGGATCTTGTTCAAAGACGTCACAGATGAATCCAATGCTGCCCAGTGTTAGTTCTGAAAGCTCGATGGTGTCTTCTCCCGGTTCCTTCTCCTTGGCGATTTTTGGTGGTGTCTCCGGGTTTGTCGGGAGGGGAAGGAGTGGTCCTGGGGATCTCTTTCTGGGCGATTTTGGCTTGGTGTTGGGGGAAGTTGGTGGTGATGCTCTGGCTTCCTCGGGTTCCATTTGTGTCTCGTCCTCTTCTTGGTGTTCTTCATGGATGTGAAGAGTTGGAGATTCCTGTAGTTCTGGAACTAGATCTTGTGTCTTGGGGGGCTTCTTCTTTTTTTACGCCCTTTTGATGTTTGCAGGGGTCGCGGAGAAGGCCTTCTGAGGTATGGTGATGGTGGGTAGATTGTTGTGTGACAACAGACAGGGGATTAGCTGGCAGAGTTAGTGTTTGTCTGGGCCAACAATGGCCATGGCTGACTGAATACAGGCAAAGATCTTGGCCCTCAGTACTTTTTCCCCATCTGCTGTAGTTGTAGGTGGTGTCGACTCTGGTGGAGCATTCCGTGGGGAGAAAGAGAAGCCCTTGACTGGAGCTCCTTCAGGGCCTGTGATGTTGGTAGCTTCACGTCCCTGTCTCCCTGTTTTGATGGTAAAAGTCACTGTTTCACCATTTCTTAGAGAGGCTTTCTTCTTGCTGTTGTTGTTGTTGTTAATGATGGTGTGGTGGCAGAAGACATCCTCGTTGCTCTTCGTAGTTATGAAGCCATAGCCTGCCTTATAATTGTACCATTTGACAGTACCACAGGTAATATTGTTGGTGGCCATGGTAGTGTGGAGAGGCAGGTGGTGGGGCTGCAAGCTGATTGGCCGATGGAGAGAGCCAATGGTGAAGAGCAGGAATGTGAGCCAGTGATAGGTAAAGGGGAGAACACGGGTATATATAGGGAGGCTGGGATCACGCGCCGCTTATTTCGCACAGGTGGGCGGGGCTAGTCGGCGATCTGCGTGTGTGGTTGGTTGGTTGCTGCTATGCGTGCGCTACATCTTTTGATTGGCTGGCTGGGCGCGGGGGCATCGTCAGGTGGGCATTGGCTCGGGGTAGCAGTGTTATGGTCATTTCCATCAGGAAATATTGCAAAAGTTGATAGTAAGAGTGACAGGCCGTGGTCCAGAGAAATTAGAGGGGTCGTCAGGAGAAGGTCGGGCATCTGTGGGGGTATTTATGGTCCCCCCCCCCCCCCCCCCCCGGTCTGTGTTCATAATTTTTTTTGTTTTTTATTAATTTTGAAGGAGGAAGTGTGGTGTGCATGTTAAGTGTAGTGAAGTAGACAGGAGGAAGAGGTGTTTGTGAGAGCATGCAGGACTACTCTCAGAGTAAGTGAGGCACAAAGGGAATCAGTAAGAGAGGCCAAGCAAATGAAACAAGAGTTCCAGCGATTCCTTATCAAATGCTTACAGCCTCTCCTGTGTATAGCCCTGTTCGATTGGTGCCTACAATCTACCCCCATTCCCAGCATATTCTCCCTCTCTCTCTCTCTGACACACACACACACATATACACACACACACACAGACCATATGCACACAAACAAACGTCAACCGAAGCACAATGACACAGGCTGTCAAACACACACACACACACTCAGAAGCAGACACAGTAACGTACATGTAAGTAAGCAAACAAACATTCTCTGATAGACACTGCAAATACAATAATGTATTCAGTTTTCACTGTTGATTGCGAGCCTTTTGGTCGCATTATTAGATAGAAAAAGAAATATACGAAGATAACAGCAACGCACAATTTGTCACTGCATAAATATTACCACTTGTCAAATATCATGATTTTACCATGGAATTTACAATACTCTGGCTATGCAATAATCGTGTCAAATAAAAATAGGACCGTACATATACAGTAAATGTCCTCCTAAGCACACAATATAAAAATAGTTTGAAATATTCATGAATGTTTTTTCCTTTTATTTCTATGTGAATGAGGGAGACAAAAGGCATAACTGCCTGCAGCGAGTGCCTCCCCCAGATTTCAAAGAGTGACAGGGCCGAAATCAAGGGACGTTCGAGCTAAAATGCATGGACACACGGAGTTTGAAGCAATTTAAGTCATAGGAAGAGGGAAATACTGATTCTGGGAGAGAGTTCCAGAGCTCAGCAGTTGAATAGAAGAAAGTCTGAGAATAGCATTTCACCCTTGGGTTGGAGAGTTGCACAGAGTAGGGGTGGGATTGTGTTGCAAAGCGGGTACTACGTACCCTACATAGAGGAGGTGGTATACACTGGGAAAGCTCCGAGGAACACTGATTATTGTAGTAGCGATAGAATAGTGAGAGAGATGCAACAATGCGGCGAAGAGAGAGAGATTGCAGAGAATTGGTGAGTGGACGGGAGTTAATGATACGAAAGGCTTTCCTTTCTACTTTATCTAGGAGTGCGGTGTAAGAGGACCCTCCCCACACATGTGAACAATACTCAATACAAGGATGCA
Source organism: Paralithodes platypus (assembly GCA_032716605.1). Lineage (NCBI taxonomy): Eukaryota > Metazoa > Arthropoda > Malacostraca > Decapoda > Lithodidae > Paralithodes > Paralithodes platypus. Next base: position 31,104,416 of record CM064567.1, on the reverse strand, counting down.
CTGTGCCCCTGTAAAGAGCAAGTAGCTGCGCAAGGGTAAAGAACCCCTTGAGGCAGTTGAGCACACCCAGCTTCTGGGAGGCTGCCTTAGCGAGACTGGTAATATGGTCTTTCCAAGTGAGAGCAGAAGAAAAAGAGACACCGAGAACATTGAGGGAAGATGAAGGGTTGATTTTTGTATTGTTGAAGAATAAGGGATAGTCCTCTGGAGGTTCCTGACGGGTAGTAAGATGGATACATTGAGTTTTGGAAGCATTAAATGTAACAAGGTTTTCTCTACCCCAATTGGAAATAGGAGCTAGATCACATGATAAGCATTTTATGGCTTCATTACGTTTACTTTTGAGGGACTGCTGGCTGGGGCGTTCTGGAAAACTAATTGAGTGGTGTAAAGTAGAGTCCTCTGCATATGAATGGATGGGAATAGATGTACAGTTGAGAAGATCATTTATGAAAATTAGAAAGAGAATAGGAGATAGGACAGAACCCTGAGGAACACCGGAGTTGATAGGATGAGGAATTGAGCGATGGCCGTCCACAACCACAGCTATGGAACGGCCGGAAAGGAAATTAGAGACAAAGGCACAGATGGAGGGATAGAAACCGAAGAAGGGCAGTTTGGAAATTAAAGATTTGTGTCAGACTCTATCGAAGGCCTTCGATATGTCTAGTGCAACAGAAAAAGTCTCACCGAAGTAACGATAGTTGGATGACCACGAGTTAGTAAGATATGAAAGTAGATCACCAGTAGAGCGACCCTTAATGAAGCCATACTGGCGATCTGAGAGCAGATTATGAGAAGAGAAATGCTTAAGAAATTTGGAAGCAAGAATAGTTTCAAAACTTTAGAGATACAAGAGGTGAGAGCAATTTGACGATAGTTGGAGGATTGAGAGCGGTCACCCTTCTTTGGGACAGGTTGAATGAGAGCAAACTTCCAGCAAGAAGGAAAGATGTTAGAGGAGAGACAGAGACGAAAGAGTTTGCCTAGGCAGGGGGTCAGCACGGAAGCACAATTTTTAAGTACAGCAGGAGGAACACCGTCCGGACCGTACGCCTTCTTAGTATTAAGCCCAGAGAGGGTAGAAAGTACATCTTTAGAAGAGATTAAGATATTAGGCAAAAGTAGGAGAGAAGGGGGTGGAGAGGGAGGAATAGCACCGGAATCATCCAAGATAGAGTTTCTGGCAAAAGTTTGAGCAAAGAGTTCAGTTTTGTCAGAGGAAGAAGTGATGGTTGTGCCATCAGAGTGGAAAATGGGAGGGAAAGACGAGGAAGAAAAGTTGTTGGAGAGGTTTTTGGCTAGATGCCAGAAAGCTTGGGAAGAGCTAGAGTTGGATAGTTTAGTGCATTTATTATTGATGAAAGAGTGCTTGGCAAGTCGAAGAACAGATTTGGCTTGATTCTGGGCAGAAACATAGGAAGAATGAGATTCTTGAGTTTTAAGGCGTTGGTACCGTTTGAATGCTTCCTCCTTGTTGTGGACAGCAGTAGAACAAGCGTGAGTAAACCAAGATTTGTTTGCATTAGACTGAGAGAAAGAAAATGGAATGTACGCTTCCATGCCCGAGAGGATTACCTCGGTAATACGTTCAGCACTCTCCGAGGGTCCTCGGCCATGGAAGCAGAAGTCATTCCATGGGAAATCATGTATATATGTATATATACAGTATATACGTATATATTCATAGCTGGGGGTGGCCAAATGGAGACAGCGATCGAACAGAAACAACAAAATGTAGTAAAAATATTTAGTAGCACACATCTAGGTTGACAGGAGAAGACCCAGAGACCAAGGCCTGTTTGGGGTCCCCAGTAAAAGACTCTCAGGTCCCAAACCTCCCATAGAGGTTCCGGTCTCAGCAGGCAGATATGCAGCGGAGCTCACCACAATGCCCGACCACATTACTTTCAGGCATGGCCCATCATATATACACCGGCTTCCCAGGCCATGAGTCTGATGGACTATTATCTAGTTCACCTGCCGCCCGACCCCCACTCCCTACAACTGCATTATCACTCAATCACTCATCTATTTATAATAATTGTGCATTCATTCCTAGTCATCACCACTTATCTTGCCTGTTCTTCAGTCATATCTCTATCTTCCAACATTTTTTTTTCACACCAGCTCTCCATCTCTTCCGAGGTCTTCTTTGCAATCTATTTCCCCTGGTTTTCTGACTCACAAATTCTCTTTGTAAGCCTTTCATGTCCCATTTGTTCAAATGTCCATGCCAGAATCATATTGCCACTCATGGTAGAAAAGCTTCCCAAAAGTTAGGTGTGCTCAATTGTCTCAGTGGGTTCTTCACCCCCGCACAGCTTCTTGCTCTGTATTGAGGCATAGTGCGACCCTGTTTTGAGTATTGTTCGCATGTGTGGGGAGGCTTCAACCATACCACACTTCTCGACAAAGTAGAGTTCAAAGCATTTTGTCTCATGAGCTCACTTTCTCTTTCTAGTTCCCTACAATCTTTTTCTACACGCCACAAATTTGCGTCTCTTTCACTCTACTATCCCTATTACAATAATCAGTATTCTTCAGAGCTCTCTCTTTGCAGCAAGGGTGAGGCACCTGCCTTTCAACACAGTCCCACTCCTATTCTGTCCAGCTCTCCAACCCAAGAATTGGGAAATTTTCTGTCTTTCTTCTACTCAACATGTGAACTCTGGAACTCTCTCCCTCAATCAATCTTTCCTTAATCCTATTACTTAAACTGCTTTAAACTTCGTGTCTCCAGCATTTTGACCCCAACATCCCTTGAATTCGGCCCTGTCACTCTTTCAGGCTTAGGGAAGACACTTGTTATAGGCAACCTGCCCTTTGTCTCCTACATACACATACAAAAAAAAAAAAAAAAAATCCACTCTGGCTGATAGGGGTTTCTATTGTCCTACTTTCCTATGTACCTCTTCATGTCTCAATCTGTCTCTATGCGTCACTCCACACATACTCCTCAAGCAGCTCATCTCCATCACATCCAACCATTTTTTTTTTCTTGTATATTCAGACCCCATGTCTCAAACCATACATCACTGTTCGTACAACTATCCCTTGGTACATTGCACTTTTACCTTTCATTCCAAGATTTATTACCTTCCACATACTTCCCATAGCTCCAAAAAGTTTCCTTTCCTCACACATTATCTGTCTTACCTCCTATCGTATAAATACGATAGGCTATGACTCTTTTGTGATCCCGTATGTCTCTGTGACGTCATGGTCCTTCCCACTGCACGGCGTAGGACGAGTAGATCGTATATTATATGATTGTAAGTAAGTTAAGATTGTAAAGGCCTAATATGCTATTAAGCAATATTGACATGGTCTTATGTTGTATATATGAATTTACCGTATATATTAATATAATTTATCGTATAGAGCAACCTAGATGCGGTACGATAATTTGGGCTCCTGGCGTTTGTCAAGGCAGCAAGGTGTGCCTCTGAGGAAGACAGCTCAGAGCCTCCACGAACACCAACCAGTTAACATCTAATTTCCGCCTTCAGTTGATCGCGATATTGTGCCTCTAATCACAATATACTGACCGCAATACACACAGCTACACCATCACGACACTCTCATCGACGCCATGACTGACAGACAGATAAGCATAGTATTCATGTCCATTCCCATATAATAATTTATTCTTTCTTTCACTTGACTCGAGTCTCAGAATCGAAGTCTCGTTCCCAATTGTCCACCATATTGGGTAAGACGTTCTCCCTTACCTCATTGCCACATGGAACTATTGGTGAGTTAATTCCTGGCTAGTATTAACCCTTATAACCTTACCCTATATATATAATTTATTATGTGAGACCCTTGGATATAAATTAGCTTGTTTCAGATTGAATTCAGTTTAGATATGGAGTAAATTTAATTTAGATTGAATTTATTTGATTCATTATAGCTTAGTAATATTTAACTTCCATTGATAGTTTACCACATTGGTGCCCAGACCCGGGAATTAGCTACCAGTAAGGGATTTTTAAGGCAATGAGCAAGGAGACATATAAAAGGATGCAGAAACAACTCTATGATAATCTGGTAGGACTAGCCAAGCGGTGGTTAGAGCCGGAATGCAGGGTCGCATTGTTGCACCTGCCTAAGTCCTGCATCCCACCCATCATCTTCCCCAAATAATTTTCTTTTACATTTCAGACTTCCTGTGACATATGACCAGACCTAAAAAAAAATCTTGTTCAATATGACCCTTTAGTAGGTGTTGCTATTTTGTGTGCTAGTTTTTCTCCATAACATAGAAGTCTGACGGTCGGCGTCTCTTAACTATTACACCATCACAATGCTCTCATCGACGCCATGACTGACAGGCAGATAAGCATAGTATTCATGTCCATACTACTTTGCCGTTGTATTTGTAACCTTTTAGATAAATAGCCTACAGGCTTACATGCAAAATGAATAAACAGGAAGAGACACCGTCTAGTGGGCTGAGCAAAGCCCCTAAAAATCAGAGGGCGGGACTTCGGGGAGTATTAAATAGGCTAATTGTAGATGTCAACACTTTCATCACTACTGCTAACCTCGAGGAATTAGAAGCTAGATTAGACAATGTCCAGGCTACCCACGGTCGTATTATGGCTCTGAGTGAGGTGATTGTGGCAGGCATGACAGAGCAGGAAGAGATAGTTTCAGAGTGTGATAATCGCACCCTCTATGATGAACCTGTCTTTAGAGCGAAGAACATATTACAGCGTGCTGTCGCAAGTAAGAAGGGAGGCGAGAAAGAGACCCATAGAAGGGTTGACCCAAGACACACTGTGCACCTCCCAAAGCTCAATCTTCCTACATTTGGGGGCAAATTGACTGAGTGGTTAGCTTTTTGGGACGTATTTCGGTCTACAGTTCATGAATCATCTTTGGATAATGTCCGTAAGTTTCACTACCTGAAATGACAAATGGAAGGAGATGCCTTACATTTGATAGAGGGTTTTGCGGTAGAAGGTGATAGCTATTTGGAGGCAGTACAACTATTACAGTCCACATACGGGGATCAAGAGCAGTTGAAGATGGCCCATGTCGTTGCCTTGTTAAAGCTCGCAGAATCACAGTATAAGGTTGAGGAGTTAGCAAATTTTAGGGCAAATATGGAGTGCCATACTCGATCACTAGACACCCTAGGGCTCACCACACAGGAAATGATAGTCATTATCTTGCGTCAGAAGCTTCCTATGGCAATACTTGACAAGGTTAGATCACTTGATCTGGGGGAGTTCAAAACTCAGTTCAGTAAAGAAATCAATAATCTACAGTTGAACAAAGGGAGAATGTATGTGTCGGGAGGGAGTGGGAATATGGAGATGAGGGGAACTGTAAGCATGAAGGTGGGGACTAAAGAAAAGAAAAAGGGTACGTATAAGAAACCTGCTCAGATTCTATGCAAGCTATGTAACAACAAACATAAATGGAGTTTCTGTGTAAAATACCCAACAAATGAGACAAAACTAGCACAGGCAAAGAGGTTGAAGCTATGTGTAGGTTGCCTAAGTAAAGAACATGGTAAGCAGGGACAATGTACTGCTACATACTTAAGGCCCTGTCGACACTGCAAAGGACATCACTTTGATAAGTTGTGTCCTACAGCAGATAAAGTCAAAGACGTCAAACCAATAGGGTACTACAACTGTGACACTAGATAGCACGCAAGACACCAATATACTGCCCACAATACAGATTCCCATGGAAGGTAACGACAGTAACAAAGTTTGTCGGGTACTTCTAGCTCAAGGGTCTCAACGTTCCTTTATAAAGAGTTACGTATTAATGGGACTTACGCACCGAATCGTAGGGGCTGAGACTCTTCGATTGCAGGTGCTTCACAGAGGTTACTGACAAACAAGACTACGAGATAGCGGAGATTTCATATTACTACCGTAAAACCCGGTACTTTATGACATGGATCGTAGTAGACACCCTACCAGAATATGTATCTGTAGGAGTGAAGAAAGTGGAACACGCATTACGTAGCAAAGGGGTTAACTTGTCAGATCCCATGGGAGATCAGAGTGAGGTGCATGTTCTACTTGGTGTGGATCATAATTATGATGTAGTATACCCTGGATTTAAAAAGATGTGTGGTGTAATTTTAATCCCCACTAAATTTGGCTATTGCATGAGCGGAAAGGTGCATACTACACAGTCAAATGTCCTGGTCGACACGGTTTCGATTTTAAGAGTGAATGTAACCGCGGCAGAGGAGTTGGGAAGGGAGGATTCCCAACCTAGTGACCCTAAATGACTGCCGAGTTCGACCTGGAATGACTGTGGAGATTGGATCACATAGGCATTAATCCTATGGAGACTGATTATGACTCGGAAGTTGCGCTGAAAAGGTTTGACGAGTCTGTGAGCTACTGTGCCTCAGACAAGCAATATAAAGTTAGTTTACCCTGGAAGAACAGTGAGATAAGCCTGCCTACCAACTATGGTTTGGCATTAGGTCGCTTGCGCACATTACAGCGTAAATTGTCTAATGAACCGAGCACGCACCAGGCGTATGACGATGTATTTCGGAGTTATGAAGATAGGGGCTTTATTGAGGGAGTCGATGTAAAGGAACCGAGTAAGAAGGGTAGGGTTCACTATCTGGCCCATCATGGGGTGAGAAAAGACAGCGTCACCACACCAATACGGGTGGTGTATGACTGCTCTGCCCACCAAGGTCAACAACCCAGTCTAAATGACTGCCTGCTGACAGGTCCGTCCATGGTGTTGGACCTGTCACAACATCTATTGCGGTTTAGGCTGGGGAAGTACGCATATACTAGTGACATCGAGAAAGCATTCTTGATGGTCAAGCTAAAAGAGGAAGATAGAGATGTTACCCGCATTCTTTGGTTCAGCGACATTAGCGACTCTGAAAGTCCGGTCATAATCTACCGTTTTCGGGTTGTACTCTTTGGGGCAACATGTTCACAGTTTTTGTTAAATGCCACAATCAAAAAACATCTAGCAGATACTCGTGAGGACACAAGTAAACTATCTCGCGGATTATATATAGACAATTTGCAGGGTTCTAGTGATAGTCAGGATGATTTGTTACATACATACTGGCAAGCACGCAGATTGTTTACAGATGCACATTTATTTCTCCGCGAGTGGGTTACTAATAGTGAAGATCTTCAGAGTTTGATACAGGTGGACGGTACGGCATCTCATAACCAGGAAAAGTCCAGAAACTTGGGGATGATCTGGCAACCTAAACATGACATACTAACTTTTCAAACAAGGTCTTTTGCTCAGCAGACGGGAGCACACACAAAAAGAAGTCTGTTGAGCAAAGTTGCGCAATTTTTTTATCCTTTGGGTCTAGCATTACCCGTTACCATAAGAGCTTGGATTCTAATGCAGGAAGTTTGGAGACGTAAAATAGGATGGGATGACAGTTTGCCCGAGGACCTGAATGACCAAGGGACATTGTTGTTGAATGAGTATGACATCCTATGTACTAAACCTATACCTCGTAAAGTGGCGGCGTTTGGTGACGTTACGTTACACACGTTTTGCGATGCTAGCGCCACGGCATACGGGGTATCCATATATGTCGTTACTTCATTTGGGGCACATTTAGTTACCGCCCGGGCTAAAGTAGCCCCGGTTAAAAAGGTAACTATCCCTAAAATGGAATTGACTGCCATGCTGCTATTAGCACATCTGGTGCAACATGTACGCACAGCATACGAGAGCGAGTTAAACATTGAAATAGTTCACGTTTGGTGCGATAGTCAGGTTGCACTCAACTGGATACATAGCAAGAAGTCTCTGCCAGTTTATGTGAGAAATAGGGTAGATGAGATTAGGGCCCTATTGCCAGACATTGCTTATCAATATGTAAATAAAAAAGACAACCCTAGTGATTTCATAACTAGGGGTATAACGGCTAGCCAGTTAGTGAAGTCCGAATTGTGGTGGCATGGTCCAAAGTGGCTGCTCCATGAAAGTGAATAACGATTTGGCATGCTGTTGGTGAGGGACTTCTGCCACTGGAAACAGTGGCAGTTACAGCCCAACCAAATGAGCCACCGGGTCCAATAATAGAGTGGGCAAGATTCGGTGACTATAATAAAAACTAGTCAGAGTTGTCGCTTGGGTGTTGCGATATGTATCCAATATCAAGCTTAAAGTAACGGGCCAACTCTGCAACAGGGGTCACAACATAGATGCTCGTGAATATAAAGCACCTGAAGTAACTTTGATCAAGTCGGTTCAAGCAGAAACCTTTTCCAATGAATTAGAATCTTTGCAAAGCTCGAATAAGACATTAATGCCTAACTTAGTGCGTGAACTATGGTTGCACCTAGATAATGACCTCATCAGGTGTGAGGGTCACCTGAAGTGGTCGGGTGTAACAGACGGCACAAACCGCCCTATACTTATGCCAATAAGACATCACGTTACTGATCTATTGATCATACGTGCACATAGGGAAGTAAAACACTACGGGTTATGTCATATTATATCAAATTTGCGTCTCACATGTGGATACCCAGAGTTCGACAAGTAGCTCGATGCGTAATAAGAAAGTGTGTAATATGCCAGAGACTAAAGGGTAAACCATATGCAACTGGACCAGTTCCACCTCTACCTGACTGCCGTGTAAAGCACATAGAGCCTTTCCAAGCTGTAGGGTTAGATTACACAGGAACATTGAAGACGAGACAGCATGAGAACGTTTATATATTATTGTTTACCTGTGCAACGCCTCGAGCGGTACACCTAGAACTATGTGATAATATGTCTAGCGAAGAATTTATGCTGGCGTTTAGAAGGTTTTGTGCCCGTCGTTCATTCCCTCAACTCATTCTTAGCGACAATGCTCCCACTTATGTCCAGGCATCAAAATATCTAAAGGATATGAGCAGCAGAGGTGTGGTGGAGTGGTCATGCCACTGGATTGGTAATCCAATGGACCCGGGTTCAAATCCCGATATGTCAATTTGAAGATATTATTGGGATTGAATTTCTGCTGTACCTAGTATCAGTGCATTACCACAAAGCCCACCGAAATGCCAAAAAAATACCCTCATTGTTCCCTGATTAAATAACACTGTATGAATATTCCCATATTCAAAATATGTTACAGGGGGACAATGCCTGGTGAGTTCACTGCTCAATAGGTGGCATTCTGAGAGTGAGGGTCTGAGTCTGGAGGGTGAGACGGTGAAGCACTTGGGCGAAGCAACCAGCCGCTTCAGAGATGGAGCTGCTTCGAGCCATGATGGATGCTTCACATGTCTCACTCCCCAGACTGGAGCAAGACCTCATAGGCTTCACCGTGTTGAGCGGTGGAATTTACAGGCTCTCAGCCTATGCCCGAGAGGGAGTAGTTGGAATATAGAAAAACAAAAAAAAATCATCACTTTTTTGGGAGAGGAAGTGCGAATGGAGGTTCATTCCAGTTAAGGCACCTTGGTTTGGTGGAATCTGGGAATGGTGTGTCGGCATAGTAAAGTCAGGACTCAGAGCGGTAGTAGGACGTGCTATATTAAAGAAGAGTGAGTTGACGACAGTCCTCACAGAGATAGAGGCAGTCGTGAACGATCGTCCACATATTATGTGTACACCGACCTGCAAGAACCACTACCATTAACGCCAGCTCACTTGCTATATGGAAAACCATTGACTGCGTTTCCATCTGATTTCCAATCCATAGTAGAGTTAGAGGATCCCTCGTTGTACTCTGAGGTAGCGGTGTCTAAGAGATACCAGTATATATCGAGGATAATAGAAGATTATAGAAAACGGTGGATTAATGAATATCTGCTAGCATTGAGGGAAAGGAGTGTTACACCCTCTGGTAGACCGACAGCACCTACTGTGTTTTTTTTTTTTTTTTTTAAGAGACAATGAACGGAGGAAGGAAAAACACAGATAAAACAAAAAGGTCCATGTGCCTAAAGGCATCCTCCATTCATAAAATGTTTGTAACAACTGGATTTAAAAATTTGTAGATTGTAAGTTTGTGGAAAGCAATTCGAGGGAAGTGAATTCCAAAGAGTAGTAGCTCTGGGGATAAATTAATTTTGATAAGCAGAAGTTCTGCATTGTGGAGGAGAAAGTGTAAATTCATGGGCGTTCTCAGCTGCCCTAGTTCTATGGGGAAAGATGTGGAGAGGCGGCACAATTGAAGCAAGTTCCTCGGAACAATTGCTGTGAAAATATCTGTAGAATAATGCAAGGGATGCAACATTTCTTCGTATGGATAATGTAGGAAGGTCCTGTGTGATTGCAGGGTTATTGATTAATCTAATAGATTTATTTTGAATTTTGTCCAACTGCCTCAATGCAACCACTCCACTTCCACCCCACAGAGGTGAACAGTAATCCATCTGAGAACGCACATGACTTTTATATATTACGGCCAACTGCTCGTCAGTGAAGAATTCTCGAACTCTGTAGAGGAGTCCCAGTTTTTTAGAGGCATTCTTAGCAATGCTTCTAACATAATGTGTCCAGCTCAAGTTAGTAGTTAATGTTACACCGAGAATGTCAATACTAGGGGAAGTGGGAATATTTACATCATTAAAAAATATATGGGAATCAGTGAGATTCTGTCGGTTAGAAAATTGAATGTACTTGGTTTTCTGTGCATTAAAGGAAACTAGATTCTCTTGTCCCCATTCATTAATTCTAGAAAGGTCCTGGTTCAGAGAAATTGCAGTGTTTATTTTTGAATTTATAAGATCGGGTTGGGTGAAAGAATTGGTAAATGTGAAGGAACTGTGGAGTGTTGAGTCATCTGCGTAGGAATGTATCGGATTATGAGTGGTAGATATGAGATCATTGATATGAATGAGGAACAGAGTTGGGGCCAAAGCTGATCCCTGGGGAACACCAGCATTTATTGAGTGAAATTGAGAATAAAGGCCATCTACCATTACTCATATTTTTCTGTTATGAAGATAAGAAGAAATTAGTGGAACTAATGATGCAAGGCCGTAGTGTGACATCTTCGACAATAAGGATTGATGCCAGACTCTATCAAATGCCTTTGATATATCCAGTGCTATTGTATGTGTTTCACCATGTTGGTCTGTAGCATGGTTGATTTGATGCGTAAGAAGGCAAAGAATGTCTGCAGTTGATCGACATCGTCTAAAACCATATTGCCTATCACTGATTAATTTATTATTCTCCAGATGCTTAATTATGTGATTATTTAATATAATTTCAAAGACTTTGCCAAGAGTGGAAGTTATAGCTATTGGTCCGTAGTTTGATGGATCTGAAGAGGCACCTTTTTTAGGAACTGGATGGATGTTTGCTTCTTTCCAGGGTACTGGGAAGCATGAGGTATGAGTTGGTGAAGTTATTTTAATTAAAGAAGATAGTCCTCGTTTATAATGGAAATTGGGCCGCGTGTTGGAGGTATACAAGGGGGAAGATTCTGTAGAGCGGGTGGCACTATTGAGGACGGCCACTGGAACTACTGTTCGTCCTATCGCACGTTTGTACGCTTTGGAGCTCGATTCCACTTTACAATCGGAGACTCCACCTGTTATTGCTGGGTCCGAGAATTCTCAAAGTAACGACTCACCTCTTACTGATGGTGATCAATCTCGGACCGGGACGCGTCCCAGACGTGCTGCTGCTGGCGCCGTAGACATGTGGCGTCAAAAGATAGCCTCTGGGCAACTTTAAGTTTAAGGTGTGGTTCAGGTATATTTTTGTGGGGGGAGTGTATTGTATAAATACGATAGGCTATGACTCTTTTGTGATCCCGTATGTCTCTGTGACGTCACGGTCGTTCCCACTGCACGGCGTAGGACGAGTAGATCGTATATTATATGATTGTAAGTAAGTTAAGATTGTAAAGGCCTAATATGCTATTAAGCAATATTGACATGGTCTTATGTTGTATATATGAATTTATTGTATATATTAATATAATTTATCGTATAGAGCAACCTAGATGCGGTACGATAATTTGGGCTCCTGGCGTTTGCCAAGGCAGCAAGATGTGCCTCTGAGGAAGACAGCTCAGAGCCTCCACGAACACCAACCAGTTAACATTTAATTTCCGCCTTCAGTTGATCGAGCTATTGTGCCTCTAATCACAATATACTGACCGCAATACACACAGCTACACCATCACGACACTCTCATCGACACCATGACTGACAGACAGATAAGCATAGTATACATGTCCATTCCCCTATAATAATTTAGTCTTTCTTTCACTTGACTCGAGTCTCAGGACCGAAGTCTCGTTCCCAATTGTCCACCATATTGGGTAAGACGTTCTCCCTTACCTCATTGCCACATGGAACTATTGGTGAGTTAATTCCTGGCTAGTATTAACCCTTATAACCTTACCCTATATATATAATTTATTATGTGAGACCCTTGGATATAAATTAGCTTGTTTCAGATTGAATTCAGTTTAGATATGGAGTAAATTTAATTTAGATTGAATTTATTTGATTCATTATAGCTTAGTAATATTTAACTTCCATTGATAGTTTACCACACCTCCATTCCCACACCTGCGTACCTGCTTATCACTCCTCCTAGATATTTAAAACACTCCACTTTTTCCAGCATTTCCCCATCCAGTCGTACATTTAGATTCACCCTACGATCATCGCTAATACACACCATAACTTTACTTTTATTGACATTCACTCTCAGCTTCTCGTCAGAATCCGACACCAGTGCTGTTTCATCAGCAAAAAGCAACTGAATTAACTTCCAATCACCACCACTCTTTCCTACTTAACCCAATATTATACCCATAGATCTCATTTTTACCTCCTTCAATACACCATCCATATAGTATTTTTGTCAATGTGCATGGAGGAGACAAAAGGCAGGCTGCCTGTAAGGAGTGTCTCCTCCAAAGCTAAAAAGAGTGACAAAGGGCCAAATTCAAAGGTCAAAATGCCTGGACACACAATGTTTGAAGCAGTTTTAGTCATAGGATGAAGGAAAGAATGATTGAGTTCCAGAGTTCACTAGCTGAGTAGAGGAAAAACTGAGAAAGTTTGCTAATTCTTAGATTGGAGAGTAGGACGGAATAGGAATGGGAATGCGTTGAAAGGCGGGTGCCTCGCATTCGCCACAATAGAGTGGGTATGCACTAAGAGAGCTCTGAAGAACACTGATTGTTGTAATATCGATAGAAGAGTGAAAGAGACGCAACGTTATGGCATGTAGGAAGAGATTGTAGGGAACTAGTAAGAGGAAGTGAGTTGAGAAGGCAAAATGCTTTTGATTCTACTATTTCAAGAAGTGAGGTATAGGTGGAACCTCCCTACACATGCGAGCAATACTTGATACATGGGCGTACTGTGCCCCTATACAGAGCAAGAAGATGTGTGGGGGTGAAGAACCCACAGATATAGTTGAGCACACCTAACCTCTGGGAGTGGTAATATAATCTTTCCAAGTAAAGGTAGGATGAAAAAGAAACACCAAGAATATAAACAGAAGACGAAGGGTTGATTTGTGTATTGTTGAAGAGTAATTGATACTTTTGTGGAAGATTGCAACGGGTAGATAGAGGGAGAAATTAGGTCTTGGAGGCATTAAAAGTAACAACATTTTCTCTGCCCCAATCAATAATAATAGATAGATCAGAAGATCGGCGTTCCATGGTCTCGTCACGCGACCTTTGGAATTATTGCATGCTTGATTGTTGTGAAAAAAGTAGAGTCATCAGCATATGAGTGGATGGGACTAGAGGTAAAATTGAGATAATTAATGTATAATATTGGAAAGAGAACTGGAGACAGGACAAAACCCTGAGGAACACTGGATTTGATTGGTTGAGACAGTGAGTGATGGCTGTCCACAACTGCAGCTATGGAACGGTCAGAGAGGAAATAATAGAAAAAGTGACAGATAGAAGGATAGAAAACGAAGGAGGGTAGTTTGGAAATTAGAGATGTGTGCCAGACTCTATCAAGGCTTTCAATATGTCTAGCGCAATAAAAAAAAAGTGTCACCAAAGTCTCGAAGGGAGGATGACGAAGAGTTACTAAGATAAGCAAGGAGATCACCAGTAGAGCGCCCCTTAACCCGGTAACGGCGAGGGGGGGGTATTGAACCCGGTCCCCATGGGCGAGCATATAGGCTCCATTCAGGCCTATAATCGTCATGTTACGATAAATATAGTTATTACTTATTCATATGAGCCTATTTTACCTTCCCTATGAAGATAGTAACCTGTAACAACAATAAAACAAGTGAAAATAAAAAAAAATCTGGTCAAAATCGCGAATATAGATGGACCAGCCCATTCATGAATTATGGAGAAAATTGAGGCAATCCCTCCCTCCACGAGGCCTCAAGCCACACTGAGCCTACTCATATACAGACTCGGTTATGTAACACACCCTCTAGGCACGTAAGCACATCCTCCACACAGTTTGCTAATGTTAGCACAAAAATATACCAACGAATTAGGGAATAACAGGGAAAATAGGTGATAGTTGAAGGGGGAGGGGAAAGGGAGGAAGGAGGGGATGTGGAGGAGTGATATGAGGTATAGGGGAAAAAAAAAAAAACATTGTTTAGTAATACTGGGGATGTTTTTTTAGTCCTCCCTCTTAAGAGCTTTGCCGCCGTCGCCCAGTAAAACCTCTTAAGAACTTTGCCGCCGTTTACGGGTTAAGGAAGCCATACTGGCAATCTGAAAGTAGAGTATGGAAAGATAAATGCTAAAGAAATTTTGAATTAAAAATAACTTAAAAAACGTAAGTGATACGAGAAGTGAGAGCAATTGGACGCTATTTGGAGGGTTGAGTGTGGTCACTCTTCTTTGGGAAATGTTGAATGACAGCAAACTTCAGCAAGAAGGAAAGACGTTAGAGGAAAGACAGAGACAAAAGAGTTTGCCTAGGTATGGAGTCAGCACCATCCGGTCCGGTCCGTATGCTTTCTTAGTATTAACCCCACAGAAGGCAGAAAGTAAATCCTTAGAAGAGATTTTGATTTTAGGCATACATATGTGAGAGGGGGGGTGGAGAGGGAGGAATAGCACCGGAATCATCCAGGATGGAGTTTTAGTAAAGAGTTCAGCTTTGTTAGAGGTGAAGGTGGTGTCATCGGAAAGGGAAAAGAGGAGGGAAAGACAAGGAACTAAACTTATTGTTGGAGAGGTTTTTGGCTAGATGACGGACAGCTTGGGAAGAACTAGAGTTAGAAAGTTCAGAACATTTGCTAGTGATGAAGGAGTTTTTTGGCTAGTCAAAGAACATATTTGGTTTGCTTCCAGGCAGAAACATAAGAATCACGGATACTTGAGTTTGAAGGCAATGGTACTGCTTGAATGCTTCCTCCTTCAGTGGACAGCAGTAGAACAAGCGTGAGTAAACCAAGATTTTGTTGCATTAGACTGAGAGAAAGAAAATGAAATGCATACCTCCATGCCCAAGAGGATTACCTTGAGCTCGGCACGCTCCGAGAGTCACCGGCAATGGAAACAAAACTCAGTCCATGGGAAATCAAAGAAGTACTGCTGAAGAGCCTCACATTCGGCAGCGCCAAAGTGCTACAAGTGATGATCGGCATATAAATCACAGATCCTTGAGCATAATTATACTGTCTCCCAAAACTCTGGCAGTTCACTGCCTGTCATTATTTGACCTATGCTACCCATATATGACCCTAGATCTATGAAGTTAAAATCTAAAGATTATCTAAGGTGTTCAGATAATATGGATTCCAATGTGGCCGCCATCTTGGTTTATGACATTTCCAATTGATAGAACCTCTAAATAACCACTGTAATGGGTTCCTACTACCTTAAACATATATTTAGACAGTTTATTCATGTTTCTAAACTGTCTAAAAACAAAACCATGTACAAAACTGATAATGGTGGCCATTTTGAACGCCATCTTGGATTTTGAAAAAATGCACAGGAGGGATTTTTGGCGCCTTTTATTTGCATGTTATTCTACACATTTTTTTAACCTACCCTGCAATGTTCAGCTTGTTCCCCAATATTTCCAGGTATTGGCATATTTGAGCTAATACTTTTGGACTAATACTCAAGTCAGTTAGCATAAATTTAATGCAGTTCGATTAGATTTGGCAGCATATCCCATTACAGATGACGGGAAATGCCAGTCACGGCATCACGTTACTCAGGCCTACAGTACATGTAGGCTATGTATGTATACTCAGACACATATTCCATAGCTGGGGGGGGGGGGGGGGGGCGACTTGACAAAAAACCCGAACTGGGAAAAACTAAAGCAAAAAAACTCACACACTTCTAGGTTGCCCTGGGTGGTTGCCCACCACCCAGAGACTCAGTTCCATCTGGGGTCTTCTAGCATAAAACTCCCAGGTCCCAGACCTACTGGAGAGTTTCCGGTCTCAGCAGGCAGACATGCGGCGAAGACACCGCCACAATGTCCGCCCATACACATCCAGGCATGACCCTTCATATATACCGGCTCCCGGGTTCAGGCGTCTGACGGATTATTGTCTACTCCAACTGGTGCTAGACCCCCTCTCCCAAACGACCCGTTATCACTTATCTATTCACAGTCATTCTCCATTCATTCCTATATATTACCACTTCTCTTGCCCTATCTATAGTAATTTCTCTATCTTTCAATGCAATCTCTCCATATCAGGCATACAAACCCATGCAATATAATGTATTGCATGTTATGTAATGTAATGGTAATGTATTACATTACCATGCAATGAGCAAAGCTAAAAATTATACACATTGCAATACATATTGGATGATACAATATTATTGTTGTCTACTGGCTAAAACAAAGATAGTTGTATTACATGCCAGTTGGCTCGTAATTATTGAAGTTCTGAAACTCTCTCTTTTTCTCTCTCTATCTATCTATCTATCTATCTATCTATACTGTGTATATATATATATATGTAATGGAAGCAATTGATTCTCCTACTGGGAATCGAAGACGAATAAGGAATATGAAGACCAAAGCTAACAGGAACATATTTGTTTACTGGCAACGTTTCAACACTAATCTTGTGTCATTATCAAGCCTAAAAAAGAGAAAGAATAAAACCTATCGTGAATATCATAAAATCATCACATGTTGAAATTGAAAATGTATTCAAAAGATAATATTAACGAAAATATAGCTAAGGTTTATTACATTAAGACATTAAAAGTAGAGATAGTTGATAAGTGAAAAAGGAATAAAAGAGTGAGAATAATGTAAACAATAATAATTAATGTTAGGCAAAATAAAGATAGATGAGGGTGGCGAATTTAAAAGTCAAGGAGTGAAAGGGGCGGGGTCGACTAAAATGAGGAAACAGGAGTACAAATGGGCACATATATCTATTTAAACATATGTCTACACGTACCAGCACAGGACACTAAAAGCAGAGGAGGGGCCTGGAGGTCTCGTGGGTGCCTAAAGACGGGCGGAGGTGGTGGGTGAGGAGGGACTCAGCTGTCACACGTGTCATGTCGTCTGTTGCAGTGAACAATATGGTAAAATCCTGGCTATTTATAGTATGATATTAGGTTTCGCTGTGGTTTCGGATATCAGAATATGATGGCTTTGACAAAGGGAAATTTTTATTGTTTACATTATTCTCACTCTTTTATTCCTTTTTCACTTATCAAATATCTCTACTTTTAATGTCTTAATGTAATGAACCTTAGCTATATTTTCGTTAATATTATCTTTTGAATACATTTTAAATTTCAACATGTGATGATTTTATGATATTCACGATAGGTTTTATTCTTTCTCTTTTTTAGGCTTGATAATGACACAAGATTAGTGTTGAAACGTTGCCAATAAACAAATATGTTCCTGTTCGCTTTGGTCTTCATATTCCTTATATATATATATATATATATATATATATATATATATATATATATATATATATATATATATACTGTATATATATATATATATATATATATATATATATATCAATAATAAATGCACTGAACCATCCAACTCTAGCTCTTCCCGAGCTTTCTGGCATCTAGCCAAAAACCTCTCCAAGAATTTTTCTTCCTCGTCTTTCCCTCCCCTTTTCCACTCTGATGGCACAACCATCACTTCTTCCTCTGACGAAGCTGAACTTTTTGCTCAAACCTTTGCTAGAAACTCCACTTTGTATGGTTCCGGTGCTATTCCTCCCTCTCCACCCTCCTCTCTCCTACTTATGCCTAATATCCTAATTTATTTTTAACCCTTAATTAGCGGCGAGCAACATAAGTCGAGTTAAATAAAGCTGGACTATGTGGCGGCGCTCGACATAACTCGAGTGGCAATTTCAGCACGTAATGTGGCTGAGAGAGAGAGACAAGTGGTGGCAGGAGACTAGCGAGCGTATGACTGCTCCAGACCACCGCGGCGAACCTACTGACACAAATCTCAGCTCCCTCCTCCCTCTCTCACTCGCTACATACTCAATTATGTACTGAAAGTACCGAATTACCTGCTTTTTGCACTCGCGTTGCACGGTTATTGCAAGAAAACTATCCATCATACAAGGATCGTTATGGTGTCATTCGAAAGCTCTGTTTATGCCCTTTCAGGGATAGGTACTTGTTTTACGTTCTGGGTCTTATTTAGGCATGAAAATGACCACGTAAACAGCCCTATTTTGGCTAAAAACACCCCGCTGTGCGGTACACATAAATAAACCGCATAGGCCGCTCGTAAGGTGTTAAGATGTACTTTCTACCCTCTCTGGGCTTAATACTAAGAAGGCGTACGGTCCGGACGGTGTTCCTCCTGTTGCACTAAAAAACTGTGCTTCCGTGCTGACTCCCTGCCTAGGCAAACTCTTTCGTCTTTCTCTCTCCTCTAACATCTTCCCTTCTTGCTGGAAGGTTGCTCTCATTCAACCTGTCCCAAAGAAGGGTGACCGCTCTCAACCCTCCAACTATCGTCCAATTTCTCTCATTTCTTGTATCTCTAAAGTTTTGAAACTATTCTTGAATCCAAATTTCTTAAGCATTTCTCTTCTCATTATCTACTCTCAGATCGCCAGTATGGCTTCCTTAAGGGTCGCCCTACTGGTGATCTTCTTTCATATCTTACTAACTCTTGGTCATCCTCCTTTCGGGACTTCGGTGAGACCTTTTCTATTGCACTAGACATATCGAAGACCTTCGATAGAGTCTGGCACAAATCTTTAATTTCTAAACTACCCTCCTTCGGTTTCTATCCCTCCATCTGTGCCTTTGTCTCTAATTTCCCTTCCGGTCATTCCATAGCTGCGGTTGTGGACGGCCATTCCTCACTTCCTCATCCTGTCAACTCCGGTTTTCCTCAGGGCTCTGTCCTATCTCCCATTCTCTTTCTAATTTTCAAAAATGATCTTCTCACCTGTACTTCCAGTCCCATCCATTCATACGCAGACGAATCTACCTTACACTACTCAATTAGTTTTCCTGAATGCCCCAGGCAGCAAGCCCTCAAGAACAAACGTAATGAAGCCATGCAACACTTATTTTCTGATCTAACTACTATTTCCAATTGGGGCAGAGAAAACCTTGTTACCGTTAATGCTTCCAAAACACAATTTCTTCATCTTACTACCTGTCTTGAACTTCCAGAGGACTATCCCTTACTCTTCAATAATACAATCAATCAATCTTTCATCTTTTTTCAATATTCTCGGTGTTTCTTTTTCTTCTGCTCTCACTTGGAAGGACCATATTACCAGTCTTGCTAAGGCAGCCTCCCAGAAGCTGGGTGTGCTAAACCGCCTCAAAGGGTGCTTTACCCCTGCACAGCTTCTTGCTCTGTACAGGGGCACAGTGCGTCCTTGTATTGAGTATTGTTCACATGTGTGGGGAGAATCCTCTCACACTGCACTCCTAGACAAAGTAGAAAGGAAAGCCTTCTGTATCATTAACTCACGTCCACTCACCAACTCTCTACAATCTCTCTCTATTCGCCGCAATGTTTCATCTCTCTCACTACAGGATGTCAACAGGATGGTAGTCTGCATTCAAATTTTCACTAATGCCATCACCTTGTAATAGGGTTACATCATTTAGGATGGCATAAAGTTTGAGGTATTTGTAGGTGATAATTATTTAATCCCATAAACACACATAATTATATAATTACTTTCCCTGATGAGTGTTTCATTTTGCAGTCGAATGCGAATGCGCTGTCGATATGTTCCATCCGATTTGTATTTTCTATGTGCATGAAGGAGACAAAAGGTGCCTGTAACTAGTTTCCCCCATCTTTGAGAGAGTGATAGAGAACCAAAATCAAGGTACATTAGAGGTAAATTAGGTGTGTTGGAAAGAAGTGAGGTGTACTTGTTAAGTATAGTGAAAATAAAAGGAGGAGGATGTGTTTGCGAGAGTAAGCTGGATTACTCTCTGTGTAGGTGAGAAAGCAAATAGAAACAGTGGGGGAAGCCAGACAAATGCAACATGACATCCAGAAACTCCTTATCATATGCCTATGTGACCTCCCCTGGGTTCTGCACTGCTTGATTGGTGCTAACAATCTTCCCACAACAATAATTTGGAAGATATAACTCCAGTGATATAATATTTGTCGGACATTGGTTGGTCGGTTAGGGTATGCCTTGTAAAACCTGGGTTTGGTACGCTAGCTGTTAAACTATGTTACATTATACTTAAACATGTTTTCATTATGTTGCCAGTACTGTAATGTTGTCATACATTTTAGATGTCTACGCAGACTGAGAACTGTTAGTCACTTAACTAACTTTAGACTCAGTAGAGTAGCATAAGTCACCAGTGCTTCAAGGATATTTGTTGCTCAAGATGGACTTTTACGATTAGCCAGCTGACTAATATAGTTACTCCATCCTGTTCATTGTTCACATATATATTGGGTTAGAGTCCCCACCGTTAGACCAATCATAATTAGCCAGGGGATTATTTAACTCTGTAGCTAGCCCAGGAAATAGAGAGCGCATTGGCATCAATTATGCTGGGTTCTCCAGGTGCAGGTGCCTGCATCGTGTAGGCCGCCCACGATGTTGTCATCCATTGGGTGGTTCCTGGTGAAGATGCAGGGCTGAGTCAATGGCGGGGGGAATAGTTGCACTGCCCATACGTTCGCAGAGCCTATGAAGGGGGAAGGTGTATGTAGAAAGGAAGGGTGGGGGCACGGCGTGATTCTTTCCTATACCGCACATCTATATACAGCATATATATACTGTATATATTATATTGTTATATATATTTTTTGCTGACGACACAAATGTATTTCTTAAAGGTAACAAATATAGGTTTGATAAATCAAATGAACCAAGAACTGAATACATTTGATGAAAGGGTAAATGTAAATAATCTAACAATAAATATTAATAAAACCATTTATATGATCAATGGTAAAAGGGCTACTTTGGAACATATAAGTTTGAATTTGCATATGTACAATGTAAAATTAAAGTCAATCAGTCAGTCAGTAGCCAGCCCTTACTCCCACAAGGAGTAGAAAGGAAAAGGAGGTGACAGAAGAACACATATAACAGTTCGCCCTCAAAACGCAAACACACATCATTCAGAAACATCAATCACTCATCAGCCCCAAAAATCAATGGCTTTACTTCAGATGTTTTACCTCCGGACAAGGTCTCTTCACGTCAATATCTGGGATAAAGACCTTCCAGGTTTGTCATTTAAAAGTGGTCAGAGGCCTTAATGTACTCTTCAACTTCCTCCATTCATTCCTGTAATTTACTAATTATTTGCTTCAACCATTCCCTTTTCACACTTTGACACACATTCTGACACCATAATCATACCATATTCTCGGCTTTCCACGTCTTCTTCTTCTTTCCACTTCATTGGCATAGATCCTATCAACTATTCTTTCTTCAGGCATTCTTGACATGTGACCATACCATCTGAAAACACTGTCTTCAACCATTTGCTCTACATACTTCTTAACTCGACATGCCTCCCTTATGTTCACGTTTTTAACTTTGTCTATACTTCGAACTCCAAACGCATTTCTTGGCAAATCCATTTCAACTGCGCTTACTCGTGACTTTTCGTTTTAATGCTGTACCAGAATTTCACATCCATACATCAATGTCAGCACCAACACACCCTCATGCAATCCTCTCACTGCTTCCATACTTAAGTTTCTGCTCTTAAACAAGGCTTTCATTGCTCCAGCTATCTTTCTTCCTTATGTTACTCTGTTTTCTATTTCTCTTACTCATTTTCCCCTTTTCTCAATCATGGCTCCCAGATACATGAACTCTTCTACTAGTTCAAGGTGTTCTTCATTAATGCATACATTACACACAGTGTCTCCTTCTCTCCTTCCACAAATATTTTCACAATCTGGCTCAGGTCATTCTCGCCCTTGGCAAATAACACTGCATCATCTGGATACAACACATTAGTGACAGTCATTCTGTTCCCATCACTCACCATCTATACTCCCTCTCTTCTTGTTCTATTCTTGACTTCTCTCATTACCCCATCCATGTAGATATTTAACAACCAGGGCGACATCACGCATCCCTGTTTCACTCCGACCTGCACACTAAACCACTCACTTAATGCACCTTTTATTCCGACACATGCTTCACTACATACAGTACATACATACATACATATATATATACATAATAGTTTAAAGACCATTTTGTCCACAGAGAATGTGGTTACGGTCTCACGTCCTAAATGGCGGCTTTCCCGGCGGCCCCATTAAGGGTTGCCTCTCTTGTCAAGTTACCTATCATACCATCATAAAAACTCTTCACAGCATTCAACAAATTGGCTCTTGCATCATACAGCTCTAAAACTTTCCATAATCCTTGTCTATTAACTTTATCATATGCTTTCTCAAGATCAATAAATACAATTATAGAAAGTTGATGAAACAACATTATTTTTAAAGGAATTAAGATCTCAAAGGGAAAAACTATGAGTATGTCAACACCTATAACTCTGTATATATTAGTATTGTGTATGCTTACATTAACTATGGTGTGGAGGTATGAGGGGATGCTAGTGAACATCATATTTAAAGAATATTACTAAATAGTAAGAATAATTGTATTGGTTAAGAACAGGGACCATACAGCCCCAGTATTTCATACACAGAGGAATTTACCAATGTCAAAAGCCTACTTATACTGTTTGTTAACAATTATGTATATATTCATTAAGTGCAAGAGCGAAAGAATATTTCTGATTGTGGATATGAATGGGAAGGTGGGTGATAGGAAAGTTGATGGAGTGGTGGGAGGGTAGGGTGTACCGTCAGAGGTGAATGGAAATGGTAGTTCACTTGTGGAAGTATGTGTGGGGAAGAGGCTGTGGAGAGCCAACACCTTCCGACACAGAATGATACACAGTTACATACGGTAATTGGTGTGGAGGAGGAAGGATGAGACAGTGGTGGAACAAAAGGCACTCATTGATTTTATGTGTTGATGAACAAATTAAGAATTATGTGCTGAATGCTAAGGTGTATAGGGGTATTGGGGGGGGGGGGGGTCTGTCTGGGTATTATGTAGTAGTAGCTAATATTAGAATACAAATGGGTGAGGAGAGCTGGAGAGATCCGAGAGGAAGGTGGAGTGGCGAAGAGGATGGAGAGATTGCAGGAGGAGGAGATCAGGGAAGAGTTCAAGAGAGCAGTAGAGAGACGACTAGGTAGCTTTGACCTGGAGGGTATGGAGGAAGTGGAAGAGGTGGGCAAAGTGTTTAAGGAAGAGATATGTGCAGCATGTGAGGTGGTGTGTGGATTAAGGAAAAGAGGGAGGGGAGTGAAGGGTACAGTGTGGTGGACTGATGAGGTAAACATGGCTGTTGAAAACAATAAGAAAGCATATAGAGAGTGGTTGAGTAGCAGGGGGAATGAAGATTTGGAGAGACATAAAAGAGACAATGAACGGAGGAAGGAAAAACGCAGATAAAACAAAAAGGTCCATGTGCCTAAAGGCATCCTCCATTCATAAAATGTTTGTAACAACTGGATTTAAAAATTTGTAGATTGTAAGTTTGTTGAAAGCAATTCGAGGGAAGTGAATTCCAAAGAGTAGTAGCTCTGGGGATAAATGAATTCTGATAAGCAGAAGTTCTGCATTGTGGAGGAGAAAGTGTAAATTCATGGGCGCTCTCAGCTGCCCTAGTTCTACGGGGAAAGATGTGGAGAGGCGGCACAATTGAAGCAAGTTCCTCGGAACAATTGCTGTGAAAATATCTGTAGAATAATGCAAGGGATGCAACGTTTCTTTGTATGGATAATGTAGGAAGGTCCTGTGTGATTGCAGGGTTATTGATTAATCTAATAGCTTTATTTTGAATTTTGTCCAACTGCCTCAATGCAACCACTCCACTTCCACCCCACAGAGGTGAACAGTAATCCATCTGAGAACGCACATGACTTTTATATATCACGGCCAACTGCTCGTCAGTGAAGAATTCTCGAACTCTGTACAGGAGTCCCAGTTTTTTAGAGGCATTCTTAGCAATGCTTCTAACATAATGTGTCCAGCTCAAGTTAGTAGTTAATGTTACACCGAGAATGTCAATACTAGGGGAAGTGGGAATATTTACATCATTAAAAAATATATGGGAGTCAGTGAGATTCTGTCGGTTAGAAAATTGAATGTACTTGGTTTTCTGTGCATTAAAGGAAACTAGATTTTTTTTTCCCCATCCATTAATTCTAGAAAGGTCCTGGTTCAGAGAAATTGCAGTGTTTATTTTTGAATTTATAAGATCGGGTTGGGTGACAGAATTGGTAAATGTGAAGGAACTGTGGAGTGTTGAGTCATCTGCGTAGGAATGTATTGGATTATGAGTGGTAGATATGAGATCATTGATATGAATGAGGAACAGAATTGGGGCCAAAACTGATCCCTGGGGAACACCAGCATTTATTGAGTGAAATTGAGAATAAAGGCCATCTACCATTACACATATTTTTCTGTTATGAAGATAAGAAGAAATTAGTGGAACTAATGATGCAAGGCCGTAGTGTGACATCTTCGACAATAAGGATTGATGCCAGACTCTATCAAATGCCTTTGATATATCACCAGTGCTATTGTATGTGTTTCACCATGTTGGTCTGTAGCTTGGTTGATTTGATGCGTAAGAAGGCAAAGCATGTCTGCAGTTGATCGACATCGTCTAAAACCATATTGCCTATCACTGATTAATTTATTATTCTCAAGATGCTTAATTATGTGATTATTTAATATAATTTCAAAGACTTTACCAAGAGTGGAAGTTATAGCTATTGGTCTGTACTTTGATGGATCTGAAGAGGCACCTTTTTTAGGAACTGGATGGATGTTTTCTTCTTTCCAGGGTACTGGGAAGCATGAGGTATGAGTACACAGACGGAAAATTGTTGCCAATACAGGAGCGAGCACCAAGGAGCAATTCTTAAGTACTATTGGAGGAATTTCATCTGGACCAGGAGCCTTATCTACCGAGAGATTCTGCAAAATAGTTTTGACATGTCTGGTGTGGATCTTAAGTGAGGGAATTTCAGGCGAATTAAAATTAAGTACAGGGACATCTTGATTTATTTCATCTAAGGTTGAGTTGGTGGAGAAAATATCCGCAAGAAGGTTAGCTTTACCTCGTGGGTCACTTACAAGATTGCCAGTCGGAGATTTTAATGGTGGAATGGATGAAGCAGTAGTGAAGTTGGATTTAAATGAGTTAAGAGTAGACCAAAATATTTTGTTATCATTTGGATTATTTAGAAGTTTATTTGCCTGCTTGTGGAGAAAGTTTGATTTAGTTAGGTTTAATACAGTTTTGGCATGATTTCTGATGTTTCTAAAGTAATTAAAGGCTTCACGTGTTTTTGATCTTGTGTATGCATTGTAGGCTATTGCTTTTTGTTCAGTTACTCTAGCACAATTATGGTCAAACCATTTAGGTGAATTAGATCTTTTACTGTACTTTTGATGAGGAATAAAAGTTTCCATTCCAATTTTTACAAAATCTTGTATGTGGCTCACGGTGGAGTGTGCATCATTAGAAAAGAAAGAGGTCCAGGATCAATAAAGAAACCTTGAAGACCCTCCCAGTCTGCCCTATCGTAATGCCATTTAGTCACCAAAACAGGTTCAGAGTGGGAAGGTGTGGTAGGTGATAGACAGGTGGCCTGTATCAGACAGTGATCAGAAGATCCAAGCGGGGACCTCACTGTAACATCATAATTTTCTGAATTGGTTGTTAAAAATAAGTCCAGTAGGTGGGAATTATGATTAGGATTATCTGGTACACGGGTGGGTTGGTTGACTAGTTGAGTGAGATTAAATGAGTCTGCAAATAGCTCACATTCAAGACCAGCATCATCAGTCCTGGCTGAATAAGTGAGCCATTCAACATTATGGACATTAAAATCACCCAACACAGTGATTTCAGAAGAAGCATTTAAGTTGAGGACACTGAGTTGTGAGGACAGAGAATCAAAAATACTTTGCTCTGGAGGAGTATTTGGGGAACGGTAGATGCAACATATGTATTTAAATTTACCAGCAGAAATTAATTTGTATATAGAATAATCAAAATAGGGACAATTGAAACTAGTAACCTCCTCCAGGGCAATTTCAGATTTTGCGAAGCAACATACACCTCCTTTAGGTCTGAAATTTTGGAGCAGTTGATAACCTGGAAAATTAAATCTAGACGTGTCAGATGTGGATGTTACTTGAGTCTCTGTCAAAAAAAGGAGAGTAGGGGATTCTGCTTGAAGAAATTGGTGTACAGAATTGATGTTAGAGTGAAGTCCCCTTATATTGCTAAAGAAAAAGCTGCACCGACGAGCAGCTTTGGGACGTTGCAATGCTCTTGACACAGTCGCATGATGACGACCGGGAGGGCCCTGTGTCAATGACCCAACCCTGCCGGGGGTGGATATCCGAGGGACCACCACGTTTGCTCTTAACAATTGTACTGCCATGTTTATTGGGTAAGGTGTATGGTGTTACATGTATGATATGTAGTGGGAAGAGTAGTGTTTTATGGATAGAGGATAGCAATGTAGGGCAAGTCATGAAGTTGGATGTGTATGTTATATAAAGAGGGTTTTCCTGATACCCCTGATGTGTGAGGCAGAAAGATATGTATCCAGCTACCAAGGCCTGGGAGAGAAAATGGAATTCAGGCTATTCCCTGAGTCTCCCGAAACCTTGGCGGTAGTACTTCCCTGGGCGGAGCTGCCTACCCCTACTACCTACAAAATACTTGGAGAATAAGAGAGTGGTGAAGAGAGTAGTGAAGAGTAAATGAGAAATTTGGAAGGAATCTAAGTATAAGATGGAGGAAGTGCCAGACACTGTTTTGGATAGAGGTCAAGAAAGTTAGGGAGGGTAGCAAGGGACATAGTAACGGTGTGAAAGATAAGATTGGGCGAGTGATAGACGAGAAGCAAGAGAGAGTCAAAAGATTGAGGGAGTACTTCAACAAATTGTTAAATGTAAGGAATGATGCAGCAGCAAACATAGTTGGATGGGGTATGGGAGGGAGAAGAAGAGAGTAGTGGAGGAGGAGGTGAGGATCAGGAGGTCACAAGTGTGTGTGAAGCCATGAAAAGAGTGAAGATGGGAAAAGCATCAGGACTAGATGGAGTGTGCGGGGAAATGCTAAGGTATGGTGGTGAGATAGTAATCGAATGGGTATGGTAAATGTGTAAACTAGCATGAGAGAAGGGGAGTGCACTTGATGACTGGAAGACAGGCATAATAGTCCCCCTGTATAAGGGTAAAGGAGAAAGAGGAGTGTGTGGTAACCACCGGGGAATATGCCTTCTAAGCGTAGTAGGGTAGTGATTGAGAGAGAGAGAGCGAGAACGGAGAAATGGATAGGTGACAAGCAGGGCGGGTTTAGGAAGGGAAGAGGATGTGTAGATCAGATTTTTGCCCCGAAATATGTTGTGAATAAATGTCTGGAGAAGGGACAAAAGATGTATGCTGCCTTTATGGACTTGGAGAAGGCCTATGACAGAGTTGATAGATAAGGTATGTGGAAAGTACTTAAAATATACAGAGTAGATGACAAGTTGCTGAAAGCAGTGAAGAGCATGTATGAGGGTGCAAAGGCGTCAGTACGTGTAGAGAATGAGCAGAACGAGTTCTTTGATCTGAATGTTGCGTTAAAGCAGGATGTGTGATGTCCTCATGGTTGTTAAATATATATATGAAAGAAATACAAGGAAGATCAGTGGATGTTTGTGTACCGCTACTAAGGGAGTGAAACAAGTGGAAGTTGCCTGTACTGCTGCTTGCCAGTGATACAGTTCTGATGAGCGATATTGAATGGGAGTTGCAGGGTCTGGTAAATATGTTTGTAACAGTGTGTGAAAAACGGAATCTGAAGGTAAATGCGGGGAAAAGAAAGGTAATGGTCTTTGAAAAGGGTGCAGCCACAGAGTGTGAGGTGAGGTTGAATGGTTGAACGGTTGAACGGTCTTGCTATGGAGAATGTCAACTCATTTAAGTATTTGGGCAGTGTGTTGAGTTAAGATGGGATTATAGATGAAGAAGTGCGGGAGAGGGTGCAACAGGGGAAGAGGGTTGTAGGAATGCTGAAATCAGTAACAAGAAATAGGGTGGTCAGCATAAAAGTAAAAAAGTCCTTGCATGACAATGTGGTAATCCCGACATTGACTTACGGGAGCGAAGCCTGGATGTTGGTGAAAAGACTCAAACCAAGAGTGAGAGGGGTGGAATTAGTTACCTGGAGGGATAGACAGACGAATGAGGAAATACGAGAGAGGTGTGGTGTGGATGTAGATGTACTGGAAAGTGTGAAAAGGAACACCTTGAGATGGTTCGGCCATGTGGAACGTATGGAAAGCGAGATAATTACTGAGAGAATGTACAAGAGTGAGGTGGACAGAGTGAGAGGTGGAAGTCTGGAGTTAAGAAGTATATGAGCGAAGGTGGTGCTGAATGGGAGGAGGGGCGTTGACTGACTGGGGACCGAGGTGCATGGGGGTGGTTCATTCGAGGCCACACCTTCGGGGATCACGGCGTCCGGCAATATATATATAGATAGTGTACCTACATCTTTGCATGATATGTTTCAAACAAAGAATGAGTGTCACACACATGTCACAAAAGATAGGACAATTATGCATAAAAAGAGGTAGGACATCTATAGTATATATTTAATAGTAGCCTATATAGTATATACCACCACGATCCAGAACTGCTATTTCATATCTCTTTTATCGTATACGCTTCTATTCTCGCGAATCAAAGTTGTTGTCCAAATGCTCAATTGGATCTTATGGCCGAGTCAACAATTAACGAAGCTAACCCTGAACTCATATAGTATCAAATATGTATCATGTTTGATCTACTAGCTAACCGAAACCTAGCTATCACTGAAGCTTTACGAGACCTCTCCCGTATCTAGTGTGTCTGTGGCAGGAGGGGCAACGGTCCCTCTCTCATAGTGTCAGCTGAGCCA
Source organism: Paralithodes platypus (assembly GCA_032716605.1). Lineage (NCBI taxonomy): Eukaryota > Metazoa > Arthropoda > Malacostraca > Decapoda > Lithodidae > Paralithodes > Paralithodes platypus. The sequence goes on along the minus strand of CM064567.1, from coordinate 31,075,009 downwards.
CTGAAGCCCTGACTTGGCCCGCACTGGCACACCGGCACCTCCACCTTTTATTGGTAGATCAGTGGAAGCCATATTGCTCACTTGCTACTGCATAGTGAGGGATTTTTTTGTAATTAATTTAATTTTGTTGGGTAGCTTATAAGGGCTGTGTTAGGGTAGCCTAATGAAAACGGGTTGTGAAAAAGGATTAATTGCAGTACCTATTAATTTTACTTCATATGGGATTTCACATTTGTGTTACTGAGGAATTAACTAAAACACGACAGGTACCCTGTATGAAAGTAGAGTGAAACGTGTTGTATATCCAAACACGACCCTCCATTTCGGGTCATACAATTGACACATATCTTTTAATAAGCAAATGTCATTTAATTATAACAAGGCTTAGAATCAGTAATGCGAAGTAACCTTTCAATTACATTTCTACATTACCCAATGTTCAATTAACTTTTTAAAGATATTACTAAAGTGCAGAACCAGCAAATGTTAGTGACATACAGTATGTCATATACTGTAGTTAATCAGAATTCAGAATAATAATAAAAAAAATGTATTGTTTTAGTTTCATAAATATTTGGAATACAAAATTGTCTCCTAACACAAATTACCAATGTTTCAACAATCACTTACATATGAGGTATATTGATGTGAATAATTACGCTTACTTAAATCACTAAATAAAAGTCGATTATAAATTAATAAATAATTGACCTTTGAATATACGCAACTTGCCAAACATTTCATAAGCCAGATCCCGGAATTTCACGAATTGGTAACTTCTATATGAGGCACAAATAATGTATAATAAATAGCTACTCTATAATAACTATTTTCATTGGCAAAAACATATATCTGGAATATTATAATTATTACCCACAATACTATAAATATCAATTGCCATGCATGTTTTATTTATTACTACTAACGTCCTCATTCTATAATATTTATAGGGATATCATAACATTCGAAGTAAAATCATTGTTTAAGAATACATACGTAACCTTTTAAGTTGGTCCTGACTTGCACTTTGTCCTATGTATTGTACTACTGTAAGTAAATGGTGAGAGTCTCCCAATACAGACGCCTCTGCCAGCCACCGCCACCAGTCTAGTTCTCACTCCCTTCCTGGTCTCCGCGCGGGTAGGATCGAAGTCTTGGCCTCATCTACTGTACTGGTAGATGACTGCCTGCTTTCCGAAACTTACTGTTCGTCAAGCTTTCATAAAAGAGGGTTAATGCCATTTCACTTGCTGATGGCCTGAAAATCTAGGAGCATGTGTATTGCTATTACAAATATGTATCGTATTAATCTGAAAATATTTTTCGCTTGACTTAGAAAAGTACATTGAAAAAATAAAGTGTTTAGTAAATATATTGCCTAATTTTGACAATTACTCTTTTTTATTATATTTAGTTTCATGTGAATGTGACGTATGAATTCAATTAGCTGTGTACTAATAGAACACGTGCTGACCCAAACATACAGGTGCATTACTTTTCTTCAAAACTATTTGACAGTCTTCGCTCCTTAACGACAAATTCGAACTTCGATAAAACGACATACAGAAAACTCAGATAATAAAGTGTCTGTTTTCTGTTACTTTAAGGACAAACACGTTGCACACTACTTCCGAATAAGAAGTGAATTTTGTGACCCCCTGCAACTTATTGAATATTAAAGTATAGTAAACAGTATACCAATATTATCGTGCATATAAGTGGAAAGTGTAGCCAAGTGACATATGCAATGCATTATTCTAGTCATGTTTAGCAGACCGAAATATACATACAGTAGAAAGAGCAATCACTAGAAACACCATAGTTCCTCAAATGAGTGGTCGAATTCAATTATATGTAAAGGTCATCAACTGAAAGGGCAAAGTGGCGATAAGTATTATATGATCCGGCCAGAAGTGAGCGGTATTGAATAAGCACGGTGAGTACAATTACTCTATTTACTTACTATAACTTATTGTTTCCTGTACTTTCCAGTTAACAATTTTGCAATCGAATGTAACATTTTCAGTGGAGAAAGAAGACGAAATTAGCCCCAGTCTTTCCAAATATATATTGTATATATGTATTGAATTTATATTATAGGTTTACATGTACGTACATCAAAGAAACACAAAGTATATATTTTAGGAAATGGCTGAATAAACAAAGCCAAAATTAGCACCTTTTTGCAAATCAACTACAACTGCCAGCACAAATAAAAGGAAGCGATGATATCCTACACATAGGTGTATGTTTATATGTCTGTCTAGTTTGGCAAACTTGACAACTGTTATTAGATTGTATTTTGAAACTTGAACACATTTAATGAGGATTAGTGTTCCCTATCGCAAAATAACTTGCCATCAAATAGGCCCAATAGGGACTAGTACATACCGAGCAATCACCGGCGAAATATTTGTTTGTTCCTTCCTAACTTGTCTAGTTGTAATTAAAACAGGCGGTTGTGTTGGTTTCACTTCAACATAACCAGCAAGGGCGGCACGTTAGTTCCAGGTAACTATAGGCTATTTATTTCCAGCTGAGGGTAAAGTGCCATGTCCCCATCTTCATTACCCAGTTATTACGAAGATTTTGTAGCGACATTGTGTGTTAATTGTGAAAACTTGGCATTAGTATGACTTGGATATAGCCTATATAGGTATTGGAAATTATTCGTTATTCGTGTAGTTTTCTGGGTTTGGATATTTTAATTTCAGATAGCCCACACACAGCCATAAGAGTTAGCATTGCAGGGCAAGTGAGTGGGGGAGGATGAGTAGGGCTAGGTGGTGTATATACTGTATATATCAGAGTTGGGTCATTTAAGTTAATTAACTTAACTTATTTCCGATTAACCAACTAAGTTAATTAACTTTTAACTTAACTAGTTAATTTTGAAAACTGGGTTAACTTAACTTAACTTAATTGAAATATCTTTAAAATAATCGTTAACTTCAATTAACTTTCGATTAATTTTCCTCTTTTTTTATGTTTTCTACTCTGTGAACGGAGTCTGGGAGAGGAGAGCAAGGAGGTGAATTCAACACTCACGTGCTAATGTCTAGTCTAATTCGAGGATCGTCTTGTAGGAATAGTATACCTTTTCCATATTTCCTTTGTCTGTCTCTTAAGGTAAAAGAGTCACCAGGAGTTACAAGGAATAGTTAGTATCTCAAAGACTTTGCCGTCCATTCCGGAGAGATACTCGAAGAGGAAAGAGAGATTATCTAGTGCACTACGCTCATTGCAGTGTGCAAAATACCATCTACTCACTTCTTGAACTGTTTTACAGAAGAACTGTTTACGACTTTTGAGGGAAGTTTTTTTCCAGTGGAACAAATCTTATATGTAATAAACTTTCCACAAATAGTAGTGCTGAACCTTTTAAATTCTAACTTCCAGCCATGGTTGCGTGTTGTATTCATATTGAAACTAAACAGAGAGAGAAAGAGAAAAGAGAGAGAGAGAGAGAGATAGTTAGAGTTAGTAATTTACTCTTAACTATTTTGATGCAATTGTATTATTTACTGTAGCCTAGACCTATTATTTCTAATGCAAAGATATGAATAAACAAGGATATGCAGATATAAAGTAGAAATGTTAGGATCAAAATCAAACTGGATGGGACAATAGGGATCGTTGGTTGGGGGTGGAGTCAGTAGGATAATTAAGGAGGATTAGCACGGTCAAATTGTTCCGGGTTCTTTTCTCATCAACTGGTGACATGTCTAGTTGTTTCCGAATTCAAGTTTCATTATAATCAAGCTAACTATTTCCATCTAACGTTAGTATTTATGCTGATACCTATAATAAATGAGTTCCAAAATGCTGCAAGAAAAAAAAATCGTATAACTCGGTCCTGAAGTGAGGTAAAGTGGTCGTGTGACTCGGACCTAAGGTGAGTTAGAGGCAGTGAGCACACACACATACACACACACTAGAATGCTGAGCAGAACACAAAAACAGAGAATGCCGATATTTTATGGCTGAAAAATACTTCTTACATTCGGCTACGGTATATCATATTCTTTATCTGAATTACGAAGTGTACCCTTCCAGTTGAATGACATTAGGCTATTCCTATTTTATTATTGCTAATGTCAGGCTATCTTGTTCAAAATAGGTAAGACTTCTAATAGTCAAGAGGGGTAAAAGTACCTCGAGTATCTCCTGTAAAGTATATCATGATGTTTTATTTTGTCTACCATCAGACGATATTAATACGTTTATTTCTTGCCTACATGTTTCAATAGAATTAAAAAAATACAGATTATTGAGAATGGTAACGAAGTAATCGTAGGGCAAGTATCAGAAAAGGGACTAAATATGAACCACGTGCCACACAGACGACTTACTGTACATAAGTGCACTGATTCCTGTATACATTTTAATTCAACTACTATAACCTCAAAAGTCCTACACAATTATAATCGATCGTAATTTATTTAAATGCTAACAAGAAGAACATTGGTTATGCTTTTTTTTTTTTATTTGAATGCTCTGTAATCTTTCCATTTGTGCATTTTAGTTATCACGGTCCTTTTCGTTATGTGTTGACCAGTTGGCAAGCAAAGATTGTGAAATATTTCACTCTTCTATCAGTATTACAACCTTCAGTGTTCTTCTCGGTCTTTCTTCTACTCAACAAACTCTCTCCCTTAATTAATCTTTCCTTCATCCTATGACTTAGACTGCTATATAGTCCTTGTATCCAGGCATTTTGACCCAAACGTCCCTTGAATTTGGCTCCCTGTCACTTTTTTGGCTTTGGGTGAGATGCTCGTTACACTCAGCCTGCCGGTTGTCTCCTTCATACACACATAAGACAAAATATACTTATTGAAACGTTTTGCTGTCTTCCAAATTTTATAGAATTGTAGTATGAACACAAAAAATATGATAGGTTGTTCTGTCGTATATGTCATATGAATTGTTGTATATTATTAATTTCGTGTTTCAAATATCGGTATATGTATTGTAGACATATACTTTCCAACCCATATTTGTTGTTATTTTCAGTCAACTTCAAATCGCTTAGTAGTCAGATAAGTTTGGAGTTCGAGTTAGATGCATTGTATAAGAAAGTGTACATTAAAGTTGTAAGGACATAAGGCAATCCAGTAAATGTATTTTATTATGAACAGGCTCTTAAAGTAGTGTATTGTAGTTAAACCTAAAACAAAACTTGGAGGTTAGGAGTTTAACGTGAACATACCGGCATGTAATACATTGAAATCCGATAATAAAAATTATGTGAAATGCATAGGCTATTTTTTTGCTAGCATCATATCCATCGATCTGGGTGTCCATTATCTCTCGATACCTTCACCTGACCTGATCGACTAGTCGAGTAATTTAGCCAAGTGAGATGAGTTCTAATATCTACTTAGTTCTACTGATGACTGATATATACAGTATATGATTGATTGTAAATCCCCTGAAACAGTCCAAGAAAGAATAACAAACATTATATTTATATATATATATATATATATATATATATATATATATATATATATATATATATATACTGTATATAATTACATATATAGCTGACAGGGCTAGGATTCGAACCATATAGGCAGGAGGTCCAGCCACCTACACCATCACGAGAGTTAAAAGAAGGAATTTGATACTTCTACCAGTATTCCTTCCCATCTCGACTCTGATGGGGGGGAAGACATGTATTTTATCGAAATCGGAGATCCAATAAACAACTTGTCATGCTTAGGGCAGCCGGATTTTGATTAAATACATGTCTGCCTCCCCATCAGAGTCGAGTTGGGAATTAATACTGGTAGAAGTATCAAATTCCTTCTTTTAACTCTCGTGATGGTGTAGGTGGCTGGACCTCCTGCTGTGACGTCTAATAGCGTTGGCAGAATCGCCTCTCGTTAGCCACTAGCGCTCGCCAGGGACATCGAAATGGGCTACAGTTATCAGAGAATGTTGTTCTTTCTTTCCTAGTAATCGCATTGTCACAGACAGTCCAGTGGTGGTCTTTGTTTTCGTCTGTGACAACGGGTTATATTTTATAGTAGTGATAATAGTACCAGCGTGGGAATGAGAAAGACTTTCAGAGCAAGAAGGTAGTGAGTGTCTGAGTCACAGGTGCATTCCTGCCTCTCGCTCGCCATTGGCCGGCGTGTCTGGCTGTGTCACGTGACACCTGCTGTCTTGTGACGTATCGGCCCATGATTGGCCAACCATCGCGCCTTTGCGGGTTCCTGTGTAACTTACCTCCTCCATGAGGGTCCCCAGGAGCTGTCCTCATCAGGACAGGCTTGGCGCGCGTGCTTCTAACATCCCTTTGCACACTCTCTCCCGATCACCCCCTTTACCACTGTTTCTCTCACTCGATTCTCTCTTTCCATACTCTAACCTTTATTAACTGCACAACACTCCCCTTGGGTTCTGCATACGGTTTTCATAGCCGGCCAATTGTATTGCATGCGCCGTCTTCAGAGATATTTACCTGTACTTAGAATAGGTTTGAGGGTTCTTAGTTAGTATTGGTTAAGAACTTAGTGTGTCTCCATTATTGATTTAGTGTTTCTGCTCTTTTATTTAATGCTAGACTGGGATAAGGTAACTGTAGTCGTTGTCTCCGATGTGTGTATGGTTTGCCTATACCTACACGACTTCGACCGGTCCTGTGGGAGCCTGGGTTGTCTTTTCGGTTGCGTCCTTTGCGAGTGCAGCATTGTGTTGACTGAGGGGTTTGGCCTGTACCAGTTCCACCCTTTGCTGCCTCTTTGCTTGTCTTTAGAGGGTCGCCAGGATAGAACCAGATACTTGTGATCTGGATCTATCAAGAGAGCCCCCTTGTCAATTAACGTAACTTAAAGGATGCAGTCTTAAGGACATCGCTAGGCTACGAGCCTGTCTTGCTCAACCCCTGTTCCTTACCTAGAGTATCCCAGCTAGACATTATTAATCGAGTAGACACTTGTTAGTATATAATATAAGCTCTTTGATATGTACGCATTATTATTCACAGCATTTATAAGTCTAGGTTGTTGTTGAGCCGCACAACCATAGCAGACTGTTTCGTTGATGAGGAAGTACTTCTTTTAGTGTCGAGCATTGCTACCGTTGCGCATTTATAGTATTCTCGTGTCAGTTAACATTATATGTCCTATCTTTTAGTGTACTCGATTTACACGTGTGGTGTCCTGCCTCCTGCCTTTATATAGTTCAAGATTAGTACGAGCATCTTATGAGCATCAGACTTTCTTCAGGTCTATGCTGTAGGACTATACTTCACTTTCTTTCAGATAGGAGTGAAGAGTTTATTGTTGTTTAGAGTAACTGTATTGAAGCATCTTTTTTATTGTATTAAATCTTTCAGGGATTTAATTGATCTTTCCATAGATTCCTTTTTATGCATTTTAACGTAACTTGCATCTTGTTTTTTATCAGGCTATACCAGTGCCGGTTAGCCTGAAGTAGAGTACATTTATGCCCAGTTAAGGATACCCGGCTATCGCAGATTAACTCTGTAGGGTATAGGTGTTTTGTTCGCCGGCATATAAGTTCGAGGGTTTGGATCTAGCGTACCATTGTTGCATAGTGCCCTATTACTAGTCCAACCATTAAGTATCCTTGTTTTATTCGTAGCCCAGGTCGTAACACTGCCTATATGGTTTGAATCCTAGCTCTGTCAGCTATATTTGTCATCCAATAAACAACTTGTCATGTTTAGGGCAGCCGGATTTCGATTAAATACATGTCTGCCCCCCCATCAGAGTCGAGTTGGGAAGGAATACTGGTAGAAGTATCAAATTCCTTCTTTTAACTCTCGTGATGGTGTACTGTAGGTGGCTGGACCTCCTGCCTATATGGTTCGTATCCTAGCCATGTCAGCTATATTTGTCATCCAATAAACAACTTGTCATGCTTAGGGCAGCCGGATTTCGACTAAATACATGTCTGCCCGGGGGGCAGAGTCGAGTTGGGAAGGAATACTGGTATCAAATTCCTTCTTTTAACTCTCGTGATGGTGTAGGTGGCTGGACCTCCTGCCTATATGGTTCGAATCCTAGCCCTGTCAGCTATATTTGTCATCCAACATATATATATAAATTATATATATATATATATATATATATATATATATATATATATACTGTGTATATATATATATATATATATTTGTCATGAAGGAACTTATAAAGGGTTTTGCTTGCATTCATCAAAATTAGTAAATTTGGTGGGAATGATAACAGACTTAAGGAAATAACTGACACAGGGATACTAAATTGTGTACGGAAATTGAGTAATGTTAATCATAATATTATATAAAGTTTTGCTTAATACATAATTATACAAATAGATGTTTGCAATCAGAAGTTGAATAACTTGAGCAAATAATTATAACAGAAGCAGAATTTCAAGTTTAGGAAGCTTGAAAACTTAATTGAAAGGTAGAGTTAATTGATCAACTTAACCGATTAACTTTTAAAATTAACTTAACTTAACTAGTTAATTCCCAAATTCGAGTTAACTTAACTAAAATTAACTTAACTTAACTAGTTAATTTAATGAGTTAATCGACCCAACTCTGATATATATATATATATATATATATATATATATATATATATATATAACATATGTTACCTTTAAGTATAGGGAAATTCGCTGCTAAGGGATTCAATTTAACATCAGCTGGACAACACAATACTATAGGCAGTTACACTATAAATAATAATTAATGCTCTGTACATTTCTTCTATATCGCAGTTTCCATTTCGAGAATAGTCTATGTATGTTCTTGCATATAAACCCTCCCAGCTCCGGCAACTTAAAATTATGTAACTTATGGTAAGACCTTCTCTAAATTTGCCATGAAATACCAGGCTGGGCGAGTTTTCGAAGCCTTGTGTTTTTCTGTATTTTCATTCACCAGCATGCTGTTTATTGTGATGTATCATATGTCAATAGAAAGAGGAATATTTATAGTACATGATAAAACAAAACAAAATGTAAATAAATCGAAATATGAAAGTGTAAATGAGACTGGAATACAATTATTTCCCATGCAATTGTCTTCACACCGTCTTATCTCTAAATTGTGAGTGATTACCATATATTTGTTTTGCTCAAATAATAGTATTTTTTCTCCACATTCAAAATCTGAAAACAGAAATTGTTTATCTTCAATAGTTCTCAAGCAGTGACCGAAAAAACAAAATATATGATTTTAATTGATATGGTTTATAACATTTTCGATTTATTTCGTTGTTACGAAGTGTATGGCCTTAACTTTTGGCTGTATGAATACGGCAAATAATGCTGATGAGTATAAAAAAACTAGAAGTTCCTACAACAAATATTTTTTGCGCTATGAATATTTGAAATGAAGAGCCAAAATTCGAATATTTACGCTTCACCCGTCTCTGTTCCGCCGACGCTAGCCGGGATCCGACCTGTTCCCCACCTCGTCGTTGCGTTATTTGCTTGGATATGTATAAAACTGTATATATCACCGGAATTGAAAAATTGTGCTCTTTCTAATGGTGAAAACCAAAATAATATAGCGTAATTGGTTCGCGAGCTATGTGCAATTGTTTCCATGCATTGTTATTGTTATGTAAATATATGAGAATGTTTATACAGTTGTATAATTATCTTTGCCACAATGTACAGCACTTTCATATAAATATATAAATATATATATATATATATATATATATATATATATATATACAAGGTGTCAAACAAAATATAATGAATGGTAACAAAAATATGTGTATGTGTGTGTGGGTATCTATATATACTGTATATATATATATATATATATATATATATATATATATATATATATATATATATATAAATATTTATATATATATATATATATATATAATATATATATATATATATATATATATATATATATATATATATAAATATATATACAGTATACATACAAGGTGTCATAAATATATATATATATATTTATGTGGTATATATACAGTATATAAAATAAATAAAATAAAAATATAAATAAAATAAAATAAATAAAATAAAATAAATAACAACTGTAATAAATCAAATAAATAAATATATAAATAAGATAAAAATATAATAATAATATAAATACTCGATTATGGGCATTAGGCTTGCTCGGGACCTTGGGGCTGATCTGCTAGATACCCTGGGCAACAGGAATATAAACAAAAATAATATATATATATATATATATATATATATATATATATATATATATATATATAGATATATATATATATGTATATATTTATATATATTTACAGTATATATATATATATATATATATATATATATATATATATATATATACAGTATATTCTCTTTTAAACAGACGAGGTTAAAAGCAATAGCAGTTTCAGCATTCAGGATTTTATTGTTACAGCTTTCAATAGTTCTAACAATTTTCCTCTGGGGTTTAGAGATGAGGTACAACAGGTTAGCAAAATTCATGGTGGATCCAACGTTTCACAAGTAAACATCTTGCATCTTCAGGGAATGGAGAGGTAATGATTAGAATAGGACGGGAACGGAAGTATATAGGAAAGGTGAAGCAAGTAATAATGTTGATCACTCTTATGCTTCGAATACTAAAGTTGGTACAGAGGAAGTAGTAGGGGGTGAGGAAGTGAATTTTAGTAGGAGATGAAGGCGTCGGGGCTTGACCCAACTTGCGTGAGCTGGTTTTTGTTGGAGAGACAGTTTGAGGATACTTTTCGAGAGGGGACAGGATGGACAACACATAGGGAATGGATGTATATAGGAAAGGTGAAGCAAGTAATCAAATTTACCCTAGTGATACGACCTACGCCAAGGCCGATTTTACACTCCAGGTACCCAGTTTAACGTATGGGTGGGACGAGGCGAACACGAGAGAAGGCCTGCCCAATGACCACTGAGCAATCCTGGTGGCTTAACCAAGTTCTCAGTCTCGTGTGTTGATCGGTTGTAGGAAGCCACCAATCAGGCCCCTGAATTCATTTTAGCCACCATGAATCCAGGTACTCATTTTCGTCTGAGTGAGACGGAACTGACAGGGAATGGAGTTTGTTCAACACTCCTGGGCTACTTGAACCCTAGTGGCAAGCCAGGGAAATTTCATTAGAATTTTTTTTTTTTTTTTTTTTTTTTTTTTTTTTAAGGTAGGGGGGTGAAGAGAGGCACCACAGAGTGGGTGGGGGGAAGAGAAAGTAGGAAAGATGAAATACAGTGGAAGAGAAAAGTTAGTGGGCCGTCCACCTTGCTGTTGTTAAAGGGATGTTTATTTATTTATTTAATATTACTAATTTGTAAGGTAAATTCTGAGGGATGTATAACTAATTTGTAAGATAATTACTCCTAAAGGATTAGCTTCAATCCACATGTTGTCATCACATATCCATTTGTCTCCATTTGCCTTTGCTGTTCCATTAGTGAAGTATAAGTATGTATCCCTGTAGGTGTTGATGCTCGTTCTATGTCTGATTCAGGATATTTTTTCTTCATCATAGCAAGTGGTAATTTTTGGAGATCTGCAAGAAATTCTGCATATTCGCTGTATGTGTTTGGTTGTTTCCTGGTTGTTGGTTTGATGGTTGTTGTATCACTGGCAGGTTTCTTCTTCACAACTGGTGGTGTTAGAACTGGAGGAGGGGGGGAAGGAAGGAGGGAAGGAGTATTCTCAGGAGTTTGGTGTGAACATTCTTCTTCTTCTACTTCTTCTTCTTCTTCATATTCTTCATCATCTTGTTCTGCGTTATCTTCCTTTTCGAAATCTTCGAGGATGATGGAGGAGTCATCATTGTCTTCTTCGGCGTTGTCCTCCTCTTCATCATCTTCTAAGTTGATGGAGTAGTTGTCTTCTTCAATGATGTTGGGTTGGTGTTCTCGTCTCCTTCTTGGTTTCTGCCGCGTTCTTCTAGATTCCAAGACTTCTGGAGGGATGGAGATTGATGGCAAGCCATTGTGCTGGAGTAGTTTGGGAATTATCTGACAGAGGTGAACTTTGTTATGGCCGGCAATAGCTGTGGCAGCTTGAACACAAGCGTATATTTTGGCCATAGTGTCAGTTTCCTTGTGGTTTTGGGTCTTGTGTGTTTTCTCCCAGCGTTTTTGTCGAGCAAGATGTGATCCTTTCACTGAAACCCCTCCAGGACCAGTAATTTGATGGGCTTCTGGTCCTTTCCTTCCAGGTTTAACACTGAAGATCACTGTCTCGCCTTCCCCTAGTGATGGAAAATACTTGGGGTTGTATTTTGATATAGACTTATGGTGTGCAAATATATCTATATTGTTGTCAGCTCTTGTTATGAATCCGTAGCCATGTTTGACATTATACCACTTAACTGTTCCTGAGATGTTAAGGTTTGGCATAGTGGCTGGATTGCGATATTTTTGACCAGTTATGAAAGTACGAGCCATGGTAGCAGGTGGTGGGGCTTTCATTAGAATAGGGACAAAGCATCATATTTATACAAAATTTGAGGATCAAGAATAGGGAGGTGGGCGGAGCTACTGGGTGTGTGGTGGCTGTTCATTGGTGGAAGGCAGTCTATTCGCGAGACGGGCACTAATTCTTATCGGTGGCAGACTAAACACACATAACAAAGCCACTCCAACAGCTTCCTCTCTCTCCAACACCCCTTCTCCCCTATCAACACTCTTCTCTGAGCTAGTGCCGATACAAATGGCCAGTCCTGTATAGAATCGTGAGGTTCAGAATCGTAAAGATTCCAGGACGAGCTCCATAGAAACTGAAACTGAAACTGAAACTGGTTGGTTGTTGGCTGTGGGTGGCTGTGATTGGTTGGTGTTGTCAGTTGTGTGCTGAGCGTGGAAGTGTAAGAGAGGGGGGCCAATGTCATAATGGGGAAAGTGAATGCCCTAAACGTTACCATCAGTCCACCATCGCCGCCTATGTCAGGAGAACCCTCACCCATTGCACCACCTGGAATGACACACACAATGAACTGGAAAGGCTCACCCAGGTCCTAGCCAACAATGGGTATTCCAACACTGACGTCACCAATGACATCAACCACCACCTAGAAAAATGGTACAAACAAGACCCCCCTAGCACCAACCCGGCCAATGACATTACATTTTTCTACAGAAACTACATGTCTTCCGACCACACAACAGACGAATCCATTATGAAAGAAATAATTCACAAAAACGTCCTCCCCACCAACTCTGACAATAAAATAAAACTCATTATTTACTACAAATCTCCTAAGACCTCCAACCTTGTCCTCCGTAACCGCCCCATTTCCACCAACCAACCGAAAGACGATCATGTGATATACCAGCATATTTGCACCTCTGGGGACTGTGGACCCCTATCCTATGTTGGAATGACACAGACTCGCCTTTCCCGTCGACTAACCCTCCACCTTCAATCTGGCACTATAAAAGATCACTATCAAGCCCCCCACCATCTTGCCCTAACTCGCGCCGACCTAGACAAACAAACCACCATACTCGACAAAGAATCAGACCCCAGAAGACTAGCTATTTTAGACGCTCTATACATCCAAACACTCAACCCCAGCATCAACAACCAAACACAAGACCTTCAAATTCTTCCTTCAGGCAAGCGCTACAGGCATGTTGCCCCCCTTCCTCTTGCCCCGTGCCCCCCTCCCTTACGCTTCCGCGCTCAGCACACAACTGACAACACCAACCAATCACAGCCACCCACAGCCAACAACCAACCACCGATAAGATTTAGTGCCCGTCTCGCGAATAGACTGCCTTCCACCAATGAACAGCCACCACACACCCAGTAGCTCCGCCCACCTCCCTATTCTTGATCCTCGAATTTTGTATAAATATGATGCTTTGTCCCTATTCTAATCATTACCTCTCCATTCCCTGAAGATGCAAGATGTTTACTTGTGAAACGTTGGATCCACCATGAATTTTGCTAACCTGTTGTACCTCATCTCTGAACCCCAGAGGAAAATTGTTAGAACTATTGAAAGCTGTAACAATAAAATCCTGAATGCTGAAACTGCTATTGCTTTTAACCTCGTCTGTTTAAAAGAGAATCTATTACCTGGCTATACAAACATATATATATATATATATATATATATATATACGGTACATATATATATATATATATAAAAAATAAATAAAATAAAAATATAAATAAAATGAAATAAATCAAATCAAATAAATAAATATATAAATAAAATAAAAATGTAATAATAATATAAATACTCGATTATGGGCCTTGGGCTTGCTCGGGACCTTGGGGCTGATCCGCTAGACACCCTGGGGAACAGGAATATAAAATAAAACAAATATATATATATATATACCGGGTATATATATATATATTATATATATATATATATATATATATTATATATATATATATATATATATAAATAAAATAAATAAAATACAAAATATAATAATAATATAAATACTCGATTATGGGCCTTGGGCTTGCTCGGGACCTTGGGGCTGTTATAAACTGTATATATATATAATATATATATATATATATATATATAATATATACTGTAATAAAACTAAAATTCCAAAGAGTACTTACCATACTTCCTGTAAGCATTCCTGTGACATCTTTGTGATTATAATGTATTTATTTCGTAGGCAGTATTTATTGATAAATATATTTGTCTTTCAAGCAAAAAATAGTGTAAAGTCATCAATGATACCTTTTTTTTTTTTTTAAAGGAGACAATGAACGGAGGAAGGAAAAACACAGATAAAACAAAAAGGTCCATGTGCCTAAAGGCATCCTCCATTCATAAAATGTTTGTAACAACTGGATTTAAACATTTGTAGATTGTAAGTTTGTGGAAAGCAATTCGAGGGAAGTGAATTCCAAAGAGTAGTAGCTCTGGGGATAAATTAATTCTGATAAGCAGAAGTTCTGCATTGTGGAGGAGAAAGTGTACCTAGACAAAACTGCATCAATACTCAAGGGGTTAACCAAGATTTACTCCCCTCAGTCACCAAAAGTCACAAGTAACATCTTATATACATATATAGTTCGAATTATTCACTAAACACTTTCACTGGGTAGATGAAATAATCCATAATTGCCTGCCTATAGCTAGGCATGGTGGGCCAGATGGAGGGAGCCCAGAATTTAAAGGGCCGGGACCCTGCCTCACAGTCTGGGGGCCGGGAAACTACTGACTTAACAAAGGCCTGGGCTTCTCAGAGGGGGACGGTATGGAGTTGCTAGATACTTCCTTTTGTAACTTACTAATGCCTAACTTACCAGTCCAAATTGCATCAAAATCGAGTCATAAACCTATTTTTGGCGAATATTTCTAACTTTCAGGTGGCATTATGACGCGATTGCGTCATACGAGCACTCTTGGAGGGGTGGCGTTATGACTCGATCGCGTCGTAAAAATGCGGGAGGGTAAATTGCCTTACCTTTATTTCGCATTTATGGAGGGAGATTGTAGGTACCAGTCGTTCAGGGTAGTACTCCAAGAGAGAGCTTTAGGGGGAGTCTAAAGATTGCTAGACATTCTGTTTTACCACCTGGTTGTGTTTGTTGTGTCTTTCTCTGTGCTTCAATTACACTAAGAGTTATTGTAGCTTGATCTTAAAATACACATACCTTTGCTTTTTTACATAGAACCAGAAGCACTACACACCGTACACTAGTTTTACTCCTTTCTAATTTCTTACTTTGATATAGGGATGTCATGTCCCCAGTGACTGCCACTTTGGTAGGGCAAACAGCTTCTAAAGTAGTGGACTACTGGTTCCTATCTTCAGAACATTCATGTCATCATTATGCCTCCGGCCAAGGCCCCAACAGGGGTAAAGGTATATCTGGTTGTAAAGTATATTGTCCTATTCAAATAAAAATAATGAATTATTTTAATATTAATTATAATATAGGATGCAGTGTATTCCTATTGTACAAGAATATCTTACACTGAAAATCTTGAAAATAAAATGTTTTGGTCAATTCATCAAGAATATACGTGAGCTCGACGGACAACGTGTTGCTCCAGCAAGTATTTGTATAACACATGGTGAAATATAAGCTTCATCTGTGTAGTAAAGAATGATGAGCAGTTTCGGAATAATAGACAGAAAATAGCAAGTAATTGTAAACCCTGCAACGACAGTCTACTCATTACCAGGAAGTTCAGGTTCATGTAGTGTCTCTCCACAGATTCTTTGCAAATTTGGCTTACGAATATTATTATGAACATCTTCGGCTATAGTATGGAGTTATTTGATTTTACAGTAGAATCATACAAATTAATTATAGCTGCGGGCATCTGAGTTTATTGTATACGTCTGATTGTACATTCATTTATATAATTTGCGTTTAATCTCTCTGAATTATATTTCCATTAATGTCATTGTGTTAGGTAATAATGGTATAGATGAGAGTTTGGATGATAAAGTGCGAGAGATGGTGCAACAGGGGACGAAAGTTGTAGGTAGAGTGAAAATAGAGACTATGTTATGCGACCAATACAAATGGCAGCAATGACCACCACCCCAGCTACCACACCAGAAGGACGTAAAAGCCGCCATGACAGAGACCTAGAGCACCTTTCTTGGAACAGCCTCCGTGCCAGCTAACACCAAAACAGCATGCCATCTACCCCCACCAGAATAACAGCAGAATCAGAATAAGCCCTTCTACCTCTCAACACCATCTAACAGGGCAACTCAGAAGAACGAAACACTTTGACTAGCAACCAAGCAACCAGCATCAAATCAATACCCCTATTTGTTTGGTCACTGCTAGGTGCGAGACTAGAACAAGCTTGGGATTGCTGCCCCCTGTCAGGTGTGAGGCTGACCCCCCAGCCTAGTGTGATACTGGCTTTAAGTCATGTGTGATACCAATACAAGTGTTACATGTGTTAATTATGAGGCATTTAGATCACACACTGTGTATGAGACCGGCATCACAAGAGCAACGATTCAATTCTACCTACTCTAAAGCCTGTGGTATCATATGTGGCATGAAGAGCAAGAGAAGCCTGGATTTAAAGAAAGAACTCTAACTGACTTTAAAGCCTTTGGTGTGAGACCTGGCAACCATATACCCCATGCGAAAATTAGACATATCACCAACACGAAAAATCATGAAGTCCACCTTCAACACCAGGAATACATCCACAAATACTTACACAAATTTAAAGACCACACGAAGCGTGGTTCTGGTCTCCAGTCATAATGGCGGTGTTCCAGGCAAGAGCTGCCTCACTTGTCAAGTTCTTTGATTTAAGATCATACTGCAAAGTCCGATCTCACGTCTTTTTTGGTCCATCCCTTGGTCCAGCTCCCTCCACATTCATGGACTTGCATCTTTTCACCCAGCTTTGTTCATCCATCCTCTCTACATGTCAAAACCATCCAAGCCTGCTAGTATGCATATCATAACTGATACTCTTGATAACTAACCTTCTCCTTAGCTCTTTACTTGATGTTCTATCTTGCAGTTTGGCACCACACATCCATCTCACCATTCTCATCTTATTGCATTCCATTCCGCTTTGATAGGCAACGTTTCTGAAGCATATGTCATTGCACTTCTAACACATGAAGCATACACCTTTCCCTTCAAGAGGAGAGAGAGTCTTCTTATGGTTAGTAGTGACAAAAGTTCTCCAAACTTTCCCCAGACACATCTTATTCTGGTGATAGTGGCGGTCTCGGCCCCACCACCGGCAGAGATGGTATCTCCCAAGTAACAAAACTTGTCCACCATCTCCAGTGTCTCATTGCCAAAGTTAACACTCTTGAGCCGGTCATTGAATACAAGCTCACCTTTGCATACTATGCATACGAATTTCCCAATTTCGGACTTCTTCCTTGGTAGAGATCCCTTTATTCTAGTGCAGCGCTTCTTCCTGTGATGTACCCAGCTGCGGCAGACGCTACACTGTATTAAGTTCGCGGCCACCCCTTTTCTGCATACTGCGCATGGGTATGCCCCACTATTCTCTACCTTTCCTAGCCCTAATCCACTGTGTAAAACCTTTGTTTTATCAACTCTGCGAAGCAGAGTGGTATCGCGCACACAGATCACGCCCGTATACTGTGCACCACCAGTCAGCTTGCCTGTCGTCGTCCGTCGCCCGTCGTCGTCGTCCGTCCGGAAACTCCGCCTAGACTGTTTGATGGATTTTCACCAAATCTCACAGTTATATTAATTTAGTCAATGCGAAGGTCAGTCAAAAAGAAATTTTCAATTTAACTAAAAGGTTAAGGTCAAAGGTCAAGGTTAAAATTATGGTCAATATTTCATGTTTTTTAGTTTTTACTCAAATGTCTTAATTTTTACAATGCAAGTTACAGGTAACCTTGATATCTTATTGACCAAATTTTAGATAAATGCTCTAAAGGGTAAGGTCAAAGGTCAAGTTCAAAGGTAAAAATCAGTTTTGTACTAGTATTTCTTATACAAACTGTTATATTCTCACTAAGCTTACCATGTATATTCAGAATACCTAGGCCAAGGTCATACATGAATCTAAACAATTCCATATGAAAGGTCATGGTCACAGGTCAAGGTCAAATAAAAGGTCAATATGCTCTAATTTCTTTACTTCTCATGCAAACTTCACTATATTTGTTGAGAAAGTTGCACTTATAATGAAAAGGAAAATATTAAATGTTGAGACAAATAGCATGAAGGTCAAGATAAAGGTCAAAGGTCAAGGTCAACAATTCTATTAATCTATATGAAACTAACTGATGTGTTTTTATGAAATTATGCATGCTTAGGCCTATTTGATTTTACTGGGCAATGTCAATGAAAACATCAAATGTACTCTTACATATAGGTCAAGGTCACAGGTCAAGGTCAAAGGTCAATATTTAATATTAGTTAAAACATTACTAATAGTTTGGAAAACTAGCTGTGTTAGTTACTTATTACTTATATAAAATATATACCAAATTTCATAACAAAATTGTAATAGATAAGGTCATAGGTCAAGGTCAAACGTCAAAATAAGAGTGTTGGTAATTTTCCCTAAACCCCTCCTAGACTGTTTAATCTATTGTTACCAAATTGAGGAGGTATATCCATTTGGTCAATGCGAAGGTCAGTCAAAGATAAATTTGTAATTTAACCCGTTGAGCCCCGGCTAGTTATAATATTTTGTTCACCCCAGTCCCAAGCCATTTTCACTTATTTTTTTTGTTTGCTAAAATGGAAGACAAGGATGAGAAATGAAAAACAAACAAAAAAATCACCTCTGACATTTTATTTGGGGGGGGGGAGCCTCAAAAAATTTGTTTGAGCCAAAATGGAAGAGAATGGTGAGAAATGAAGACAAAAATTAAAAAAAACTCATTTCGGTCATTTGGGGGGCGTGGGGGGGGGGGGGTTTCAATAGTTCGTCTCCCCCGCATGACCACCCGCCTGGGAGCAATAGGGTAAAAACTGAGTATGGCATTGTACGGCATACATCCTAAGGAGTATCTCACATAAATCTCAATCCTCTAGCTCCCATACGACCGGAGTAATGAAGGTTCAAAGTGGCGGTGAACTAGGGGTGTAAACTATCCCCACTAAGCCCACCACCACCAGCCGCGCGGCTGTCTCGGCCCGCTCACACCTACTGGCCCGGCTCCCACACACACTACGGTACCTCCCCCTCCTATTCTCCCGCCATTTCCTACCTTACGAGCCACGTAAGTGTTTTTTATATGTCGGACGCACGTGAAGCGTCGCTGGGAGTTGGTGATCAAAGACTGCCGACACAACACGTGCGACGCTGGGTCTCACCGGGTTAACTAAAAGGTTAAGGTCAAAGGTCATTGTTAAAAATAAGGTAAATATTTCATGTGTTTTAGTTTTCAATCAAATTTCTTCATTTTCACTACACAAGTTACTGGTCTCCTTGATATCTTTTTGACCAAATTTTAGATAAATATTCTAAAGGGTAAGGTAAAAGGTCAAGGTCAAAATAAGTGTTTTACTAGTATTTCTTACACTAATTGTTAGATTCTCACTAGGCTTACCATGTATATTCGGAATACCTAGGCCAAGACCATAATATAATCTATACAATTCCAAATGAAAGGTCAAGGTCACAGGTCAAGGTCAAATAGATGGTCAATATTCTAATTTCTTTACTTATAATGCATACTTCACAATATTTGGTGAATTAGTTGCAATTTAAATGGAAAGGAAAACATTTAATGTTGGGACATATCATGAAGGTCAAGATAAAGGTCAACAATTCTATAAATATATATGAAACCAACTGATAGATTTGAATGAAATTAGGCATGCAAATTTTCATATTCCTGGGCAACGTCAATGCAAGCAAAAAATATACTCTTACATAAAGGTCAAGGTCAAAGGTCAACTTTTATTATTAATTAATGAAGACTACTATCATTACGGAAAACTGGCTGTGTTAGTTGTTTATTACTTAAATAACAATATATCAAATTTCATATACAGTATATATTGCAATAGTTAAGGTCAAAGGTCAAGGTAAAAAGTCAAAACAAGAGTGTTTGTCATTTTCCCTTAACACCTCCTAGACTGTTTAATGTATTGCCACCGAATTCTGCAGGCAAATTCAGTTGGTCAATGCGACAACCATCCAAATATATATATTTTTTTTTAGTCAAAGGTCAAAGGTCAAGGTCACAGTATATGTCACTATTTCTTATGTATAAGATTTTATATGATGTACACCATATTCATAATGTTAACATTAGTGTTATGGGTAACTAAATTTTTGAGAAAAAAATTCTAAGGTCAAGGTCAAAGGTCAGTATAAGATTCTTACAAGTATTTCATAATAACTATGATTCTCACTAGGCATATCATGTATATTCAGAATATCTAGGCTAAAGTCATACAAGAATATACATAATTCCATTTGATAGGTCTAGGTCACAGGTCAAGGTCACATGTAAGGTCAATGTGAGAACTAAATTGACTTCACTGGTATCTGGAAAGTGTTGGCAACAGCCTTCCAATAGGGTAACCTCATTAGAGTGAACCATTTCCTAACAGAACCTAGTGATTGTAAATATTGTAAAGAATAATTAATATTAAGTAATTTAGAACTGTATAATTAATACCTTGGCCAAGTTAATTTAGTTATAAACCCTCGTATGATTAAAACTTAGAGGCACTGTATTAGGGATCAGTTTTGAAACTCCCGCGATCGCAGACGTTATACACAATTTGTAGTGGTAACCTCAACTATTGAATAATATGTTTACTAAATCTTTGTGAAGCGATATTTATATTAATATTTATGTAATTAAACGCTTATTTATCATTGTATGATTAAGTGAAGATGGAATGAGCCCTTCGTACCAAATTATTGTATAATTTGTTTAAGAGTCAGATATTGAAGTTCCGACCAGATGCCAGTAAACTTTTGAACTATCAGGACGTGTCTCGTGACCTTCCATCACACTCCCCGCGCCCGGCCCGGAGTCCAGGACTTTGACCCTACCTACCGATGCCGGAATCCTCTGAAACAATGCCAGGACCCTAGTTATAGCGAAGTCATTGATATATATGGCCATTTATACAATGTTTAGTTAGGGTATCTAAGAGATAGGCTATCATGGGTTAAGACTAGGCTACTAATCAACCCTCATCTACTCATACAATCCATGCCATAAGGTAGGCTATCTAATACTCTATTTGTATTACTTTTTTTTTTTTTTTTGATTGGTGTGACATAGGATATTTTTTTGGCCACGTAATCCTCCACATTTTGGTGCCCCGACTGAGGATTCCGATCGGCGTGTATGCTAGGGGTCAGGTTAGGGCCGGTTTCCTTTTCTACAGTTAGGGTCCTTGCTAAGCTGTAGCAGTAATGTACAAGGTCGCGTTTGTGGGACATAGTCTGATCTCGCGTAATTTTGAGGTCCCTACCTGCGAGGTGAGATGCTATCGAGCCCCAGGTGGTAGAGCCGTAATTTTCTGACAGACAGGCGACTGAATCGTGTACTAGATTGGCCTCACCATCTGACCATTCTATATTTGGGAGGTAACGACGTACACGAGACGGTCCAATTGTCAGAGATTACGGAAGACATCGTCTCTACCATCCAACTAATTGAGCAGCGCTGTGGCTGTAAGGTAGCCGTTGTGCTGTTGGAGCCACGAGAGCTGCCTCCCATCCCTGAGGGCGAGCTAGGAGTAACCCGCAGTCATTACGCACAATTTAACAGCCGTGAATCAGCGATTATAGAGACTACCTCGCGCCTATAAAACGTTCCAGTTTGGAGCCAGACCACATCGCCGCAATTTGCGTTGTGACGGTGTCCACTGGAACCGGAGAGGTCAAGCTGCGCAGGTAGCTCGCTATCATGAGTACATTGTAGATTCACGGGCAGATTGGTTGATTTACCAGGCGATGGCCGTGGGTGAGTGGCATTACAATTATTAAAGGGATAATGGAAAATAGCATGGTGTTTAAATCCTGTGGTAGAAGACTGTTAGGAGGGTCTGTAACGTTGCTTTCTCTGGCGTTTGTGAAACTCGGAGCTTGAGCTTCGTTGCAGTCCTTAAATTTTCCCCATATTTTGCTAATTTAGGCCATTTTATGTTTCCGTCCTTAACGTCACCCGCGTCTGAAAGACCAGGTAGACCAGCTAAATGGTTGGGACGGAGCACATACAAAATCTAATAAATTATAAATATGTTCCCTCCCCCTTAGAAAAAACTACTGCCACAGTTTCCCACGAACATCTGGGATAAAAAATTAATGATTAACTCAATTTTACAGGTTGAGCTTCATTCTGGTGTCTAAATTTTCCCTATTATTTGATAATTTAGGCCAATTTTATGGTTCTGTCCTTAATGTCGCCCGCGTCTGAAAGACCAGGTAGACCAGCTAAATGCTCGGGACGGAGCATATACAAAATTTAATAAATAATATATTCCCTCCCCCTACTGGCGTGGGTTCCAACGTATTAGGTAAATTATATCGTGGACTTAATGATTTTCAACTAATTATTCATCTGAATTTGTAGCAAGTATTGGTACGCGTATAATGCTAAAGATTAACAGCTAAATTAAGTATGCGGTAGGCTATATCTAAATGTAAATTTGATTGTTGAAAATTAGTCTTCAGTATAAACATTAATAATGGTTTTGAAAATAATTACACATTTTCCAAAGTGACTGATATACTCTTGAGAAAATCTATGTTGGGGAAATTAGGCTGGGTAACTAGAGCATTAAATAAATGTCAGGAGGTAAAAGGACGTAAACCCTGTCCAAGGGAGCTGTTAAAGTCCCAAATCCAAGATCTTAAAACCCGGTGGGCAAATTATGAAGAATTCTTCAATAAAATCTGAAAAGTTTGAGGAAATACAACGGGCCTATGCAGATGCCCGTGAAAATTATTTGAATCAACTAGCCGTGTTCGAATAATTGGCGACAGAGACAGTTACCGGGACATGGAGTAATGGTACCAGTAATGGTATTCCGGCTCCGGGACAACAACACTTTAAGTTGCCACCTATAACCTTACCAGAATTTGATGGGCAATCTGATTGGAATACCTTTTGGGATAAATTTAAGGGTTTAGTTCATGACAGATCAGATATTTCTGCGGCAAATAAACTTTCATAATTGTTGGGTCAACTTAAGGGGTTTGCATTGGATCTTATTAAGGAACTTCCCATAACAAATGCCAATTATACAGCAGCTCTATAAATACTTAAGGAGAATTTTGAAGATACCGAATTGACTCTACAGTGCCTAGTTTACAAATGGCTCGATTTATCAGGACCTAAGCACACGTACAAGGACCTTCAATCATTCCGGATCAGCTTAATTGTGTTTTAAAATCACTTAGTACCCAGAAAGATCTTGACTCAGCTTCTTGGCTCCTGAATCACATTGTACAACAAAAGCTCTCTCAGAAAACCTGTGATGAATTGTATCACATGTATAAGAAAAAACTACTTCAAAAATCAAGAGATAGAAGAGGGCTTAAGAGAGTTGTGCAAACACATGCAGGTTTCTAAGAAGGATACCGGTATCAAGGAAGGAGACAACAAGGGTAAGTATACAAAAGCATCTACAACATGGACTAAAGCTCGGTTCACACATACACAAATCAACGTCCCGTCCGGCCCCGACCTCTTAATTCGCCTGCAAACGGGCAAGGACGCCGGCAAAATCGCCTATGGACGGTACAGGGATGTGTGATGTCGCCAGCACACGGGAGGGGGGCGGCGGGAGGCGGCGACCATTTTGTGCATGCATAAAATGGTCGGTGTGGGCCGGGGCAACCGCCACAAAACGTGTCAGGCCGGGACACACATGGGAGCATTCGGCGTCTAGACGCCAACTGGGGGGGTCTAGACGCCGACAAATGGGATGAGAACGGCGGCAAAAAAATGTTGAAAGGAGAGTCGGCGATGTGGCACCGTCGTGTCATGTGAGCTGGTGACACTTCACGTCTATGTACCGACCATAGGCGATTTTGCCAGTGTCTCTGCTCATTTGCAGGCAAATTAAGGGGTTGGGGACGGACGGAACGTTAATTTGTGCATGTGTGAACCGAGCAAAAGGGTCGGGGACGGACGGGATGTTAATTCGTGCATGTGTACACATGGGGCCTCCAGATTGATGCCGTCCTGCCCATTTTTTTGGTCGTGGCCGGACGGGACGTTATTTCGTGCATGTGTGAACCGAGCTTAAGGAAAAAGCAAAACGGTTCAAGAAGGAAGAGGTTGGTACCTATGTGCCCTCCGTCCTACAGAATACTCCAACTAGTACAGTATCAAAAACACATGGTGTTTGGGAGAGTAAATATTCACGTCTCAATTCTCCAGTGAACCAAGAAGTAACCAGAGAGATTAAGCCCACACCAGTGGCAAAACAAGAAACCCGGAAGGTGTGTATGCTATGTTCAGAACAACATTCCACAGTGCATTGTAGGACTTAACCAGATCTTAAGGCTAGACTTCCACGACTCATCGAACTAGGTAAATGTCTTGTTTGCCTGAGCTCAAGACATTCTACTGAGGAATGTGCTACTAAATTAAATATATGTTTTCAGTGCAAGACTGGTGTACATCATACAGCGTTGTGTCCCAAGATCAGTGAAGTACAACCCAAAACTACAAGTGTGAATATGACCCTGACCACGGGAAACCTAATGCATACGCCGGCAGCTACTCCTACAGCCGAGGTTCAACTGATCAGAGGGAAAAAGGTTATGCCAGTCAAAGCGCTCTTTGATACTGGAGTGCAAAAGACCTTCATTGCTGGAGATGTTGTCTTAGCCATGAACTAACCAACAGTGGGGAGAGTGAACATGGCAATAACTGGATTCTTGTCAAATAAGGAAACGAAAACATTTTATGTGGTTAAACCCCTGATTATATTAGGCAAATACAAATGTAAGGTGACAGCGGTGGTTAAGGAAGACATGAACACTTCTGTGGTAAATAAGGCTTTGAACGAAGCATCTGACTTCTTAACAAAGAGTGGTGTCCAACTAGCAGACCGTAATATACTGTAGAGTCTGGCATAGTAGGTCCAATTCAACTGATCATCGGCTCCGACTATTGTGGACGCTTCTTGCGAAAAATGACTCGGAAACACGGTATACAGTTAATTTCTTCATCAGGTGGATACATAATAATAGGATCTCTACCCACATGATTGTGGCCCAAGTGAATTAGACAACCAGATGGATCCAGTCTTTGTGACTCCTGCACAATCTCTGGTGGTGGCTAGAATTGGTGCAGAATTAATTTCATCACAACTTGGAGACATTCTGAAGGAACAACAAGAACCTGTTCACAAACTTTGGGAACTGGACACTGTTGGTATAGAAGCAGATTTTCCCACCCCTGAAGAAATCTTAACATATAACCACTACCTAGACACAGTTGAGTATAAGGATGGCCAGTACTGGGTAGGACTTCCATGGAAGATAAATACTCCCTCTCTGGCATAGGCTGAGAGGCTTTACACTACACTGCTGAACACGGTGAGGCCCGTGAGGTCTTGTTCCAGTCTAGGGAGTGAGACATGCGAAGCACCCCGACTCGAAGCAACTCCATCTCTGAATCCGCTTCGCCTCTGTGCTTCACCGTCTCATCTCCCACACTCAGAACGCCACCTATTGAGCAATTAACTCACTAGGCATTGCCCCCCTGTAACATATTTTGAACATGGGAATTTTCACACAATGCTATTTAATCAGGGAACAATGAGGGTATTTTTGGGGGATTTCGGTGTGCTGTGGTAATGCACTGAAACTAAGTACAGCACAAATTCCATCCCAATAATATCTTCCCATTGACATATTGGGATTCGAACCCGGGTCCATTGGATTACCAGTCCACTCTGCCACACCTCCCCATATCAATTAAAGGGAAGATTTTAGTTTAGGAAACCTGGAGAGAAGCACTGAGTTGGGATACTCCATTACCTGAAAAGTATACAGAAGAATGGAACAAATTGCAGGTGGAATATAAAAAGGTGTCATCAGTCAAGTTTCCTAGAAGATGTGATCCTACCTCTGATAATGAGTGTGCTCAATTGCATGTATTTTGTGATGCCTTATCTAAGGCGTATGGTGCACTAGCTTGTTGTGTCACTGAAGTCCGATCTACTTTGATTATGTCCAAGTCCCGAGTAGCACCCTTAAAACAACGAACCCTTCCACAGTTGGAGTTGACCGCTGTTGAATTGCAAATTGAATTGCAAAATAGGTTAGCTACTTATTTGAATGGTATGTGCCCCTTTGTAGGTGAGACATATATATGGACAGATAGTGAGATATGTTTGCACTGGATAGCTAAGGATGATAGGCCCATAGTTTATGTGCATAACAGAGTACACAAAATAAAGGAACTGCAAATGAACTATAAATTCATGCATGTTAAGACCAAGGACAATCCGGCTGACTTTGTGAGCCGAGGTGTAAGTGTCAAGAAACTGATTAACGAAACTCTGTGGTTTCAGGGTCAGGTTTGGCTACGTCAGAGTGATTGGCCAGAACAAAAATCATACCAGAAGGTTAATGATGATCAGGTTCATATGGACCCAATAATTATCCCAGAGCCTTCAGTGATTGACATCACCAAGTTCTCCAATTTGGACAAACTATTAACTGTAACTAAATTTGTGTTTAAGTTCCTGAGCAAGAAGGTAAAGATGGAGGAATTAAACCCTCTTACCTACTGGATCAAAAGGATACAAGCTGAAAAGTAGGAGGAGGAATTAACACAGCTACGTAAACCCAATCCCAAGCCAACCAAAAGAACGAAGGATCTTGGGCTGTACCTAGACAATCAAGAATTAATATGTTGTCGAGGTCGTATTGGTAAACCTGATCTACCCCTCAAAACTCGGCATCCGATCCTATTGCCCAAGGATTGCGACCTCACCAAAATCTATCTATCTATCTATTGCCTGATGCCGCAATCCCCGAAGGGGTGGCCACAAACGAACAGCCCCCATGCACATCTGTCCCCAGTCAGTCGACGCCCCTCCTCCCAACCAGCACCGCCTTCATTCATATACTTCCTCACTCCCTCCTTCCACCTCTCCTTCGGTGCACCTCTCCCTCTCTGTCCTTCCACCTCGCTCTCGTACACCCTCTTAGTCAATCTCTCGCTTTCCATACGTTCCATATGGCCGAACCATCTCAAGTTATTCCTTTTCACACTTTCCAGCACATCTACCTCCACACCACACCTCCTTCTTACTTCCTCATTCGTCTGTCTATCCCTCCATGTAACTCCGCACGCACTTCTCAAGTAACTCATTTCCACCGCTCTCACTTTTTTTTTTTTTCTATGTAATTGAGGGAAGCAAAAGGCATAACTGCCTATAGCGTGTGCCTCCCCCATAGTTGAAAGAGTGGCCAAAATCGAGGGACGTTCGAGCCAAAATGCCTGGACACACGGAGTTTGAAGCAATTTAAGTCTTAGGAAGAGGGAAAGTCTCTTCCCGAATGTCCATGCTTCGCTTCCGTAAGTTAGTGTCGGGATTACCACACTGTCATGCAAAGACTTCTTCACTTCCATACTGACCACCCTATTTCTTGTTACTGCTTTCAACGTTCCTACAACCCTCTTCCCCTGTTGCACCCTCTCCCGCACCTCCTCATTCACAGTCCCATCTTTACTCAACACACTGCCCAGATACTTAAAAGAGCTGATGATCTCCATAGCCTGACCGTTCAACTTCAAACCAACCAACTTCACCAAAATGATGTTTTAAAAGCGCATGAAACCACTAAACAAGGTGGGGTAGCAGACACTCTAGCCTATATGCGGTAACATTATTGGATACCCCAGGGACGACAAGCTGTTAAACGCTATATCAAGAATTGCATTATTTGCAAGAGGTATACAGCTATAGCTATTCCTTACCCTGGTCCACCAGCTCTCCCGCCAGACCGCATTCACCAAAGGAAACCGTTTGAGGTAACAGGTATAGATTATACTGGTACCACCACTCTCACAGGAAATGATGGACCGCCCAAGAAGGTATACATATGTCTATTCACCTGTACCAGCACTCTGGAGATACATTTGGAGATAGCGGAGGACATGAGCTCGGAAACCTTTATAAATTTTTTCAGAAGATTTGCCGTTCGGCGAAGTTGTCCCAGACGTTTGATTAGTGACAATGGGACAAACTTTGTGGGCGCATTCCCGCTAGTTTCAGAATTATTGAAGAGCAACGCAGTACAGCAAATGCTAGATTCTAGAAATTGTTATTGGTCATTCACAACTCCCAGAGCCCCTTGGCAAAACGGATTTACCGAAAGAATGATAGGCATCGTGAAATCGTGTCTGAAAAAGGTTCTTCACAAGTCGAGAGTCACCTTGGATGAGTTAAGAACTGTTGTCACCGAGATCGAAACAAGAATTAACAATAGACCACTAACATATCAAGATGACTCCAATTTGGAAATTGAAGCCTTAACTCCGGCTCATTTGTTATATGGTAGATGACTAGACCCAGTAGCCCGTTTGGACGTGACAGAGGAATTAGTAGATCCCACCGTTGATGAAGCAGACGCACACTTACGACGAAGCTACCATAAACTCTGCAAGATGCTGGATGCTTGGAGCAAGCAGTGGGCATCAGAATATATCTTAAGCCTGCGGGAGAGGTATTATGGTGTGATTTCTCCTAGTAACCGTCACAAACCTGAGATGGGAGACATATTCTTGTTGAAGGTGGACCAACCTCACTCCAAATGTCCCTTGGCAAAGATCCAAGAAGTCTATCCTGATCGCGAAGGAGTTATCAGAACATTTAAAGTTTTATCTCGAGGACAAACAACTCTCCGAACGGTTGATCGGCTCATACCTATGGCGCTCACCATCCCAATGGAGGAGGAACAGCAACCCATAGTAATAGGGGGACCTAGACCACAACGAGCAGCTTCCACTGGATCTGAAAGAAATTGGCGTGATTTGTTAGCCGCAGGTAATATAACACGATGAAACACATCATACTTCGCCGGGCCCCAATCTGCGAGAAATAAATTGACTTCACTGGTATCTGGGAAGTGTTGGCAACAGCCTTCCAATAGGGTAGCCTCATTAGGGATCAGTTTTGAAACTCCCGCGATCGCAGATGTTATCCACAATTTGTAGTGGTAACCTCTACTCTTGGATAATATGTTTACTTAATCATTGTGAAGTAATATTTATATTAATATTTATATAATTAAACGCTTATTTTAAATTGTATGATTAAGTGAAGAAGGAATGAGCCCTTGGTAACAAATTAGTGTATAATTTGCTTAAGAGTCGGAAATTGAAGTTCCGACCAGACGCCAGTAAACTTTTGAACTATTAGGACGTGTCTCATGACCTCCCACCACACTCCCCACGCCCGGCCCGGAGTCCAGGACTTCGACCCTACCTACCGAAGCCGGAATCCTCTGAAACAACGCCAGGACCCTAGTTATAGCTAAATCATTGATATATATGGCGATTTATACAATGTTTAGTTAGGGTATCTGAGAGATAGGCTATCATGGGTTAAGACTAAGCTAGTAAACAACCCTCATCTACTCATACAATCCATGCCATAAGGTAGGCTACCTAATACTTTATGTTTATTCCTTTTCTTTTTTGATTTGTGTGACATAGGATATTTTTTTGGCCACATAATCCTCCACATTCAATATGCTAATGTATTTTTTATTCATGCAAACTTCACAACATACGTTGAGACAGTTCTGCTGTAAATAAAAATAAAATTTAAAATGTTCAGACATCATGCAGGTCAACTATTATTCCTTTAATACCTCAGAAACTAACTTTTGTTGTCTATGTGAGTGAAGGAGACAACAGGCAGAACTACCTGTATCGAGTGCCTCCCCCAGTTGAAAGAGTGATAGGGCCAAAGTCAAGGGACTTTTGAGCCAAAATGCCTGGACACACAGAGTTTGAAGCAATTTAATTCATAGGAAGAGGGCAAGGCTGATTCTGGGAGAGAGTTCCAGAGCTCAGCAGTTGAATAGAAGAAAGACTGAGAATAATGTTTCACTCTTGGGTTGGAGAGTTGCACAGAGTAGGGTTGGGATTGTGTTACAAGATGGGTTCTACTTACCCTACGTAGAGGAGGTGGAATACACTGGGAAAGCTCTGAGGAACATTGATTATTGTAGTAGCGATAGAATAGTGAGAGAGATGCAACATTGCGGTGAAGAGAGAGAGATTGCAGAGAGTTGGTGAGTGGACGGGAGTTAATGATAGGAAAGGCTTTTCTTTTTACTTTGTCTTTCTACCGATGATTTTTAATGAAATTTGGCACACTTATTTAATTTTCCAGGTTTACATCAATGAAAACAAAACAAAATATCCACATAAAGGTCAAGGTCAAAAGTCAACCTTCATCATAAAAAATACTCTAATTTCGATAAGCTGACCGTTAGTTACATTTTAATTAATAACATATATATATAAATTTCATACACATTTTCTAATATTTAAGGTCAAAGGTCAAGGTCAAAGGTCAAAGGAAGAGTGTTTATCATTGTCCCTAAACTCTTCCAAGACTGTTTAACCCTTTCTGTACTGGTGACATCTTTTTTGTATTATATTCCACCTATAATTAGACAATTTTGTGAAGCTTAAGAAGGATCTGTGGTTGTGTAAAAAGGGTTAATTGAGATAGTTGAAAGCCTGCTAATTTGCTGGGGGTCACTCTTAAACTGAATAAAATCGTCTATTTTAATCCAGAATAAAATGAAAAGGACAGAACTGGTACTGAATAGGTTAATATATCGTCACAAAATGTTACAGGCAAATTCGGTTGGTCAATGCGACGATTGTCCAAATATTGCCTTTTTGTTATTCAAAGGTCAAGGTGAATGGTGCAGGTCACACATTTTGGTCACAATTTTGTTTTTGTATATACCGGTATATATATACATATATATATACAGTATACAGTATACTGTACATACAGGTGTATATATATATATATATATATATATATATATATATATATATATATATATATATATATATATACAGTATAATTATATACAAATATATATAAATTATATCTCGCAAATACACGTGAGATGCTAAATGTTTATATTCTCCCAACCGGAATCGAACCCTCAACAGTCAGGATGAGTGTCCATACGTTAATCCACTACACCACGGCGTGATACAGGATAATTATGTGTAGTGGATTAAAGCATGGACACTCGTCCGGACTGTACAAAGGAGTACAAAGGAAATCAATCAACAACAGGTTTAGTGACCCTTCTAGGCTGCTTGTCCTCCAAAACAATGAGGGTCAAGTGTCCAAACAGTGGTTTAGAGTGGGTAAGGGAACATTGGAAAGGGAACTAATGTCCGTGGCAGGATTAGGAAGTTAGTAGGGGACAGATGGGTTAGTAACTGAGGGGGAGATAAAATAAAGTTATTCATTTACAAACGCAGTCAGTCGCGGGTTTGATGCGAGATATTTGTATAGGCGGAGTTAATGAATCAACGGTGCTGCAGTCTATAACGTCTCGGGGAAGCCCATTCCACAAGTTGACAACTCGATTGAAGAAGAAATTCTTAGATTCGTGTGCGTTAAAAGATTTACCAATAATTTTGCAACCGTTTGCCCGCGTGTAATTAGATTAGTCGATAGTGAAGTACTTACTACAGTTCATATTGTCGATGCCTTGGATGATTTTGAACACTTGAATTAAGTCACCTCTTAATCTGCACTGGGTTAAAGGAAATAGATTTAATTCTGTAAGGTGCTCTTCGTATGGTTTGTTCTTTAGGCTAGGTATCATTTTGGAAACTCTACATTGAACTCGTTCTAGCTTGTTTATATCTTTTTGGTAATTAGGGCACCAGGATTGAACGCAGTATTCCAGGAGAGGGCGGATTAAGGAATTGTAAAGGGTTAGGATAACTTCTTTGGATTTATGCTCAAATGACCTGCCTATAAAGCCAATTATTTTGTTTGCCTTCTTAACAACTTCTGAACATTGTTGACTCGGCTTTAGGTTACTCAATATTGTTACTCCCAGATCGGTTTCTCTGTTTACATTCTTAAGCTGAGTGCCATTCATCGAATAGTTTGCTTTCTCATTTAGGTATCCGATATGTAGTACTTTACATTTATCCGTATTGAAACTCATTTGCCAAATTTGGGCCGAACATGACAATTTATCTAGATTGTGTTGCATATCGTCAACTTGTTCTTTTGAGAGTACGCTATTTGCAGATTTTGTATCGTCAGCAAATTTTGAGATTGTACAGGTGAGACTCTCATCTATGTCGTTGATGTAAATTAGAAAGAAAATTGGTCCTAGTACCGATCCCTGGGGTACCCCGCTACTTACATTGGTCCATTTAGATGCCTTACCGTTTATGACTACTCTTTGTTTTCTGTCGCTGAGCCAATTTCTATCCATTTCAACACACCGTCTTGTATTCCATGCGCTTTTAGTTTTAGCAGTGAACGTTTGTGGGGAACTTTGTCAAAGGCCTTTTGAAAATCAAGGTATATAATATCTACAGCTTTACTCTCATCGTAGAGGTTGAGGATATCGTGGAAGAAGTCCAAGAGGTTTGTTAAACAGGAACGTTTTTTACGAAAGCTGTGTTGAGTATCTTTAAGTATGTTATTTGCCTCTAAGTGATTAACGAGTCTGTCTCTTATGACCGTTTCTAGTATTATACATACAACTGAGGTTAAGCTAATTGGACGATAGTTACTGGGTAGGGATTTGCTGCCTTTTTTTAATATTGGTGTTACGTTGGCTATCTTCCACTGATCAGGCATAGCTCAAGACTGCAAGGATTTATTGAATAGTAATGTCAGTGGTTTGGAGAGCTCATCCTTAGCTTCTTTTAGAACTCTAGGCGAGATTGTATCAGGTCCCGGCGTTTTATTTACCTTGAATGTATCTAAACAATTCAATACTTCTCTCTCTGTAACGGTGATATTGATTAGAACATCTGAATTATCAATCTGAATCAGCGATGGTGAAGGGATATCACTGAGGTCTTCTGTTGTAAAAACTGATGCAAAGAAGGTATTGAGGGCATTACTCATTTGTACTTCGTCTTTGGTGTATTCTCCATTTTCATCGACTAACGGTCCAACAGTTGAAGTAACTACTTTTTTCTTTCTGATATAACCATAGAATTTTTTCGGGTTTGTTTTACTTTGATTTGCAATATGTAACTCTAGGGTCTTTTTACTTTGCTTAATTAACTTTTTGGCTTTGAGTCGTAGCTCTACAATTTTGTGAGGATTTTAATCTATCATTAGCAAATGTTTTAAAAACCAGACAGTTTGAAATATCTTTATTCCACCATTTGGGCTTATTATTATGGCCTGGACGCCGTATTTTCGATGGTATGCAGTCTTGCACTGCTTTTAGGTAAGTGGTTTCGAATAACTTCCAAGATGTATTTATGTCGTTATTGTTAATTAAAAAGCTCCAGTCAGTTTCTTTAAACATAGCTCTAAGTTTATGAAAGTTTGCTTTCTTGAAATTAGGGACTTTTCGATGCTACTATTTGGTTCGTTACTAGTACACTTTAAAGTGAAAGTTATCGTACGATGGTCGCTATTACTGAATTCATCACCAACATTCAAATTCTCTATAATTATATTCTTCTTTTGTTGCAATTACAATGTCAAGAACGTTATTACCACGGGTCGGCGTTCGAACAAATTGATAAAGCGAACTCTCTTGCAAGTTCGTATACAAGTCATGTCCGGAGTGTGAAGTAAGAGTATCGCCCCACTTGGTCACAGGTAAATTAAAGTCGCCAAAAATTACGGTATTACATCTTACTTACATCTGCAATTTGTTCGTAAATTTCTTGGTCAGTTTGCACTGATTGAGCTGGAGGTCTGTATATTAACGCAAGTATTATTTTTGTACCATTATTATTCTTTATTAGCACAAAAGATGTGTCTACGTTCACAATTTGAGGTTTTGACAAGAGGGTAGGGTTAAGACTTTCTTTGATATAAAGTAAAACGCCACCTCCATTTCTATTTATTCGGCTTTTCTCAAACATTACATTACCAGGAAGTGAATACTCTGCTAAAAAGTCTCTATCTTCTGTATTGAGCCAAGATTCTGTTACGCCAATCACACAATAATTTTCTGTAAACACTAGCACCTGTAAATCTGAAAATTTATTGCGTATGCTACGAGCGTTTGCATAGAAAACCTTTAAATTTGTTATTTTAGAACTCACGGAACGCTCTTTAATAATATTTTTGTTTCTTGTCGGATCTACATTTATGTTCATGGCTGTCCTCGGTCCTCGCTGTCTTCAGTCCTTATCGCTGGTAGTCCTCGGTTGCCTCTGTTTATTGCTTGGCGTTAGATATTTATGTCACTGCTGCTTCTTCTCGGATGGCGTTTTTTTATCCATGGCTGCGGACTTCTTCGTGTAAGAGACGACCCATGCGTGCTGAACCCACAGGGTTTAGATGAGTGCCATCCTTGCGGAACAGAGTAGGCTGGTTATAGAAATTATCCCAGAGGTTGATGAATTCAACTTCTTCCTTCAGACACAAATATTTTAATCGGCTATTTGTGCTGAAGGCCTTGTCGTAGAATTTGTCAGGTGCGTCGATCTTGGGGAGAATGCCTGAGATGATGATATTCCTTGACTTGTTTTTGTAGTGCTGGATCATCTTGCGATATTTCTCCATCAACTCTTCGGATCTGGTGCGCATGACGTCATTTGAACCAGCATGGATGACAAAAAGGGTATTTTCGTTTGCATCCTTTGTGGTATCTTTGAAGGCTTCCACAATGTCGTCCAGTCCAGCTCCTGGGATGCAAAATCTTTTTCGTCGATTTGGGACTCTGTCGCAGAACTCTTCGACCTGTCCTCGTAGGATGGAATCCCCAACGAGCCTGGTCTCTTCTGGTTCGTCTTCTATCTCTACCAAGATCTCAAATCTGTTTGACATTGTGATTGGTAGATGAGACCTTTTCTGTGTTGGCCGTGCACCGTTCCTCACTGGTGTATATCCGGAAACCTGTGGTGGCGAGCCTCTGCGTTCAGGTCGGAGAGAGGAGTGGTTAGAACGGGGGCGAGGGGTTGGTTCGAGGCCGGCAGGGAGTATATATATATATACTGTAACATCCGTACCGACCGGATGTCATATGACCAGACCAACCTGTTGAATGTGACTTTACAATTACTACCTTGTGGCAACAACTCAACCAGCTTCCGTGACCAGAGAGGGAGAGAAAGAGAAAGAGAGAGAGAGAGGGGGAGAGCGGCCTATCTACTTCCTGCATTCTTCACATTCCTCGCTTTCCCGCCAAAACTTGCGT
Organism: Paralithodes platypus; assembly: GCA_032716605.1. Classification (NCBI taxonomy): domain Eukaryota; kingdom Metazoa; phylum Arthropoda; class Malacostraca; order Decapoda; family Lithodidae; genus Paralithodes; species Paralithodes platypus. The sequence continues at coordinate 31,039,220 of CM064567.1, read as the reverse complement.
GAGAGGGGCGGGGCACCTTTGACGTGTGAGCTTCTAACACCTGGTTGGCTACAACACACCTGCTTCTCACCTGTAATTGGTCGACGTGTTTCCTGACTTCTGGCTGGTTCCGGCACCAGTTTCCTGCCTTCTGATTGGATTAGCTTGGTCCGAGAAATGATATATAAGCCGGAAATTTGATAGTTAAAACGAGTACTTTCTTAGCTGGGGAATCGAGCAGAGTGGTGGGGAGACGAGACAGACTTCAAAGGCTTGTATATTATTATGTGTTAAGTTGTGTCCCAGAGTGACCTCTTACATGTTAATTAGGGATTATTTGTGACTAACCAGAGGTATGTCGAAAACATACACTCATTTGATTTAAAATTGTGTGATTGGAGAATCATATAGATTGGATTGGAGAAATCATATAGATTGGATTGGAGAAATCATATAGGTTGGATTGGAGAATCATATATGTTTAATTTAATTGGAGAGATATATATTTTGAATTAGTGTTTAATTTTGGTGATTAGAATTAATGTTTGATTCAGAGATGATTTGTGATTGAATATTCTACTTTACTTATTAACAATTAACTATAAACTTGATGTAAAGCTATTGTCATTCATAATTAATGATTAAGCCTTGTATAAGTTAAATACTTACCTGACTATTATTCGGAAGAGGCATTGTAAAGGCCTAAGCCTACTAAACTTGAATTTGTACTTTAGTGAAATCAGAACGTATGCAAAACGATCCTGAAACTCTATCATAACTTTCATTGCTTATTATTTTGATTAATTGTAAAATACCTTATTTACGTTTATAAATATAATTCCATTTTATATGTGACTTTGTAATATTTCCTTACCATTTTAATTTAGTCAAATGTCTTTCAATAAGAATAATAAATAAGATAAAATACTAAAGGGAGAATAATAATAAACTAAGAATAACGAGATAACATAGAAAGAATAAAACAATCTTTAAAGGGTTAACAAACTTATATAAATTATAAAAAGATCTTAATACCTTGCTGATAATCCAGATTAATTGAGATATTCTAGTGATTTAAAACCCTTGCTTACATATTGAACTTTTAGTATTCGTAATAAATAGCCTATTTCATATTAAACATTCAATGTAATTTTAAATAGTTTACTGATTAAATATAATTGAAGTGTATCAGAGTATAAAGGATAACTGTCCCAACAACTGAGGGAAAGCAAGTGACAACATAACTAACTTTAATATTTTACAGCCTTCAGCTGTTTTGCTACACTTTCACCTTAACTGTTCTGTCTTTATTTATTTAGTTAATCATTTCTAAATCAAGATACGTAACAATACATATATATATATAGAAAGAGAGAGAGAGAGGGAGTTATGAGAGTATATATTAATATTAAAATATGACATTAACGATTGGAATATTTATCAATAATTTGGTTACCGTAACACCATTTTGTAGCGTTATGAATATGGTGTAATTCAAATTATATACCGGTATATTACCAAAGAGATTAAACACCAATCAAAGAATTATAGGTCGCAGAGTTGGGTATGCATTTTTTTTTATTTGTTCTATTATTATTATTTTTTTAAATGCGAAAACTGCACATCTACTTTATATATATTAACTCTTAACCCTCATGCCCTCTTTCCATCTTCTGAACTTGGCCTCGGCATCCCGCGCACTATCTGCGATAAGTACTAGGTTATCTGCGTATAGCAGTTCCCAGGGAAGCCCAACTCCTAAATCACCAGATAGTGCCTCCAGGACCATGACAAAGAGGAGAGGGTTAACACAGAGCCCTGGTGAACTCCGACGCAAACTGTAAGCTGTTCACTCAGTTCACCTTTCACCCTCAATGCCTTTCGTGAGTCCTCGTACATCTTCATTATCACACGCACCAGCCACTCCTCTACGCCAAGTTTTCTCATAGCCCACTGCAAAACTTCTCTGGGCACCCTATCAAAGGCCTTCTCCAGGTCTACAAACACAAAATACAGATCCCTATCTTTCAGTAGATATCATTCCTGCAGTTGCCTGACCATGAAGAAGTGCAACTATCTCACCAAATGTTGTGAAGTTTGCATGAAAAGTAAAGAAAATAGCATATTGACCTTTTATTTGACCCTGACCTGTGACCTTGACCTTTCATGTGGAATTGTATAGTTTCTTGTATGACCTTGGCTTATGTATTCCGAATATACATGGTAAGCCTAGTGATAATCTAACAGTCAGTATACAAAATACTAGTGAAAAACATATTTTGACCTTTGACCCCACCCTTTTGAATATTTACCTAAAATTTGGTCAATACAATGTCAAGGTAATCAGTAACTTGTATAGTGAAAATGAAGACATTTGAGTAAAATCTAAACAAACATGAAAAATTTACCTTATTTTTAACCTTGACCTTTGACCTTTTAAGTTAAATTGACAATTTCTTTTTGACTGACCTTCGCATTGACCAAATATACCTGTGGAATTGGGTGAAAATCCATCAAACGGTCTAGGAGGAGTTTCCGGACAGACAGACGGACGACGGACGACCACGACGACGACGACAGACAAGCTGACTGGTGGTGCACAGTATTCGGGTGGGATCTGTGTGCGGGACACCACTCTGCTTCGCAGAGTTGACAAGATTATTGACATTTATTTCTAAACATATTCTTCTATACAAGTATCAATTTGGTTTCAGAGAAGGATATGGAACAGATTTAGCACTGTTTACTTTAGCAGAACAAATATCAAGTTTATTAGATGTTCGGTAATTGTGTGGTAGGAGCGTTTTTGGATATAAGCAAAGCTTTCGATACGGTAGGTCATGAGATTTTGTTAATGAAATTGCAAAAATATGGTATAAAGGTAGGTGCATATAACTATAGTTTGAAAGCTACTTAAGGATTAGGCCTCAGTATACAGTATATTATTTAATGACACAACTTCTGATACAAGTTATGTAAAAAGTGGAGTTCCTCAAGGTTCGATCCTTGGACCTCTATTATATTTAATAGGCCTATACTTAAACGATTTGGTTAATATTTCTTCGCTATTTTTACCAATTTGTTTTTCTGCTGATGCCAATTTATTTATTAGCGTTCAGTACAGCTTTCACTCTTTAAATGGATAAATAAATATATATATATATATATATATATATGTTGGTAAAGCCAGGTAATACATTTTCTTTAATACATACGAGGTTGAAAGAAATGGCAATTTCTGCGTTGGAGATTTTATTTTTCAAAGTTTCCAGGTCTCTGATGAGTTTTCGCTGGGTGGCAGGAAGTAGATGAAGGAGATGAGCAAAATTCATGGTGGTACAGGGTTACATTAAAGTACATGATGATACAGGATATACGACGCGTTTCACTGGACAACCAGCATTATCAAGTAAGGAAGGAATGATATAAAAGGTAAACAGGAAGGGTATATATAGAGGGTGGAGGATCAGAGGAGGCGGAAAACAGGGGGCAAAAGTCTGCTATTGGTGGAAGGGAAAACTAGGAGAGAAAAAAGGGGTAACCGCTTCACGCATGCGCACTGGATGCGGGATGGTGGTCGATAGGTGGGGTCGAAGCTGATTGGCTGCGTGTCGAGGGGCGTGGCCTAAGTTGTGTGGCGCCTGCAGAAGACGAAGCTGAAGGAGGTAGCGGGGGGGGCGAGGAGGGGTGTTAGGTCCTGTAGGGTAGTGCCTTTTGGCAGAAGGAAGGATCTGAAGGTCCAGAGTTTGGTTGTTGATGTTGGGATGTAAGGCTTGGATATATAAAGCTTCGAGTATAGGTAATCTCCTTGGGTCACTTTCTTTATCGAGTATGGTGGTGTGTTTCTCTAACTCGTTGCGTGTGAGGTGAGGGTGGTTAGGGGTGAGATAGTGGTCTTTGATGGCTCCAGCCTGAAGGTGAAGAGTTAACCGACGTGAAAGACGAGTCTGCGTCATACCAATATAGGAATGAGGTCCACAGTCCTCATAATTACAGGTATGTTGGTAAATGACGTGATCGTCGGTCATCGGGCTCTTTATCTTGGTGGAGGCTGGTTTGTTGCGGAGAACGAGGTTGGAGGTCTTGGGGGATTTGTAATAAATTATTAATTTGATTTTGTTTTCCGGGTTGGTTGGGTGGACATGCTTGGAGATTATTTCTTTTAAGACGGCCTCGTCATTTTTGTGTTCAGAGGACATGTAATTGCGGTAGAAGATCTTAATTTCATTGGGGGGGTCAATGTTGGGAGGGCTTTGGGTGTACCATTTTTCAAGATGGTGGTTGATGGTGCTGGAGATGTCGGAGTTGGAGTATCCGTTATTTACTAAAACTTGGGATAGTCTTTCTAGTTCCTGGTGGGTGTCGGCCCAGGTAGAGCAGTGCGTGAGGGCTCTCCTAACATAGGCGGAGATGGAGGATAGAAGATAACGGCGGGGGCATTCACTATCACCGTTGAGGCATTGTCCTGTGTTAGTTGGTTTAATGTAGACGGTGGTTTTGAACCCATGGTCGTTCAGAGCTACGAGGATGTCGAGGAAGGGGAGTTGTCCATTGTTAGATTTTTCAAAGGTGAAGTTAAGTCCGGAGGAGGTCATGAAGCGACGCTGGAGTTCCTGTAGTTCGTGGAGGTCCTTGATTTGCACGAAGATGTCATCCACGTATCTACAGTAGACGGCGGGTCGTTGGGCAGCCAGGAACTCTTCCTCGATGGTACCCATGAAAAAGTTCGCAAAAAGAACTCCTAGGGGGCTGCCCATCGCCACACCGTCTATCTGCTTGTACATGTTGCCCCGGGGGCAAAGGAAGGGGGCCTCATTGGTACATAGCTCCAGTAGTGTTTTCAGGGCCTTCTCCGGGATGTCCAGTGTAGGAGTATCAGGGCAATGATAAATTCGACGTAGAATCATGTCAATGGTCCTATCCACTGGCACGTTGGTGAACAGGCTTTCTACGTCGAGGCTGCCCAACGACCCGCCGTCTACTGTAGATACGTGGATGACATCTTCGTGCAAATCAAGGACCTCCACGAACTACAGGAACTCCAGCGTCGCTTCATGACCTCCTCCGGACTTAACTTCACCTTTGAAAAATCTAACAATGGACAACTCCCCTTCCTCGACATCCTCGTAGCTCTGAACGACCATGGGTTCAAAACCACCGTCTACATTAAACCAACTAACACAGGACAATGCCTCAACGGTGATAGTGAATGCCCCCGCCGTTATCTTCTATCCTCCATCTCCGCCTATGTTAGGAGAGCCCTCACGCACTGCTCTACCTGGGCCGACACCCACCAGGAACTAGAAAGACTATCCCAAGTTTTAGTAAATTACGGATACTCCAACTCCGACATCTCCAGCACCATCAACCACCATCTTGAAAAATGGTACACCCAAAGCCCTCCCAACATTGACCCCCCCAATGAAATTAAGATCTTCTACCGCAATTACATGTCCTCTGAACACAAAAATGACGAGGCCTTCTTAAAAGAAATAATCTCCAAGCATGTCCACCCAACCAACCCGGAAAACAAAATCAAATTAATAATTTATTACAAATCCCCCAAGACCTCCAACCTCGTTCTCCGCAACAAACCAGCCTCCACCAAGATAAAGAGCCCGATGACCGACGATCACGTCATTTACCAACATACCTGTAATTATGAGGACTGTGGACCTCATTCCTATATTGGTATGACGCAGACTCGTCTTTCACGTCGGTTAACTCTTCACCTTCAGGCTGGAGCCATCAAAGACCACTATCTCACCCCTAACCACCCTCACCTCACACGCAACGAGTTAGAGAAACACACCACCATACTCGATAAAGAAAGTGACCCAAGGAGATTACCTATACTCGAAGCTTTATATATCCAAGCCTTACATCCCAACATCAAGAACCAAACTCTGGACCTTCAGATCCTTCCTTCTGCCAAAAGGCACAACCCTACAGGACCTAACACCCCTCCTCGCCCCCCGGTGCCCTTGACGCAGCCCCCCGCGCTACTTCCTTCAGCTTCGTCTTCTGCAGGCGCCACACAACTTAGGCCACGCCCCTCGACACGCAGCCAATCAGCTTCGACCCCACCTATCGACCACCATCCCGCATCCAGTGCGCATGCGTGAAGCGGTTACCCCCTTTTTTTCTCTCCTAGTTTTCCCTTCCACCAATAGCAGACTTTTGCCCCCTGTTTTCCGCCTCCTCTGATCCTCCACCCTCTATATATACCCTTCCTGTTTACCTTTTATATCATTCCTTCCTTACTTGATAATGCTGGTTGTCCAGTGAAACGCGTCGTATATCCTGTATCATCATGTACTTTAATGTAACCCTGTACCACCATGAATTTTGCTCATCTCCTTCATCTACTTCCTGCCACCCAGCGAAAACTCATCAGAGACCTGGAAACTTTGAATAATAAAATCTCCAACGCAGAAATTGCCATTTCTTTCAACCTCGTATGTATTAAAGAAAATTTATTGCCAGGCTTTACCAACATAAAACTTCACGAGAATGCCAGACATCGCACCAGCACCCTCCAGTTTCGTGAAGAACTGGTGAAGGACCAAATAATTGAAAAACGTGAGCTCGCCAACAACCTTCGTAAAGAACGAGATGCTCTTCTACGGATTTGGGAAGACGAAACCCCTCCAGACCACCTCAAAGCCGAAATCAACACAGCCCTCGAACAACTCCTTGAACAACACAGAAGACAAGCCGAAAACACAACCATAAAAAAGCTTGCCTGTCTTTATGGCGGAAACTTAAAACTACCCAAACCAACAAAAGGATATATAAACCTTACTAACACCATTCTGACCCTGGACCAAGAAGACCTCCTCAACAAAGGCCTCAACTGCCACTACAGCTCCAAACCTGGCCCCCACCGGAAACGCCTAGAAACGGAAATCCTCCTGGACGACATCCTACGACTCAAGAAGGATGGCAAGGTCACCACTACTCCCGCCCTACAACCTACTCACCATAGCAAAATACTCAACAAACAACACTTCCAAGCTGCCAAACTATTAAGAGACAACCCCAACATCATCATCCGTCGTGCGGATAAAGCCTCCTGCCTCGTGATCCATGACAAGGAGGAATGTCTTAGAAAAATGGACGTCATCTTAAGTGACAACACTAAATTTAAAAAGATCACCCGCAACCCAACCGACGAAATCAAACGTATTGCCAACACCACCATCACCGCCATCAACGCCAAACAAGGAGGGATCCACCTTAAAAAACTCGTCGGAGAATACACCCCCTGGTTATGCGTACGGAACCATCAAAACACACAAACCTGGGAACCCCCTCCGCCCCATCATCTCCCAGATCCCCACTGCCACCTACCAGATCGCCAAGGCCCTGAACAACCTCCTCACCCCCTACGTGCCCAGCTAATTCAACCTTAACTCAGCCCACGATTTCTTGGAAATTTTACGAGACGCCCCCCGTAACAACAACCACACAATCGCCTCTCTCGACGTAGAAAGCCTGTTCACCAACGTGCCAGTGGATAGGACCATTGACATGATTCTATGTCGAATTTATCATTGCCCTGATACTCCTACACTGGACATCCCGGAGAAGGCCCTGAAAACACTACTGGAGCTATGTACCAAGGAGGCCCCCTTCCTTTGCCCCCGGGGCAACATGTACAAGCAGATAGACGGTGTGGCGATGGGCAGCCCCCTAGGAGTTCTTTTTGCGAACTTTTTCATGGGTACCATCAAGGAAGAGCTCCTGGCTGCCCAACGACCCGCCGTCTACTGTAGATACGTGGATGACATCTTCGTTCAAATCAAGGACCTCCACGAACTACAGGAACTCCAGCGTCGCTTCATGACCTCCTCCGGACTTAACTTCACCTTTGAAAAATCTAACAATGGACAACTCCCCTTCCTCGACATCCTCGTAGCTCTGAACGACCATGGGTTCAAAACCACCGTCTACATTAAACCAACTAACACAGGACAATGCCTCAACGGTGATAGTGAATGCCCCCGCCGTTATCTTCTATCCTCCATCTCCGCCTATGTTAGGAGAGCCCTCACGCACTGCTCTACCTGGGCCGACACCCACCAGGAACTAGAAAGACTATCCCAAGTTTTAGTAAATAACGGATACTCCAACTCCGACATCTCCAGCACCATCAACCACCATCTTGAAAAATGGTACACCCAAAGCCCTCCCAACATTGACCCCCCCAATGAAATTAAGATCTTCTACCGCAATTACATGTCCTCTGAACACAAAAATGACGAGGCCGTCTTAAAAGAAATAATCTCCAAGCATGTCCACCCAACCAACCCGGAAAACAAAATCAAATTAATAATTTATTACAAATCCCCCAAGACCTCCAACCTCGTTCTCCGCAACAAACCAGCCTCCACCAAGATAAAGAGCCCGATGACCGACGATCACGTCATTTACCAACATACCTGTAATTATGAGGACTGTGGACCTCATTCCTATATTGGTATGACGCAGACTCGTCTTTCACGTCGGTTAACTCTTCACCTTCAGGCTGGAGCCATCAAAGACCACTATCTCACCCCTAACCACCCTCACCTCACACGCAACGAGTTAGAGAAACACACCACCATACTCGATAAAGAAAGTGACCCAAGGAGATTACCTATACTCGAAGCTTTATATATCCAAGCCTTACATCCCAACATCAACAACCAAACTCTGGACCTTCAGATCCTTCCTTCTGCCAAAAGGCACTACCCTACAGGACCTAACACCCCTCCTCGCCCCCCCGCGCTACCTCCTTCAGCTTCGTCTTCTGCAGGCGCCACACAACTTAGGCCACGCCCCTCGACACGCAGCCAATCAGCTTCGACCCCACCTATCGACCACCATCCCGCATCCAGTGCGCATGCGTGAAGCGGTTACCCCCTTTTTTTCTCTCCTAGTTTTCCCTTCCACCAATAGCAGACTTTTGCCCCCTGTTTTCCGCCTCCTCTGATCCTCCACCCTCTATATATACCCTTCCTGTTTACCTTTTATATCATTCCTTCCTTACTTGATAATGCTGGTTGTCCAGTGAAACGCGTCGTATATCCTGTATCATCATGTACTTTAATGTAACCCTGTACCACCATGAATTTTGCTCATCTCCTTCATCTACTTCCTGCCACCCAGCGAAAACTCATCAGAGACCTGGAAACTTTGAATAATAAAATCTCCAACGCAGAAATTGCCATTTCTTTCAACCTCGTATGTATTAAAGAAAATATATATATATATATATATATATATATATATACCTGTATATATATACACACAGTATGTATGTATGTATGTAGAATATCTAAACACGAATGGGTTAAATGAATACATTTACTGGCCTCAGCCAGGATTCGAACCACAGTCAATCAGAATGACATTCCATGCTTTAACCCACTCTGCCACGTTGGTAAGCTTCCATCACACTGGGGCCAAGTGGGATGTCATTCTGATTGACTGAGGTTTGAATCCTGGCTGAATCCTATATATATATATATATATATATACTGTATATATATACAGTATATATATATATATATATATAAGAGAGTAGCATGGTGTTCTATATAGTACTTTTAAATAGGCAAATTCACTTTAAGTAAACAAATATGTAAAATACTTATTGTGAACCTAAAGTTAAAAAAAAAGTGCGTAACAAATACATCGAACAGCGGGTAGAAATGCAAATGAATAACAGTTAAGTGCGCAAATTATTGATAAATAGAGAGGCATTTGTTTATAGAAATAGTTTGAATCCGAAGAAAGATTGTGGGACGGTTGGACTTGAAAGTAAAAATGTGAAGAAGGAAAAGACAGAACTCCAAGTAAGAAAGACATAGAGTGACATGTGCTGAGGCGGAGGCAAAGCTCATTTGACATGCTTTATTGAGTTTGTTCTAAGTGTATGAAGGAGACAAAAGGCAGGCTACCACTGACAAGTGTCTCCCCCAAAACCAACAGAGTGACGTCCTTCCTAAACTGAATCAAATCACCAAATAGTAGTCAAAATATAATTACAAGGACATCACCGGTACTTGATGGGATAACACTATATTTATCTTGTCCATTTTGATAGTCCAAGCGCCTTCCAGATTGCATAAGATTGTCTAATGATAGCCAAAATACGTTGTCAGCATTTCTTATAGTTCTCTAGCTGTTAATATTAGAATGGATCTGGAAAATATATTGAAATATAATGTAGAACTGTACGAGAATTAATTAATTAATTGGAAGCATAGGCCTATAGTTTAGGGCTTATATATAAGATAGTGTATAGTAGGGAATGAAGAGTTAATTTCCTGTTGTGTTAAAACTTACAACTTATTATTCAGTACCGGTTATGCTCATCAAGAAATTAACCCTGTGACAAATCATGACGCATTATGATACTCGTATAATTCTAGCTTTCATTAGACGACTGTATACAGTTCAGGAAGGATTTGTGGGAGTTATAGTGGCAAAGACTGGCCTAATCAACCCTCTGACGTCCGTATCCCATTCCACCTCTGAATAAAATCGTCTGATGATAGCCAGAATAAGCTGTCAACAAGCGTCATAATCTTCAAGGGGCTAAGAAAAGTGTTTAACCCGGCCTTAGATATAGCCTACTGTATTTCCTAAATTGATAACAATAATTTATTGAGAACTTAATATGAAAAATAAATCTATCGTGGTCTAAAATGGTTAATCTTGAGGCAAAAATTACCGCTGTGATCATTACTCGTTCACTATAATATATTATATTAGGTTGTGGCAAACAAAAATTAACACCTAAATAACTTTATCTGTCACCTACATATTTACATCCATATATTGAAGTGTATTAACTATGTTGTCCTGTTAGCCAATCAGAATCCCTCTGTCATATCACTCAGTTAGGGTGGAGAGAACCCCCCAACTCCAACCCCATCTCCCCCAATATGAGCTGCCAAATTCTGCCAGACAAGTAGAGAGACTTTTGGCCGGAACTGTACAGTCATCAGCATATGAATGGATAATACTGGAGATACAGTTGAGAAGATCATTAACCCGAGAAGTGCGGTAGAACTCAAAGAAGTATGTATATAGCGAAAGCGATAACCCTTACAGAGGCATGACCATGAAAAATCCCTTAAAAAATACCCCAGGGGCTCTCTAAGCAAAGGAATATGTCATTAGGTGTATTTTCTACCACTCCTCCGTATGTTTTTCACCCTCCTTTCCCCTCCTTTTCCCCCCCTCCTCAATTATCACCTATTTTTCCTCTTATTTTCATAATTTATTGGTTATTTTCCGCGTGAATTTCTCTCCCGTGGTTACGTAGCACAAGTGAGTTACATAAGAGACCTTATATAACTCTGAGACGTCACCCGCTCGTTTCAGTATAGCGAGAGAGCTCGAAGAGGAAGGGTATATATCTCGCCGCCTCCCGCCTGAGGATTCAACTGGGCGGCGAATATTTACGTTTTTCACCACCAAAATGTTTTTCCCACTTATTTTATCACTCTTCAAGGTTTATATGTTCATCATATTAGTAAAATAAGTGCTCATGGAAAATATATTATGCTTCATATGGCAGATATAACGAATTCTGTCAGAATATTGGGTAATTATTTCGCATATAACTACGTTCGTCACAGGCCATACACTCGCTTGTTGGGTTAATTAATTTTAGAAAGAGAATTAGAGATAGGACAGAGATTAGAGATTTGTGCCAGGCTCTATCGAAGGTCTTCGATATGTCTAGTGCAATAGAAAAAGTCTCAACGAAGTCCCGAAAGGAGGATGACCAAGAGTTAGTAAGATATGAAAGAAGATCACCAGTAGAGCGACCCTTAAGGAAGCCATACTGGCGATCTGAGAGCAGATTATGAGAAGAGAAATGCTTAAGAAATTTGGAAGCAAGAATAGTTTCAAAAACTTTAGAAAGACAAGAGATAAGAGCAATTGGACGATAGTTGGAGGGTTGAGAGCGGTCACCCTTCTTTGGGACAGGTTGAATGTGAGCAAACTTCCAGCATGAAGGGAAGACGTTAGAGGATAGACAGAGACGAAAGAGTTTGCCTAGGCAGGGAGTCAGCACGGAAGCACAGTTTTTGAAAACAACAGGAGGAACACCGTCCGGACCGTACGCCTTATTAGTGTTAAGCCCAGAGAGGGTAGAAAGTACATCTTTAGAAGAGATTAGGATATTAGGCATAAGTAAGAGAGAGGAGGGCGGAGAGGGAGGAATAGCACCGGAATCATCCAAGGTGGATTTTCTAGCAAAAGTTTGAGCGAAGAGTTTAGCTTTGTCAGAGGAAGAAGTGATGGTTGTGCCATCAGAGTAGGAAAGGGGAGGGAAAGACGAGGAAGAGAAATTGTTGGAGAGGTTTTTGGCTAGATGCCAGAAAGCTTGGGAAGAGCTAGAGTTGGATAGTTCAGTGCATTTATTATTGATGAAAGAGTGTTTGGTAAGTCGAAGAACAGATTTGGCTTGATTGCAGGCAGAAACATATGAAGAATGAGAGTCTTGAGTTTTAAGGCGTCGGTACCGTTTGAATGCTTCCTCCTTATTGCGGACAGCAGTAGAACAGGCGTGAGTAAACCAAGATTTTTTAGCATTAGTCTGAGAGAAAGAGAATGGAATGTATGCTTCCATGCCCGATAGGATTACCTCGGTAATGCGTTCAGCACTCTCCGAGGGTCCTCGGCCATGGAAGCAGAAATAATTCCATGGGAAATCAAAGAAGTACTGCCTCCGAGTTGGCAGCACCAAAGTGCCACAACCGCCGCCGTCTGGGAGGATCAGGTGGCCGTACTGGAGAGATAGGACAGGTGACAGAGATAAGTTTATGGTCAGAGGAGCCCAAAGGAGAGAAAAGATCGACAGTATAAGAAGAAGGGCTAGAAGTTAGAAACAAGTCAAGAATGTTGGACCGTTCTCCAAAGCGATCCGGGATACGGGTGGGTTGCTGAACCAGCTGCTCTAAGGCATTTAGGAGAGAAAAGACGTAGGCTTGTTAACCAGGTTGGCCAGGAGAATGAGAGAAGAGCCATTGGCGGTGGTGAACGTTGAAATCGCCCAAGATAGAGATTTCTGAGAGAGGAGAAATGGATAGAATGTGTTCCACTTTAGAGTTTAGATAGTCAAGGAATTTGGGAAAGTCGGTAGAGTTAGGGGAAAGATAGACAGCACATAAATATTTAGTATGAGAATGACAGGATAGTTTGAGCCAAAAAGTTGAGAATTCAGGGGAGTCGAAATCGGGAACACGAGATCAAGTAAATTACAACATCCGCCTTTGGCTTTGAAAATAGGATAACAAAAGTAGGAGGATACAGAGAAGGGGCTGTTGGCTGTTGCTTCAGACACCTGAGTTTCAGTCAGGAAAAGAAGATCAGGTTATGCTTAGATATTTTTGTATAACCTTATCACAAAACTTCACACACCCAAATATGTGCAATAGTGTATATCTATATTTTTATAATAGTGTAGGTGTTCCGAATGTGACTCAATCTCAGTGAAATGTGGATGAGACTGGAAATATATAATACGAGCACAGAGGAAAAAAGACACCTCCGAATTATTTTACAATTGTGTTGGTGTTGCCTATTAGTTTTCTCCTCGAACGAATTATTATAACGTGCAAGTTAATTAAAATAACGTTATAAAACAAAGTTGGATAACCCTTTCAGTACACAAAAACTATTTTGCATTTTACACAAACAATAAGTAGATGATATCTTTCAGCATAGAGCAGTTCAAGTGGTACTGACTATTAACATGAACCCTTACACTGCCGCACATTGATCCTGATCAACTTAGGATAGTCTATGAAATAAACGCTTGAGCGAATAAGGAAGAGACATTTGGGCAGGTCTCCTTACAACCTCCGCCTCCCTTTCATCTAGCAGTATTATAGGAACCTGGTATAAGCGGACTGTTGTGAAGTCCCCTCTGGAGTTGACAATCTGGTACTAGTTGGAAGGGTATCCTTCAGGCCACCCCAGTTTTCGAATCCAGCGGTTTGGTACTAGTTGGACGGGTACTGTCCAAGTCAACCAATCCTTCGAATCCATTGTAACCATAGGGGTAGCCCCAGGTTCCTTACTAGCATTAATTGTCAAAGTCCATGGAGTGTTCTGAACAATCTTTATTCCCTTGGTGTTCCGTCTCGCTCAGATGTTAATGAGGACCTGTGATGTAAATTTATGTGACTCAGCAGAACATTTTATTACTTGCCTCACCCTTCCTATAGGCATGGTATGCCATGTCATAGCGTTAACTTAATGCAAACAATTAAATATACCAAATGCATATATATTTTCCTTATAAAGACAGAGGGTTCAATTCATCAGGGTTTAGGAATATATAATGTTACTTAAGTTTCGTGCTGAGATACAAAGGCATACTATGCAATCATTATATAAAACGAAGATATGATAACAATATGCCTGAAGTCGTTGGGATTGGCAAGATAGAATAATGACGTGGTAACATAATCAGACTATCTGAATCTATTTTGGGGTGATCGAGACAGTGATATGATGCAACGGAAGGGTAAGCAACATTTTAAATGGAATAGTACTTCAAACAAATTATACAACCATTCTAAGCAGGACTAAGCCACTGTGGTAAGGTATAGAGGTTATGATCGTCCCCTTGGGGATAGTCCGATCCTTCTGTAAGTCATATAAGGCTAATGATGATGAGTCCGGTAAAGTCATTGGAGTTTTTCGGGTGATTAATCTTTAGAGCATTTTCTTGCAATCGACAATGGCCTCGAGGATGGTACTGCTAATTTATCTGTCTTGTTCTTTCCAAGGTGATTGCTATATTATTGCAATAATCATTTCGTTTTCAATTTACACTGTCAAAAATGTGTTATCTCTAAAATAATGTATCCCGCTTGTGCTTCCTCAATGTATTTTTTATTTCATTCTTTGTCGATTTTACTAAACCACTTCAGATTTCAAGTTAAAATTATCTGGTGGTGATATTTGTTTTTCAACCTTTACCCAATGATGTCTTATGTTTTTTTTTTTTTTTTTTTATCTGATTCATAGAATGTCCATTGTGTTCCTTTCCATTTCCCTCATTTTCTGCTTTTCATGTGTTCGCTATCATGATTCCCTGACACACATTAACAATTTATATATTAGTAGTCAATTCAGAATACCTCACTTTACTTCCACTGTTGTATGTCATTACTGGAAAGCGAAAGGGAATCTCTAGTGAATGATGTGTTGTGTGTGTGAGAGTTCCATGGTGTTGCAAAGACTAGAAAGTATGTAAAATACCTTACTGTCCATTCCAGAGAGATATTCCAGATGAACAAAGTGTGATTGTATGGTGCAGTACATTCATTGCAATGTGTGAAAACACAATCAATCGATGCTGTCCTATAAAAAAAATCCTAAAAAAAAAAAAAAAAATCAACGTCAGTACAATGTCATCTTATAAGGGAAAAGGTGTCATCACCAATTCCCATCAATGGTTGCGAGATGTATTGAGAGAGAGAGAGAGAGAGAGAGAGAGAGAGAGAGAGAGAGAGAGAGAGAGAGAGAGAGAGAGAGAGAGAGAGAGAGAGAGAGAGTTACTCAGGCACAGATACTCAGACCACACAGGCCTTGCGGTCCCATCTAGGTTGTACGGCCTTTATACTACTAGACAGGGACAGTTTATAGTAGAAGAAAAGGACAACAAAACAGAGGGCTCTCCCACCACCCTCCGTTCCCTACGGCTAAAAAGCAGAGAGAGAGAGAGAGAGAGGGGTGGAGGGAGGGTGGCTGGTAAAGCTTGCACTGTACAATGTAATGCTTACATTATTCTAACATCACATACACAAATTTACCAGCGGCACAGGGAACAGGCAGACAAATATGAAGTAAAAGTTAGGTTTGTAAGCAAAACTAGTTTAAATAGAATACAAACGGAAACAGAAAACAATATAATGAATTGACATACAAGGCGTGACAAACACATAAGTTAGATGCAGCCACAGCCATTATTGTGAGTGTATAAGTGTGGCAATATTAATTTGTGTCTACAATGGCCTAACATCGCTTTTGTATTTCTATTTTGTTTTCTTTATTCCATCTACTCCCTCTCGGACATAGGCTGAGAGTACAAAGGAGTACAAAGGAAATTAAGCAACAACAGGTCCAGTGACCCTTCTAGGCTGCTTGTCCTCCAAAACACTGAGGATCAAGTGTCCAAACAGTGGTTTAGAGTGGGTAAGGGAACATTGGAAAGGGAACTACTGCCCTGGAACTAATGTCCGTGGCAGGACTAGGAAGTTAGTAGGGGACATATGGGTTAGTAACTGAGGGGAGGATAAAATAAAGTTATTCATTTACAAACGCAGTCAGTCGCTTGTTTGATGCGAGATATTTGTCTAGGCAGAGTTTAAATGAATCAACGGTGCTGCAGTCTATAACGTCTCGGGGAAGCCCATTCCACAAGTTGACAACTCGATTGAAGAAGAAATTCTTAGATTTGTGTGAGTTAAAAGATTTACCAATAATTTTGCAACCGTTTCCCCGCGTGTAATTAGATTGGTCGATAGTGAAGTACTTACTACAGTTCATATTGTCGATGCCTTTGATGATTTTGAACACTTGAATTAAGTCACCTCTTAATCTGCGCTGGGTTAAAGGAAATAGATTTAATTCTCTAAGACGCTCTTCGTATGGTTTGTTCATTAGGCTAGGTATCATTTTGGTAACTCTACGTTGAACTCGTTCTAGCTTGTTTATGTCTTTTTGGTAATAAGGGCACCAGCATTGAACGCAGTATTCCAGAAGAGGGCGGACTAAGGAATTGTAAAGGGTTAGGATATCGTCTTTGGATTTATGCTCAAATGACCTGCCTATAAAGCAAATTATTTTGTTTGCCTTCTTAACAACTTCTGAATATTGTTGACTCGGTTTTAGGTTACTCGATATTGTTACTCTCAGATTGGTTTCTCTGTTTACATTCTTTAGCTGAGTGCCATTCATCGGATAGTTTGCTTTCTCATTTAGGTATCTGATATGTAGTACTTTACATTTATCCGCATTGAAACTCATTTGCCAAATTTGGGCCCAATGTGACAATTTATCTAGATTGTGTTGCATATCGTCAACTTGTTATTTTGAGAGTACGCTATTTGCAATTTTTGTATCGTCAGCAAATTTTGAGATTGTACAGGTGAGACCCTCATCTATGTCGTTGATGTAAATTAGAAAGATAATTGGTCCTAGTCCCGATCCCTGGGGTACCCCGCTACTTACATTGGTCCATTTAGATGCCTTACCGTTTATGACTACTCTTTGCTTTCTGTTGCTGAGCCAATTTTCTATCCATTTCAACACACCGTCTTGCATTCGATGCGCTTTTAGTTTTAGCAGTAAACGTTTGTGGGGAACTTTGTCAAAATACCTTTTGAAAATCAAGGTATATAATATCTACAGCTTTACTCTCATCGTAGAGGTTGAGGATATCGTGGAAGAAGTCTAAGAGGTTTGTTAAACAGGAACGTTTTTTACGAAAGCCGTGTTGAGTATCTTTAAGTATGTTATTTGCCTCTAAGTGATTTACGAGTCTGTCTCTTATGACCGTTTCTAGTATTTTACATACAACTGAGGTTAAGCTAATTGGACGATAGTTACTGGGTAGGGATTTGCTGCTTTTTTTGAATATCGGTGTTACGTTGGCTATCTTCCACTGATCAGGCATAGTTCCAGACTGCAAGGATTTATTGAATAGTAATGTCAGTGGTTTGGAGAGCTCATCCTTAGCTTCCTTTAGAACTCTAGGCGAGATTGTATCAGGTCCAGGCATTTTATTTACCTTGAGTTTATCTAAACAATTTAATACTTCTCTCTCTGTAACGGTGATATTGCTTAGAACATCTGAATTATCAATCTGAATCGGCGATGGTGTAGGGATATCACTGAGGTCTTCTGTTGTAAAAACTGATGCAAAGAAGGTATTGAGGGCATTACTCATTTGTACTTCGTCTTTGGTGTATTCTCCATTTTCATCGACTAACGGTCCAACAGTTGAAGTAACTACTTTTTTCTTTCTGATATAACTATAAAATTCTTTCGGGCTTGTTTTACTTTGATTCGCAATATGTAACTCTAAGGTCTTTTTACTTTGCTTAATTAACTTTTTGGCTTTGCGTCGTAGCTCTACAAATTTCACCCGATCTTCGTCATTTTGTGAGGATTTTAATCTATCATTAGCAAATTTTTTAGCAAGCAGGCAGTTTGAAATATCTGTATTCCACCATTTGGGCTTATTATTATGGCCTGGACGTCGTATTTTCGATGGTATGCAGTCTTGCACTGCTTTTAGGTAAGTGGTTTCGAATAACTTCCAAGATGTATTTATGTCGTTATTGTTAATTAAAAAGCTCCAGTCAGTTTCTTTAAACATGAAAGTTTATGAAAGTTTGCTTTCTTGAAATTACGGACTTTTTCGATGCTACTATTTGGTTCGTTACTAGTAAAGGAGAGTGGGGCAGCAGGAACATTTGTCAGCCAGAGTGGACAGAAGGGTGCTGAGCTGGTATGGTCATGTTGAACGAATGGGAGATGAAAGGCTTACAAAGAGAATATGTGAGTCAAGTACAAGGGGAGATAGAAGGGCAGGAAGACCCCCATTGAGATGGAGAGACTGTGTAAGAAAGGCTTTGGATGATAGAGGAATGACTATAGATCAGGCAAGGGAAGTGGTGGTGGACAGGAGTGAATGGAGAATGCTTGTGAATAGTTGAGTGAACACGTGGTCATTTGGAGTAAGGGGTCGGGCGCAAGTTGGACTAGATAATAGTCCATCAGGCGCCTGGCCCGGGGAGACGATTAATATGAAGGGTGTGCCTGGAAGTGTGGTGGGAGGGTTTGTGGCTTTGGCTCCGCTGCATGTCTGCCTGCCGAGATCGGAACCTCTCCGGGTGGTCAGGGGCCGGGGGAGTGCTGGAGCGACCTTGGTAACCCTGGTCTCTGGGTCTTCTCCTGGGTTACCTGGATGTGTGTGAGTTTTTTTTTTTTTTTTTATCTGTGTTTATTTTTTTGTTTTATGTTGTTTTTCTGTTTTCCCTGTTCTTGCTCTGTCTTGAGTCGGCTACCCCCAAAATGGGGATTGGGCCTGAGCATATAGATAGATAGATAGACTAGTAAACTTTAAAGTGAAAGTTATCGTACCTCCATTTCGATTTATTCGGCTTTTCTCAAACATTACATAACCGGGAAGTGAATACTCTGCTAAAAAGTCTCTATCTTCTGTATTGAGCCAAGATTCTGTTATGCCAATCACATCATAATTTTCTGTAAACACTAGCTCCTCTAAATCTGAAAATTTATTGCGTATGCTACGAGCGTTTGCATAGAAAACCTTTAACACCTTACGAGCGGCCTATGCGGTTTATTTATATGTACCGCACAGCGGGGTGTTTTTAGCCAAAATAGGGCTGTTTACGTGATCATTTTCATGCCTAAATAAGACCCAGAACGTAAAACAAGTACCTATCCCTGAAAGGGCATAAACAGAGCTTTCGAATGACACCATAACGATCCTTGTATGATGGATAGTTTTCTTGCAATAACCGTGCAACGCGAGTGCAAAAAGCAGGTAATTCGGTACTTTCGGTACATAATTGAGTATGTAGCGAGTGAGAGAGGGAGGAGGGAGCTGAGATTTGTGTCAGTAGGTTCGCCGCGGTGGTCTGGAGCAGTCATATACGCTCGCTAGTCTCCTGCCACCACTTGTCTCTCTCTCTCAGCCACATTACGTGCTGAAATTGCCACTCGACCTATGTCGAGCGCCGCCACATAGTCCAGCTTTTTTTAACTCGACTTATGTTGCTCGCCGCTAATTAAGGGTTAAATTTGTTATTTTAGAACTCACAGAACGCTCTTTATTAATATTGTTGGTTCTTGTCGGATCTACATGTATGTTCATGGCTGTCCTCGGTCCTCGCTGTCTTCGGTCCTTATCGCTGGTGGTCCTCGGTTGCCTCTGTTTTTTGCTTGGCGTTGGATGATTTATGTCACTGCTGCTTCTTCTCGGATGGCGTTTTTTGATCCATGGCTGCGGACTGCTTCGTGTAGGAGACGACCCATGCGTGCTGAACCCACAGGGTTTAGATGAGTGCCATCCTTGCGGAACAGAGTAGGCTGGTTATAGAAATTATCCCAGAGGTTGATGAATTCAACTTCTTCCTTCAGACACAAATATTTTAGTCGGCTATTTGTGCTGAAGGCCTTGTCGTAGAATTTGTCAGGTGCGTCGATCTTGGGGAGAATGCCTGAGATGATAATATTCCTTGACTTGTTTTTGTAGTGATGGATCATCTTGCGATATTTCTCCATCAACTCTTCGGATCTGGTGCGCATGATGTCATTTGAACCAGCATGGATGACAAAAAGGGTATTTTCGTTTGCATCCTTTGTGGTATCTTCGAAGGCTTCCACAATGTCGTCCAGTCCAGCTCCTGGGATGCAAAATCTTTTTCGTCGATTTGGGACTCTGTCGCAGAACTCTTCGACCTGTCCTCGTAGGATGGAATCCCCAACAAGCCTGGTCTCTTCTGGTTCGTCTTCCATCTCTACCAAGATCTCAAATCTGTTTGAAATTGTGACTGGTAGATGAGACCTTTTCTGCGTTGGTCGTGCACCGTTCCTCACTGGTGTAAATTCGGAAATCTGTGGTGGCGAGACTCTGCGTACAGGTCGGGGAGAGGAGTGGTTAGAACGGGGGCGAGGGGATGGTACTGTTTGTGCTAGCAGGCTTCTTGCACGAGGAGTGGGGGAGAGACTAAGGTGAACAGGGCGGCTGTCCTGGTTTGATGTCGGCTCAGGTTCATCAGTAACATCTGTTGCAGTGGCTACTGCAGGTGTTGGATTGTTGGTAGATGACGTTGGGGCGGTGGTGGATGCTGGAGTTGAAACAATTGGAGTTAGTGATACTCCAACGTTGAGTGTTACAAATTCTTGGAGTGATTCCAGCTTCCTGGTGAGGGCGTTGATCTTGTTGTGGGCTTCATCCAATTTTGCTGTCAAATCCTCTCGTTGCTGGCAGAGTCGGCAGACTTGTGGATCGGCATGAGCAAACATGGAAGCACCAAACCTACCGGCGCAGTTGGTACAGGCACGAAGCATGGTGACGATCACTTTCTTCAGATCACTTTACTCACTTAAAAACACTTAACTCACTTTAAAAACACTAAACTCACTTTAAAAAACACTTATCTCACTTTAAAAACACTTAACTCACTTCAGGTCACTTCACTTACATAAATAGGCCTAACTGAAAACAAAATTTTTGAAATACTTACAAATAGGTTATCAGCGGTGATAGCCTAACCGAAAATTAAAACAAAACAAAATTAAATTTAAATACGCAGTGATAAACGAACCGAAAACAATTTTATTTTTATTTAAACAGAAATAGGCCACCAGGGATGATAGCCTATCCTAACCGAAAACAAAAATAACCAAAAACTAAAATTATGAAATACCGGTACACAGAAATAGGCCACCAGCGGTGATAGCCTAACTGGAAATTTAAAAATTTAAGTACGCAGAAGTAGGCCACCAGGGATGATAGCCTAGACTAACCGAAAACAAAAATAACCGAAAACAAAAATTATGAAATACCGGTACGCAGAAATAGGCCACCAGCGGTGATAGCCTAACTGAAAATTTAAAAGTTGAAGTACACAAAAATAGGCCACCAGGGATGATAGCCTAGACTAACCAAAAACAAAAATAACCTAACCTTAAACAAATATATATATATATAACAGAATATGTAACTAAATATACAATTCACCAAATAGAGATTATATAAAAATAAAGTGTGACTGCACACAAGGGGTTAACAAACTGTGTCAACAGATGGACCTGGTGTCGCTGTATCCTATTAAAGCAGTAGCCTACTCTTTTTAGATAAAAAAGTGTATCAGTCAAAGGTTACTACAAGATCGTGCAAGCAACAACTAAAATTACAGATATATATACAGTAGCTACAGTAGGATACTAAATACAATATCTAAAAGAGTTTATAATAAAAAAACAGATTGGCTGGCTATAGGCTAGGCTAGGTTTGGGTTAGGTTAAAAGCTTGGCAGGTTGGGTTAGGCTAGGTTAGTTGGTACAAATACCACCCTTAGTTTAAAGTAAAATCAGTCTGAGGGGAAAAAGTCAAGAATATGTCTAGGGGGAAAAGATAAATTAATGCACTTAGATTTGGTACAAAATTGGCTGGAATTTAATATGTATAATCCCCCCAAAAAAGTTTATTTACAAAATGGCGTCGGCGTTAGTCCCTGTAGGCAGGTTAGTTGGTAACCAATATTGTTTATTAGAAAATTAATATGCAAAGCTTTACTTACATACAAGGCTGTTAAATAGATACTTACTACAGTAAGTAATGGGTAAAATTAGGGGCTACGATTTTATATAAAATAGTAAGAGAGCGTTTGTTTACAAAACAAAACAAAACAATAGATGGCGCTAGTGGCGCCCTGTCCGATCAGGAGTCTTGTGATAAACACAAGGTTTATCAGTCAATACACAGCGAAATATCGTGCAGTGTTACTTACTAAGCTACAGGATGGTTAAACGTGCTCTTTACCACCTTTCATACACAAGAATGAAGAGGATGAGTAGTTAATACTCAAATTATGATCGATATCGTGAGAGCGTTGACAGAGCGTCTGCAGCGTCTGGAGGTAGCGAGCGGTAGTGAGCCTGTACATTCAACCTTTATTGAAAGGTGAAGCTTGTGAGGTCTCGTTCCAGTCTAGGGGGTGAGATATGTGAAACACTTTTTAGCTGTAACCAGCCCCTGCCATCTTGCCTTCGCAGGATGCATGGGGCTTAGTTGCTCACTCATGGCTCAGTGCTTCACTGGCTCACCTCCTAAGCTCAGACCTCCACTCTCAGAACGCCACCTATTGAGCAATGAACTCACTAGACATTGCCCACCTATAGCATATATTTGAATATGGGCATATTCATACAGTGCTATTTAATCAGGGAACAATGAGGGTGTTTATGTGGCATTTCGGTGGGCTTTGTGGTAATGCACTGATACTAGATACAGCACAAATTCCATCCCAATAATATCTTTCCATCGAAATATCGGGATTCGAACCCTGGTCCATTGGATTACCAGTCCAGTGGCAAGACCACACCACCACACCTCCCCTACACAACGTTAATGTAGCAGGAAGCAGGGAACAATCCTAGTGAAAAGGGGAACAGGAAGGAAGAACAAAAATAACAGTAAATAAAGAATAGTAGGAGAGAGAGAGAGAGAGAGAGAGAGAGAGAGAGAATAAAATATTCCTCAGATGGTATTGATAACTCTGAAGTTGTGTTCATTAACCCTTAATTAGCGGCTCACCACATAAGTCGAGTTAAATAAAGCTGGACTATGTGGCGGCGCTCGACATAACTCGAGTGGCAATTTCAGCACGTAATGTTGCTGAGAGAGAGAGACAAGTGGTGGCAGGAGAGTAGCGAGCGTATGACTGCTCCAGACCACCGCGGCGAACCTACTGACACGAATCTCACCTCCCTCCTACCTCTCTCACTCGCTATATAAGGAATTGTATGGGGAAAGTGCCTAATTACATGCTTTTTGCACTCGCGTTGCACGGTTATTGCAAGAAAACTAGCCATCATAAAAGGATCGTTATGGTGTCATTCGAAAGCTCTGTTTATGCCCTTTCAGGGATAGATACTTGTTTTACGTTCTGGGTCTTATTTAGGCATGAAAATGATCACGTAAACAGCCCTATTTTGGCTAAAAACACCCCGCTGGGCGGTACATATAAATAAACCGCATAGGCGGCATAGGCGATTATGTGACGCTGTAATCCAGCACGCTTTAGTGATAGGTTTTTATCAGCCCTATGAAGGTAACTCAGAACGTGATACTGCTCTACAGGAGCATAACTAGCATTGATACAATTATTTCATAATTCACTCAATATTCACCTAAGACAATGAATACACCAATTAGGAACACAAGTTTTATTTCTTGTTAAGCTAGGGTACAAAGCATGGAAACATAAGGATCTTAGCTATATCAATTATTATGTTCTCTCCACCAACCAACTTTACTCCTAAACTCGATCAATGAAATTAACAAACACATGTGGCAGTCCTAGGGATTCGAACCTAGGATGCTCACACCGAAAATCAACACACTTATGCATTGCAGCACGAAGACTAAGTCCATATATAAACTTGTTTTGACTGAGATAAATGGGAGATATCTCTACTTATTAATTATTCATAATAGAAATCATAAATGGCAATGACAATATATACATAAATAATAAATTATTCAAAGAGAGGTACGAATACTAATACAAATGAACAAGGTTGAGGCGACCTTGTGTACTGAGGGTGAAGTGCGGTTAGGTTAGTGCGAGGTATCAGCCGCGCAGGTAAACATCAATGGTACTGCGCCTAGGGGTTTAGGTCAAGTGAACTGAGAGGGAGGATAAATCACCAAAATGAATATGGAACTACACGGCTAGGATATGAATATACAAATTTGACTTTTATCTTAACTGAAGGGAAAGATAGATTGGATTTAGATTACAACCTCAGAATGGTGAATAATGATACACCAAGTATACGAAAAATAAAGTTAGCCGAAATTGTGGCTAAATATGACAGCATTTCGGGAATTTAAATTCACGGAACGTGTAGTGAGTACGATTAACCATAATAGGTTAGAATATAGTAATTATAAATGGAAACTCAAAACAATAGAGAATAAAATAGGGACCGCCAACGTAAGTGGCGGAACGAATGAATAAATTAAGACGAAAATTAGCCAAAATGGAGGGTAGGGACACCGTACGGTAGAATACAAATTCCCGGACTGATGTTAAAATAATATTAACCGTATAACGTGGTTAACCGAATAACGTAATTTATAATAAATCCACAATTCTGAATGTAAAATAAAGGTATATAAAATTAAAGTATAAAATACTCAACGCACAGAGTGTATCTATATGCAGAGGAGAATAAAGGGAATGGTGATTTGGATTCTAAGTAAAATATAAGAAAATTATTGAGTTATGAAGAGAGTCAGGAACAAATATCAATTACGCTCTCTTTTGAACACTTTACGATGCACTTACGGACCCAGCAAAATAATAATACAATTAATAAGGTCTGAGAGTGTTCACAGATAATTACGTATATGGTGTGGGTATAAATACTAGGTAAATTATATATATAATATTTATGTGGAATATAAATGGGTTATATCCAGAGTGTTATAGATATAGTAACCTTACATAAAGAATGTGTACTGTTCTCTCAATGCGAGGTAAAAGTTATGGAAAGGAGAGTCCGAAAATGGCCTCTAATATTACTTAAATTTGAACACTGACATACCTTTATATATAACCTTCACAATAATCACAAAATACAATAACACAGAAACACTTAATTTGGGGTGAGGAGGAGGAGGAGGATCCGTGAGAGCGATCTGGCCAAACGTATGGCTCGTAGGTTCCCCGTCTGTAGTTACCAGGGGGACACGCCGTTCTCACACACAGCTAGGAATTGTTCGTCTAGCTCGCCTACACACACTCTCTTTGTCACTGCCCTTAGATACCTCCTGCTACAGAAGTATCATCCAATATGATATATACGATAAACCTAGCTCGAAAGCGCAGTCAAAGTATTCCGCAACTTGGACAGACTGACAATTATTTCAGGCAGGTAATATTTCGTTTTTAATTTGGTACATGATTATTTATTTTCGAAATAATAAAGGCATGTGAAATCTGATTTTTGAATTATTGTGTTGTCGTGAATCCTAGTATAGATACCGTAGTTTGAATTTCCCGGGTTCACGACAGCTGGTTCCTTTTTGTTTATACGCATTACTTTATTGATCTTTGTGGATAAATATTACTGTGGTTGCACCAATTATATCTTAGTTTATTTTCCCTTATTATTTAATCACGGGGGACGATATAAAACCCTTAAATATATTTTATATTGTCACGACAAAAGGGAATCTCAGACACACTTCACACAGACTTCTTCCCACCAACTACAGACCGCCAGCTGCTGCCACATAACACCAGAACTTCCCTGATATTCACCTACCGACATGTCCATCATCTAATCTACACTCTTTGCATCACAGCTAAGTTCCTTTAATACTAGAAGTACTTCATAGATATTACTGGGACTACCACAGATAACCTACATATACATTTTAACATGTAAGTCAACTGCCGACCCGGTAACATTTTTATAGCCTAGGCCAATTCATCTTTCCAGGTTTAGTTATTTAATTTATATCAGTTTCTCCTCTACCCACTAGGAATAATAAACAGGATATAATTGGTGCCGTGTGATCAGGATTCTGGGCCATCTGTTATATATTGATAAGAATTGGGGGGGGTGTTAGGCCTGAGTTGTCTGCCTTTGTGTAGAGCTGGGCGATCCAGTGGACAAATGTCGAGAGGCGCACCGGGGAAAGCTGCAAGGGCAGGGGGCGTCGGCCAAGAGTTTGAGCCATCGTCCGGTGGTTACCCTGTGCCCTTGAGAAAGGTGGCCCTCTTCGGCCATTCGTATGTCCGGGATTTTCCGCTGGACCGTCCAGTGCAGTGCCCTGCTTTTTTTTGTTAAGCAGTTCTATAGACCAAGGGCAAGGGTGGACACTGTCAGGCAGACCTCAGCCTGGGTTAGATGCGCCAGGGAGCCGGAAGGTATTAGATAGGCTAATGGACAGAGCGCGTGCCTTCTTTGAGAAGAAGGACAGGGCCGAGGAGGAGCAGTCGACGCAATAGGCTAGATCTCAAGACTATGACGACGGCTGCGGCTGTTCCTCCTTCAGAGTAGTCTTGATCCTTCTTTCTCTTTCTTTTCCTTTCTTTTTCAGGCATTAACTTTGTAATTTGTTAAAATTTAATATAGTAAAGTAAATATTGTAAAGTAGAGTAATATTATATATGTAAATATCCTTTTCTTTGATCATTTGTAAACTCACAGGGGCACGTGATCTGCATGCTTCAATTTGCTTGGTTTTTGTCGTCATCAATGTAAGTAGGTTATCCTGGGCTTAGAATAGATTAGCATAGGTTAGCCTACAGTGACGATTAGTATTGTTGTTCGTTAAGCTTTAGTTACCTTAATTTTTTTAAGAATGGAGGAGAAAATAAAGTCATTGCGGCGGTTCAGGGCCGCCAAGAAGGGAGCGATTACTAAACTTACCTCTAATCTGTCTGATTTTATTGAACATGCTGCTACACTGCATGATGTAAGGGGTGTGACAATCACTGTAGAAAAGGCCCTAGCTGATATCGAGTCATAAAACGTAGAGTTGTATAGCTTATATTCAGATGATCAGTTAGAAGAAGAGATGGTGAAAGATATGTAGTATGTTAATCAAGAAAACAGTCAGTTAGCTGAGTTGGATAGTGCTCTCCAGACAACCACTACTGGTAGATCTCATGATAGCGCAGCAAGTAGGAAACAGAAGGGTATTAAGCTACCCTCCCTGAAGTTGCCAGTTTTTGACGGGGATCCTACAGAGTGGGTGGGTTTCTGGGAGCTCTTTGATTGTAGTGTTCACTCCCAAACGGACTTAACTGACATTCATAAATTTACCTATCTAAAGGGACAACTTAGTGGTGAGGCTCTACAAATTGTTGGTGGGTTTAGTTTGGTCGCTGCAAGTTATGAACCAGTGGTCAATATTCTAAAAAACAGTTATGGTCAAAAGGATCGCATCAAAGCAGCTCACATAGCGAAACTGTGTAATCTCCCGCATCCTAGCCAGGAGGTCAGTGCTCTGAAAGATTTGTCTGTGTCATTTGAGTGTGCATTAGAGTCATTACGCTCTATGAATGTAACAGTAAGTGAAATGTGTTCAGTACTGTTGCATAATAAACTTCCTAGTGCACTCTCTGAGGTGATTAAGCGTGAATTAAAACACAACTGGCTGGATGTGGATGAATATGTTTGTGTGTTTAAGACTGAAGTGTGCAATCTAGAAAGTAGACATAATCCACTAGAACAGTTTGGGGCGACCGCCACAGCAGCATATGCGGTGTATCAGAAACCCGATACCAAGCAGAAGTATGGATGTAAGTTGTGTTTAAAGACAGGAAATGTTTGGGCAAAGTGTGCTAAATACAAGAACAGTCCCGCCAAAGCCAATAGAGCAAGGCAGTTGAAATTGTGCGTCGAGTGCCTGTCGTCAGAACATGGAAGCCAGGGGTGTACTAACCCTAAAATTAGGCCGTGCCGATTCTGCCAACAGAAACATTTTAATTATTTGTGTCCGACGCCACGCCTTGAACAAACTAGACAACCAGTGGCCCCTTAACCAACAGTGACCATGGCTGTGGCTTCGGGCCGTAATGCAGTGTTGTTACCTACCATTCAGATTCCCTTGACCGACAGAAACGGTCATACCAGTAAAGTAAGAGCTTTGTTGGACCAATGTTCGCAACGTACCTTCATCTTGCGCTCTGCTTTATCGCAGCTTGATTACATTAGGGTCAGTAAGGAACAGCTAAGGCTCCAGGGATTTACTGGCTCACTTGGTAGTACTGAGTATGAAATAGTAGAGTTAACCTATCATCACAGAAGAAGGGTGTGTAAATTGAGGGCCGTTGTGGTGGAGGAGTTACCAGTATACAAACCAGGGAGAGGATTAGGGATGGAGGTAAATGCTATCCAGGCTCGGGGTTACAATTTAGCCGATCCAGGTATCACTGTTGGAGATATGATAGGGTTACTGATTGGGTCAGACTTTTATTACCACTATGTTCATACAGGCTATGTCAGGGAAGGAAGTATAGTTATGTTACCCACAATTTATGGTTATGCACTGAGTGGCACTTATCAGCCAGATATAGAAGAGACCCATGTAGAGTTAGTCACTGTTCTTAAGTTAGCAGTAGACCCTTTAGTTGAGATACAGGAAGATATTGGCAGGAATTCTCCAGAATTAAAGGATCTGACAGCTCTATGGGACTTGGACCATATTGGTATAAGTCCTAATGAGACTGGTAAGGGTGGGGAGAGAGTCTTAAATAGATTTTCTGAAACGGTACAGTATTCCGAAGCACAGGGACAGTATATAGTGGAACTGCCGTGGAGAGATAACATAGATAAATTACCTGATCGCTTTAAGTTAGCCCTGGGCAGAATGAGAGGCTTGCAACATAAATTTATAAAAGATCCCAACTACTGTCAACAGTATACAAAGATTCTGGATGATCAGGTAGAGAGGGGGTTTATTGAAAGGGTAGAAAACAGGAATCAAGCTGGTCATCCCATTCACTACTTAGCTCACCATGGTATTACTAAAGATAGTGTTACTACGCCTGTACGGAGTGTGTTATACTGTTCGGCTAGGATGGACGAGAGGGCGTTCAGTCTGAATGACTGCCTCCATACAGGTCCATCGCTAGTGGCTGACCTCACCCAGGTACTTCTACGCTTTAGATGACATCAATTTGCCTGGGTGAGTGATATTGAGAAAGCATTTCTCATGGTGGGATTGAGTGAGAAGGATAGGGATGCTACTAGGTTTCTGTGACCCGTTGATCCCTTGGATGTTGCAAGTCCTTACATTGTCTACCGGTTCCGTGCAGTTCTGTTCGGGGCCACCTGTTCCCAGTTCCTCCTTAATGCTACCATTCAAAAACACCTGTCTATGATACAGGAGAACAGTGAGGTAGTTAATAAGCTAAAAAGGGGGTTGTATATTGATTACTTGCAGGGGACGGGTGATGATGTAAGTGATTTGCAACAACAATGTTGGGATGCCCGTAGAATATTTTCCAGCGCTAACCTGTCTTTACGTGAGTGGGTCACAAATAATGAGAGCTTGCGGGAGTCATGGCGTCGGAAGACAGTTGACCGTGAGTAATGATAGCGGATGGAAGTGCTGACAGTGGAGTCAAGTCCTGGCCAGGCAGTAAGAAATGAGTCAGCACTCAAAGCTTATTAGTGCACTGGAATATAATCTGCTCACCCCGCCCTGGATAATGAATCAAAGTATTATCCGCCAACTCTGCCTGCAATACTCAGCATATGGAACTCTGCCGGTGCTACAGCGAGGTAAGGCGAATTCAAAGTGAGTACAACAGTGGTAGCAGAGCGTAGTTCGCAGTTTTACCGAAATATGGCATCAGTGTTTAAAAATCCTCCACAAATGACATCGAAAAAAGACTATGAGAGGTGGAAGAAAGATATAGAAATATGGCAGAAACTAACGAGTGTGACACCGGAGAAGCAAGCATTGGCGGTTCATTTGACATTGACTGGCAGGGTTAGTGTTACGAACTGGCACTCGGGTACACAAGGACTCTCAATCAGGACTCGAATACGGCTCGCTGCCACAACGGAAACACACGATCCCAACCCCTGAGTACTGCCAGCCGAACAAAAAACACCAATACCCTCCAGAGTTCAATCTGCTATAACGGGGTATACAAGAACTCGGTACTAGTGTTCAACAACAGACTAATAAAGAGACAGGAATTATCTAGTCTGGTCAACAATCAAACAATGAAGTAAGAAACAACAACACCAAAGAATAGTGTTGGCCGAAGCCGAAGTAATCCACCCTTGACTAAGAACTTAAGAAGTCCTCCACCCTCTACTTCGGATCAGCACTATTACGTTACGTTAATTAATAGTCCTTAAGCATCGAGCAAGGAATCTTTTGAAAAAAGTTAGATGCTTCTCGGATGCTCGTAAGAAGTACGTATCGGATTTTGAACAGTAAT
This sequence comes from Paralithodes platypus, assembly GCA_032716605.1. Taxonomy (NCBI): domain Eukaryota; kingdom Metazoa; phylum Arthropoda; class Malacostraca; order Decapoda; family Lithodidae; genus Paralithodes; species Paralithodes platypus. Next base: position 31,008,477 of record CM064567.1, on the reverse strand, counting down.
TAATTAAGCAAAAACACTGGCAATTAAATACTAAAAGGTTTAAATTGGCATAAGAATAATTAAAAGAATATGCAATAGTAATTGGCAAACATTAAAAAGAAGTACTCCGCAAATGCAATGGCAATAGCCTACTCGGATTGTTCTCGTGGGCCACTAATCACTAAAGTAGCCAAGCTTGCAACACATGAAATCAATAGTGCATAAACAATGATACAGGAGAACAGTGAGGTTGTTAATAAGCTAAAAAGGGGGTTGTATATTGATTACTTGCAGGGGACGGGTGATGATGTAAGTGATTTGCAACAACAATGTTGGGATGCCCGTAGAATATTTTCCAGCGCTAACCTGTCTTTACGTGAGTGGGTCACAAATAATGAGAGCTTGCGGGAACTATTGCACCTGAAGGGTATAGCTTCCACCAAACAAGACGGGGTTAAGGTACTTGGCGTTGCGTGGCTAACTGATAAGGATATGTTACAGGTTAATTGCCACGGAAGTAGCCCTGCATTGGTTACAGAACGCGATGCTCTAAGTCTAACCGCGAGTGTGTTCGATCCTCTAGGAGTGTTGCTACCGGTAACCATCCGGGCGCGGAGGTTCATACAGAACTTGTGGAGATTAGAGTGTGGGTGGGATGTACCCATTCCAGATGACATGAGAGCTAACTGGCAGGGTATTTATGACGATATGATAAATAGTACAGGTATCATGTTTTCCCGTCAGGTCACTAATTCTAAGAGGGTTACGCTGCACCTATTTAGTGACGCTAGCTCAGTAGCATATGGTGTAGCGGCCTATGCGGTTGATGAAGAGGAGAGTAGGTTAGTTATGGCCAAAGCTAAAGTGGCACCTAATTAAGTCCCTCACCATGCCTAAGATGGAATTGACTGCTGTTCTTCTCGCAGCTCGTCTCGCATGTGAGGCCTACGCGGACGAGCTGATTATAGAGAATATATACCTCTGGTCAGACAGCCAGATAACCCTATGCTGGTTGTCTAGTAAGAAGATATTGCCTAGCTATGTTCAGAATAGAGTTGATGAGATAAAGTCATTAGTCCCCGGCGCTCTTTTCATTATGTGTCCACGAAGGACAACCCCAGTGACTTAGTCACCAGAGAGATTTCATATGTGTCCTTAGTTGCTTCTTCGCTTTGGTGGGGAGGGCCCACATTGCTACCTCACCAAATGCTATGGCCTCATCATGGCCCAATAGGGGGCTCAATAGGAGGGGACACCACTGTGGGTTGTAACATGAGTCAAGAAGGAACCCTGTCATTGCCGGTACTGGTTGCCCCTACTGCCATATTGAATTGGGACCGGTATGGCTCATATATGAAGTCATGGCATGTAATGGCATGGGTCCTTAGGTTTATTAGGACTCTTAGAGAGAAGACACAAGGGAACTATCAGGCAAAACCGGCATACTTGACGGTGCCGGAATTAAGAGCAGCAGAGTCAGCCATGATTAAGATAGCTCAGAGAGAAGCTTACTCTGCGGAACACCACTATTTGTCAAAAGGACAGGGCACACCAGGCAATATAGTGAAGCAGTTAGGCCTCTATATGGAGGGAAGCATGATACGCTGTAGAGCTAGGCTACACTTGTCAGCTTTACATGATAGCGCCAAGTACCCTATCCTTATCCCTAATAAACATCGTATAGCCACTCTCCTTAGTAATTACTGCCACAAAGTGTGTAACCATAGTGGTCTTAGTTATGTTGTAAATTACATAAGGCAAAGATGGTGGATCCCCAAGATTAGACAGGTAGTAAAGAAAGCCTTAAGGGGATGTATCATCTGCAAGAGATTGCAAGGTACATCATACCGTGCTGTACAGGCCCCTCCATTGCCGGAGTTTAGGGTTCAGGAAGTGAGCCCTTTCCAGGTAACGGGGGTAGACTGTTAGTCTTAGTAATTAGAAACTTGGGTATTAAAGTGAATATGTTATGACAAAATATATAAGTGGAAAAAGTACAATAAGAATAATTAGATAAATGGGTATTAAGTAATTATGTTATGAGAAAATACACAACATAAGTGGGAAAGTACAATAAGAATAATGTGGAATAAAAAAAAAATGAATTCATATGGGGCACGGAAACTAGTGCGTATATGGAGCGTCGATATTGTGACATCATGAGGAGGGTGATGAGTAACTGAGTCATGGCGTCGGAAGACAGTTGACCGTGAGTAATGATAGCGGATGGAAGTGCTGACAGTGGAGTCAAGTCCTGGCCAGGCAGTAAGAAATGAGTCAGCACTCAAAGCTTATTAGTGCACTGGAATATAATCTGCTCACCCCGCCCTGGATAATGAATCAAAGTATTATCCGCCAACTCTGCCTGCAATACTCAGCATATGGAACTCTGCCGGTGCTACAGCTAGGTAAGGCGAATTCAAAGTGAGTACAACAGTGGTAGCAGAGCGTAGTTCGCAGTTTTACCGAAATATGGCATCAGTGATTAAAAATCCTCCACAAATGACATCGAAAAAAGACTATGAGAGGTGGAAGAAAGATATAGAAATATGGCAGAAACTAACGAGTGTGACACCGGAGAAGCAAGCATTGGCGGTTCATTTGACATTGACTGGCAGGGCTAGTGTTACGAACTGGCACTCGGGTACACAAGGGCTCTCAATCAGGACTCGAATACGGCTCGCTGCCACAACGGAAACACACGATCCCAACCCCTGAGTACTGCCAGCCGAACAAAAAACACCAATACCCTCCAGAGTTCAATCTGCTATAACGGGGTATACAAGAACTCGGTACTAGTGTTCAACAACAGACTAATAAAGAGACAGGAATTATCTAGTCTGGTCAACAATCAAACAATGAAGTAAGAAACAACAACACCAAAGAATAGTGTTGGCCGAAGCCGAAGTAATCCACCCTTGACTAAGAACTTAAGAAGTCCTCCACCCTCTACTTCGGATCGACACTATTACGTTACGTTAATTAATAGTCCTTAAGCATCGAGCAAGGAATCTTTTGAAAAAAGTTAGATGCTTCTCGGATGCTCGTAAGAAGTACGTATCGGATTTTGAACAGTAATTCAATAAGCAAAAACACTGGCAATTAAATACTATTAAAGGTTTAACCCTTAATTAGCGGCTCACCACATAAGTCGAGTTAAATAAAGCTGGACTATGTGGCGGCGCTCGACATAACTCGAGTGGCAATTTCAGCACGTAATGTGGCTGAGAGAGAGAGACAAGTGGTGGCAGGAGACTAGCGAGCGTATGACTGCTCCAGACCACCGCGGCGAACCTACTGACACAAATCTCAGCTCCCTCCTCCCTCTCTCACTCGCTACATACTCAATTATGTACTGAAAGTACCGAATTACCTGCTTTTTGCACTCGCGTTGCATGGTTATTGCAAGAAAACTATCCATCATACAAGGATCGTTATGGTGTCATTCGAAAGCTCTGTTTATGCCCTTTCAGGGATAGGTACTTGTTTTACGTTCTGGGTCTTATTTAGGCATGAAAATGATCACGTAAACAGCCTTATTTTGGCTAAAAACACCCCGCTGTGCGGTACACATAAATAAACCGCATAGGCCGCTCGTAAGGTGTAAAACAAAAAAAATCACATTTTATAACTCCTCCCAACAATAGCAAAAAGACACAATATCATGCTCCCAGAGCGAGCTTACAGCAGCTCAGCCGTTTGATAGTTCGTGGACTACTCAAACTCTTTAGGCTATGACAAACTTATACGATTATCTATATCAAAAGAAAGAGTTTTTATATGATTTTTATATTTTAATATGTTTTTCCCGGCTGCACTATAAGGGCAGCCTATTTTCCTCCACTCAAACCCACACACCTGTGATAGCCTACGACTGATCATCCACCCTTGATAAACAATCCGCGATCACATTGTCACATCCAGCAATATGACGGATGTCCAGGTTATACTCCTGCAACTTCAAAGACGACCTGGTCAGTCTCATATTGCGATTGTGAAATTGATTCAGGAATCTCAAAGGGTGATGATCAGTGTAGATAACCACGACTGGGCCATAGGCGGGAACATACACCTCGAAGTGCCTGAGCGACAGCACAATCGCCAGTAATTCCTTTTCTATTGTAGAATAGTTCTTTTGTGCAGCATTGAACTTCTTAGAAAAGAAACTTGCTGGGTGTTCCACACTTTCATTGTCTGTCTGTAGCAAGACGGCACCAGCCCCTACACCACTAGCATCTGTTGCCAGCTGAAAAGGCCTGTTAAAGTCTGGGGCCCTGAGTATCGGGTGAGTACATAGCAAATGTTTCACCAAAGTGAAAGCCTTTTCACACTCAGGTGCCCACAAAAACTTATTGTCTTTAGATAACAAATCTGTGAGAGGTGCCAGCACCGTTGAGTGACCTTTTATGAAGCGTCTGTAGTAGCCTATCATACCCAAGAATCTCATAATCTGCTTCTTGGTTGTTGGGTGCGGAAATTTATTGATAGCCTGTACCTTGTTCTGAGGAGGGCACACCTGTCCCCTTCCCACTACAAACCCAAGGTACTGCACAGTGGCTTTTACGAAGTCACACTTTGCCAAATTTACTACCAGACCTGCTTCACTAAGTTTCCGGAACAAGGTCTCAAGGTGCTCACAATGGCTCTCAAAGTCGTCATCATAAATGATTACATCTTCCAAATATACGGTGCAATTTGGAATTTTCTTTACAATTTCATTCATCAGGTTCTGAAACGTTGCTGGTGCATTCTTAAGTCCGTAAGGCATAACATTGCACCGGTAGGTACTCCCGTCCACAACAAAACCACATACCTCTTTAGCACGCTCGGACAAAGGTACTTGCCAGTAACCTTTTACTAAATCTACTTTAGACAAAAAACGAGCATTACCAATTTTGTCAACACTATCATCAACCCGAGAAAGAGGATATGGGTTAGTTGGAGTCAAACCGTTTAACCTACGGAAATCAATACAAAAGCGTACCTTGCCATCTGGCTTCGGCTGCAGTGTTACGGGGGAAGTCCACTTAACTGTGCCTTTCTCTATCAACCCTCTACCGAGCATATACTCCAACTCATCCCTCAGAGCTGGTAGTTTTATGGGGGGCACACGGTACGGGATGGACTTAAAGGGTAGATGGTCCCCCACGTCAACATCATGCATAGCCTGAGTAGTGAGGCCTGGGTGTTCAGCAAATACAGTGGGGTATGAACCGAACAACTGACGGATAGCATCAAACTGCGGCTCAGGCAAATATGAGCTATAGCCTCGTCAGCCCTAAGGCTCGAGTTCCCCGCCCACTGATCCGCTGAAACATGTTGATCCCAGCTATCCTCCTCTGAAGCTTGACTGTCCCCCTCTCCTTCTCCACCACGGCCGCAACAAGCCAACACAGGGACAGTGAGAGGCTCAGAGGGGCGCCTCACATACTCTTTAATAAGGTTCACGTGACATAACTGGTTCTTTTTCCTCCTGTCTGGAGTGGCAACAAGGTAATCTAAGTCTGAAATTTGTTCTACAATTTGATAAGGTCCAGTGTACTTCGCAGAGAGGGGGGGTTACCAACCAAAGGCAACAAAACTAATACCTCTTGTCCTACAGTGAACTTCCGGAGCCTCACTTTGCGATCATACCTGTCCTTCATCAAAGCTTGTGATTCTGTCAAATTTCTACCTGCCATCTCCAGACTCTTAAGCATGCGCTCACGGCTTTCAAGCACATACTTTAATAATGGACAAGGCTGCACAGTCCCCTCCCAAATTTCTTTCAGCATGTTAAGGGGGCCCCTGACACGGTGTCCAAAAATCAGCTCGTTTGGACTAAATCCCAGGCTCTCACCAGGTACCTCCCGAGCAGCAAACAGCACATAAGGCAATCCAAGATCCCAATCCATACCGTTGTCAGCACAATAACACCACCTGAGCATGCTTTTAAGTGTAGCATGCCACCACTCAAGCACCCCTTGACTCTCAGGGTGATACGCTGACGATACTACTGCTCGTATCCCATGCTGTTGCATTGTTTGCTTGAACATGTTGGAGGTGAAATTAGATCCCTGATCAGACTGAATCTCCTCCGGGTACCCGTACCTTGAGAAGTACCACAACAAGTTACTGACTACCGTCTTAGCCATTCCATTTTTCATAGGGTATGCATCGGGGTATCTAGTGGCAACATCCATTATGGTTAACAAAAATTTATTTCCAGCCTTAGTGGGAGGGAGGGAGTGGACCAACCATGTCAACAATAACCTTACTAAAGGGTGGCCCAATCACAGGAATAGGGTGTAACGGAGCCTTAGGAATAACTTGGTTCGGTTTCCCGACACGTTGACAAATATCACATGAGTTTATCCATGACTGCACATGAGACTTCATCCCCGGCCACCAAAACAATTTCCCCAAAGCCGCCACCGTTTTTCTCACCCCTAGATGTCCTGCCAGTGGTATGTCATGCGCCAACCTCAGTAGGCTATCCCTGCACTCCCGTGGCACCACCAACTGGTCCACTACTCCGGACCCCTTTTGCCAACTACGTTTAGGGTCTTGAAAACGCCTATAGAGGATGCCTTCTAAATAAAACAAATCTCCTGGCTGTGCATCGCCGTCCTCGTCGAGCTCTACAGCTCCATTAGCACACGTTTGGAGCTCAGGGCCCTCTAGTTGCAACCGACGTATATCTCAGGGTGCCAAGCGATCTAACTGCTCCCGGAGCAATGCATTACCTTCCCTGATACTGGGCTGCTCCCTCTGTCTCTCTCGTTGTACATAACGTTGCTGTGGTGGAGACTCGTCATGCCCAGCCTCGTCACTCTCGATGACAGGCCCAGGGGCTACTCCAGAATTAAGTAATGGTGCTAATACTGAATCACCCAGGAGAGCCGCCGAGTCAAAACTCTTAAAACCAACTCCAGCTTTAGCCTCCTCCTGTTGATCGTTCCTCCGCTGGTCTGAAGACGGAGGACTAGGCTGTGGCACTTTAGCAGCCCGAGCTCGGGTGACAACACACGCCATGGGTTGTGTCTGGCACCGCTCGACCCACTCTTGCTCTTCCCTACTCACGTCGGCCGGCCTCTCGGCAACGACTAAGGGTAGAACCTCAGAAGCGGGCATTGCAAAGTCATTGCCGAGAAGAAGGTCGACGCCCTCCACTGGCAGTTTCTCCACAATCCCGACATCCAATTCACGTGCCACACCATCCACCTCCAACTCCAACCGCACCAGCGGGTATGACCGAGTTGCATTAATACCCTGCACCACCACCACCCGAGCCGCGTTTATAGGGTAGCCAGTCAAGTTTTTCATCAGAGTCTGGGAAGCACCTGTATCACGCAAGACCTCTACTCCATGCTTGCGCCCCGCCCACATCACGCAACCCCGCCCTCTATGGTCGCAAAAAACATCCTGAGCAGGGTTCGAGCCTCCCAGGTGCTTCTGCATTGGCTGTGCCTCAGCCTCTGATGAACTGCCCCGGGCAAACTCAGATGACTTCGGAGACAGACCAATGTTGCAGGCCAAAGACACAGCTGCTGTAGGTGGTTTGCTAGGACAGACTCTTGCAAAGTGCCCCTTTTCATGACAATGATAACACTCCAACTCCCTTTGGGCTTCCCTTGGTACTGGGAAGGGCCCGGCCCCTTCTTAAATGGGACGGTGCTAGTCTTGTGGTCAGTCTTGGTATCATGGCTCTTGTACTTGTTTGCATAAGGTATATCACTAACTCGGGGGGGGGGGGGGGGGCGTCACGCCCCTTGTTACCTGCCTCACTACGCTGGGCAAACCCGCACCCACGAATTTGTGATAGCCGGAGGTCAGCCATCTCAGCTGCCTCCTGTAGACTTTTTGGTTGCTTTTCTTTAAGGTTTAACGTCATTTCTGCACCAGTACACTTATAAAACTGCTCGAGCAGAAACAGCTCAGTCAACTGTTCTGCCGTCTCAGCTTTCTCAGAACGTGTCCAGTTTTTAAGTGTATCTTTTAAGTCCCGGGCATGTTCAAGAAAGGTCGCCTCCCTAGTCTTTGTAACACCCCGAAACTTCAATCGATATGTTTCCGGTTGCAACTCGTATGCCCGTAGGACAGCTCTCTTCAATTCTGGGTAGTCAATGCAAGACTCTAAAGGCAGTGCATCATAAGCCTTCAGACCCTTACCCGTAAGCCTTGAGGAGACTAGAGCTGCCCACTTCTCTTCAGGCCAATTATGCTCCCTACACTTCTTCTCAAAACGATTACAAAATTCTGTGACTTCAGTTTCACTAAATACCGGCACCAATTTGACTAAGTGGGCCAAGGACTGTTCTCTTACTTGGCCCTCACGGCCCATCAGAGTCCCTGTCGACTCTGCACGAGTCTTATCTAAATATAATTTAGCACAATATTTCTCCGAGTCGTACCTAAGCTCAGCCTCATGCCTCCTAACCTCAATCTCCTGCCTCCTGGTCTCATTCTCCTGCTTCCTAGCCTCAATCTTAGCAAGCTCAAGTCTAAATACCATATCTGGAGACAGGCAGGAAGAGGGAGCTGCCACTACTGAAGGACCCCCTCCTTCAGTAGTGGCAGCTCCCTCTTCCTGCCTGTCTCCAAAAACTGGGGAACCACCATGTGCACCACCCGAGGGCACTCCAATCTGCCAATTCTCATCCCTCTGTGGGAGAGTGCTAACCTCCGGTAACTGAGTGGACGGCACTGTGGGAGTCGAGTGAGAGGGGATCTGGGGAGGAACCCCCCCAAACGCCCTCTCCTCCGAAACCCCATGTCGCCCACGCAACACTCAGGAAATCAGCTCCCCCTTGGACATCCCTACTACATTGGAAATGCCCAAAACCTTGGCTATCAGGTGCAAGCCACAAACATCCACCCCAGTCAGCCTCTCCTCCGTCACGTGGTACCGCTTACTCACAAAAACTCTAGCATCCTCCTCACTGGTTACTAACGGCATACCTTCAAATGACATCTCTCGCTCATCGTCAGTGCTAATGCACGACATACTGAAGTCCACAAAAAAATTATCGAGACAAAAGTGTTAAACTTCCTATGCAAGCACTAATTACTAAATTAATTGGAGTCTCTTAAATGCTTTACTAATTGCCATACAAAAAAAAAATCTTCAATATGCACGCTAAAATACAAACAAACAAATGTTGTACAACTCTGCAAAAATGTATACTGTTCACAAAATCCTAAGCAAGGTCGCCACTTTGTTACGAACTGGCACTCGGGTACACAAGGGCTCTCAATCAGGACTCGAATACGGCTCGCTGCCACAACGGAAACACACGATCCCAACCCCTGAGTACTGCCAGCCGAACAAAAAACACCAATACCCTCCAGAGTTCAATCTGCTATAACGGGGTATACAAGAACTCGGTACTAGTGTTCAACAACAGACTAATAAAGAGACAGGAATTATCTAGTCTGGTCAACAATCAAACAATGAAGTAAGAAACAACAACACCAAAGAATAGTGTTGGCCGAAGCCGAAGTAATCCACCCTTGACTAAGAACTTAAGAAGTCCTCCACCCTCTACTTCGGATCGGCACTATTACGTTACGTTAATTAATAGTCCTTAAGCATCGAGCAAGGAATCTTCTGAAAAAAGTTAGATGCTTCTCGGATACTCGTAAGAAGTACGTATCGGATTTTGAACAGTAATTCAATAAGCAAAAACACTGGCAATTAAATACTATTAAAGGTGTAAATTGGCATAAGAATAATTAAAAGAATATGCAATAGTAAATGGAAACCATTAAAAAGAAGTACTCCGCAAATGCAACGGCAATAGCCTACTCGGATTGTGCTCGTGGGCCACTAATCACTAAAGTAGCCAAGCTTGCAACACATGAAATCAATAGTGCATAAACAATATCATACATAAGGAAAGCTTCAATACTATTCTGTATCTACTAATCGAGTAAAGTCTAGCTGGGGTACTGTGGGCAAAAGGTAGCAGTGACTGAGCAAAAACGGCTCGTAGCCTAGCGAAGTCCTCACAACTGTTTAAAGTATTACGTTAAAACTAACAAGTGCACTTTGAGAAATCCAGATCCCTTGTATCTGGTTTTCTCCCGGCTCCTTGACAAAGTAAAAACAAACTGTTAATAAAATACAGGGTGGTTAGGCTCTTGCCCTCACGCACTGTAAATTATTAACTCAACACAGTCAGCCGCGAAGACAACCTAGGCTTCACTGAACCGAAACGAGTATGCAGGTTTATCGCTTAACCACTGCATCAAACAACAACTCGTAACACAGAAAAGCCTTACCCCAGTCTAGCATTACCTAGACTAGCAGAAAACAGGAATAATAATAATAACACACAGGGAAATGCATATACAAGTGCAACAAACATAAATCAATCCTATTCTAAGTTAACCCTTCCAAAATAGGCTATCTAATAGGCAAGTATCTCGTGAGAACTCAAGCGATAATACGTTGGCTGACTAGCTCTGCACCAATGGGACCATGGAAGTTAAACAGGCAGGGAAAAGAGGAGATAAGAATGTAAGGTAGTAGAGAAAGTTCACATCAGTCAGAAGAATATATATAGTTAGCAAGGGAAATGAGAAGTCGCTCTGCCTAATGAGTTCTGATGAAAAAATGGCTAGACTTCCCTTTTTATACCCGGCCCTCTAGTGAGCCCAACGTGAACTACTAAGGACCGCCCACTGACAACCATTACATAATTTCTCTCTCTCCTCTGGGATAGACAAAGGCTCACCTAGCACTGAGGGGGGGGGGGGGGGGGGGGGGAGTGCTAGTGAGTTAGGCCCACCTCCCGCCTGGCGCACCCACTGACCCCCAACTGTGGCGGTTTCTCTTCCCATCATTACAAATAAGGTTTACACACAATACTTATAACTAATGATATAAAATAGAACTCGTTGACTCAGATGAAAACAAAATACATATTCATAATACTTATAGTACAACGGCTCACATGAACTAAGTTAGGAAACTCTACATAGACTACAGCCAAAGTTCCTGCCCTGACGATCCTAGCGAGAGTGGGGCATGACTAGGCGTTCTGTACAGCATGCTCACACTGGACATGCGTTACACTAGAGTTGTCAGCAGCGAAATAGATACAACAGTCTTGGCGAGTGACAAAGGAATGGAACATTTGCTGACAAGATTAGACTCTGTTTTTATGCTAGATACAAGTAGACGGGCCTTTATGGCTTATTCTGAATTTGAATCGTTCAAGCGCCCCGCTGAGATGACGATAACTGACTATTTGGTGGAATTTGGTAGAAGATATTATAGATTCAAGAAACATGGTATGGAACTGCCAGATCAGGTGTTGGCGTTTCGGTTATTGAAAAGTTGTAATTTGTCAGATATTCACTTCCAATTAGCGATGTCAAATACGACTACCATCACATTCGAGGAGATGAAAAAGACACTCAATAGAATGTTCGGAGGTGGAATTGTAGACCACAATTTAAGTGGAGATGCACAGAATGACACAGTGCAGGTGCAGGTGAAATCTGAGCCCATTTTGGAAGTCAGTAGAGCTCCATTTCGAGGCACCGGAGGCAGATATAGACGTGGAACACGTAACAGGTACTGGAGTCCTAGAGGTGTTGGTGGTGATGCCAAAAATCCATCAGGACCAAATGGTGAGCTCACAAAATGTTTCGTGTGCGGATCTGTTGACCACTGGGTGCGAAATTGTCCTAAGAGAGAGGATAGGGATATAGAAAATAAGGATGTGATGGAAGATACTGGCGAAGTGCAGCTGATATTGCTATCAGACGGGGTTGACAAGAGAGAAAAATTAATGTCGGAAACTTTGGGAGCCCTGGTTCTTGATTCAGGATGTTCTACAACGGTGTGTGGAGAAGACTGGTTACAGGCTTATGTGGATACAGTATCATCAGATGACGTACAGTTGATAAAAAGAGAGAGATCAGAGACATCATTTAAATTCGGAGATGGAAGACAGGTGACATCAAAAGGTATTGTGCATATTCCCTATTATATACATGGGATAAAAATCATGATTCGGACCGATGTGGTGGATTGTAGAATTCCACTACTAATGAGCAGGTCAGCCATGAAACGTGGAGGCATGATATTGTACTTCAGAAAGGATACAGTGCGTATGTTTGGCAGAGAAAGTAAGCTGCATATCACCTCTACAGGGTATTATACACTTCCCATTGTGAAGACACCATGTAAGCAAATGGTAGACTGGGTATTGGCCACAGAAGGTCATGAAGACATTTCCAAGAAGGTGTTGAAGTTACATCGGCAATTCTCACATCCCACTGCAGAGAAGTTAACGAGATTAATCAAAGAAGCAGGGATACTCAATGAACAATGGAAACTGGAAATAAATACAGTGAGTGATAGTTGTGATATTTGTAGAAAATTTAAGAAAGTGCCTCCCCATCCTGTGGTGGGACTCCCCATTGGTAAGACGTTCAATGAGGCAGTAGGAATGGATCTGAAGGCATAGAAGAGTGACTATTTTCTTGTCTTGATTGACTTGGCAACAAGATATTGTGTGACTATGGTCATACATAATAAGAAACCTGAGACCATTATAAAAGAAGTAGTGATTCAGTGGATCAGCCGGTTTGGAGCACCTGACAAGTTCTTGACCGACAATGGTGGAGAGTTCAATAACAGTGATTTTCGGAGCATGGCCGAAAATTATAATATTCAAGTGATGTGCACAGCTGCTGAAAGCCCATGGAGATATGGCATATGTGAGCGGCTGAATGCCGTACTTGGTGATAATGTGGCAAAGATTGTGTTGGATGCAAAATGTGGTGTATCTACAGCACTGGCATGGGCTGTATCAGCACGTAATGCACTCCAGAACAACAATGGCTTTTTCCCAAACCAGCTGGTGTATGGATTCAACCCAAGTATACCTAGTGTGCTGAATAATAAGATTCCTGCTCTTGAAAACAGGACATCATCGGAAATCGTGGCTGAAAACCTTAATGCTATGCGTGTGGCCAGAGAAGTGTTCATCAAAAATGAGTCCAATGAGAGAATACGTAGGGCACTACTGCATAACGTAAGAGCAGACAACATGGTATGCTTTCAAAATGGAGACAGAGTATATTACAAACGAAACAGCGAAAACCAATGGAAAGGCCCAGGTGTAGTGATTGGAAAGGATGGTAAACAAGTTCTTGTGAAACATGGAGGAACATATGTGCGAGTGCACACTTGTAGGTTGCAGAATGCGCATAATGTGCATGAACAAATTAAGATGCAAGATTTGGACGATATCAGTAGTGGCAAAACAACGGAGACAGGATTGCATATTCCAGTTGAAGACGAATCAAATGATGTTAACATAGAAAACAGAACAGAGAATGAGCATGAGGACGCTGAAATGGATGATAATGAGAAATGCAGTGGTGAACAGGAGTCCGGAGACGGAACCAGTGTAGCTGCTGAAGCTAGAATGCCTAGAATGCCTAAAGTGGGGGATAGAATAGAAGGATACATGGTGGAGAACAAGGAAAAAGTGATTATCACAATCCTAAGTAGAGCCGGTAAAGCAACTGGTAAGTACAAAACATGTTTCAACATCAGAGACGAAGCAAGTAATGTGACAAAATGGATTGATGTAGATAAATAATTGGCGGATTGTGAACGATAAAGAGGAAGTCATGATAACGTGTTCCAATGATGCATGCATAGAGGCAAAAAGGGCAGAAATGAAGAATTGGATTGATAATGATGTGTTTGAGTAAGTTGAGGACCAAGGTCAGAAAGCCATATCAACAAGGTGGATAATGACACAGAAAATAAAATCTGGCACTCAGGTTATTAACACCTTAAGAGCGGCCTATGCGGTTTATTTATATGTACCACCCAGCGGGGTGTTTTTAGCCAAAATAGGGCTGTTTACGTGATCATTTTCATGCCTAAATAAGACCCAGAACGTAAAACAAGAATCTATCCCTGAAAGGGCATAAACAGAGCTTTCGAATGACACCATAACGATCCTTTTATGATGGCTAGTTTTCTTGCAATAACCGTGCAACGCGAGTGCAAAAAGCATGTAATTAGGCACTTTCCCCATACAATTCCTTATATAGCGAGTGAGAGAGGTAGGAGGGAGGTGAGATTCGTGTCAGTAGGTTCGCCGCGGTGGTCTGGAGCAGTCATACGCTCGCTACTCTCCTGCCACCACTTGTCTCTCTCTCTCAGCAACATTACGTGCTGAAATTGCCACTCGAGTTATGTCGAGCGCCGCCACATAGTCCAGCTTTATTTAACTCGACTTATGTGGTGAGCCGCTAATTAAGGGTTAAGGCCCGTTTAGTGGCACGTGGCTTTGAGGAAGAGTTAAAGGATGTTCCCATTGATTCTCCTACATGCTCAAAGGAAGCTTTTAGGCTGGCTTTAAGTATTGTCCGCCAAGAATTGGGACTGCCATGCACTGGATGTGAAAGCCACTTTCTTACAGGGGCATCCTATTAATAGAGATATTTTCGTGTTGCCCCCTGAAGAATTCTACAATGGATATCTATGGAGATTAAAGAAGACAGTATATGGTCTCAATGATGCAGCCAGAGCATGGTACGAGAGGGTGAAGCATGAATTGCTTACATTGGGTATGTCAATGTGTGGTTTAGAACCAGCACTGTTCTTCTGGCATAATAATGGAAGATTAGAAGGGATCATTTGCATCCATGTAGATGACTTCTATTGGAGCGGGTCAAATGCATTTAAGATATCTGTAATGTCCCAGTTGGACAATTATTTCTGATTGGTTCTGAAGAGAAGACTCGTTTCCAGTACCTGGTTATAACAATAGAACAAGCAGAGGATGGCATTATGATCAATCAAGGCAATTACATTAGACATGGACTCCAAGAGATGAAAATAATCAAATCTTATAAGGACAGAAGAAATGATGAAGTCAGTCAAGAGGAGACAACAAAATACCGATCTGTTGTGGGCCAACTAAACTGGTTAGCCACACAAACGAGGCCAGATATAGCATATGATGTATGTGAACTGAGTACGGCATTCAATCGGACAACTGTCGGAGATGTAATCAGAGCCAACAAAGCCATCAAGAAGGTCAAGGATAACCCACTGTCAATTTGGTTTGGGAAAGTGGACCTGGACGAGTGTACACTTGAATGCTACAGTGACGGGTCTTTTGGCAATTTGACAGACCTTGGGTCTCAGGGTGGTCACATCGTATTTGTGAGAGACAGAGAGGGAAATAGCTGCCCCATTGCATGGAGATCAAGAAAGGTGAGACGGGTGGTGAAATCGACTTTGGCAGCAGAATCCCTTAGTCTATTAGCTGCAGCAGAGAATGGGATGTATTTGGCACATATGCTGAGAACAATCCTCGGAAATCAGCACACAATTCTGGTAAAATGTTTTTCAGACAACAAATCTTTTGTGGATTGTTTGCAGTCTACCAAGTTGGTAGACAACAGAAGCCTAAGGATAAATATAGCTGTGTTGCGAGACATGATAGCAAGAAAAGAAATCCAAGAAGTGAAGTGGATAGAAACAACGAAGCAGATAGCAGACTGTCTCACGAAGAAAGGATCCTCTCCTATGTTATTACTAAAGGAGTTGAGCAAAGCAGAGTAAAGAAAACAAAAAGAAACAAAAAGAAAAGAAAAAGAGGGGAATGTGTTAGTCTTAGTAATTCGAAACTTGGGTATTAAAGTGAATATGTTATGACAAAATACATAAGTGGAAAAAGTAAAATAAGAATAATTAGATAAATGGGTATTAAGTAACTATGTTATGAGAAAATACACAACATAAGTGGGAAAGTACAATAAGAATAATGTGGAATAAAAAACAAATGAATTCATATGGGGCACGGAAACTAGTGCGTATATGGAGCGTCGATATTGTGACGTCATGAGCAGGGCGATGAGAAACTGAGTCATGGCGTCGGAAGACAGTTGACCGTGAGTAATGATAGCGGATGGAAGTGCTGACAGTGGAGTCAAGTCCTGGCCAGGCAGTAAGAAATGAGTCAGCACTCAAAGCATATTAGTGCACTGGAATATAATCTGGTCACCCCGCCCTGGATAATGAATCAAAGTATTATCCGCCAACTCTGCCTGCAATACTCAGCATATGGAACTCTGCCGGTGCTACAGCGAGGTAAGGCGAATTCAAAGTGAGTTCATCATGGCCCAATAGGGGGCTCAATAGGAGGGGACACCACTGTGGGTTGTAACATGAGTCAAGAAGGAACCCTGTCATTGCCGGTACCGGTTGCCCCAACTGCCATATTGAATTGGGACCGGTATGGCTCATATATGAAGTCATGGCATGTAATGGCATGGGTCCTTAGGTTTATTAGGACTCTTAGAGAGAAGACACAAGGGAACTATCAGGCAAAACCGGCATACTTGACGGTGCCGGAATTAAGAGCAGCAGAGTCAGCCATGATTAAGGTAGCTCAGAGAGAAGCTTACTCTGAGCAACACCACTATTTGTCAAAAGGACAGGGCACACCAGGCAATATAGTGAAGCAGTTAGGCCTCTATATGGAGGGAGGCATGATACGCTGTAGAGGTAGGCTACACTTGTCAGCTTTACATGATGGCGCCAAGTACCCTATCCTTATCCCTAATAAACATCGTATAGCCACTCTCCTTAGTAATTACTGCCACAAAGTGTGTAACCATAGTGGTCTTAGTTATGTTGTAAATTACATAAGGCAAAGATGGTGGATCCCCAAGATTAGACAGGTAGTGAAGAAAGTCTTAAGGGGATGTATCATCTGCAAGAGATTGCAAGGTACATCATACCGTGCTGTACAGGCCCCTCCATTGCCGGAGTTTAGGGTTCAGGAAGTGAGTCCTTTCCAGGTAACGGGGGTAGACTACACAGGTGCCTTGCCAGTAAAAGAGAAGGGGGGTACTGTAAGTAAATTATATGTAGTCTTATTCACCTGTGCAGTTATTAGAGCGGTCCATGTAGAGACGGTGTCTAACCTCTCCTGCGAATCATTTTTGCATGCCTTCCGTAGGTTTAGTAGCAGGATTGTACCCTGAGATTATGATGAGTGATAATGCCACCACATTTGTTAGCGGAGCCAGTACATTACGGGAGTTGATAGATGATGCAAGGTTAAAGGGTACTCTAGCGGAATTCAAGTGCGAGTGGCGGTTTATACCGGCCAGGGCGCCATGGTTTGGTGCCATATGGGAACGGGTCATCGGCATCCTAAAGGCTGGCTTGAAGAAGGTACGGGGTCGAGCATTGGTTACCTCAGAGGAACTGAATACGGTATTACAGGAGCTCGAGGCCACAGTCAATGATCGCCCGCTTGGCTACACGTACAGTGATCTTGAAGACCCTCTACCCATCACTCCTTCACAACTGGTTCATGGGAGGCAGATCAGAAGCTTTCTAAGGCGAGAAGTCACGGATGAAGATCTCAAGGACACAACGTGGCGTAACAACGATTCCGTCAATCAACGCTTCCAATATGTAACAAAACTCTCACATGACCTGTGGAAAAGGTGGAGCACTGATTATTTAATATCACTCAAGGAGTAACATCGTCACGTAATGGTAAAAAGAGGGATAGCATCCCCGCAAGTTGGGGACGTCGTTCTAGTACATGATGACGGCCCCCGACTTTTTTGGCGTATAGGTCGGATAATGAAACTTCTTCGTGGTCCTGACCACGAATGTAGGGTAGTTCAGGTAAAAACAGGAGCCGGTTTGACCACCTGACCGGTGGTTAAGCTATACCCACTAGAGATAGATTTAGAGGTAGTGGATGGTGACAGCAAGCCGAACTCTGATAATATCCTTCCTGCTACTGGAGCGGACCGAGGTGATACCCATCACAGGCCGTCACGTCGGGCTGCTTTGGGTTCCTCGCAGTTGTGGCGATCCATGATCGGGACGGGACAATTGTAAATACTTTGTATAGCTGGTGGCGGAGTATGTCGTGAATCCTGGTATTGATACCGTAGTTTGAATTTCCCGGGTTCACGACAGCTGGTTCCTTTTTGTTAATACACATTACTTTATTTATCTTTATGGATAAATATTACTGTGGTTGCACACATTATATCTTAGTTTATTTTCCCTTATTATTTAATCACGGGGGACGATATAAAACCCTTAAATATATTTTATATTGTCACAACAACAAAATCTCAGACACACTTCACACAGACTTGTTCCCACCAACTACAAACCACCAGTTGCTGCCACATAACACCAGAACTTCCCTGATATTCACCTACCGACATGTCCATCATCTAATCTACACTCTTTGCATCACAGCTAAGTTCCATTAATACTAGAAGTACTTCATAGATATTACTGGGACTACCCCAGATAACCTACATATATATTTTAACATGTAAGTCAACCGCCGACCCGGTAACATTTTTATAGCCTACGCCAATTCTTCTTTCCAGGTTTAGTTATTTAATTTATATCTGTTTCTCCTCTACCCCCTAGGAATAAAAAAACAGGATATGTGTGGTTAATAATGGTCTTAAAAATAATTACATGGGAATACATAGGTTATGTTATGCTTTATTAAATAATATGAAACTAATATTTCAGAAAGCTTGTTTGTGGCCATGATAATTATTTTACATTTCTTCTGGCTTTACTCTATTAATAACATGTTATGTAATGCTTCCGTTATCAATTATTGATCTTCTATTGTGGTTGTTGGTGGCCTTCATCAGTGTAGATTGGGTCATTCTGTTGAACATAATTTAGATAGAAAAATGGGTGCTGTTGGGTCATTTGCATAAGCGAGATTATCCATAGTAAGTGGCCTCTGTTGTGTGGTTGCCGTGGATACCGGTAGAGGGCTCTGCGTTACTAGGTGGTCCTGTACTAGGGGGCACTGTGTTATTTACACTTCTGCTTTCTTTATGGGTTTCTATTATTCCCTTTCTTTATTCTGATGGCGGCTAATCTGGATGTTGTTGGTTGAACTTCTGTTTTATTTGGAGGCAGATATGGTGGTGGTTCTACTGCGGCTCCGTCCAACCCCGACATTTCAATTAGTGTACAGTCAAATATGGTACCGGTAGGTAGGAGAGCTAGCTACATAGTAGCACGCTAATGGTACTGTACCAAGCTAGCTGCATCATAGAGAGCTAACATGAATTCACCTTGCACTAGAGTTCGAAACCACAGACTAAAATACAGCCTTTGTCTATAGCTTTGGGAAAATGTGTTAACGGTCAAAGCATACATACATGTAAGGATAACATTTAATACAATTGTATTTATTGAAACACGAACATGATTTCAATAATTACAGGTGTATTTACAATAAGGGAACGAATTCATAACACCCTATGAATTATTCATAGACTCTGATCAATGCGTATACAATTAATATAGGGGAGGTGTGGTGGAGAGGTCTTGCCACTGGCCTGGGAATCCAAAGGTCCCAAGTTCAAATCCCGATGCATCAATGGGAAGATATTATTGGGATGGAATTTGTGCTGTACCTAGTATCAGTGCATTACCACAAGCCGACCGAAACGTCAAATAAAATACCCTCATTGTTCCCTGATTAAATAGCACTGTATGAATATTCCCATATTCAAAATATGCTATAGGGGTGCAATGCCTGGTGAGTTATCTGCTCAACAGGTGGCGTTGTGTGTGTGTAAGTGTGAGAGTCCGAGTGTAGGGGGTGAGACAGTGAAGTACAGGAACGAGGTGGCTTCAGAGATGGGGTCGTTTCGGGCCATGAGTGAGCACCGTGCCTCATGTGAAGGCAAGATGGCAGGTGCTCGTTGTACTCAACGTGATTCACATGTCTCACTCCCTAGACTGGAACAAGACCTCACGGGCTTCACTGTTCATTGTAAATCGGTGAATGTTAAGGCTCTCAGCCTATGCCCGAGAGGAAGTAAGTTAAAAAAAAAAAAAAAAAAAAAAAAAAAAAAAAATATATATAGAGTGAAACAAAGGTAATGCACTTTATGCAAATAATTATTTTAAATGACTCTATGTTGTGTACATAGGAGTAATGTTATTGAATAAATACAAACATAAGCAAGTAAATCAACCAATCAAACACTATTACAATCTTGAACAAATTACAGTTTAACATAGTTTTTTTTAAGGCAAATAAATGAATATAATATATTATACATGCTCTTCTTCTAGGATCCTAGCCATTACAGTATGAGTAGTTTGTCATGGTAGCGTATTTTTAGTGTCCTTATATTTTCTTAAGTATATACCGGTATAAATTATATATAATTATATATTCATATTTATATTATATAATAATTTCATATAACAAATATGTTACAGGTAAATGTTTTACTGGTAAATAATTATGTGTAACAAAAAGTCTGGGGCATATTCTAATATCGTATTTAGTTTTGCTTAGATGCATCACTTTTAGATAAAGGAAAAATAGCATCGTACCGACAAACGTGCAAAATAATTGCAATTATGAGAAGCGTGATTCACAGCGGCACCCACCAACACGTGGGGACCCTATTATGTCTTCTATAGGAAAGCTGACGCCAGATTGAATTGCTTTTTCCGCGATTTGTATTTCTGGGCGATTTCGGTTAGTTTGCCCACACAATGACATACTGCAGTATCCTCTATAATTATAGTGCATCGTATCACTAGTTGTTCGCTAATGACACAGCGTTGGTGGTGGATTCTGAGGAGAGACTGCAGCGGGTAGTCAAAGAGTTTGGTGTGGTTTGTGGGAGGAGGAAACTGAAGGTGAACATCAATAACAAGTAAAGTAATGGTGTGTAATATGGGTGATCGTAGGGTGAATCTAGGTGTGAGGCTGGATGGGGAGATATTAGAACAAGTAGAGTGTTTTAAATATCTAGGAGGAACGATTAGCAGGAGTGGAGGTATGGAAATGGAGGTAAAACAGAGTGTGTGAAGGAAGGAAGGTTTTCGGAGCAATGGGAAGTATGTGGAAGATGAGAAATATCGGAATGACAGTAAAAAGTGCAATGTATCAAGGAATTGTTGTGCCAACAGTGATGTATGGGGCTGAGACATGGGCTCTGAAGGAAAAAGAAAGAAGAAAGCTGGATGTGACGGAGATGAGCTACTAGAGGAGTATATGTGGAGATACTCGTAGAGACAGATTGAAGAATGAAGAGATACATAGGAGAGTGGGGCAGCAGGAATATTTGTCGGCCAGAGTGGACAGAAGGGTGCATGTTGAACGAATGGAAGATGAAAGGCTTACAAAGAGAATATGTGAGTCAGATACAAGGGGAAAAAGAAGGGCAGGGAGACCCCCGTTTGAGATGGAGAGACTGTGTAAGACAGGTTTATGGATGATAGAGGAATGACTATAGATCAGGCAAGGGAAGTGGTAATAAACAGGAATGAATGGAGAATGCTTGCGAATAGATAAGTGAACACGCGGTCATTTTGGGGAAGGGGTCAGGCGCAAGTTGGACTAGATAATAGTCCATCAGGCGCCTGGCCCAAGTAGACGGTTTATATGAAGGGTGCGCCTGGAAGTGTGGTGGGCGGGCTTGTGGTTTCGCTCTGCTGCATGTCTGCCTGCCGAGATCGGAACCTCTCCGGGTGGTCGGGGGCCGGGGAAATGCTGGAGGGACCTTGGTGACACTGGTCTCTGGGTCTTCTCCTGGATGACCTAGATGTGTGTGAATTTGTATTTTGTTTTTGTGTGTTCATTGTGTTCTGTTGTGTTGTCCCTATTCTGGCTCTGTCTTGAGTCGGCCACCCTCCCCCCCCCCCAAAAAAAAAAGGAAAAGAGGGAAAAAGAAAAAAAAATAGGAACAGTGGGGATTGGGTCTGATTATATAGAATAGTATCACTAGCTGCCAGCAAAGTGGGGATTGGGTCTGATTATATAGAATAGTATCACTAGCTGCCAGCCAAGTGGGGATTGGGTCTGATTATATAGAAAAGTATCACTAGCTGCCAGCAAAGTGGGGATTGGGTCTGATTATATAGAATAGTATCACTAGCTGCCAGCCAAGTGGGGATTGGGTCTGATTATATAGAAAAGTATCACTAGCTGCCAGCAAAGTGGGGATTGGGTCTGATTATATAGAATAGTATCACTAGCTGCCAGCCAAGTGGGGATTGGGTCTGATTATATAGAATAGTATCACTAGCTGCCAGCCAAGTGGGGATTGGGTCTGATTATATAGAAAAGTATCACTAGCTGCCAGCCAAGTGGGGATTGGGTCTGATTATATAGAATAGTATCACTAGCTGCCAGCCAAGTGGGGATTGGGTCTGATTATATAGAATAGTATCACTAGCTGCCAGCCAAGTGGGGATTGGGTCTGATTATATAGAATAGTATCACTAGCTGCCAGCCAAGTCAATACATACTTGCATGAAACTGTGATTACGGTGCGGAAAGAGAACTTTAGTAACACCGGTTGAGGGGTATATTAATGAGAAAAGTTACTTGTGCATTAAATGGCCCTTCGTCTATCCTCGTGATATGTTATAACTTTAGATGTTTTAATGATCTTTCCTGTGAAACAATGCACACACTAATACATAATACATGATAGCTAATAATAGACGAATGAAACGCTCAGAAATCCGTCAGCAGCGTAACCCTCTTTCAATGTTTGTTTTGCTAACCATTTAGAATGTTACTTAGTTCAGGAGAAATGTTTCATAGTCAACAAGTTTGATAATCAGTAAATAGTACAAATGCTACGATGCCGAACAGATGACGTAAGAAGTTTCATCAGACGAGGTTTATGCTAAACAAGAATTGAATAATCTATCGGGAGTTGTAATACAGTAAACAGCTTGTTGCGGGATTCAAAACGAAAAGCTTAATCCTTTCGTAATGAAGTGGTAGACCTTATGTTCTTGGTGTTGAAGCATTTGTACGTACCTTTGGTTGAGTACCGACCAACAATTTCAACTATTACATAGGAATATTCGTTTTTTCAAGTTTTTCTATTTGTGAGTGTACCATTGACAATACAAATATACAGACAGTATAATTA
Source organism: Paralithodes platypus (assembly GCA_032716605.1). Taxonomy (NCBI): domain Eukaryota; kingdom Metazoa; phylum Arthropoda; class Malacostraca; order Decapoda; family Lithodidae; genus Paralithodes; species Paralithodes platypus. The sequence continues at coordinate 30,985,539 of CM064567.1, read as the reverse complement.
TTGGATTATAGTTTTGTTAGCAATTGAGCTGCATGGATAAAGCTAAACTAGTGTAATACAAAGTATTTATGTTATAGCTATGTGTGTTGGCTTCTATACATGTTATTAACACGTTCCTCCAATGTTAACCTGTTCCTTCACTCGCAACATCTACACATCATGCCTGCCAAGAGCGGCATGAGCTATGCAACATGGCGAGTACTGTAAAATGTCATTCCCGTCTCACTATGGATTTAATTGCACTATGGCAGTGTCCCAGAAGTTGTCAATTCCAATTTCATTTGAGAGGATAAGGAAGCCCGAAAAGACAAATATTGTCAATATATTGAACTTGCATTGGTCTTCATTTCGAAAGGATCTTCGCAATACAAATGCTATCCGCTGAAGAGAGTTCAAAATATGTTGGTTGAAATAATTAGGTACTGGGAGACGAATACACAGATTATGAAATTGAAGGAACCGTTATTGATACCTAATATATTACATATTGAGACGTGTCTACTGCATTGGGGCAAAATGCGCATAGCAAACTAATACATGTATATATTCAAAGTAATATCGCTATATCAGTATTTCATATGATATTAAATTTTAATTTTAATTGTATATCTCCAACAAGGGAGCTCGAAATAATCCGATTATTAGTATTAATATTAGTATTATTAATTTTGTCTATCTATCTATCTATTGCCGGATGCCGTGATCACCGAAGGGGTGGCCACGAATGAAACGCCCCCGGTCAGTCGACGCCCTTCCTCCCATTCAGCACCGCCTTCAACCATATACATCTTCACTCCATCCTTCCACCTCTCTCTCGGATTACCTCTCCATCTCTGTCCTTCCACCTCGCTCTCGTACACCCTCTTAGTCACTCTTTCGCTTCCCATACGTTCCATATGGCCGAACCATCTCAAGGTGTTTCTTTTTACACTTTCCAGCACATCTACATCCACACTACACCTCTCTCTTACTTCCTCATTCGTCTGTCTATCCCTCCATGTAACTCTGCACGCACTTCTCAAGTAACACATTTCCACCCCACTCACTCTTGGTCTGAGTCTCTCCACTAACGTCCATGCTTCGCTGCTTCCGTAGGTCAATGTTGGGATTACCACACGGTCATGCAATGACTTATTTACTTCCATGCTGACCACCCTATTTCTTGTTACTGCTTTCAGCGTTCCTACAACCATCTTCCCCTGTTGCACCCTCTCCCTCACTTCTTCATCCATACTCCCATCTTTACTCAGCACACTGCCCAGATACTTAAATGAGCTGACATTCTCCATAGCCTGACCTTTCAACCTCACCTCACACATTGTGGCTGCACCCCTTTCAAAGACCATAACCTTGCTCTTCCCCACATTTACCTTCAGATTCCGGTTTTCAAACACTGTTCCAAACATATTTACCAGACCCTACAGCTCCTATTCATTATCGCTCATCAGAAGTGTATCAAAGGCAAACAGCAGTACAGGTAGCTTCCACTCGTTTCCCTCCCTTATCAGCGGTACACCAACATCCACTGGTTTTCCTTGCATTGCTTTCATAACTCCATATATATAAACATTTAAGCAACCACAGGGACATCACACACCCGTTTCAACCCCCCATTCAGATCAAAGAACTCGCTCTGCTCATTCTTTACATGTACTGACGCCTTTGCACCCTCATACAATGCATGCTCTTCACTGATTTCAGCAACTATATTCGCATTACTTTCCAAATACCTTCAATTGCTTACCAATAATACAGAACGATGACAAAACAAAGTGTTGTCTATAGTGAGAGTAGCAAGAAAGAGATAGGCAAAGCTATTTTCTTTTTAGGTAACATATCAATCATCATGCGACTGTGTCAAGAGCATTGCAATGTCCCAAAGCTGCTCGTCGGTGCAGCTTTTTCTTTAGCAATATAAGGGGACTTCACTCTAACATCAATTCTGTACACCAATTTCTTCAAGCAGAATCCCCTACTCTCCTTTTTTTTACAGAGACTCAAGTAACATCCACATCTGACACATCTAGATTTAATTTTCCAGGTTATCAACTGCTCCAAAATTTCAGACCTAAAGGAGGTGTATGTTGCTTCGCAAAATCTGAAATTGCCCTGGAGGAGGTTACTAGTTTCAATTGTCCCTATTTTGATTATTCTATATACAAATTAATTTCTGCTGGTAAATTTAAATACATATGTTGCATCTACCGTTCCCCAAATACTCCTCCAGAGCAAAGTATTTTTGATTCTCTGTCCTCACAACTCAGTGTCCTCAACTTAAATGCTTCTTCTGAAATCACTGTGTTGGGTGATTTTAATGTCCATAATGTTGAATGGCTCACTCATTCAGCCAGGACTGATGATGCTGGTCTTGAATGTGAGCTATTTGCAGACTCATTTAATCTCACTCAACTAGTCAACCAACCAACCCGTGTACCAGATAATCCTAATCATAATTCCCATCTACTGGACTTATTTTTAACAACCAATTCAGAAAATTATGATGTTACAGTGAGGTCCCCGCTTGGATCTTCTGATCACTGTCTGATACAGGCCACCTGTCTATCACCTACCACACCTTCCCACTCTGAACCTGTTTTGGTGACTAAATGGCATTACGATAGGGCAGACTGGGAGGGTCTTCAAGGTTTCTTTATTGATATTCCCTGGACCTCTTTCTTTTCTAATGATGCACACTCCACCTTGAGCCACATACAAGATTTTGTAAAAATTGGAATGGAAACTTTTATTCCTCATCAAAAGTACAGTAAAAGATCTAATTCACCTACATGGTTTGACCATAATTGTGCTAGAGTAACTGAACAAAAAGCAATAGCCTACAATGCATACACAAGATAAAAAACACATGAAGCCTGTGATTACTTTAGAAACATCAGAAATCATGCCAAAGCTGTATTAAACCTAACTAAATCAAACTTTCTCCACAAGCAGGCAAATAAACTTCTAAATAATCCAAATGATAACAAAATATTTTGGTCTACTCATTTAAATCCAACTTCACTACTGCTTCATCCATTCCACCATTAAAATCTCCGACTGGCAATCTTGTAAGTGACCCACGAGGTAAAGCTAACCTTCTTGCGGATATTTTCTCCACCAACTCAACCTTAGATGAAATAAATCAAGATGTCCCTGTACTTAATTTTAATTCGCCTGAAATTCCCTCACTTAAGATCCACACCAGACATGTCAAAACTATTTTGCAGAATCTCTCGGTAGATAAGGCTCCTGGTCCAGATGAAATTCCTCCAATAGTACTTAAGAATTGCTCCTTGGTGCTCGCTCCTGTATTGGCAAAATTGTTCCGTCTGTGTACTCATACCTCATGCTTCCCAGTACCCTGGAAAGAAGCAAACATCCATCCAGTTCCTAAAAATGGTGCCTCTTCAGATCTATCAAACTACAGACCAATAGCTATAACTTCCACTCTTGGTAAAGTCTTTGAAATCATATTAAATAATCACATAATTAAGCATCTTGAGAATAATAAATTAATCAGTGATAGGCAATATGGTTTTAGATGATGTCGATCAACTGCAGACATGCTTTGCCTTCTTATGCATCAAATCAACCAAGCTACAGACCAACATGGTGAAACACATACAATAGCACTGGATATATCAAAGGCATTTGATAGAGTCTGGCATCAATCCTTATTGCCGAAGATGTCACACTACGGCCTTGCATCATTAGTTCCACTAATTTCTTCTTATCTTCATAACAGAAAAATATGTGTAATGGTAGATGGCCTTTATTCTCAATTTCACTCAATAAATGCTGGTGTTCCCCAGGGATCAGTTTTGGCCCCAATTCTGTTCCTCATTCATATCAATGATCTCATATCTACCACTCATAATCCAATACATTCCTACGCAGATGACTCAACACTCCACAGTTCCTTCACATTTACCAATTCTTTCACCCAACCCGATCTTATAAATTCAAAAATAAACACTGCAATTTCCCTGAACCAGGACCTTTCTAGAATTAATGGATGGGGACAAAAGAATCTAGTTTCCTTTAATGCACAGAAAACCAAGTACATTCAATTTTCTAACCGACAGAATCTCACTGACTCCCATATATTTTTTAATGATGTAAATATTCCCACTTCCCCTAGTATTGACATTCTCGGTGTAACATTAACTACTAACTTGAGCTGGACACATTATGTTAGAAGCATTGCTAAGAATGCCTCTAAAAAACTGGGACTCCTGTACAGAGTTTGAGAATTCTTCACTGACGATCAGTTGGCCGTGATATATAAAAGTCATGTGCGTTCTCAGATGGATTACTGTTCACCTCTGTGGGGTGGAAGTGGAGTGGTTGCATTGAGGCAGTTGGACAATATTCAAAATAAAGCTATTAGATTAATCAATAACCCTGCAATCACACAGGACTTTCCTACATTATCCATACGAAGAAACGTTGCATCCCTTGCATTATTCTACAGATATTTTCACAGCAATTGCTCCGAGGAACTTGCTTCAATTGTTCCGCCTCTCCACATCTTTCCCCGTAGAACTAGGGCAGCTGAGAGCGCCCATGAATTTACACTTTCTCCTCCACAATGCAGAACTTCTGCTTATCAGAATTCATTTATCCCCAGAGCTACTACTCTTTGGAATTCACTTCCCTCGAATTGCTTTCCACAAACTTACAATCTACAAATGTTTAAATCCAGTTGTTACAAACATTTTATGAATGGAGGATGCCTTTAGGCACATGGACCTTTTTGTTTTATCTGTGTTTTTCCTTCCTCCGCTCATTGTCTCTTAAAAAAAAAAAAAAAAACAAACAAAAAAAACTTCCTGTTTATGTAATACATTTTGGTGAACAGTCTATCTAGCCACAGCCGGATATAATAAAGCTTAATCGTGTCTAATATATTTTTGATACAACATACATTTTAATCTTATATCACCTACCACATACAATCGTATCAATACCATAACCAATTATTACGAGGCCTAATTTATTAAAAGCATAAATAATTATACCTAAGTTATATTACAATATTACACGTTCATCTACTTTAATCAAATACAACCAATGAAACAAGTACCCAACCAAACCACACCATACCCAACCCAACAGAACCATGCCCAATAAAGTCAAACACAAACAATGGTAACTTAATAGAGTCTAACATTTCATAGCACCTGATATCGTTACATATCCTTACCTAGTTTCACCTGTGTAAAGTGTTGGTGCTGAGTAACCCTACGCGCCCGTGAATTAGGTATAATTCGTGTTTGCAGTTGCACGAAACAGCATCATATGCAGCAGCCGTACTCAACATAATGTAAATCTCTGCCATATGTGCAATTCAGATACGTACACATCATAGCAAGTGTTATTGAAGTGTGTCCTGTCTATGGGTGTTTTGGTCTGCAGCCAATTTAGACCACGGTCGAGTTGGTCCGTGGTTAATAATAAGGAAGGAGGGATCTATTTATTCCTATCGGTTTTCGGCGAGTGACCATTTTAGTCTCACAGACTAAAATGGTTGCTTTGATTTGTTGCCGTTCTGATCCTTGGCCAGTATGGGCAGAGTCATTTGATTATGATAAATCAATTTGCTCCTAGGTAGTTTTGTCCTTGTCCTTTATGGTTAGTGGTCATTATGGTCTGTAGCCGTTTTTTTCTGTGAATCTTTTGGATCGTGGGCAATTTGGTCCGTGGCATATATGGGGCAGACCCGGGCATAAAAATTAGTCTTGTTATGCCAGGTTTTTGCTGGGGTTAACTGGACTATTTAGGTAGGTTCTTACTCGACTGGAGAAGTTGAAACCACATGAACACATGCACAAAGGTAATAGAGGGTAAATATAATACAGAATACAAGCATAGAGAATCTTATTCAACGTAACTATAATATTTGTACAGAGTTACATTCAGACATGGATAGGTATATACACAATTTTCCTAGCACGGTCGAGGATCCACAATAAGTTCCAGGGGGATGACACTATGTACTTCCAGTAATGACGCTAGGCACTTCCGGTGATGTTGCACTTTTGTGGCATTTCCGACGAGGTTATTGGGCCGTGGTGGTGGTCCTGTTGTGTGGTGATGCAGCAGGATGGAAGATATAGAACTCTTGGGTTTGGGGTCTTAAAATAATATGTTACGTTCTACCAATGTTTTACGTAACATATCATCGGATTCAAGTGAGGAGAAGTTATATCAGTGTTACACTATCTCTAAACTATCCTGACCTTTATAAGAGTCATTAATCAAGAACCTTTACAGTACTCTTGGGTTTGGGGTCTTAAATTAATACGATTCTGTTCTGCCAGTGCTATACATATCGTATCATCGGACTAATGTAAGAGGGTTGGGATGCCAGTGCCTTCCAAATTCACTTAACTATTCTGACCTTTATAAGAGTCTTACAGGGTCCTTTGGATGGGTTTGTATTTGGGCCTTTTACGAATACGTGCCTTGTCGCCAGTGCCTAGGACAGCGTATCGTAAGGACTCTATGCAAAGTGCCGTTATGCCTGTGCTACGGTATCTCGCAAGCCCTGAATTAGAGAAAAATCAACTGCCAGTGCATTAACTCCTAACAAGCCTTATTGGGGTTAGGTTTACTACCACTAGAGCGCTCGTCAGTACAGCTTTTTCTAGCGACAGTAATTCCGGGTGATCGAGGCGAGGAATTAATATTGAGGTGTCACCATGGTGATTCAATAATAATTCTTTGTAGAGCCAAGATCTAAAGATCTTCGGTGAGTTAACTTGATGTCATTGTTTTAGTTAGCTTATCGAATATACAGCCCAAATATTCAAGCTCTTAAAAACCTGTATTTTAAGAGGTTTCCAACTGTACTGATTTTTTTTTTTTTTTTTTTTTTTTTTTTTTTTTTTTGTAATTCCCCTAGAGGGGGAAGGGGGAGGAAAGTAGAGGTTTGGTCAGGAAGGTAAAGTAGGACATTTTGAAAGAAAGTAGTAGATTAAAAGTTAGTGGGCATACCACCTTGCTTTATTTAGGGTAGGGCAACTGTATTATTAAAATAAAGAAAACAAAAATAAAAAGAAAATATATTTTGGATGTTCACTGCTGGGGAAGAGATTAATTTGACTAAGTTATTTGGTCTCCAAATATAGCTGTCTTGGAGAAGAATCGTCTTCCTGCAGGCGTAATTGCATATTCTACGTTGCCTTTTGGGTATTTTTTGTTCATCATAGCAGGAGTAAGTTTTTCGAGATCGTCCGCAAATTGATAAAGATCCTCATTTTCTTTTGCAAGTTGCTTCTTAGTCCTTTCGTCAAGTTGAGGGGTTAGAACTGGAGGGGGGGGGGGGGGAGGAGTGGTCTCTTGATGGTCAGGATTTTCTTCTTCTTCGTCTTCTGGATCTTCTTCGTGGTCGTCATCATCTTCTTCAGCATTGTCCTTCTTCTCAAGGTCTTCTAAGTTGATGGAGGAGTCATCTTCGATGGTGATTTTGGGGTGATGTTCAGTTTTTGTTCTTGGTTTCTTCTGTTGTTTTCGGGAATCCAAGACCTCAGGAGGGATGTAGATTGTTGGTAATCCGTTGTGCTTGAGGATTTGAGGAATTATCTGACATAGATGATGTTTGTTTGAGCCTGCAATGACTTTGGCAGCCTGAATACATGCATATATACTGGCCATGGTGTCAGGTTCCTCGTTGTGTCTTGTCAGTCTTCTTGGTGACTTGCTGACTTGATGTTTTTGGCGGGCAAGATGTGAGCCTTTGACTGCTGCACCTCTAGGGCCAGTGATTTGGTGAGCTTCTGGCCCTTTATTCCCGGGTTTAATGTTGAAAACTACTTCCTCACCTTCACCTAGAGATGGATAATATTTAGGATTGGATTAAGATATTGATTTGTGGTGAACAAATATATTTGTGTTGGTACCCAATCTTGTGATGAATCCATATCCCTGCTTTACATTGTACCACTTGACAAATCCCGAAATATTGAGATTTATCGAAGTGTTGGGGTTGCGGTAGTTTTTGCCGGTGATGTGGGACCGAGCCATGGTGAGTGGTAGTTGACCGAGTATACACCAATGAACAGATGTACTGATCCCTGTTCAGTCTGGCATAGTCTTAATGATGGTGGCATTTCTCCCGGTGCTCCTTCTCGGTGCAAGAAGGGCGGATGTGCTGGGAAGAGGGCCTGGGCCAGCGGGGGTAGCCCCTCTGGGTTTCCCTGTCACGGCGTGGTGTGGCTTGGAGCAAGAAGGGCGCGTGGTGGTGTAGGGCTTATGCAAAGTCTTGCTTGCTTTGCCTTCCTTCTGGTCCTTCTTGTTTCTGTTGTTGCCAGGATTGCTGATGGTGACTATGATGTTCTTTTCTGGTGTTGGGGAAAGTGCGGGTGTGATGAAGGGAACTCGGGCGCACTCTGGTGGTGTGGCGCTTGTGTCTTCTTTCCTCGGTGGTGTGGTGGCAAGGGTGGTGATGTTGGCTCTTGGGTGTGTTGTGTTTCTATCCTCTTGCTTCGTTATTTCAAGTCTGATCAGTATTGGAAGAGTGATCTTTTAGGTTTGCAGCCATTTGAGATGTGGTCGTTCTGGTCAGGGATCTATGTGGGCTGAGCAGTTGAATATAATGCGCTATTTTGGTCTGTGTTTGGTATATTGTTCTTTCTGCCCATGGCCATTTTGGTCCTTAACTGATATGGTCCGAATGGTGGAAGAGACTGATTAAAGTATGCAATTTAATTATCATTGAATTAAAGAGAACGAAAAGACAAGAGAAGAAGGGATGGTGAAAGCACATACATTTGTAACCCGTAGGTATGTCTCACATGCATGCTAGAGATAACAAATCATACAATAACCATTCAGACAGTATGACCAAAAATACCTATCCAATAATATGGTGATATTTACAGTGCACGACTAAAGTAAAATTAATATTATAGAGTTAACTTACGGCTGTGACTATTTAGATGGGGCTCAAATATTTTAGTTTATAATTATTATCACGCGGTGTTAGAATGCAACTTTTTCAGTTACTCAGTCTCACCGTGTCAACACGAATATCAGGGTCCTTGTCTCATATAAAGTGCAAATTATCTGACAATTTGTACCCAAGTAATTTAAAAATATAAAAATTATATGTCTTGTGACCACATACTGCATGACTTATATTTGACCCCTACCTCACTATTGTAATTAAGGTCTTTCCTTCACGAATTTACGAAATTGTAATTTACTCTCGTTCACCCTAATTCTTTATCTTCGCAGTGATTTGGTTATTAATCACAGTCATTACTATGAAAAAGATAATTGTGATTAATCTCCATTTGTTTGAGACACTCACCTGAACTTTGACACTCTATAGATATGAACCACAGCAAATCGCATGGCACATAATGTACGACATGGTGGATTATGGATCAGACAGATTGGAATTGTTGCCATGTTTGTTAAAGATGAATTTTGTCAAATGAACATGTTTTATCGATAATGAGTTAAATATATATACTATATATCGATATATATATATATATATATACCGTATATACCGGTATATGTATAATTGAATTGCGGTATCCTACAACAATAGCACATCCAATGTACATGTGAATAGAATGTTGTGGGTTTCTCAATTGTGTGGTACGAGTACAATATATATGCATTTTGAGTGTGCAGACAATTTGTGTATATATAGATGTGAGTGTGTATGCCATTTGGTGAGCCCGAGAACTTTTCATCTCCTACTGTACTTCGCACTTCTCCACTTTATCTTCCTCTCTCCAAAAATCTCCAATCTCCTACTTTACTCAAGCCATCATCATCATCATCATGCCATTTGGTTGAGCCCGAGAACTTTCAGTCTTCTACTATACTTCTCACTTCTCAGCTTTTTCTTCTTCTGTCCAATTACTCTTCTTTCCTATTTTACTCCAGCCATCTGGTCTAGTCTGGTGCCATATTGATTTTTTTTTTGCAACATGTGTGTTGCGGGTTCATTTGGGTTACAAGTGTGTTATGTGTTGAGTACGTGTGGCAGTGTTATGTATGTGTTAAATAATAAGTGTGAGTGTGTGTTGCGTCTAGGTATGTGTGAGTGTTGCATGTTTTTGTTGTTAATACATTTTCGTGTACAGTGCAGTGTATTTATGCCAGTTATGCAGTTAAGTGGTACCTGTTCTAGAAATATATGAGCAAGTGTTACGCGTGTGTGTGTGTGGCATGCATGTTATGCATGTGTGCCTTGCGTGTGAAGTGAAAGAAGATCAGAGTGTGTATGAAGGTAACAGGATATTCGGATTCATTATGAAACACTACTGTACCATGGTTTAGGATTGTAAAAGTGAAATGACTGTTGTGTGTATCTTACTGTGCCATGGATTGAATGGATTTGAGAAGATATGATAATATTTATTGGACTAATACAGTAATAAATAATTGAAGAGATAGATAGATAGATAGAGAGAGAGAGAGAGCAGCAACACACATAATTGTTATAACATTATTATAGCAATGTCAGAGCGCATTGACATTAAAGTTGTCATACAATGGCACAGCTAATTTGAGAGGAAAGCATGGTATTTGAAGTATTTTATGAATAGATAAGCAAACATTGTTTGAATGCTATCTTAATTTTTGTTTCAAATTGTGTTATTTCACCGGGTTCTAATGACCATACAGGAACGATATTATAATTCAATGAGACCTATACACTGTATGTATCCAAAAAGTCCAACATCTACCAAGAGTCTGGAAGGCCGACGGTGAGCTGCGACGTGGTTAACAGCAGTGTCTTTGCACTCACGACAGTAATATTATTCACTCTACGGCATGTCGAGACAAGCAGTGTGGCTTCACATACTGTATTATGAGAGGGCTTGTTCAAGTGTGTGTAAGGTTTCTATCAAAGAATTTTGTTCATTCAGCGTGGGCTAGCTGAAACCAACGTCTGCTTCAACTATCAGGAAGTCACATCCATATGGTCGGAGATCCTGGGAACACGCTTCTATTCCGAAAGGCACCTGAACATATGATTAATCAGACAGTTATGTCTTTTGAACCTGCAGATACGCACTATGTGTGCAGTATTTATGAGATTATCGGCTCCCCTTACTACTGATGTGCTTGATTCATAAGGCTATTGCATCCATTCCTTAGTTTATAGTATATTACAGTTTGAATTTATATTAAAGTTCCGGCTGCGGTACTGAAGTATATATCACTTGCTGATGTGCTATCTTGCTGAATGAGCGTGCTAACTGACTGGAAGCACTGCAGACGTGTTTCAGCCCTTATTCTACTGTATATCCACTCATGTATTGTATTCATTCATTATTTTTTGCATATTAAAATATCACATGGCATATTCATCTGGCAAACAATGGGCCAATACAGAGATAGCTAAATGTAAAAAACAAATATATATATAAATTATATACTGTATATATATATATATATATATATATATATACACATATGTAAAGCAATAATTAAGTAACCTTAACATGGCTCATTTGCTCAATTTCACAACGGGTTCCGACAAGGTTTGTTCAGCTCGTTCTTGGCATAGACCATTTTTAGGTTACACTCAGAGGAATGTATAGATAATGTAGATTGAGGAGTGTGGATCATGAATTTGATGGATTCAGGCAGGCGTGTAGAAAAACACACAAACATATACATTCAGTCTTCTACTGTACTTCTCACCATACGAAGAGCGTCTTAGAGAATTAAATCAATTTCCTTTAACCCAGCGCAGATTAAGAGGTGACTTAATTCAAGTGTTCAAAATCATCAAAGGCATCGACAATATGAACTGTACTAAGTACTTCACTATCGACCAATCTAATTACACGCGGGGAAACGGTTGCAAAATTATTGGTAAATCTTTTAACTCGCACGAATCTAAGAATTTCTTCTTCAATCGAGTTGTCAACTTGTGGAATGGGCTTCCCCGAAACGTTATAGACTGCATCACCGTTGATTCATTTAAACTCCGCCTAGACAAATATCTCTCATCAAACCCGCGACTGACTGCGTTTGTAATTGAATAACTTTATTTTATCCCCCCCTCAGTTAGTAACCCATCTGTCCTCTACTAACGTCCTAATCCTGCCACGGACATTAGTTCCCGGGCAGTAATTCCCTTTCCAATGTTCCCTTACCCACTCTAAACCACTGTTTGGACATTTGATCCTCAGTGTTTTGGAGGACAAGCAACCTAGAAGGGTCACTATATCTGTTGTTACTTGATTTCCTTTGTACTCCTTCGTACTACTTCTCCGCTTGTTCTACCTCTGTCCAATTGCTCTTCTTTCCTACTTAACTCCAGCCATCTGGTCTGGATTCACTCCTCTCTCTCTCTCTCTCTCTCTCTTGCTTTCGCCCTCTCCCTCTCTCTCTCTCTCTCTCTTGCTTTCGCCCTCTCCCTCTCTCTCTCTCTCTCTCTACCCCTCTCTCTTCCTCTCTCTCTCTCTCTCCCTCTCTCCTCTCAGACACACAAACCCCCTCAGTTTGTGTCTGACACACAAGTAAAGTAAAGCTGGACAGTATAAATCTCCACCACCGCCTCCCCTCACAGCCTTTCAGCCCTGTATTGACCGCACATTTTTGGCACCAACTCTTCGCTTCTTGACATTTGCTTGTTTGCCTTAACATGGATAAATGGATCATAATACAACTTTCACAATGAGATAAAGTTCAATACGTTTCAGAAGGATGAATTGTTTTATTATATAAATGGTACCATCATTTGAAGTTCGTATCCTTAAAAGAAGCATTTCATTTTCCATTGCGCGGGTTAAAATATGTTTCAGTATTTTCAGTCATTGTCTCAATATTTATATTTCATTGTTGCTAATAGTTTATTTAATTCCAGCTTAGTTTAATGATATTCAGCTAACAATTAAGAAATTCTTATAAGTAAACCTCATCTTTTTCTCTATGTTATAAAACAATATTACAAATTGTGTGATTTTGCACATGACATACTTATTAGAAATAAAGAGCTAAACAATAAACTCAAACACTCCTTAGCTTCACTAGATCATTCCCAAAGTTAAATATAATTATCTACCGATACCAATATTAACTAAACAATTATTATTTAAGTGAAGGCAAGTGTGGCTAATCATGTTTCCTTTCGTCTAGGTGCCCATCGTAATGCAGGTGAGATCGATAGTGTAGCCAACCAAGCTCTTGCTACTTGCTACTTGCTAAAATTAGGCCTCGTTTGATTCAGTCTCTACTTTACCGACTGATCTTTTGTATGGGAAAACATTATCATGGAGGTACCAGTGGGCTATTACCAGGACATAAAGAGTAAGTTTGAGATGCCAGTAGCGAGCATGAGTGTTGGGATAAGATTGGCAGCCAACAATTTCAAGTTCAATACGAAGCGGAAGTAGTAGAACAAAATATAGAAGGCGGGAAGGGGACGTGAATGAAGAGATGGAAATGTTATAGGAACCAATTCTCGGAGTGGTGTGTGTGTGTGTGTGTGCGTGTGTGTGTGTGAGAGAGAGAGAGAGAGAGAGAGAGAGAGAGAGAGAGAGAGAGAGAGAGAGAGAGAGAGAGAGAGAGAGAGAGATATTGGAAATAGGACAGAGAGGGAAAATCCATGAGATCTGTGTTTGGTGCAGCGTGCTCAATTGTTGAAATATGGAAGACAAAGGGTGTAGTATTCTGGGCATCATTTGACAAGTAGATAGTTTGTGCTATGAGAGCAAGTAATTTGAAGTCAGAAGGGATTTGTGTATGTTACACATGTGCAAGAAATATATGAGAGAGTAATTTGAAACTTGGTATGCATACCAATCATCTAGACCAGTGGTCAGCAACCCTTAAAGCTAGAAGGGCCGTTGTTTTAAAGTTTCATAACAAAAATTGTATTGTCGGAGCCACAATACAAAAAAAAAAAAAAAAATTGTCTCATCAACCGAAATCTACAGTACTTCAGATATAAGAGAATATACCCTACTTCTGAACTAAACCAATTATAGTGATATTGTTCAATATCCTGGTATTCACAAGCTTAGGAAAGACGTGTCACATTTCTAGAAATCAAAACGATTGATACGTATACATCTTTTCGAAGTTGAATAAAACAATTAAATGTTGCCCTGAATGTGATGCCTTCATTTTGAAGGAAAAATTATTATTTCTGAAGCTTCTGGAGCCACACAAGTGTACTGAAAGAGCTGCCTCACCTGACCCTGGTGCTGGCGTTGTTATTTAGCATGGAAGGACCAGGAAGCCATTCTCCTTTTATACATACGATAGCAGTTTGTATACGATAGCACATCGTATTTTCATTAAGGGGTGTTCACACATATAGGAGTGTGAGCTAGAATCACTGGGAGTAGGGGACAATTTGGACTCACACTCCCATTCGCAGCGAAAATCGATGACTCCCAGTACTCTACCGACTCCCGTTAGACTTCCGCCCATGCGCGGGCAGTCCCCGCAGGTTGGCCATGTCCGCAATTTTGTTTACCCATGTTCAAAATTTGGGCCGTGAGTTGAACAACTCTCATTGACTCTCATTGAGTCCCATTGACTCACGTTGACTCCCTTCTCATCCCATTGACTCCCATTGATTCATAAATGATTTTAACATGATTCACGGGCAATTTATATGACTCGCGGATTTTTTGTTGTTACTTGATATAGTATATTCGCTGTAAGTAGGCTAGAAATCATGACCTCTATCCTCTGTAACTCAAAAAGGGGTAGAGCAAATTGGCTGTGAATTTCTACATCTATTCCTTGATTGACTCTTCCCAAATGATAGAAATATTAGCTCGATTACTCCTGTCCTTCCTTCGTAAGCTTCATAAAATCGTCTAAATGTAGCTGCCTTCCGCTAAAAAATGACTTGAGCGGTACCGAAAGAGTCGTACTTGTGAGGCTTCCCTACTACAACTTCCGGGTGTGGCCGTGGTAAATCCGTGTTGACAGAAAACAGAGAAATAACTCTGGAACTCTCTCCCTTAACCAATTCCCTGCGTGACGTTCTGGAACGCATAGGCAATTTACAGCAATTTCTAGGCTTTAAAAGCCTGTAAAAACCGTAGCAATCGAGTGTCAGTGGGCGGGAGCGTGAGGGACCTCCCTCCGACCCTTAGAGCAGCCAGCCGCTCACTGAGGGAGACTGTGTCTCATGCGGGTGTCTCACAACAGTGTTGCCGAGCGAGAAAGAGCTAATAATTAGCGAGTTTTCCCGAATGTCTATGGCAACGCTGCGGATGAACCCTGCCACCTACAAAGCTCGTTCTGGTCTCATTTTGAAGCTATTTTCGCCTAGTTTTCGGCAGAATACAGTTCATTTAATGCAGACGCTTGATTAATCATTCAGAAGTGCCTGAATATGCCCTAAATAGCGCAAATAAGCCCGCAGCGTAAGTGTTAATCAACTTGTCCCTTATCCTATGACTTAGACTGCTTTAAACTTTGTGTGTCCAGGCATGTTGACTCCAATGTCCCTTGAATTTAGCTCTCTGTCACTCCTTTTGGGGAGACACTCGTTACAGGGCAGCCTGTCTTTTGTCTCCTTCATACACACAGACAAATAAAACACATACATTATTAAATACAGTAACTACTGAAAGTCGTAATGTTAACATTCTTACTATAGTCCGTTCATTCTAGGCTGGGCAAAAATCGTAACCTCTAACCTATGTAACTCAAAAAAGGGCTAGACCAAATGAGCTGTCAATTTCCACACATATTCCCTGGCCAAGTCTTGCAATTTGGTAGAAATATTAGCTCGATTACTCTAGTCCTTTTCGAGTTACAGAGGTTAGAGGTTATGATTTATGCCCAATCTAGAATGAACGGACTATACTTATCACTTCACATCTGATAGAATTAAGCAGGAAATTGGAGAAAAAAACTCCATTTTTGAAGTGTCCATACGAGCTACATATTATATACATAGGCATTCTAGAAGTAACTATACTGTACAGTAAGGAATACGAGTTACTATAAACTGTTATTTTCAGCTGAGGGTAAATTCAATCCCTTAGCAGCTGACTTTTTTATAATTAAATGTAAAACAAACTAAATTATAATAATAACAAAATATATAAATAAAAAACCTACTATGTTTCTGCATCATATATATGCCAAGTTTCACATTTAACAACATACTTCGGCACAAAATCCTCGTAATGGGCAAGTAACCTTGAGGTGTCGCAAGAACTGTTGTTGCTTGTTCTCCTTTGTACTCCTTCGTAATAGCCGAGTAATCACCGTACTATCAGTTGGAAATAATAGACTATTGTCCCAAACGTGCCAGAAATATAGTAAAATAATTGATCTGGGGGGCCATCAATGGCATAATCGCATCTCAATCTTTACACCTCCCACTGATTCTCGTAGACTCCCATTAAACTCCTATATTACTCCTCCTGACTCCCACTGACCCGTGTCTTACTCACGTCGACTCATATCAAGCACTAATCAGTTAATTTTCAAATTTTCAATAACTCGCACTTCATTCGCGCTTTTATCCCGTTGACTCCCGTTACCTCCCACTGACACACACTGACTCGCATGTACACTCCCGCTGACACCCACTGTGTCCTAGTGCCACGTGCAATTTCGGACACTCGCGGTCATTTTTGCGCGAATTACCAGGAGTCATCACTCTTGGCGATTCGCGCCCACACTCCTGTATGTGTGAACACCCCTTTACTCTTACGCCTAACATAAATTGTTGTTTTTCTCCACCTAAAATACATCCATCATGCCTTCCAAACACAATAAGATGAAATCTCATTGCCAGACTACTATAATGCATTAATATAATGAGTTACATGATAAATAAATGACGATTCTACATTACAATATTCAACTAGCCTCCCACAAAACCATTCACAGCAGGAACTCCAAAACTCACGTAAGGAGGCCATACAACACCAATCGTCTGATCTCTACTATCTCTAACTGGGGCAGAGAAAACCTTGTTACTTTCAATGCTGCCAAAACTCAACTTCTCCATCTGTCTACTCGTCGCCCCCTTCCAGAAAACTATGACCTACTCTTCAATAATATACTAATAAACCATTCATCTTCTCTTAATATTCTTGGTGTCTCTTTTTCTTCTGATCTCTCTTGGAAATATCATATCATGTGCGCTCTCAGATGGATTACTGTTCACCTCTGTGGGGTGGAAGTGGAGTGGTTGCATTGAGGCAGTTGGACAAAATTCAAAATAAAGCTATTAGATTAATCAATAATCCTGCAATCACACAGGACCTTCCTACATTAGCCATACGAAGAAACGTTGCATCCCTTGCATTATTCTACAGATATTTTCACAGCAATTGTTCCGAGGAACTAGCTTCAATTGTGCCGCCTCTCCACATCTTTCCCCGTAGAACTAGGGCAGCTGAGAGTGCCCATGAATTTACACTTTCTCCTCCACAATGCAGAACTTCTGCTTATCAGAATTCATTTATCCCCAGAGCTACTACTCTTTGGAATTCACTTCCCTCGAATTGCTTTCCACAAACTTACAATTAACAAATGTTTAAATCCAGTTGTTACAAACATTTTATGAATGGAGGATGCCTTTAGGCACATGGACCTTTTTGTTTTATCTGTGTTTTTCCTTCCTCCGTTCATTGTCTCTTAAAAAAAAAAAAAAAAAAAATATTACCACTCTTGCTAAAACAGCTTCCCAGAATCTGGGTGTACTCAACCGTCTCCGGGGGTTCTTCACCCCCGCGCAGCTTCTTGCTCTGTACAGGGTCACAGTGCATCCATGTATTGAGTTTTGTTCACATGTATGGGGAGGGTCCTCTCACACAACACTTCTAGACAAAGTGGAAAGGAAGGCCTTCCATCTCATTAACTCATGTCCACTCACCAATTTTCTGCAGTCGCTCTCTCTCCATCGCAATGTTGCATCTCTCTCACTATTCTACCTCTATTACAATGGTCAGTGTTCCTCAGAGCTCTCTCAGTGTATACCACCCCTCTTCGTAGAGTATGTAGCACCAATCCCACCCCTACTCTGTGCTGCTCTCCAACCCAAGAGTGAAATGTTATTCTCAATCTTTCTTCTATTCAACAGCTGAGGTCTTGAACTCTCTCCCAGAATCAGTCTTTCCCTCTTCCTTTGACTTAAATTGCTTCAAACTCTGTGTGTCCAGGTATTTTGGCTCGAACGTCCCTTGATTTTGGCCCTGTCACTCTTTCAACTCTGGGGGAGGTAGTTTGTTTTTATGTGAGGTTTCATCACATGGAAAATTCTGGTTGGCAAGATTAAAAGTTGCAAGAGTTGCCCAGTGCAGTACTCAGGGCGCAGATAGGCAGTGACGGACTGGGCAAGTTCACCATGCGGCTCCGGCCAATCAGCGCATAGCATAGTTGCATAGACAGTATCACTCACTTTATGTCTTGTAACTCCTAATACAGCCTCCTGATTGGCTGCATCATGGGATACTACTTTCAATTGACTCCCACAATCATAATTTTGTTTTAAATAAGGAGCTCTAAAATAGGTTTGAATTGACCCTTCCTGCCAAAAATACTACTCTTGTAAAACACAACGAAAAGAACATCGTTGTGTTAGAAATGCATTCGCGCATCCCAACATAATATGTATGTTTTATATTACGTTGTTATATTGTGGTTGTGGTAAGAAGTTGAAGTTGGTGGCGCACATAGGTAACTAGCGAGGGTGCAGATGAGAGGAGGAGGTAGAAGATTTTCTTGATATCCCTTATATATCCCGTATAAAGCAATATTAGCGAGTTTTGACATGTTTTCATCAAGACCAATACAGAGTGAGTTATCTGCTCAACAGGTGGCGTTGTGTGTGTGTAAGTGTGAGAGTCCGAGTGTAGGTAGTGAAACAGTGAAGCACGGGAACGAGATGGCTTCAGAGATGGGGTCGTTTCGGGCCGTGAGTGAGCACCGTGCCTCATGTGAAGGCAAGATGGCAGGTGCTCGTTGTGCTCTACGTGCTTCACATGTCTCACTCCCTAGACTGGAACAAGACCTCACGGGCTTCACTGTTCATTGTAAAGCGGTGAATGTTAAGGCTCTCAGCCTATGCCCGAGAGGAAGTAAGTTGGAATATAGAAAAAAAAAAAAAAAAAAAAAAAAGACTATATATATTCTGACCTGTGAGCAGCCTGGTGCGGACAAAGTCTTCAGTTCTCTTACTGACCCGCAACAGACTGTTCCAGAGCCTGAAGGTATCCATGCAGACTTTGACTTGTCATGTAGCCTATCCAACTTTCAGTATAATTCAGTGGCTTTGAGGGAATTACCATCTAAACTAAGTCCTCTTCCCTCTGATCAAGCGAACCAACTAATCTCTGTTTTATCTCAGTCTCCCAATGTGTTCCGTGATACTCCAGGGCTCACTTCTTTGGCCGTGCACGACATCGACGTAGGGGATGCAACTCCCATTAAACTATCCCCCTACCGTGTCTCACCACAACGCAGGAGTATACTGCAGGTCGAGCTTGACTTAATTTTTTCAAACCAGCTGATCACAAGGGCCTTCAGCCAGTGGAGTAGTCCGGTCATACTTGTGCCGAAGCCAGACGGGAGTCATTGGTTTTGTAGGGGCTATAGGCAAGTCAATGCTGTCACAAAGAACGATACCTACCCACTGCCACGGATCAAAGATTGCATTTACCAGGTTGGCCTCATACAGCAGTAAGTTTAATTTAATGAGAGGATTTTGGCAATTAGCTCTCCCTTGTAGCGAGGTAAATATCATGCTTTTGTAGTGCGCTTTCAAGCCTTCAGCTGTGAGATAATGCCTTGCAGTTCGAATAACGCTCCAGCTACGTTCCGGCCATGTTCTGATGTGGTACCTGGAGACGTTGCCTACTTTGGGTGATATCCTTATTATATCCTCATTATAATCTTGCTGTTGCCAATCTGGTGGTGAATCTATTTATGTATTATGTTTAAATTTGATGTACTATACTCCTTAAACTCTTTTCTAGGGGGGAGGTCTGACATACGGAGCCCTGTATGTTAATTTAAGAGTTAGAATTAGAGTTCAAGGAGCCAAACTACCCAAGTGGTGAAGCAGACTAGCGAGCGAACGAGCGAGTGGGCAAACCATCTCGCCCCATACCAGCTCGCCCCATACCTCGATGACCGATGCTATGACGTATGATCGACGCCAGGAGCTGTGAGTGGACGACACACCTGTTATGTGATTCGAGGAGCTATGATTGGAGCGCGCACCATCACTCGCCTCCTGATTCGTTCCTACACCATCATTGTTTGGTATATAAGACCCGAGTTGTGGGCATTCAAATCAGTCTCATTTGGAGTTGGGGAAGGTGAACTTGCAGCTGGAGGAAGACGGGGTGAAGTATTATAATGGGATTGTGACTGTCAGTCAGATTATATAAATGTGTGTTAAGTGTGTTCGGTGTAAACACTTATGTTATGTTGGTTAGTGAGATATGTGATTGGGAATTAACGTGAACGCTACTATTATGTGTTTAACTATTTGATTGGGAATTAACGTTAACGCTATTATTATGTACTTAACTATTTTAGTTGCCTAACTTGTGGACTAAAGCAACTCTTTAAGTAATTGGGTTATGATGAAAGTAATACTATTGTTTTATATTAATACTTACGAGTTCTTTAATTTTCTTTGAATTAAGCTTACATTGCTTAATGGTGCTTAGTACGGTGATGCTATTGTCTCGTATTAGTAATATCGCCTTAGACTAACATGGCTGTGTTAATATTACTTCTAGTGATTTCCTAAGCTGAAGAAAATTCTTTTGCTTCAAAATATTATATTTTGCTTTTCATATAATTTGAGTGAGACCTGAATCGAATCTATGAAACGATCCTGTAACTTTATTTACTCATAATCAAACCTCAATGTTACGTGGTTAAGAAATACATTTAACTAATTATTAAATATATATCTAACTTTTTGTGTGACTTTGATATTACTCCTGATGATAATAATATAATACTATTAACGTAAGACAAGAACCAAGAATAATTACATTAAATATAAATAAAAGGACATAGAAGAAAACTATCTATTCATTTAAAAAAGGTAAGAGACAGAAATATTCTTACTTTAATATTTATCTTTCAAGACTTTTTATAAAATTAATAGTCCTTCTTTAGCTATAACTTATTCGGTTCATAACCATAGCCTACTAAGCTTCGGTTAAATAATAATTCTTTATAAATACTACATGACTTTAATTAGTTTCAGTATTTTTCATAATTAAAGAGTATCAGTCAATAAAGGATACCAAGTCCTAAGATCCAAAAAGGAAAGGAAGCAACAACAGGAAATTATTTTATTAGATTTTACTTTTGTTTTGCCTTCAGCTGACTGATACCTTAATATATATCTCTGTGCTATCTAGATTCATCAAGTTAACCACTTGAGGATCAAGATACGTAACAGAAGAGTGGCGACCTTGCCAGGATTCGTTTCATACAGTTTCACTCAGTTTCATTAACGTTTCACTACTTAACAATCAAATATTAATCATGCCTCAACTAATTAATGAAGAAGATGTTCGAGTTTTCATAGAATCAGAACCCACAGCCCCTGATATTGACTGTCTGTCAAAGGCTGAACTGAAAGTGCTTGCCTCATATCTCCAATTAACTGTCTCAAACATGTCCAAAGTAGAGGTGGCTCAGACCATAAAAACCCACCTGTTCCCTGTAGAAGGCGGGGAGGGAGACGGAGCAGTTGGTGGGATCCCGAGTAAACCTAGCCAACTTGATATACAATTGCCACCTGGTTTGACCGGTGATCAAATATTCGAACTAGAACAAGCCAAATTAAAAATAGAACTAGCCAGAATAAATACCGAACAAGCCAGAATAAAAGCAAATACCGAACAAGCAAACGCAAGTATAGAACTAGCCAGAATAAAGACCGAACATTATCAATATCAATATCAAACGGCTCAACTAAATGTCAATACAAATGCTCCTGTAATTGCTCCCCCTCTGGGATTGACTATGACTAGTGTCATTCCACCTTTCACTGAGGATAATGTGCAGGATTTCTTTGTTTTGTTTGAGGAAGTTGCTGGAGGTATGAAGTGGACAAGAGATCAATGGCCTTTTATGTTACAAACTGTTTTGACAGGGCAGGCTCGAGCCACGTATTTGTCAGAAGTAGCCGAAGTTAGGCAGGATTATGACAATCTCAAAGAAGCTATCCTAAAAACCTATCAATTGCAGCCTGAGGCTTACAGGCAATCTTTCCGTAAAAACCAGAAGAAAGTAGAAGAAACCCATAAGGTATTTGCCAGGACCATGACTAAAACTTTCAATCATTGGGTCAAGAGTAAGAAAGTTACAAGCTACAACGATCTGAAGGAGTTGGTCCTGTTAGAAAATTTCCTATGGAAAATTGATTCTTCTGTATCCTATCATTTAAAGGGGAAAAAGGTAGATTGTCTTGCCGACGCTGCTGACATGGCTGACACATACGTGCTCAACAACAAATTTCGTGGAAAGAAGCCCTACGATAATTCTAGTTCTAATTTTAAGTATCCCAATCACAAATCTGACCGACCCAGTCACAAGCCTATAACGTCTTCCCCAGTTAGCCAAAATAGAAATGTTCCCCCAACTAAAAATGCGACTCAGGGCAATGGTAACAGAGGTGGGCCCCAAACTAATAGTAATGCTCAAAGAGGGAACTTTCCCGTATCCCCTAAAGTATGTACTTTTTGTGGCATGAGAGGCCACCTAGCTTATCAGTGCTGGGCCAAGGAAAAAACCGAGAGATCGGGGCAGACCGTTGCCGCCGTATCTCAAATTCCATGTGTGCCTTTAATGCAGGGCTCCCGACAGAAGGAGTACCTAGCACCAAATGTTCCTTTAATGCAGGACTCCCGACAGAAGGAGTACCTAGCACCAAAAGTTCCTTTAATGCAGGACTCTCGACAGAAGGAGTACCTAGCAGCTAACGTAAATCATCTAGACAGGGGTGTAGTAGCATGTGTGGTGCAACCCACAAGGGTTAAACCAATAATAATTTCACCATCAGTGCAGGACAGTTACCGTCCCTTTATTTCATCTGGCAACGTGAGATTAAATGGTTGCATGCATGAGGTAAAAATTCTGAGAGACACAGGTTCTACTAGCACCCTCATGGTGAATCCTTACACTGAGTGCCCACCTGGCGAACCAGTTGTAATGAGAGGTGCTGGAGGCCAGTTTTATGCATACTTGGTAAAAGGCGAAATTGAATGTGAGTTACTACAGGGTGAGGCCACCATAGCTTTGTGTAGGTCCCAAGATATCCCTGTGCCTGGGGTAACACTCCTTTTGGGGAATGATGTAGCAGGTGAGAAGGTCCGACCAGACCCCATTTTGTCACTTTCCCCTGTTAACGAGCCACTAACCGGTGAGCTCGACAAGGAGTTGCCAACTGTTTTCCCTGTGTGTGCTGACAAACGTTCAATGTCTCAAGTAGCAGTTCCCTCAGACAGAAATATACCGAATGTAAGAGTTGATGAAAGGGATGATGAGAGTGTGAATGATGCTCCAACTGTGCCTGATGATGTGACTGAGGTGGATTTATCTGACACCTTTATGGCTCATCTTGACCCTAACGATGACCATGAAACCCCTCCAAATTGTCCTAGTGGCCTGGTAGAGCTACAGAGATATGATAGTGAATGCAAGGAGTTAGCTGCCAGGTCCGTGAGTGAAGATGAATGTGAGAAGGAGGGTGGTGAATGTTTCTACCTCAAAGGAGGAGTATTGTGGCAAAGATGGAGACCGCCACATAGACCAATCGATGACGGGGCTTGGGACGTCCATCAAGTAGTAGTCCCCAAACCTTGTCGTAGAGATATAATGGAAATGGCACATTGTATACCATTGGCAGGACACCTAGGTGTGAGAAAAACTCTAGACAGAATCAGATCCCACTTTTACTGGCCAGGAATGCGTGCAGATGTAGTGGAGTGTTGTAGAGTGTGTCACACTTGCCAGATGACGGGAAAACCCAATCAAAAGGTGCCTGTACATCCTCTGGTGCCCTTGCCCGTTTTCGAGAATCCTTTTACTCGGGTGGTAGTGGACATTGTAGGCCCATTGCCTAAGACTTCCCAAGGTAACATTTATTTATTAACTATCATGGACATGGCAACTCGCTACCCAGAGGCTATACCCTTAAGGACTACCTCTGCTCCAACTGTAATCAAGGAACTGCTCAAATTTTTCACCAGAATGGGTTTTCCCCCATGAGGTGCAAAGTGATCAAGGAACTAATTTTACCTCTAACATTTTCCAGCAGTCCCTGAAGGAGTTGGGTATCGAGCATGTAAAGTCTAGCACCTACCACCCAGAGAGTCAAGGGGTTCTCGAACGATATCATCAGACATTAAAGGGAATGTTACGTAAGTATTGTACAGAGACCGGAGTTGAGTGGGATAAGGGGGTACCTTTTCTTTTATTTGCTACTCGTGAGGTTCCAACTGAATCCCTGGGTTTTTCCCCTAATGAGCTAGTTTTCGGTCACCAGGTAAGAGGTCCTTTGCAACTATTGCAGGATAGCCTAGTTGGCCAGGAGGGGAACCAAAACCTCCTCAAGTGTGTTTCAGATTTCAAAACCCGGCTGAGATCCTCATGTGAGTTTGCCGCTCAAAACTTGACAGTGGCTAAAAGCTCCATGAAGAAATGGTATGACAGAAAAGCCCGTGAGAGGGAGTTTAAGCCCGGTGATGAGGTTTTGGTCCTGCTCCCCCTTTTTGGCCAACCTTTATCTGCCAAGTTCAGGGGCCCATATAAGATCATTCGGAGGGTGAGCATTACCGATTATCTAGTAACTACCCCAGACAGGAGAAAGCCCACGCAAGTATTCCATATAAATATGTTGAAGCCCTACCATAGGTCCCCTGATTCCTCTCCTCCAGATTCTCCCACTGTGGCAGTGAATGTCAGGACCTGTGAGCAGCCTGGTGCGGACAAAGTCTTCAGTTCTCTTACTGACCCGCAACAGACTGTTCCAGAGCCTGAAGGTATCCATGCAGACTTTGACTTGTCATGTAGCCTATCCAACTTTCAGTATAATTCAGTGGCTTTGAGGGAATTACCATCTAAACTAAGTCCTCTTCCCTCTGATCAAGCGAACCAACTAATCTCTGTTTTATCTCAGTCTCCCAATGTGTTCCGTGATACTCCAGGGCTCACTTCTTTGGCCGTGCACGACATCGACGTAGGGGATGCAACTCCCATTAAACTATCCCCCTACCGTGTCTCACCACAACGCAGGAGTATACTGCAGGTCGAGCTTGACTTAATTTTTTCAAACCAGCTGATCACAAGGGCCTTCAGCCAGTGGAGTAGTCCGGTCATACTTGTGCCGAAGCCAGACGGGAGCCATTGGTTTTGTAGGGGCTATAGGCAAGTCAATGCTGTCACAAAGAACGATACCTACCCACTGCCACGGATCAAAGATTGCATTTACCAGGTTGGCCTCATACAGCAGTAAGTTTAATTTAATGAGAGGATTTTGGCAATTAGCTCTCCCTTGTAGCGAGGTAAATATCATGCTTTTGTAGTGCGCTTTCAAGCCTTCAGCTGTGAGATAATGCCTTGCAGTTCGAATAACGCTCCAGCTACGTTCCGGCTATGTTCTGATGTGGTACCTGGAGACGTTGCCTACTTTGGGTGATATCCTTATTATATCCTCATTATAATCTTGCTGTTGCCAATCTAGTGGTGAATCTATTTATGTCTTATGTTTAATTTTATGTACTATACTCCTTAAACTCTTTTCTAGGGTGAGGTCTGACATACGGAGCCCTGTATGTTAATTTAAGAGTTAGAATTAGAGTTCAAGGAGCCAAACTACCCAAGTGGTGAAGCAGACTAGTGAGCGAACGAGCGAGTGGGCAAACCATCTCGCCCCATACCAGCTCGCCCCATACCTCGATGACCGATGCTATGACGTATGATCGACGCCAGGAGCTGTGAGTGGACGACACCTGTTATGTGATTCGAGGAGCTATGATTGGAGCGCGCACCATCACTCGCCTCCTGATTCGTTCCTACACTATCATTGTTTGGTATATAAGACCCGAGTTGTGGGCATTCAAATCAGTCTCATTTGGAGTTGGGGAAGGTGAACTTGCAGCTGGAGGAAGACGGGGTGAAGTATTATAATGGGATTGTGACTGTCAGTCAGATTATATAAATGTGTGTTAAGTGTGTTCGGTGTAAACACTTATGTTATGTTGGTTAGTGAGATATGTGATTGGGAATTAACGTGAACGCTACTATTATGTGTTTAACTATTTGATTGGGAATTAACGTTAACGCTATTATTATGTACTTAACTATTTTAGTTGCCTAACTTGTGGACTAAAGCAACTCTTTAAGTAATTGGGTTATGATGAAAGTAATACTATTGTTTTATATTAATACTTACGAGTTCTTTCATTTTCTTTGAATTAAGCTTACATTGCTTAATGGTGCTTAGTACGGTGATGCTATTGTCTCGTATTAGTAATATCGCCTTAGACTAACATGGCTGTGTTAATATTACTTCTAGTGATTTCCTAAGCTGAAGAAAATTCTTTTGCTTCAAAATATTATATTTTGCTTTTCATATTATTTGAGTGAGACCTGAATCGAATCTATGAAACGATCCTGTAACTTTATTTACTCATAATCAAACCTCAATGTTACGTGGTTAAGAAATACATTTAACTAATTATTAAATATATATCTAACTTTTTGTGTGACTTTGATATTACTCCTGATGATAATAATAATATAATACTATTAACGTAAGACAAGAACCAAGAATTATTACATTATATATAAATAAAAGGACATAGAAGAAAACTATCTATTCATTTAAAAAAGGTAAGAGACAGAAATATTCTTACTTTAATATTTATCTTTCAAGACTTTTTATAAAATTAATAGTCCTTCTTTAGCTATAACTTATTCGGTTCATAACCATAGCCTACTAAGCTTCGGTTAAATAATAATTCTTTATAAATACTACATGACTTTAATTAGTTTCAGTATTTTTCATAATTAAAGAGTATCAGTCAATAAAGGATACCAAGTCCTAAGATCCAAAAGGAAAGGAAGCAACAACAGGAAATTATTTTATTAGATTTTACTTTTGTTTTGCCTTCAGCTGACTGATACCTTAATATATATCTCTGTGCTATCTAGATTCATCAAGTTAACCACTTGAGGATCAAGATACGTAACAATATATATATATATATATATATATATATATATATATATATATATGTTTGTTTTTGTTTTTTTACACCCAACACAAAACAACTCCCAATGAAAAACAAAAATATGTATATATAGTTCATTACTTCTAACTTTCAACCTTTATGAAGACAAAGGGATCAGCAATTCGTCAAGTATATTATGTGTGGTGGAGTGGTCATGCCACTGGATTGGTAATCCAATGGACCCGGGTTCAAATCATGATATCTCAATGGGAAGATATTATTGGGATTGAATTTGTGCTGTACCTAGTATCAGTGCATTGCCACAAAGCCCACCGAAATGCCCAAAAAAATACCCTCATTGTTCCCTGATAAAATAACACTGTATGAATATTCCCATATTTAAAATATGTTACAGGGGGACAATGCCTAGTGAGTTCACTGCTCAATAGGTGGCGTTCGAGGGTCTGAGTCTGGAGGGTGAGACGGTGAAGCACTTGAACGAAGCAACCAGCCGCTTCAGAGATGGAGCTGCTTCGAGCCATGATGGATGCTTCGCATGTCTCACTCCCCAGACTGGAACAAGACCTCACAGGCTTCACCGTGTTGAGCGGTGGAATGTACAGGCTCTCAGCCTATGCCCGAGAGGGAGTAGTTGGAATATAGAAGAACAAAAATTAAAAACAAAATACAGGCCTCATCTTCGTTTTGTATTAGTTGCATCAGTCAGCCAAAGCCAATATGTATCTTCTATTCAATATGCTTCATCATGATTGATTACCATGCTAACCAATGCTATTTGTGAAATAAACTCTTTAATATCCAGCAACGAACCTAACTTGTATTTTGATTATACTACATAAATTTATAATCATGAAATATAATTATGTTTTTAATCTGTAAAACAATTATAGCCTTCATCAAAATGGGGTACTTATATGTTCAGGGGTTAAAGTAAATATTGAAATAACAAAATGCACCAACTCTTATTTGTGTGAAGATTTATTTATTTTGTCTTTATTTATTTATTTTTATCGTATAGGAGACACTCATGAACAATATTATCTTGGTCGTTCTCCTAGGCTAAATCATAAAATGTATAGTATGCGAATGTTGGTCATATTGACATACGTAAAAACATCACGATAAAATAGATACAAGAACAAGTTACATATCTGCCCCAAACAACCCTGACGACCTCGCTGGTGTAGTGACTAGCGTCTCGGACTTCCACCCAGAAGTCCCGGGATCGCGCCCACGCTCGGCGCATTAAAGATTTTTCCCAAGCACTGAGTCGTTACCATCCCTCATGAGCAAGGGGATGGGGTAGTAGTACAGGACCCCGATAGAAATACGCCTAATCGGCCTTATTGGGCTATCCTTAGCTGGCTTAGCATGCCCTAGCTTTAAGAACTATTATTATTATTATTATTATTATTATCAAAACACATATCATTGTTTGTTTGCTTGTTTGTTTGTTTTCACCCCAAACTACATATATTTGCAATATATAAATTGATTACGTCATTTCTTTACATCTTTCCTGTAAGATAAACTTTCTATGGGTCGTTTTCATAGGCTTATTCATGATATTTATAATATCTGATTGTTGCTCATTTGTCAAATGTCAAACATATCTTGATTAAATCAATACAAGAAGATGTAATCTATCTGCCCCGCCCAACCCCGACCAAATCAGAACACAAATTTGATTAACTTATTTATTTTCAATCGTGTGGTGTCTCGAACGGCGTTTCAATATTTAGAAAGACAAAAATATCAAATATGAATATTGTATTGATTGGGACAGCTTATATACATTCCGAATTATTGTTTGAGAAGCTTTTTGCAAAGTGTCTCACTGCAGGCTAATATCAAAACAGAGGTCACAAATTGTATAGAAAGTTGGCTAACAGGTAGACAACAAACCTTACATAATAACAATTATAGGTAATTGTATAGAAAGTTGGCTAACAGGTAGACAACAAACCTTACATAATAACAATTATAGGTAATTGTATAGAAAGTTGGCTAACAGGTAGACAACAAACCTTACATAATAAAAATTATAGGTAATTGTATAGAAAGTTGGCTAACAGGTAGACAACAAACCTTACATAATAACAATTATAGGTAATTGTATAGAAAGTTGGCTAACAGGTAGACAACAAACCTTACATAATAACAATTATAGGTAATTGTATAGAAAGTTGGCTAACAGGTAGACAACAAACCTTACATAATAACAATTATAGGTAATTGTATAGAAAGTTGGCTAACAGGTAGACACCAAACCTTACATAATAACAATTATAGGGAATTGTATAGAAAGTTGGCTAACAGGTAGACAACAAACCTTACATAATGACAATTATAGGTAATTGTATAGAAAGTTGGCTAACAGGTAGACAACAAACCTTACATAATAACAATTATAGGTAATTGTATAGAAAGTTGGCTAACAGGTAGACAACAAACCTTACATAATAACAATTATAGGTAATTGTATAGAAAGTTGGCTAACAGGTAGACAACAAACCTTACATAATAACAATTATAGGTAATTGTATAGAAAGTTGGCTAACAGGTAGACAACAAACCTTACATAATAACAATTATAGGTAATTGTATAGAAATCTGGCTAACAGGTAGACAACAAACCTTACATAATAACAATTATAGGTAATTGTATAGAAAGTTGGCTAACAGGTAGACAACAAACCTTACATAATAACAATTATAGGTAATTGCATAGAAAATTGGCTAACAGGTAGACAACAAACCTTACATAATAACAATTATAGGGAATTGTAACTAAACCTGCAAGTAATACTTCAAGAAAGAGCTTTATGTGTGTTGCCTGAATTTGGTGTGTAAGGGCAAACCCGATAATATCTAATTGACCAAATGATTGTATGTCAGGTCACATTAAACATCCGCGACGACGGAATGGGTGCGTAATCATTATACAATTATGATTATTATGGTTCGTTGAATTAGGATGACCTGGCAAGAGCTACTGCACTTTGTTCACATGGACGTGGAAGCTTATTCAACCTATGCTTTTACAGTTACAGTACTCTTGATCGGTTCAATTTCGTGTACTATTTGGATATAATCCAAGTTCTTCATAATTTAGTTTGAATGGCCACTCCACAATCCTGTTAATTCTTGATCATTATTATGGCAGTGGATCATCTTACAAGTCAAATAACGTGTAGTATATTACACCAGGCCTTCCTATCCCGGTACAACAAATTGTCTTTGCTCAATATATTAAATGAGTATATCATGTATTAAAGAAAAACGTCGTATATAGGAACCACTATATCTATATTTAGTAATCGCGGAAAGAAATAGTAGGGCCATTTGTAGTTTATGCTCCATTTAGTCCATTTGAAGTCAAATTCCATCTTCCCGTTTCCTATCTCCCAAAAGCCTACTGCCAAATCAAATAATGTCCCCTCCCTCACTTTATTAGTGTCAGATTCATGATCTATCTAGTTTGTTTTCTACCAAGCTCACCTGTATATATCTAAATATTTATTTTCAATACATCTATCTACCTATATAGGCTATCTAGTAAACAATATATAAACAGATAAACACTCCAGGAAAACAAATACAAACTAAACATTGTCAGCAAAACTCTTAATGCTATTTACTAAAAAAACACTCTTGGAAATTGATAATGAAAACCCTAGATAATTATTTGACTTTTAGCCTCCAAGGATTTGATTAATTAATTTTATGGACTGAGACCTCGTTACTTTGATGAACTTCCGGTGATCGATAACAATCTTCCACATGACCCCTTGGCATTTATAAGTTTACTAAATTCTTCTTGTGTAAGTTATAGAGACAGGAACGCCTCTTCAGTCGTTTTTTATCGATCGACTGCCTAATTGTTTGGCTCTCTTTTACTGGTATAGGCACCTATAGACTTAACAGGGTTACCAAAAGAAAACATATATATATATATATATATATATATATATATATATATATATATATATATATATATATATATATACTGTCTAATATGTCTATATATATATATCTCTACCCGTCCAGAACTCCCAGTGGACTATCTCTTATTCTTCTACAATACTAAAATCAATCCTTCATCGTCTCTCAATATTTTTGGTGTCACTTTTTCTTCTGCCCTCACTTGGAAAGACCATATTACCAGTCTTGCTAAGGCAGCCTCCCAGAAGCTGGGTGTGCTCAACTGCCTCAATGGGTTCTTTACCCCTGCACAGCTTCTTGCTCTGCACAGGGGCACGGTGCGTCCTTGTATTGAGTATTGTTCAAATGTGTGGGGAGGATCCTCTCACACCACACTCCTAGGCAAAGTAGAAAGGAAGGACTTTCGCATCATTAACTCCCGTCTACTCACCAACTCTGCAATCTCTCTCTCTCCGCCGCAATGTTACATCTCTCATTATTCTATCGCTACTATAATAATCAGTGTTCCTCAGAGCTCTCCCAGTGTATACCACCTTCTCTACGTAGGGCACATAGTACCCGTCTTGCAACACAATCCCACCCCTACTCTGTGCAACTCTCTAAACCAAGAGTGAAACATTACTCTTAGACTTTCGTCTATTCAACTGCTGAACTCTGGAACTCTCTCCCAGAATCAGTCTTTCCCTTTTCCTATGACTTAAATTGCTTCAAACTCCGTGTGTCCAGGCATTTTGGCTCAATTGTCCCCTGATTTTGGCCCTGTCACTCTTTCAACTCTGGGGGAGGCACTCGCTACAGGCAGTTCTACCTGTTGTCTCCTTCTCTCACATAGAAAAGAAAAAAAAGTATATATATATATATATATATATATACAGTATATATATATATATATATATATATATATATATACGGTATACAGTATATCATTATACGTATATACTGTATATGTATATATATATATATATATACAGTATATATATACCGGTATATATACATACTGTATATATAAATAAATACATATTGTAAACAGCATACCCAACTCTGCGACCTAAAATTCTTAAATTGGAGTTTAATGTCTTCGGCAATAACGGTTTATATATATATATATATATATATATATATATATGTATATATATATATATATATATATATATATATATATATATATATATATATATATATATATACCGGTATATATTAAGCCAAATTATATTAAGGATCATCAGATACTTTCATAGGTATCAATGTATTAGTTGACCTTGACCTTTGACTTTTATCTTGACCTGTGACCTTGACCTATCAAATGGAATTATGTTGATGCTTGTAAGACCTGGGCCTAGGTATTCCAAATATACATGATATGCCTAGTGAGAATTTTACAGTGTATATGAAATACTAGTAAAACTCTTATGTTGACCTTTTACCTTGATATTTGACCTTGACCTTCAACCTTAAAAATGCTTAATTTAGTTAGCTTAAGACCAATGTTAGTATTAACTAGCATTATCAATATGGTGTAATTCATATCAAAACTTATAGATAAGAAATAGTGACCATATAGTGTGACCTTGGCCTTTGACTAAAAAGAAAACACATATATATGGAGGGTCGTCCCTTTGACCAACTGAATTTGCCTGCACAATTTGTTGACAATACATTAAACAGTCTAGGAGGAGTTTAAGGACAATTATGAACACTCTTGTTTTGACCTTTGACCTTAACAATTACAATATATATATATATATATATATCTAGGAGGAGTTTCCGTACAGACAGACGGTTGACGGGTGACGATGGACAACGATGGACAAGCTGGCTGGTGGTGCACAGTATACGGGCAGGATCTGTGTGTGCGATACCACTCTGCTTCACAGAGTTAATAATTTTGCAACCATTTCCACGTGTGTAGTTTGATTACAGTTCATAATGTCGATGCCTTGGATGATTTTGAAGACTTGAATTAGGTCACCTCTTAATCTGCGCTGGGTTAAAGGCAATACACTTAATTTTCTAAGATGCTTCATCAATATCTTTTTGGTAGTTGGGGCACCAGAGTTGAATGCAGTATTCCATAAGAGGACGGACTACGGAATTGTAAAGTGTAAGGATTACATATTTGGATTTATGCTCGAATGACCTGCCTATAAATCCAATTATTGTATTTGCCTTCTTAACAACTTCTGAACATTGTTGACTGGGTTTTAGGTTACTCGATATTGTTACTCGCAAATCAGTTTATCTGTCCTCACTCTTAAGCTGAGTGCCATTCATTGAATAGTTTTTTTCTCATTTCGGGTCCCAATATGGAGTACTTTAATTACAGTTATCCGCATTAAAACTTATTTGCCAATTTTGAGCCCAACATGACAGCTTATCTATGTTATGTTGCATATCTTCTTCGTGGTCGTTTGAGAGTACAGTATTTACAATATTTGTATCATATGCAAACTTTGAGATTGTACAGGTGAGGCTTTCTTCTATGTCATGTATATATACTAGGAAGAGAACTGGCCCTAGAACCGATCCCTTGGGTACCCCGCTAGTTACATTGGTCCATTTTGATGCTTTGCTGTTTATGACTACCCTCTGCTTTCTTTCACTGAGCCAATTTTCCATCCACTTCAACGATCCCCCTTGTATTCCATGCGCTTTTGATTTTATAAATAAATGTTTGTGGGGTACTTTGTCAAAAGGTTTTTGAAAATCAAGGTTTATTATATCTACAGCTTTACTCTCATCATTTAGGTTGAGGATATCGTGGAAGAAGTCTAAGCAGGAACGTTTCTTAGTGGAAGCCATGCTGAGTATCTTTGAGTATGTTATTTTCCTCTAAGTGATTTAGGAGTCTTTCTCTTCTCTTATGAGTATTTCTAGAATTTTACAAACAACTGAAGTTAAGCTAATTGGATGATACCGTAGTTACTAGGTAAAGATTTGCTGCTTTTTTTTTTAATATCGGTGTTATGTTAGCGAGCTTCCACTCATCAGGCATAGTCCCAGACTGAAAAGATTTATTAAAAAAGCAATGTCAGTGGTGTGAAGAGCTCACATGTAGCTTTTTTTATAACTCTAGATGAGAGTGTGTCAGGTCCAGGTGATTTTGTTTTACTTAAGTTTCTCCAAACATTTCAGTACTTCTCTCTCTGTAAATGTTGATATTGCTTAGAGCATCAGAATTGTCTAACTAAACTGGCGATACTGTATGGATATCACTAAAGTCTTCAGTTGTAAAGACTGATGCAAAACAAAATATTGAGGACATCACTCGTCTGTTCTTAATTGTTGGTGTAATCTCCCTTCTCATCTACTAACGGTCCAATAGTTGAAGTGACTACTTTCTTTTTTCTGATGTAACTATAGAATGTTTTCGGGTTTGTTTTACTTTGATTAGCAACATGTAACTCCAGGGTCTATTTACTTAGCTAAATAAAACTTTTGTTTTTATGTCGTAGATCTATGAATTTAATTTGTTCATAATTGTCCAAGGTTTTAAATCTTTCATGAGCACTTTTCTTCGCAAGTAAACAGACCACAATCTCTTTATTCCACCATTTAGGCTAATCTTCATGGAATGAACGTCCGTGTTTTCAATGGTATGCACGCTTGCACAGCTTTGAAGTAAGTGGTAGTGCAAAATGTCCATGATTTATTGATATCATTATTGTTACTCAAATAGCTCCAATCAGTTTCTTTAAGTATTGCTCCGAGTTTATGAAGTTTTCTTTTTTGAAATTTGGGACTTTCATCATTGCTCCTCTTTGATTGATTACTATTAAGATATATACTGAAACTGATCCTTCGGTGGTCGCTATTACTGAATTCTTCACCAACATTCAAACCCTCTACCAAGTCTTCTTTCATTGCAAGTACTGTACAAGGTCAAGCACATTATTACCACGGGTCAGAGATTGAACAAATTGAAAAAGTTAACTTTCTTGCAAGTTGGCGTAGAGGTCATGTCCGGAATGAAAAGTAAGCATATCGCCCCACTTAGTTACTGGTAAATTAATGTCGCCAAGAATAACGGTATCATAAATGTTACTAATTTCTGAAATTTTTTCGTAAATCTGAGTTTACACTGATTGAGCTGAAGGTCTGTATATTTAAGGTAGTGTTATTTTAGTTCCCTGATTATTTTTTAAGAGTACATAAGATATATTGTGGAGATTGTGAAGTAACAGTGCTGGAATGTGATGGGAATGTAAAATGGTGTATAATAATATTGTCAGTAGGAAATGGTGTAGAAGCGATAGTAATGTGAATCAAAGTAGGTAGTTTTCTATTACGGATAGTGACATGAATGAAAACAACTACTATGCTGGTATTGGAATGAACTATTACTTAATTAATGACTCGATTAGAACGATTCACGAAAACTTACGGTCACGGAACTGGCGACTAAATAGAACAATTTCATTGGGTACATATATGATCAACCGTAGATATATGGTATTTAGTGACCAAATGATATTATATTAATGCACGAAAACACATTATTGAGTGTTTTTAATAAATCATATGTAGCAGGAGGCTGTAGGCACCAGCAAAACAGGGCGGTACTCTCTGGAATGGCTACAGGTGGCTGGCTGATAAGGACAGCTGGAACTCCAGTTTCACGACCTAGCCTCCCTAGCTGATCCTTTCTGGGCCTCATCGATATTGAGGGCAATCCCAGCATGCCCTCCAAAACACTCTCTCTTCCTATCAATACATTATACTACAAACACATTACACACTACACTACCTTGCAAAATTCCCAATATGATGACATCAAAACGCCCCGCCTCTGAGTCCCCAAAGGGGGGGGGGGGAGGAAATAGATAATTCTCCCAAACCTGACTTACTTTTCCTCACAGTAACCAAGTTGTCTGAGGCAACAGACAACACTACTATCTCTATCCACAATTCAAAGCCAAATGTTGATGTTGTGGGTACGTACACTACAATCTTTCTTGTTCTCGTGTTCCCAACTATGACTCTTATTAATTCTCAAATCTCTGGCTATCTTGTCACTCTCTCACTAAATATAGCTGTGCTGTATATATCTCCTCTAATTCTCAAATCTCTGGCTATCTTGTCACTCTCTCACTAAATATAGCTGTGCTGTATATATCTCCTCTAATTCTCAAATCTCTGGCTATCTTGTCACTCTCTCACTAAATATAGCTGTGCTGTATATATCTCCTCTAATTCTCAAATCTCTGGCTATCTTGTCACTCTCTCACTAAATATAGCTGTGCTGTATATATCTCCTCTAATTCTCAAATCTCTGGCTATCTTGTCACTCTCTCACTAAATATAGCTGTGCTGTATATATCTCCTCTAATTCTACTGAATATCCAAAATTGTTTGTCTATCTTACTTCTAAAGTGAAACACATTCTATCCATCTCACCTTTATCTGAAATGTCCATTTTAGGAGATTTCAATGTTAACCACAGCTCTCCTCTCATTTCACTGACCAACCTGGTTAACAAGCCTGTATCTTTTCTATCCTAAATGAACTAGAGCAGTCAGTATAGCACCCGACCCGTATCAAGGATCGCCCTGGAGATCGGCCCAACATTCTTGATGCATAAGTGTGTTGATTTTCGGTGTGGTGGTCCTGGGTTCGAATCCCCGGACTGCCACATTTGTTTGTTAATTTCATTAATCGAGTTTAGGAGTAAAGTTGGTTGGTGGAGAGAACATAATAATTAATTCTGGTTCAGTTGTAGTTTATCGAGAGGCCTTCCCTAGGGTTAAGCGCCCCATTAATTACTATTTCCATTCACCTATTCATAGCCTCCGATAGTGCAGTTGAAATGAATGTACATGCTAAGATTGGTATGCAGGATTCGAAACTGCATAATAAATCGTAGGCTTGTGCAGCATTCTTTAACTGTCTTCGTGGCGCAATGTATAAGTGTGTTGATTTTCGGTCTGAGCGTCCTGGATTCGAATCCCCGGACTGCCACAAGAGTTTGTTAATTTTGTTAATAAAGTTTAGGAGTAAAGTTGGTTGGTGGAGAGAACATAATCATTACTTCTAACCTCTAAAACCTCTTATGCTTACACTGTTAATCGTATCCCTCTGTTGGGCACCTCCGATAATAACCTTTTCTCCGTTATCTCTCCTGTCTCTCCAGTGTGGCTTTCTGACCCCTCCAGCTGGCGACACTTGTTGCATTTTGGCGCTGCTAATTAGGAGGCTCTTTGGCAGTACTTAATTTTCCATTGGATGATTTTTGCTTCTACGACCAGGAACCCTCAGAGAGTGCCGAGCGCATTACTGAGGTAATCCCTTCAGGCATGAAAGCATACATACCATTTTCTTTCTCTCAAACTAACTCACACAAATCTTAATTTTCTCACGCTTATTCTACTGCTGTCCGCAATAAGGAGGAAGCATTCAAACAGTACCATTGCCTTCAAACTCAAGAATCTCGTACTGTATATGTTTCTGTTCTTCGACTCAACAAAAGTTATTTCATCAATAATAAATTAATGCTCTGTACTTTCCAACTCTAGCTCTTCCCAAGCTTTTTGGTATCTAGCCAAAACCCCATCCAACAATTTCAGTTCCTCATTTTTTCCTCCTCTTTTCCACTTGGATAATACCACCGTTACCTCTTACTCTGACAAAGCTAAACTCTTCGCTCAAACTTTCACTAAAACAAATTCAGGTGCTATTCCTCCCTCTCCACCCCCTCTCACTTATTAATGCATAATATCGTAATCTCTTCTAAGGATGTACTTTGTGCCCTCTCTTGGCTTAATATTAAGATGGCGTACGAACCGGATGGTGTTCCTCTGGTTGTACTAAACAAAAAATCTTCTGTGCTGACTCCCTGCCTAGGCAGTGAGTTTTGCTGGAAGTTTATTCTCATTCAACCTGTTCTAAATATGGGTGACCGCTCTCAACCTTCTAACTATCGTCCAATTGATCTAATTTCATACATCTATAAAGTGTTTAAAACTATTTTTAACTCAAAAATGTCTTAAGCATTTATCTTACCATAATCTACCTTCAGATTGCCAGTATTTGTGAGCTCCTTGCTTATCTTACTAACTCTTGGTCATACTCCCTTAAGGACTATGATGAGACTTACTGTATTGCACTAGACATATCAAAAGCCTTTTTTTGTTTCTTTTCTTTTTTATGCCAAAAGGTACATACACAATAAGAATGATGGTACATGTAATAAATAGTGTTGCAAGTGCAGCTAGCTAAGAAGTAGTTCATATCAGCTAGCTATATAATAGAGTCTGGCAAAAATCACTAGTTTCCAAACTACCCTCCTTCGGTTTCTATCCCTCTAGCTGTGCCAAATTAGAGACAATGGCACAGATAGAGGGATAGAAGCCGAAGGAGTGCAATTTGGAAATAAGAGGTTTGTGCCAGATTCTATCGAACGCTTTCAATATGTCTCACCTTAGTCTCGAAGGGAGTATGACCAAGAGTTATAAACGAAAGCAAGGAGATAACCAGATACTAGCTGCAGTTGTGGACCTCTACCTATCAAATCAAGTGTTCCTCAGGGTTCTGTCCTGTATCCAGTTCTCTTTCTAATATTCGTTAACACCTTACGAGCGGCCTAGGCGGTTTATTTATATGTACCGCCCAGCGGGGTGTTTTTACCCAAAATAGGGCTGTTTACGTGATCATTTTCATGCCTAAATAAGACCCAGAGCGTAAAACAAGTATTTATCCCTGAAAGAGCATAAACAGAGCTTTCCAATGACACCATAACGGTCTCGTCCTTGCATAGCTAGAGAGTTTTTTGGGCTACCATTCGTGTTAGGTCTAGCATATCTCCAAGTCCCTTTAATATGAAAAGCTGGGCATTTCATATTGTAGCAGGTCTTGTTCTCAAGTGATGTCTTGCAAAGGGATGGGTGGTGGTATTTGCAGGTTTTACCAAATCTACATTTTCCATGACTGGTTATGTTGTTGCAAATTTTGGGATGAGCAAATCTACATGAATTCCCATTATATTCGCCCTTTTGACCAAAGTAGCACCTTCTTTCCAGATAATATCTGCACACTGGTGTAGACAACCCCAGTAGGTGTGGCTGGGGCTGCAAGGGGTTATGTGGTGAGCTAAGTGTGGTTGTGGGTGATAGTGGGCTTGGTGTATGGGTGGGTGAGGCCTGCAGGGGGGTGGAGTTACGGGTCGGTTGTAGGTGGGCAGGTGGCAGTGGTGAGGGGGGAGACGATGTGGAAGGGGAGCCTGATATGGGGGCTTGTTGCATCCTACGTTCATCCTGCAATTTTATTTGATCAACAGCAGTAGGGTGGTCAATGGCCATAGATGGGATTAATGTGGGTGTTTTCTGGGTCTGGGGAGGTGTTGGGAGATGTGCGGCAGGGTTTGTGGATATGTAGGGTGCGAAAGGTTGTTGTTCGGCAGGCGATGTGTGTTGATGTGCAGGAGGCAATGTGGGCATTATCATGGGAAGGTGTGCGTGTGTGGGTTGTGATATTTGTATGGGCCCTGAGGCCCCAATAGTTCCCCATTTTCTGTGAAAGGTAGCTATGTCTTGGTTATATTTCCGTCTATCTTGTACTTCTGTATTTTCTACAGTCTGTATGACTTGCCATGTGATATCGAAACAACTATCGCAGAAATGGAGGTTCTTCCCTCTTGTATTGTACGCCTCATTTATTGGTGTCAATCCTATGCAAATCCAGTGATATGGTTGCTTGCATATCCGACATGCGGTGCCTTCATGGATGTGTATATTCATCTTACAACTCGTACAGTTGTCTCTGGTAAACATTTTTTTTTTTTCCCACCCACCCTTACATGGGGGAGAGAGAGAGAGAGAGGGGGGGGGGGGGGGCTTGGAGGACAAGGTGTTTGTTACGCGGTTTGTGGGAGTGTGTGTGGGGGGGGGGTGCCACTCGTTTACCCTCGTTATGTTTAAACTTTAAGTAACTTTAACCCTTATTTAGCGGCGAGCAACATAAGTCGAGTTAAATAAAGCTGGACTACATGGCGGCGCTCGACATAACTCGAGTGGCAATTTCAGCACGTAATGTGGCTGAGAGAGAGAGACAAGTGGTGGCAGGAGACTAGCGAGCGTATGACTGCTCCAGACCACCGCGGCGAACCTACTGACACAAATCTCAGCTCCCTCCTCCCTCTCTCACTCGCTACATACTCAATTATGTACTGAAAGTACCGAATTACCTGCTTTTTGCACTCGCGTTGCACGGTTATTGCAAGAAAACTATCCATCATACAAGGATCGTTATGGTGTCATTCGAAAGCTCTGTTTATGCCCTTTCAGGGATAGGTACTTGTTTTACGTTCTGGGTCTTATTTAGGCATGAAAATGATCACGTAAACAGCCCTATTTTGGCTAAAAACACCCCGCT
Source organism: Paralithodes platypus (assembly GCA_032716605.1). Classification (NCBI taxonomy): domain Eukaryota; kingdom Metazoa; phylum Arthropoda; class Malacostraca; order Decapoda; family Lithodidae; genus Paralithodes; species Paralithodes platypus. Next base: position 30,945,037 of record CM064567.1, on the reverse strand, counting down.
GTGCGGTACACATAAATAAACCGCATGGGCCGCTCGTAAGGTGTTAAGTAACACTTTCAATAATTATCTTATGAACCTTTTATTATTATCCTGACGTTAGGCTTCACAGAACGAGCATCAATTCATACACGAAGATCATTCCTGTGTATAACTTTATAACAAACAAGAGTAGATTGATAGACTACACATTATCAACTTAACTTGTGTGTATCCGAAGTTCAGATTTCTATACCTCTTCTGGGCGATGAAATTCTACTATATATATCCAAAAACAAAATCTTGTAATTCATTACTCTAACTCACAGTATGTATATTGTACAGCTAATTCAACAGGTCTAAGCTGGTCTATAGGTCCGTGCGGCCGTGCTATCTCCTAGGCGTGTGGCGCTATGCTCAGCATGAAATGAAAACATACTAGGCTCCATTACGGCCTAGAGGATAAATTAGAGTATATGAATGTGGAAGATCATTAAGACCTTAAGAGCGGCCTATGCGGTTTATTTATATGTACCGCCCAGCGGGGTGTATTTAGCCAAAATAGGGCTGTTTACGTGATCATTTTCATGCCTAAATAAGACCCAGAACGTAAAACAAGTATCTATCCCTGAAAGGGCATAAACAGAGCTTTCGAATGACACCATAACGATCCTTTTATGATGGCTAGTTTTCTTGCAATAACCGTGCAACGCGAGTGCAAAAAGCATGTAATTAGGCACTTTCCCCATACAATTCCTTATATAGCGAGTGAGAGAGGTAGGAGGGAGGTGAGATTCGTGTCAGTAGGTTCGCCGCGGTGGTCTGGAGCAGTCATACGCTCGCTACTCTCCTCCCACCACTTGTCTCTCTCTCTCAGCAACATTACGTGCTGAAATTGCCACTCGAGTTATGTCGAGCGCCGCCACATAGTCCAGCTTTATTTAACTCGACTTATGTGGTGAGCCGCTAATTAAGAGTTAAATTTGGGTCAATAATATACACCAAATTTCGTGAAAATCAGTTCATAACTTTAAGAGCCGCCTACGCTGGCTGAGGTATGAGCTCTATTGATTGTCTCCAATATTTAATCACTTCTTACTTGGAGCATATTCTATCTGCTCACCAATTTCGTGGTCATCAGTTCATAACTTTTGAGATATTTAGTTTATCTTTTTCTATTGTTATTATTGATTTGTTTTAATTATATGTTTTTAAATTAATTGTTCTTGTTAAAAGAGTACTCTTTGTTTAAATCTGTTGTTGCTTCTTAATATTTTGCAATTATTTTTCTGTATTATATTGTATCTATTCATTGTAGATAGTATCAATGGCTTGCTTTTGCGATTTCCTTAGTTTATTTGTACAATAAATGTAGGTTATTTGTAGGGTAGTAATTGTTAGGGGTCACTTGAGGCATGCTATGCTTACAGGTGCTAACCCGATAGCACTAACGTTAGTGTATTTTGTACTATTGTTGACATTTTGTCAAATTGCAAATTTTTAGTTAAATAATAAATTTAAATATTAATTGTAGTTTCTTTATTCATACAGAATTTAGTAAAATTTACCAGAACGTCCCGGACATACCAAATTGACTAATTCCTTGAACGTGACGATAGTGCGTTGTTATATGTGCGATTAGTTTGCTTGGGAAACAGACTAACTTGCTCATGTAGTAATGTACACCCTATGTGGTGGATTGTGTTTTTTATTTATAAATTATTATTTTGTTTAACCCCTACTGTACCATAGGGTACTAGCATAAATATCTGGTTTGGACTGTGAAGACAAGATCTATATAATTATAGGAAACAGAAAATAATCAACTTGAAATGATGATGTAAAACATAAATTTAAGCACTCATTAAATAATATGGGTCCCAGTGATTATAGAAAAGGCTTATCTGAATGGAGAGCGAAGTATTGAAGAAGTTGAGTGGAGGATGTAGCAGATAATTGATGATCACTAATATTGGATGTTGGCAGATGGACTTCTATGCAGCAAGTGAGGTCCCCTTTGTTTACATACGGGACCTCGGTTACGAATCTTAAGTCATAACTAAGGGGTTACATCTTTCATATCTATCTTATGCCCAAGGTACACTCATACATTCGCATATACATTGATCAATACCAGTAAATTAAATTGGATACTATAATGTATGAATGTAATATTTAAACTACATATTAACGAAAGAACTTAGATTATTGTTACCAAAGAAATCGTATTGTAGAATAAATCAAGGTAGACTTGTCTAGTTATGACACACTGCCACCACAAAGGTGGAATATCCAATTCTTATCCCGGCCGATAAAGGGCCTACATACTAAACTTAAAGGTACTGAAATATCAGTCTTAATCCAGGCTACAAGCAATATCAATATTTACAATTAACTAAAATTAATTCTTAATCCAGGCTAAGAGAGATCAATACTTATAATCTCTTTATCTTAATCCAGGCTAGGGTACATATATATATAATTTATAGGTTATAGTTGGCCAGAAGCTATTTTATTCCGCCATAAAGAAGCAGCGCCTAACACAGCTTGACGGGAGGGACGTAACTCAATATCGCTCACCTCCCGATCAACGCCTAACGCGTTAAGAGGGAGATCTTGAGTCGACAGTTCATCGGAAGGGGCCACGCACTGAATTACTGCCTGTTCTAAGGGGTTCAACCTAACAATGGGGCGAGTGGTGACACCTATACTCGTCTTAAGATGCGCTACTCGACTTATTCCATCCATGCCCGCCTCTAGGCCAGTGATTTTCCTTAATTTCCACATTAACTGAGGACCTTCGTCATGTATTAGGTCAACGTCTCCTAGCTTTGGCCATGATTTACCTTCAGTCCTCAAGTGACACTGATGCGTCTCTCTCAATGCCAAGAGGTAGTCAGACTGCCAACGTTTCCAGATATCTTTTGACAATTTATTCATATAGTGATATCTAGCAGTCATAACATTATCCCTGCGGAATGACGGATCTGTCAATTCCTCATCGGCTATCGCTTCTTTTGGGAATGATTTTAATCGTCTGCCTCTTAGCATGTGAGATGGCATAATAGCATTCACATCGTTTAGTTCACCCGAGACATAACCAAAAGGTCGGTCATTTACACAGGCTTCAATTTCACATAGAATAGTTTGAAGCTCTTCTAACGTTACCGATGCTCTACCGAGACCCTTTTTTAATCCGGCTTTCACTATCCCGATTGCCCTTTCCCAAATGGCACCGAACCAAGGAGCTCTGGCGGGGATAAAACGTCACTCACAATGGTGTTCTAGCATAAAATTCTGAATTACCGGATCTTTAGATATCTCGGCCAGCTGTTTGGCTGCACTAACAAATGTTGTCGCGATATCGCCTAGAATTATTTGAGGAAAGCTCTGCCTACTAACAAACCGGCGGAATGTGTGCATAAAGCTTTCGCAAGACATGTTAGTTACTACTTCTAGGTGAATCGCCCTGGTGATGGCACAGGTGAATAATACAATGTAAGCCTTAATAGCGGGATTACCCTTTACTAATAATGCGCCAGAAAAATCTATACCAGTCACTGAGAAAGGATCTTGAGGCTGTACTCTAATACTAGGCAAGGGAGGTGCATTCCTTGGTGAGTAGGATTTACCCTGAAGTCTCTTACATACTATACACTTTCGTAGTACCATTTTTACTATCTGTCTCATGTGTGGGATCCACCATTTTTGACGCAAACAAGCTACCACATGACCCACACCAAAATGAGAACATACTATATGACTTTTAACTATAAGCAAATGCGTAATTGTATGGTTAGATGGTAGGAGGATAGGATATTTACTGTCATCGCTGATAGTGGCCAACTGAATTCTACCCCTACATTTGATCACCCTACTGTCCACGAATAGTCCTAGTTGTCTCATAATATTAGTACCCGGCAAATTATGGTCGGTATTGGTCAAGATGCTCAATTCACTCATATAGGACTCCCTTCGCACTGTCATAATCATTAATTTTTCAGCGGCTCGCATTTCACTAACCAGCAAGGAAGGGGTGTCAGTTAAGAGCTCTCCCTTTACCTTTCGCCGCAAATTACATACATAACGGTTAACCCATGCAAGGACCCGTACTGCCTTATCATAGCTACTATATCTGTCCCAAGCAATTGTGATGCCATCAATATCCTGAGTGACTACTGCTGCGGCCATTGATTCTACGGGAAAGTCTACCTGAACTGGTACGGCCGTTGCTCAATCCTCTGGCCACTCTGTTGTGGAAGTTAGCCACGAAGGCCCCTGCCACCACAACAGAGAATCGGACAACTGTTTGGCGGTAATGCCCATAGTCAACAGGTCGCTCAGGTTATCCTTAGTGCATAAATATCTTATAGTAGCATTGGGAAGTAGTCCATGGGTCTCGTTCACTCTATTACTGACATACACGGGCAACACTTTCTGACTGCTCAACCATGCAATTGCAATCTGACTATCGGACCACAAATATACATTATTGAATTCCTGATGATCCTTGAGTGCCTCTGTAATAAATTGAACAAGACGTGCGGCTAGCAAAACCGCAGTTAAGTCTAATTTAGGTACTGTCACAGTCTTGATGGGTGCTACTCGAGCCTTGGCAGCGACTAAAGCACTTTGGTCTCCATCAGACAGGTAAACTACAGCACCATACGCGGAGTTACTCGCGTCACTACACAAGTGTAATTCCACCCGTTTACTCGAGATTCTTTGACGTGGGAAACTTATACTCTGACAATTGTCCAAATCTGCCACCAGCGCTTGCCAGGTCGATTGTAAATCAGAAGGGATAGTCTCGTCCCACCCAATTTTGGTACGCCATAGAATTTGGAGGAATAACCGTGACCTGATGCTAACTGCCAAGATGATCAAACAACTGTGCAGCTAGGCTAAGACATTTTCGCTTGGTAGGTAAAGCCTCACATGTATAATCCCGATGCCCAAAGGAAAGTCTATCTGTACCTGGTCGCCACTGCATGCCTAAATACTTGTGACACGACTGATCGTCAGCCATCCCATCATACGGTTCCAAAATGGACTTCAACTGCGAACTATTGGTCACCCACTCCCATAAGTATAAGTGGGCTGACGAGAATGCACGCTGGAATTGCCAATAGTCAGAGATAAGACTGTCCTCTGTGTCTGCGGTACCTTGTATGTTATCGATGTACAGGCCAATTTTGATTTGGCTGACGAGATTCACATCATTGAACTGCGATAAGTGTTTTAAGATAGTGGCATTCAATAGAAATGGTGAACAGGTAGCACCGAACAATACAACTTTGAAACGAAAAACATCACATGGCGAATCTACGTTAAAGGGGTCTCTAGGCCACAGAAAGCGTGTACTGTCTCTATCGCATTTGTCCAACTGGAGCATGAGGAACACCTCGATATCGCTTATGAACCCATATGGCTTGCATCTAAACCTTAACATCACCTTCGCCAAATCTGGAACCAAAGAGGGTCCCGTATACAGGCAATCATTGAGGCTTAAGGCCGAAGGTGATAATTTGGCCGAACAGTCAAACACGACGCGTATGGGAGTAGTTTTGCTGTCGCGTTCAACCCCGTGGTGGGCAAGATAATGTGTAGGTGAATCGGTGATAATTTCCTCATCAGTGGACTCTATGAACCCGCGATTTAACTGATCTTTAATAACAGTACAGTACTGCTGACAATACGCTGGATTCGCGATAAAGTTCTTCTGTAGGCCCCGTGACCTTCCTATTGCCAGACCGTAATTGTTCGGCAAGTCGCCTCTGTTTCTGCGCCACGGCAAACGGACACAATACTGGTTTTCCTTGAGTAAATAGGTTACAACTTCATCATACAATTTAAGTGTATCCCTAGCCTCTGCATCTATCTCTCCTGATTTGATACCTAAATTGTCTATATCCCACAATTTATTCAAATCTTGACTACATGGTTCATTGTCTGTCTGTAGATACTCACTAATTGAACTGACTGCAATTTTTAACACTGTCACGACTTCAACATTGGTATTGGCTACATGATCCTTGTATGACCCACTAATCGCGTACCCAAACTTGGTGGGCAACAACACTAAATTGCCCTCCCGTTTATATCCTGGTAGCACTAAGTCGTAGTAATAATCGGCACCGATCAACATGTCTAGCTTAACATTACTGCCTATGAATGAATCGGCTAGCCTATACCCTGAATCCTGCAATTTGCCTACTACAACTTTTATGCCTGTTGATACCTTGTATTCTGGTAAGGAGTCTACTACTACTGCCATTAAGGATGAAATCCTATCCCTATCCTTGTACTGCAGGGTGACTACCTCATACATCTGTTCGCGCTGGGCTCCCGTAAACCCTTGCAGCTTCAATGTCTCTCTTCCCGATTCAACATACTGTACTGACGGTAGAGAGGACCGCAGAACAAAAGTGCGCTGGGAACACTGATCTAGCAAAGCACGATAATGGTAATAACCTTCATTGTTAATAACTGGCATCATAATTGTGGGCAAAACTACTGTCTCTCTCTCTGATGCTACAGACAACGTCGTGGAGGTTGAAGCAGGATCAGTTGTTGCAACTCTAGTTCGACTTGCTACCTCTCCAGCAGATTGGGGACATAATGCGCGGAAGTGCCTGTCATTGCATACTCGGCAGGGACTTAATTTAGTATTTGTGCAACCGCGCCCCCCATGCTCCCTGGAGAGGCATCCCTGACACAACTTCAGATATTTAGCTCTATTTATCCTAGCCTTACTACTTTGATATTTTGGGCACTTGTACCACGCATGTTTCGGACTACTACACAAATAGCAAGCGAATTTCCTGGGCTCGGCTTGTGTTTTTACTTTACCGGTACTTTTATTTACGGTGGAAAATGTAGAAGCTGTGGCATTATACTGTACTGGTTCACTGGTGACTCCCTCCATATTGAACACCTCTGCCTGGTAATTTTCTATAAAAGACTGCTATTTGAGTGGGGTATATTTCATCGCTCTTTTTACGTTTTCACGAAGTGGTGTTGGTAACTTATTCATTAGGATGACGGTACATATCTCATCAACGCTGACATCTAACGTATTGAGGGATCGAATGGTACTCTCGAAAGCGCCATAGAACTTCTTGAGCGCACCTACCTCATGAAATGGAGCAGACAATTCACACAAGTTCGTAATGTGTGCGGATTGTATTCGGTCTTTTTGTCCGTATGTCTTCTCAAGTAGGGCTATTGCGGTGGCGTAGCTCCTGGCGATTAGGCTAAATCCCCCCAACAACTTCTGTGCTTCCCCCTCCAGCTGCCCGCGCAAATATGTGAAACGCTGAACGTCTGACAACTCTTTGTGGTCATGCACGGGTACAGCGGAAGAGGTCCCAGAATTCTGTCCACTTTGCCGGGTCTCCACTAAATTTGGGAAGATTAAGTGTAGGTAGCTTAACCCCTGCTACCTTTGCCGTGGCACTACTGTTGGTCAGAGTAGGGGATTTTTTGTAAATTGTCTCGAGTTTAGCCACAATCGCTTCCATGGTCTCAGAGTATTCATCATCGTCACCAGCTATAGTCACAACGTCAACGGTCTCGTCATATAGGTCCTAAAGATTGTCATTGACTGACTCCAGCTCATTGAGGCGCTTGCGAATCAGGGTAACTTAGCCCTTCGCCTTGGACGCATCTGCCCAATCAATGAAGGCGTCTAAGTCCCTATTTAGCCTAGTCAAACAGCCCCTCGCTATCCCTCTCTTTTTCTTAAGTTCTGACAGGGTGGCAGGCATGTTGAAATAATTCTAAGCTAGGCTAGGCCTAGCGCACCGAAAATCAAGTCAAGCTATCACCAACAACCCCATTACAATGAAAAACTACCACCCAGTATAAGTAGTGTTACCTCCGGCTGTCTCCTCAATAAATCCCTCCATGCTTGTGTAATTTTTATAGTAGAAAACCTACCTCCTGGCACTGCAAATTTACGCATAACAAATGAGTCTTTATAAATGGGTTGATCAATGTAAATGTGATCTACGAAACTGTGTCCCAAGAGCGCTAGGGTCTTAATAGGGTGAGGGTATGCTGCTGGATCGGGCTGGAATCCACTACCTATACCGCTTGCAGCAGCCGAACATTTGTTATCATTGCGCCACATAAGCAATAAGAGGCAAAAAAGTGCCAAAAAAATAAGGCAAGAGAACATGAGGACTCCCTGCGCAAATATAGCCTAGTGCGGTAACACTCCCGGCCAGGAGCGGATCCAGCTCAGACTTAATGGGGGGGCTGATATATATACATGAGGGGCGCCATAACTTTATATGTATTGTATTTCAGATAAAATGCAGTATATATCAGATGTAAGGGCATTCATCACATACAAAGTCAGGCAAACCGCAGACTAGGGTTCTTGAGGAGGAATTTACACAATTGTACACGAGACATCAAACACATAGCTTATAACACCCTTGTTCGCCCAACACTGAAGTACTACGCCGCAGTATGAGATCCATACACTCAATCTAACATTAACACACTTGAAAAAATTAACACAAAAGCAGCCAGGTTCATCACACACAATTACACGCAAACCCCAGGCATCACAACCCGTATCAAAAATCAAATAAGCATGGAAACTCTTAACACATGAAGACTCAGGCACAGACTCACAGTAATGTATAAAATCACACACAATTATATTAACATTAAAAAACATGAATGCCTACACAACTCAAACACCCGCAACACACACGTAACACACATTCTCATAAGTACCACACATACCACACTAATACTGACTTCTACAAACACTCATTCTTTCCACGAACCATACGGGATTGGAACAGTCTCCCAGAATATACAATAAATGGCCCTACACTAGACACATTCAAACACAGAATAAACTAACATTTCTCCCACATCACATACACACCATAAACCCTCCACTTAGCTCCCCCCATCCTATATCCTCCTCCCCCATCCTCCACCCTAATACCCTTATATGTGTGATATGCACAAGTCCAGCGCCCTACACATTATCAATCGAGATCGAGATCGAGATCGAGAAGGGCGCAATTTTGGTCACTAGGGGTGGGGGGGGGGAGTGCCCCCCCCAATGGATCCGCCACTGCTCCCGGCCACGAGAAAGAAAGCCAGGCTAAAGACCGGCACTATGGAAAAACACTGCAGGGGTGGCCTAGGCCTCGCCTAAATTATAGGCCTATGTGGGGGAAAAGCTAACAATATAAATGAAATAGGTAGACAGGCATGTGGGAGGAAGTAAGAAAAGTTCGAAAGACCATATCTTGTCTGGACTGTGAAGACTAGAGCTATATATAGGAAACAGAAAATAATCACCTTGAAGTGATGATGTAAAACATAAATTAAAGCACTCATTAAATAATATGGGTCCCAGTGATTATAGAAAAGGCTTATCTGAAAGTAGAGCGAAGTATTGAAGAAGTTGAGTGGAGGATGTAGCAGATAAATGATGATCACTAATATTGGATGATGGCAGATGGACTTCTTATACAGTCCCCTTTGTTTACATACGGGACCTCGGTTACGAATCTTAAGTCATAACTAAGGGGTTGCATCTTTCATATCTATCTTATACCCAAGGTACACTCATACATTCGCATATACATTGATCAATACCAGTAAATTAAATTGGATACTATAATGTATGAATGTAATATTTAAACTACATATTAACGAAAGAACTTATATTTTTGTTACCAAAGAAAACGTATTGTAGAATAAATCAAGGTAGACTTGTCAAGTTATGACAATAAATGTACCCCCCAGTCCCAAGCAATGTGGCCAAAATGGCTTCAGAGGCAAGATATAACAGCCTCCCACCTCAAAATATGGAGGAATAATGCCTCTCCCAGCCTGTGGGGGCTTGGATATAAGCTGAGAATTGTTGCCATACAGTACAGAAGGATAGAGAAGAAAGAAAGACGCCACAAATCTGAAAATAGCTATCCGGGCGTTCGAGGGATGGCAGCACGATTGCAAAGGAAAATGGGAGGGTCCCCATTTATTTGTAATGATCACTACTTTGTACTAATAACGCTATTAATAATCAATTTTACGCTATCCAGAGACTCTATAGACATGATAGAGTTAAATAGAGATAAATACAGGCTACTGTAAAGGCCAGATCATCGTGAAATTGTCGTCATTATGAGGAGGTTCACAGTCACGTATCTTCTACCCCCACCATTGTTGTTGTGAGAGTGGGGAGTTGCCAACGTCAAACATGCTGGGACAAGATATCCCTAGATGTCATAAGTATAACCTAAGAACGTATTTCGTGAAATGTCCTGTTTTAGTGCAACTTTATAAATTAACATCTACATAACACATAGCATGTAACTAATAATATATATTCAAACTTACATTGTAATTCTTGCTGTGTTGCTTGTAGTTATACAGCTTACATCATATAAAAGTATTATTTATATTGTGTATGTATTCCTAATATTTTCCTCTTGCTTTTATATATCTATTTTTTTTTAAATAATTTACAAGTGCTTTTACCAACATTAATTCACTCTTAAAGACGTTTCCTCTTTAATCTAACGCCCCCTCATTATGCGGACTTTCTCTAACTATGATAATACTGCAGACAAACCAGGCGCGCAGATATCGAGGAATATTTAATAAGGAATATCCACTGTGGCCTTTTGCTCATAATATTATGCCTCACGATAGTCCTGACACTCTTAATTCGCGCTGCGAAATAACCCTCTTTCTCCTCTAACCTTCTTTACTCTATGAGTGTTGCCAACGTCTTAGAGCAGTGCTCAAACGTTGTGGTACCAGGTACTGCCTGATGCTGGCAGTTACAAGGATGTATATTACTGACGATTGGCAGCCGTCGCTGGGACTGGGGAGTGATTTATTTACTGGTGGCTCTCTGCCGTTGCTGGTATTTGTTGTCACTCCTGCACATTTGTTGTCACTCCTGCAGAAGGGAAGCAACAGCGAGGCGCCCTGGGCAAAATTTGAAATTAGGTCTCTGACCATTATGTCTACGAAATAGATGGGATTATGTACATGTTCAAGTAAAAATGAGTACTATCCCCAAACTATAACTGTTTTCAATTTCCGTTAGTCCTGTAGAAGGGGGCCTGTGGTAGGGCGCCATGGCCGACATGTTGGATCCAAATTATTGATTGAAAGTATCTGTATGTACATTATGTGTGGTTCATTAATCACATAAAATATTTGATTTAATTTTTGTCACTCCTGCAGAAGGGAGACAGTAGCGAGGCGCCCTGGACTAAAGTTGGAGATTGGACTCCATTATGGTCAGAGAATAGATCACGCTACAGTATACAATATGCATGTGTATGAAATTAGCAAAGCTAAGACAGGTTAAGCGTTTCAACATAGCGATTTTGATAAGTTCTTTTGTCTTTTTACTGTCTTCGTTCAAGTTTTGGTTTGTTTATTTCACAAGTTTTTTTAATTACAGACAATCAGACAAACGGAGGCAAAACCATAACCTCCGCCCAACTTCGTAGGCGGAGGTAACAATGCCAGGGGCACTCTGGAAAGCACATACCGTACCTCCTCCTAAGCGGGCGGAGGTACTCGCTCTACTGATTGCCTCATCAAGATAATTGCTTCTCCCTTGGTGCATATCCTATCTGCCCACGAAGTTTCGTGAACATTGGTTCATAATTTTGTGACCCGTCTATGGTGGCGGAGGTATGCGCTCTACCAATCACCTCCACAATTAAACAACTTCTTCCTTGGTGCATATCCTATCTGACTTCCAACTTTCGTGACAATCTGTTCATAGCTTTTTGATAGGCTTATCTTGTTTATAGACGAACCAATAAACAAACAGACAAACAGACAAACAAATGGAGGCAAAAATATATATTCCTCCAACATCGTTGGCAGAGGTAATTAGAATAAAGTGCCATTGTATGTAATGTATTTCATTACCACCGGATCACATTTGTTGTCACTCCTGCAGAAGGGAAGCAACAGCGAGGCGCCCTGGGCAAAATTTGAAATTAGGTCTCTGACCATTATGTCTACGAAATAGATGGGATTATGTACATGTTCAAGTAAAAATGAGTACTATCCCCAAACTATAACTGTTTTCAATTTCCGTTAGTCCTGTAGAAGGGGGCCTGTGGTAGGGCGCCATGGCCGACATGTTGGATCCAAATTATTGATTGAAAGTATCTGTATGTACATTATGTGTGGTTCATTAATCACATAAAATATTTGATTTAATTTTTGTCACTCCTGCAGAAGGGAGACAGTAGCGAGGCGCCCTGGACTAAAGTTGGAGATTGGACTCCATTATGGTCAGAGAATAGATCACGCTACAGTATACAATATGCATGTGTATGAAATTAGCAAAGCTAAGACCACAAAAGAGAGCCGATTAAATGTTTCATCTACTCCAGTAGAAGGGGCCCTAAAGTTAACCCTCAAGGGCGAAGTACTTTAAAAGAGCCCTCTTAAAGCCTGATAAATAAGTAAGACTCTATTCAATGAAATATGCCTTAGCAATTTCCAAACAGGTGGCCATTTAATTTTTCACCACTACTGCAGAAGGCACCGACATGTAAAAAATGGGCTCCGTTATTGCCTAGAGAATATTTATTGAGTATATGCGTGTGTAAGATAATACAATTTGGTTCAGTAATAACCGAGAAATAGCAATTTTGTATAAGCATCGTACTACTGCAGAAGGACGCTGTTTGGGGGGCGACCTGGCAGGAATTGAAATAAAGGGCTCAGTTACGGCCTAGAGGATAGATCATTTATATGCATATGTAAGGTCATTAAATTTGGTTCAGCAATAACCGAGAAATGGCAATTATTTATAAACGTCGCCCTACTGCAGAAGGTGGCGATTTGAGGGCCGCTCAGGCCGAAATTTGAAAAAAAGAGCTCCGTTACGGCCTAGAGAATAGATCAGCGTACAGTATATGCATGTTAAAAATAATTAAATTTGGTTCTGTAATAACCGAGAAATAGCCCTTTTTAATAATGATCACCCAACACCAACAACACCAACAAGAAAAACAACAACGAAATGAGTAAGCTTTAGATGTCCTCGCTTCGCACGGACGTTTTCCAGTAGTAAGGTATCCCTGTTATATAATTTTACACCTTCAATTTATATTTCATCACCATATGAAATCCATTATTTTACAGATACTATAATTTGTCACACCTTCAATTAATATTTCATCTACATACGGACACCTTATTCTACATATATTTCGTTTATTCAGTTCCAATATGTCAAATAACCTACCTGCTTTACATGCATGTTTATTTGACATTTCCTGTTAGACAATGCACACATTAATAACAATTACATGATAGCTAATAATAGGTAAATGAAAGGTTCAGCAAACCGTTTCAGCAGGATAACCCTCTTTCAATGTTATTGCTGCTAACAATTTAGAATGTTACTTAGTTCCCGAGAGATGTTTTGTAGTCAACAAGAATGATATTTAAGTATAACTATTGGACCATGAAAATAATCTTGCACGCAGTATGTGATATTCTGGGATGGCTAGAAAACCACGTACAGTTAGTAGTACAAATGCGGCGACGCAAAGCAGACAGACGTCGGAAGCTTCATCAAGGTGAGTTTATGCTTAGCTTAATGAAATCTTTTGGCGAGAGCCGAAATGAAGTAAGGAGATTGTTGTGGGCTTCATAAGGATTAGTTTAAACCTTTTGCAAAGAAGAGATAGACGTCATATTGTTGGTGTTGCAGTTGGTATACCTTTGGTTGAATACCGACCAACAGTTTCAATTATTACAGAGGAAATTTCGTGTATACAATTGTATTTATTAGTGAGTGTGGCAGGCAGATAAATATTAGATAAATATTTTAAAGGGTAAGGTCAAAGTTCAAGGTCAAAGGTCAAAATAGTTTTTTTACTAGTATTTCTTATACTAACTGTTAGATTCTCACTAGGCTTACCATATATATTTGGAATACCTAGGCCATGGTTATACAAGAAACTATACAAAACAATATGAAAGGTCAAGGTCACAGGTCAAGGTCAAATAAAAGGTCAATATGCTATTTTCTTTACTTGTCATGCAAACTTCACAACATTTGGTGAGATAGTTGCTCGTTAAATGAAAAGGATAATAATACATTTGGACACATATCATAAAGGTCAAGATAAAGGTCAAAGGTCAAGGTCAACTATTCTATTAATATATATGAAACTAACTGATGGGTTTTAATGAAATTAGGCATGCTTATTTGATTTTCCAGGGCAATGTCAATGAAAACAAAACATACTCTTACATAAAGGTCCGGTCATAGGTCAAGGTCAAAGGTCAACTTTTACTATTGATTTTACTTTTTACTCAAATGTCTTCATTTTCACAATTCAAGTTACTGGTAACCTTGATGTATTGCCTAAATCTTAGATAACTATTTTAAAGGGTAAGGTCAAAGTTCTAGGTCAAAGGTCAAAATAGTTTTTTTACTAGTATTTCTTATACTAACTGTTAGATTCTCACTAGGCTTACCATGTATATTCAAAATACCTAGCCAAGGTCATACAAGAAATTATACAATTCCACATGAAAGGTCAAGGTCACATGTAAAGGTCAAATAAAAGTTCAATATGCTGTTTTCTTTACTTGTCATGCAAACTTCACAACATTTGGTGAGATAGTTGCTTTTTAAATGAAGAGGAAAATAATACATTTGGACACACATATCATAAAGGTCAAGACAAAGGTAAAAGGTCAAGGTCAACTATTCTATTAATATATATGAAACTAACTGATGGGTTTTAATGAAATTACTGTAGGCATGCTTATTTGATTTTCCAGGGCAATGTCAATGAAAACAAAAATAATACTCTTACATAAAGGTCCAGGTCACAGGTCAAGATCATAGGTCAACTTTGTACTATTTATTTTACTTTTTACCCAAATGTCTTCATTTTCACAATACAAGTTACTGGTAACCTTGATATCGTATTGCCCAGATCTTGGATAAATATTTTAAAGGGTAAGGTCAAAGCTCAAGGTCAAAGGTAAAAATAGTTTGTTTACTAGTATTTCTTATACTAACTGTTAGATTCTCACTAGCCTTACCATGTATATTCAGAATACCTAGGCCAAGGTCATACAAGAAACTATTCAATTCCATAGGAAAGGGCAAGGTTAAGGTCAAATAAAAGGTCATTATGCTATTTTCTTTACTTTTCATGCAAACTTCACAACATTTGGTGAGATAGTTGCACTTTAAGTGAAAAGAAAAATAATAAATGTTGAGACATATAAAGGTAAAGGTAAAGGTCAAGGTCAACTATTCTATTAATATATATGAAACTAACTGATGGGTTTTAATGAAATTAGGCATGCTTATTTGATTTTCATGTACTCTAAATAATAATAATAATAATCGTCTGGTTACTTATATAGTGCCCGTATCTCCTCCTTCGAGGATTATCAAGCGCTTCACACTTCTTTAATCAACCAGAGACCATTACCCATCTCCCTTGCTCATGGGAAGACAGTAACCGCCGGCTGTATCTCAGAAAAACGTTTCAATCTGAGCGGGGATTGAACTTGAGACCTGTAAGATGGGAAGCAGGCACGCTACCAACTGAGCCAGCCAGACGGCTCTTACATAAAGGTCAAGGTCACAGGTCAAGGTCAAAGGTTAATTTTTATTATTTATTAAAAAAGTTACTCAAATTTTGGAAAACATGGCTATTATGGCTTATTACTTAAATATCATATATATCAAATTTCACATAAATATTGTAATAGTTAAGGTCAAAGGATGGGGTCAAAACAAGAGTATTTGTCATTTACCCTAAACTCCTCCTAGACTGCTTAATGTCTTGTCACCAAATTATACAGGCAAATTCAGTTGGTCAATGCGACGACCATCCAAATATATGTATTTTATTTTAAGTCAAAGGTCAAAGGTCAAGGTCACAGTATATGATCACTATTTGTAATCAATATGTTTTTATATGAACTACACCATATTAATATCGCTAGTTAATATGAACATTCCTGTTAAGCTAACTAAATCCTGGATAATAAATTATAAGGTCGAAGGTCAAGGTCGAAGGTCAAGGGTAAAGTTCGAAATAGGATTTTTACTAGTATTTCCTATTTAATGTAAGATTCTCATTAGGCATATCATGCATATTCGGAATGCCTAAACCAAGGTCATACAAGTATAAACATAATTCCATTTGATAGGTCAAGTTCACAGGTCAACATCAAATATAAGGTCAATATGCTATTTTGTTTACTATTCATGTAAGCTTCACAACATTTGTTGAGACAGTTGTGTGTTAAGGGAAAATTAAAATTTTACTTTTTCAAATCAAGATGAAGGTCAAAGGTCAAGGTCAACTATTCCTTTAAAACCTCTGAAACTAACTGATGAGTTTTTATGAAATTTGACACACTTATTTGATTTTCTAGGGTTACATCAAAGCAAACAAAAATATAATCCTACATAAAGGTCAAGGTCACATGCCAAGGTCATAAGTTAACCTTCATCATAAAAATTACTCAATTATCGATAAGCTGACGACTGTTAGTTGTATTTTACTTAAATATTATATATTTCAATCATATATATATATATATATATATATATATATATATATATATATATATATATATATATATATATATTATAATACTTAAGGTTAAAGGTCAAGGTCAAAGAACAAAAGAAGAGTGTTAATAATCTTCTCTAAACTCTTCCCAAACTGTTTAACCCTGTGTGTACCAATGACATCTTTTGTATTGTAGTCTAGCTATAATTAGACGATTCTGTGGAGTGTATGAAGGATCTGTGGTAGTAAAAAGGGTTAATTAAGATAGTTGAAAGCTTGCTAATTTTATGGAGGCCCATCATAAACTAAATCAAATCGTCTTAACCCTTTACGAGCGGCCTATGCGGTTTATTTATATGTACCGCCCAGCGGGGTGTTTTTAGCCAAAATAGGGCTGTTTACGTGATCATTTTCATGCCTAAATAAGACCCAGAACGTAAAACGTAAAAGTATCTATCCCTGAAAGGGCATAAACAGAGCTTTCGAATGACACCATAACGATCCTTTTATGATGGCTAGTTTTCTTGCAATAACCGTGCAACGCGAGTGCAAAAAGCAGGTAATTAGCCACTTTTCCGATACAATTCCGTATATAGCGAGTGAGAGAGGTAGGAGGGAGGTGAGATTCGTGTCAGTAGGTTCGCCGCGGTGGTCTGGAGCAGTCATACACTCGCTACTCTCCTGCCACCACTTGTCTCTCTCTCTCAGCAACATTACGTGCTGAAATTGCCACTCGAGTTATGTCGAGCGCCGCCACATAGTCCAGCTTTATTTAACTCGACTTAAGTTGCGCGCCGACTTTTAGGGGTTAATATCCAGTATGAAATGAAACTAACAGAACTGTACTGAATGGGTTAAGTATCGTCACCAAATTTTGCTGGCAAATTTGGTTGGTCAATACAACGATTGTCCAAATTTTGTGTTTTTGTTATTCAAAGGTCAAGGTGAATGGTGAAGGTCACAGATTATGTTCACTATTTCTTTTTTATATACAGTATATATATTCTAAATTTGAATTACACCATATTCAAAATGCTACAAAATAATGTTACGCTGACCTTATTGTAGATAAATATTCCAATGGTTAAGATTCAATGCGATCATAAATGTAATTATATACTGTATATATACTGTACTCCCAGGCGGACACACCAACATTCAGGACGAGTGTCTATGCTTTAATCCACTGCACACAGGTATCCTCTATCACGCTGTGGTATAGTGGATTAAAGTATGGGCACTTGTTCTGACTGTCGGTGGTTAAGTCCTGATGTGAGTATAAAAATATTGATTATATATATATATATATATATATACCGGTATATATATATATATATATATATATATATATATATATATATATATATATATATATATATATATACCGATTTTACCTAAGAGATTCGATACTACTTGCAGAATTCTAGGTCGCAGAGTTGTGTATGCAGTTTTCTTTTTTGGTAATACGAAAACTGCACATTTACTTTATTTAAGGCTACTGAGATAAAATAATGGAGACGGAGGCTCCCGATAAGAGTGCTGGAACGGGTTAAAATTGAACGCCGTTGTCCAAGCTAGTGCACTGTCTCTGTAAATAGTACTAGATTCTGCTGTCAAAATAGGACTGGCAGTTAGTGACACAAAGTATTACTCTAACCCCTGTCAAACGGTGATATTTGTAACTTCTACTACCTGGCAGGCGGGCATATTTACCCTAAATGAGCTTCATTCCATGCTCTTTTTCATTCATAAACAAGAGCCAGAGCGTAATACAATTATGTATCCGTGAAAAGGCGATAATAGAGCTTTTAAATGACACCTAAATCACCTTTGTACGACCACAGGTTCTCTTGCAATGATCGTGCAACACGAGGGGAAAATCCCTAAAATACAGTAATTTCCCCAGTTTTTTCCTGGTCTCGCGAGGCCGTGGATGTGGAATGTTGTGTTGGGGACCTCAGTCGCAGCACTCGGTCCGTGCCGAGCGGTCAGAGCCCGCCTATCGTGCTCCCAACGCGGGGACTCTCTCTCAGAGCCGATAATGTGCTCAACATCCCTTCCGACATATATCGGACCACGCAGGGGTGGCCATGGTTCTCTGGCCCGACATATGTCGGGCCCCGCGGCTTGAGTGTTAGAGGTAAGTATTTACAACGACAAATAATTACACTGCGGGAAACACAACAAATCAGATTTCGAGGACAAAGTTATTCACAAGGAGATGTACTGGACGACCCTAATAGCAAAGTTAAATATAACGAAAGAATGACTGTAGGTAAGTTTAGAATTCGAGGGTTTTAGGATTAAGGTGTGGGGCGGGGGGGATACGGATAACGGTTAATGCGGGGGAATGAATCTTAGGACACAGAGATGGATAAGAGATGAGTGATAAGCGTATAAGGCTGTAAATGGGGTGATGTAATTAGGTTCCGAGAGTAGGGAGAATTAACTTTATTCTAACAATGTGAGTGAATGTGGGTAGGCACTGGTCACTTAGCAAAATCTGCAAGTCTACTAACTGAGGGGTTATTTAGACTAGGACAGATATTGTTACGCGGAAATTTACGTTAAGACAAGGTGTGTATTGTTGGACCTTTCCTGCTGAGAGGAGGAGGTTAAATAGTTTAACTTGAATAATGTCTTATATCAGACACAAGGTGTACCCGGTTAAGACGAGATCACGTAGGATCCTCTTTCCTGAATAAAATGTCCTTGTTACCCACGCCGGAGATCCATCAAAGGATTCCTCTGGCTAGGCAACAAGTTATAATAATGATGTCTGAATAACTAGAGTTGTCCTACTTATTTGGTGAACTTAAAACTACGGTGTGTACTGGAGAGGTTGAAGTCAAGAAGGGATCACGTAGGCCTCCTCCTGGTTGACCTTAGGCCCGTCTTCCTCGATCCTGGTCGGTGAGGGGGGAAGGCAGGGTAGCTTTGACCTAATGCGTATCTTAAGCCCCTCTATAGTCCAGTATCCAGGCGGTGATCCTGTGGTGGCCATTTTGTTCTGTGCATTGGCCAATGGGAGCGCCGGCCCGGGTGGTGACGTCATGACAGCCTGGGCCAATGGGTTGCTTTGTTGTGATGAAGTTGGCCCCGGGGCTTCTTTCCTCATCCGGGGATCTGTCTCCTTATTGTGTCCTACATGTTTTGTAGGGGTCACTGGCCCATTTCCTGGGCTGAACTTAGGGGATACTGTTGGATTTCGTGTCCCGGTAGGGCGTTGTATACGTCGCCATTCCGGGACAGCCAGGTGCCAATGGAAATACACCTAACGGGCTTATTGGGCTATCCTTAGTTGGAATTATGCAAGGCTGGTACATGTCATATTTGTAACATATTATGTGGTACCAACACTGTAAAATGCTAACTGAATAAATATTATTATTATTATTATTATTATTATTACGTATTTCCTGTCTGGAAGTCTTCCGGGGGTCCTTTGGTATACTTCCTTGCTCCGGGGGCGTCAATGTAATCTGGGGCACCTGCTTCAATCCTGTAGGTGCACGGGTGTCGCGGGACGTTTCCGTAGTGTCCCTGGAGCTTGGAGATCGTTGGGGGTCCTCTGAAGTATGTAGTGGCCTGGGTGGTGCCTCTCGGTGTTGGAAGGACGTGGGTGGCTCCTGTTGGGCCACAGGCACAGGTATCACACTACCACCTATCGCATAGAAGTCACGTCCACGTGGGTGGAAGAGGTAGTGTTGTTCGGTGTGGGTGGAGGCGAATGGTGCAAGATGTTGGAGGGCAGAGTACCACCTGGTTGAGTGGTGGTTAGGGGCTCCGGCTGGGTGTGATATAATCGTCAGTGTTGCAGTAGTGGTGGAGGTTCTAAGTAGGTAGAGACATTTGTTGAGGCTGTTGACCCTACGGTGTCTATCTCCCATTGGTTGCCAGAACACATATTTTACTCTCATGGTTGCGAAAGAGGTGTGAGGTGCTCGCTGGGTGGGAGGAAGTGAGTGACTGAACACTCCAGGAAAAAGGCTGGCTTTATATTACGTCACATTAATTGACAGGTCAGTCCCTAGTGTATTGGGAGGGTTTGAATGCCTACCTGAACGGGTTACAGTATCTGTAGGTATTATTTCAGAACTGGCATGATCTGTGAGGGTAGGTATGTTGTGGGTATGTGGAGTGGTAGGTGACGTAATATTGGGTGGAGGTGGCGGGTAGGGAATAGTGGGAAGTGAAGGTAAACTTGGGGAGCTGGCAGGGTTGGGTGAAGTATGGGAAATATATTTAGGTGGTGGTGAGATAGTGTGGGGTATGGTCGGTGAGGTAGTGGAAGGGTTGGAGGAGGGATGCAATGGGGCAGAGGATTTTTTTTTTTTTTTTTTTTTTAAGAGACAATGAACGGAGGAAGGTAAAACACAGATAAAACAAAAAGGTCCATGTGCCTAAAGGCATCCTCCATTCATAAAATGTTTGTAACAACTGGATTTAAACATTTGTAGATTGTAAGTTTGTGGAAAGCAATTCGATGGAAGTAAATTCCAAAGAGTAGTAGCTCTGGGGATAAATGAATTCTGATAAGCAGAAATTCTACATTGTGGAGGAGAAAGTGTAAATTCATGGGCGCTCTCAGCTGCCCTAGTTCTACGGGGAAAGATGTGGAGAGGCGGCACAATTGAAGCAAGTTCCTCGGAACAATTGCTGTGAAAATATCTGTAGAATAATGCAAGGGATGCAATGTTTCTTCATATGGATAATGTAAGAAGGTCCTGTGTGATTGCAGGGTTATTGATTAATCTAATAGCTTTATTTTGAATATTGTCCAACTGCCTCAATGCAACCACTCCACTTCCACCCCACAGAGGTGAACAGTAATCCATCTGAGAACGCACATGACTTTTATATATTACGGCCAACTGCTCGTCAGTGAAGAATTCTCGAACTCTGTACAGGAGTCCCAGTTATTTAGAGTCATTCTTAGCAATGCTTCTAACATAATGTGTCCAGCTCAAGTTAGTAGTTAAGGTTACACCGAAAATGTCAATACTAGGGGAAGTGGGAATATTTACATCATTAAAAAATATATGGAAGTCAGTGAGATTCTGTCGGTTAGAAAATTGAATATACTTGGTTTTCTGTGCATTAAAGGAAACTAGATTCTTTTGTCCCCATCCATTAATTCTAGAAAGGTCCTGGTTCAGAGAAATTGCAGTGTTTACTTTTGAATTTATAAGATCGGGTTGGGTGAAAGAATTGGTAAATGTGAAGGAACTGTGGAGTGTTGAGTCATCTGCGTAGGAATGTATTGGATTATGAGTGGTAGATATGAGATCATTGATATGAATGAGGAACAGAGTTGGGGCCAAAACTGATCCCTGGGGAACACCAGCATTTATTGAGTGAAATTGAGAATAAAGGCCATCTACCATTACACATATTTTTCTGTTATGAAGATAAGAAGAAATTAGTGGAACTAATGATGCAAGGCCGTAGTGTGACATCTTCGACAATAAGGATTGATGCCAGACTCTATCAAATGCCTTTGATATATCCAGTGCTATTGTATGTGTTTCATCATGTTGGTCTGTAGCTTGGTTGATTTGATGCGTAAGAAGGCAAAGAATGTCTGCAGTTGATCGACATCGTCTAAAACCATATTGCCTATCACTGATTAATTTATTATTCTCAAGATGCTTAATTATGTGATTATTTAGTATAATTTCAAAGACTTTACCAAGAGTGGAAGTTATAGCTATTGGTCTGTAGTTTGATGGATCTGAAGAGGCACCTTTTTTAGGAACTGGATGGATGTTTGCTTCTTTCCAGGGTACTGGGAAGCATGAGGTGTGAGTACACAGACGGAAATATTTTGCCAATACAGGAGCGAGCACCAAGGAGCAATTCTTAAGTACTATTGGAGGAATTTCATCTGGACAAGGAGCCTTATCTACTGAGAGATTCTGCAAAATAGTTTTGACATGTCTGGTGTGGATCTTAAGTGAGGGAATTTCAGGCGAATTAAAATTAAGTACAGGGACATCTTGATTTATTTCATCTAAGGTTGAGTTGGTGGAGAAAATATCCGCAAGAAGGTTAGCTTTACCTCGTGGGTCACTTACAAGATTGCCAGTCGGAGATTTTAATGGTGGAATGGATGAAGCAGTAGTGAAGTTGGATTTGAATGAGTTAAGAGTAGACCAAAATATTGTGTTATCATTTGGATTATTTAGAAGTGTATGGGCCTGCTTGTGGAGAAAGTTTGATTTAGTTAGGTTTAATACAGTTTTGGCATGATTTCTGATGTTTCTAAAGTAATTAAAGGCTTCATGTGTTTTTGATCTTGTGTATGCATTGTAGGCTATTGCTTTTTGTTCAGTTACTCTAGCACAATTATGGTCAAACCATTTAAGTGAATTAGATCTTTTATTGTACTTTTGATGAGGAATAAAAGTTTCCATTCCAATTTTTACAAAATCTTGTATGTGGCTCAAGGTGGAGTATGCATCATTAGAAAAGAAAGTGGTCCAGGGAATATCAATAAAGACACCTTGAAGACCCTCCCAGTCTGCCCTATCGTAATGCCATTTAGTCACCAAAACAGGTTCAAAGTGGGAAGGTGTGGTAGGTGATAGACAGGTGGCCTGTATCAGACAGTGATCAGAAGATCCAAGCGGGGACCTCACTGTAACATCATAATTTTCTGAATTGGTTGTTAAAAATAAGTCAAGTAGGTGGGAATTATGATTAGGATTATCTGGTACACGGGTGGGTTGGTTGACTAGTTGAGTGAGATTAAATGAGTCTGCAAATAGCTCACATTCAAGACCAGCATCATCAGTCCTGGCTGAATGAGTGAGCCATTCAACATTATGGACATTTGGGGAGGAGAGGGTTTAGTAGGGGTGACAGGTAGGGACCCGTTATTTTGAAAGAGGACAGATGCAGGAAGGGTAGACGGTGTTGGAGTTTAGGGGGTGGGGGGAATGGGGAGGAGTACAAAGGAGTTCAAAGGAAATCAAGCAACAACAGATCTAGTGACCCTTCTAGGAGGTGAGGGTTGGGGAGGTAGGTTGTTGGTGGGGTTGTCGGGGAGAGGTGGAAGGAGATGAAGGAAGAATGGGAAGGAGAGGATGGGTACGGGGGGTGAGGGGATGGGGTTAAGGGAGAAGAGTGAGGAGGGGGAGGAGAGTGGTGAAGGCGGTGGGGGGGACGGAGAAGGGGTAGGGTTGGCGAGATGGAAAAGACGCGGCCCCGGGAGGCCAGAAAAGTGTGTTTGAGTGGTGGGAGGAGGAGAGGGAGGGTGGGAAGCATTTTTGGACACCCGACGGACATGGCCGTTCCATAGCATTTTTGAATTGCCGTTGTGGTTCACGGTAACTTGATATGGGTTTAGCATATTTATGACTGGGAATGGCCCTGTAAATTTTGGTTGAAGTTTGTTAGTGATGGGTAAGTTTGCAATCATGACTGTGTCGTTGACTTTATATGATTTGCGGGCGGGAAGAGCGTGAGTGTGAATGTCTTGACATTCTTGTAGCTGAGATTTGACGTGGGTGATGGTGGGGTGGGGGTCGAGGAAGGGTGCGGGCGGGCTGATTGGGTATCGGTTCGGTAACAAGATGGGGGCGACACCAAATACCCTCGTGGGTTGTAATGCCGTCATCTCGGGGGTGGTGTTTAAACCCCTTTGTATCATCTTAAGCTGGATGGGCCAATTTTGCGTGGCAGGTAATTTGGTTCTGCTTTGGTTATTAATGGAATGGTGACTTCTCTCGCACACCACGTTCCGTTTAAGCCAGTATGGGTAGGAGTGAGAAATGTTCAACCCCATAAGATGAGAGAGTTCGTCCCAGACTGTACCTGAAAACTCGGGGGCATTATGGGCACAGGGTATGTAACGTTATGGGAAGCCCGAAATTGGGAAAAGCATGAGTCAGCATGGCATCAGCAACTACTTTGGCGCTGTGTTTTCTCACAGGAATAGCGCTGAGGAACCTTGAGTAGGTATCAACGAATGTTAATGTTATGCCAGGGTTTTTCCCGGTTTGTATTGGTATCTGGTAGGTTCTACTTTACCCACTCAGACAGGATATATTAACTTACTTACGGGGAGGCAGACCGCCCGGTATTTTCCCCATAACAGTGAAAATCCCACTGAGGGACCGTTAGGAGTCGGAGGAATTTTGGGTTGCCATCAATCGACAGATTATGTTCTAACTTACTGAGCTCAAAATGACACAGAAGCGTCATATAACTTATAATTGAGCAATTTCACTAAGTTCATATGACGCGGTAGCGTCATTTGATAGTTGTGGGCGGAACCGCCATATGATGCAACGTTCCAAAGCTGCTCGTCGGTGTAGCTTTTTCTTTAGTAATATAAGGGGACTTCACTCTAACATCAATTCTGTACACCAATTTCTTCAAGCAGAATCCCCTACTCTCCTTTTTTTGACAGAGACTCAAGTAACATCCACATCTGACACGTCTAGATTTAATTTTCCAGGTTATCAACTGCTCCAAAATTTCAGACCTAAAGGAGGTGTATGTTGCTTCGCAAAATCTGAAATTGCCCTGGAGGAGGTTTCTGGTTTCAGTTGTCCCTATTTTGATTATTCTATATACAAATTAATTTCTGCTGGTAAATTTAAATACATATGTTGCATCTACCGTTCCCCAAATACTCCTCCAGAGCAAAGTCTTTTTGATTCTCTGTCCTCACAACTCAGTGTCCTCAACTTAAATGCTTCTTCTGAAATCACTGTGTTGGGTGATTTTAATGTCCATAATGTTGAATGGCTCACTCATTCAGCCAGGACTGATGATGCTGGTCTTGAATGTGAGCTATTTGCAGACTCATTTAATCTCACTCAACTAGTCAACCAACCCACCCGTGTACCAGATAATCCTAATCATAATTCCCACCTACTGGACTTATTTTTAACAACCAATTCAGAAAATTATGATGTTACAGTGAGGTCCCCGCTTGGATCTTCTGATCACTGTCTGATACAGGCCACCTGTCTAACACCTACCACACCTTCCCACTCTGAACGTGTTTTGGTGACTAAATGGCATTACAATAGGGCAGACTGGGAGGGTCTTCAAGGTTTCTTTATTGATATTCCCTGGACCTCTTTCTTTTCTAATGATGCACACTCCAGCTTGAGCCACATACAAGATTTTGTAAAAATTGGAATGGAAACTTTTATTCCTCATCAAAAGTACAGTAAAAGATCTAATTCACCTAAATGGTTTGACCATAATTGTGCTAGAGTAACTGAACAAAATGCATAGCCTACAATGCATACACAAGATCAAAAACACATGAAGCCTTTAATTACTTTAGAAACATCAGAAATCATGCCAAAACTGTATTAAACCTAACTAAATCAAACTTTCTTCACAAGCAGGCAAATAAACTTCTAAATAATCCAAATGATAACAACATATCTTGGTCTACTCTTAACTCATTTAAATCCAACTTCACTACTGCTTCATCCATTCCACCATTAAAATCTCCGACTGGCAATCTTGTAAGTGACCCACGAGGTAAAGCTAACCTTCTTGTGGATATTTTCTCCACCAACTCAACCTTAGATGAAATAAATCAAGATGTCCCTGTACTTAATTTTAATTCGCCTGAAATTCCCTCACTTAAGATCCACACCAGACATGTCAAAACTATTTTGCAGAATCTCTCAGTAGATAAGGCTCCTGGTCCAGATGAAATTCCTCCAATAGTACTTAAGAATTGCTCCTTGGTGCTCACTCCTGTATTGGCAAAAAGTGTCCGTCTATGTACTCATACCTCATGCTTCCCAGTACCCTGGAAAGAAGCAAACATCCATCCAGTTCCGAAAAAAGGTGCCTCTTCAGATCCATCAAACTACAGACCAATAGCTATATCTTCCACTCTTGGTAAAGTCTTTAAAATTATATTAAATAATCACATAATTAAGCATCTTGAGAATAATAAATTAATCAGTGATAGGCAATATGGTTTTAGACGATGTCGATCAACTGCAGACATGCTTTGCCTTCTTACGCATCAAATCAACGAAGCTACAGACCAACATGGTGAAACACATACAATAGCACTGGATATATCAAAGGCATTTGATAGAGTCTGGCATCAATCCTTATTGTCGAAGATGTCACACTACGGCCTTGCATCATTAGTTCCACTAATTTCTTCTTATCTTCATAACAGAAAAATATGTGTAATAGTAGATGGCCTTTATTCTCAATTTCACTCAATAAATGCTGGTGTTCCCCAGGGATCAGTTTTGGCCCCAATTCTGTTCCTCATTCATATCAATGATCTCATATCTACCACTCATAATCCAATACATTCCTACGCAGATGACTCAACACTCCACAGTTCCTTCACATTTACCAATTCATTCACCCAACCCGATCTTATAAATTCAAAAATAAACACTGCAATTTCTCTGAACCAGGACCTTTCTAGAGTTAATGGATGGGGACAAAGGAATCTAGTTTCCTTTAATGCACAGCAAACAAAGTACATTCAATTTTCTAACCGACAGAATCTCACTGACTCCCATATATTTTTTAATGATGTAAATATTCCCACTTCCCCTAGTATTGACATTCTCGGTGTAACATTAACTACTAACTTGAGCTGGACACATTATGTTAGAAGCATTGCTAAGAATGCCTCTAAAAAACTGGGACTCCTGTACAGAGTTCAAGAATTCTTCACTGACAAGCAGTTGGCCGTAATATATAAAAGTCATGTGCGTTCTCAGATGGATTACTGTTCACCTCTGTGGGGTGGAAGTGGAGTGGTTGCATTGAGGCAGTTGGACAAAATTAAAAAAAAAAATATTAGATTAATCAATAACCCTGCAATCACACAGGACCTTCCTACATTATCCATACGAAGAAACGTTGCATCCCTTGCATTATTCTACAGATATTTTCACAGCAATTGTTCCGAGGAACTTGCTTCAATTGTGCCGCCTCTCCACATCTTTCCCCGTAGAACTAGGGCAGCTGAGAGCGCCCATGAATTTACACTTTCTCCTCCACAATGCAGAACTTCTGCTTATCAGAATTCATTTATCCCCATAGCTACTACTCTTTGGAATTCACTTCCCTCGAATTGCTTTCCACAAACTTACAATCTACAAAAGTTTAAATCCAGTTGTTACAAAAATTTTATGAATGGAGGATGCCTTTAGGCACATGGACCTTTTTGTGCTATCTGTGTTTTTTCCTTCCTCCGTTCATTGTCTCTTAAAAAAAAAAAAAAAAAAAAAAAAAAAAAAAAAAAACGACGCAGTAGCGTCATATGAGTCGGAGGGCGTTAACTGGAGAAGTCAAAATCATACAACACATGCACATAAATAAATGTACCACCAGGGACCAGCAGGTTTTGAAAACAAAAAAATCCAGAAACAATTGCGAATAGGTTAGGAATGAAGGAAAAACAAAAAAAAATCAAAAAGGTCAAAACGGGGTCCTACGGAGCCCCGAAAGTCGATTTTAGAAGAGTAAAAAATTGAAGGCAATAACCCCAAAAAAACATGTTTTTGCGCGCTCACGCGCACATGGTTGGAATTTGAGAGCTTTCAACCATCGGCATGGTTGCGTGGGATACTTACACAGTTCCCCTACAAATCTGAGCCCTCTAGGTGCCATAGGACCGGAGTAATTAACACTGACGCAACGTATGTGATGCTGGGGTTTAGCGTTACATACATTGCCGACGCACTGTTTGCGTCGCTGGGGCTCAGTGGGTTAACAACTTTAATTAATAACTCACTAGGAAGAACAATAGTACTTATTTATGCTTGAACAATGGTTATATAAATATATTAGCCTAGCAAGGACGAGGATCCACGAGGGAACTAGGAATATACTTGTCTCTCTCTCTCTCTCTTACTATGCGCTATACTGTACACCTTAATTCACTGGTGTACGATATACTTTACTTTACACTCTTAGGTACTTTATCTCATCTCTTGTATTAATTATAAGATATATACTCAAGTTCAACCAAGTATCTCCGGTTTATCACTCTAGTATCATAAAATAATGGGAACCACAATACACTTAATCCCATTGGTATACAATAAGACAGAGTCCTAGGAGTGACTCTATTTTTCCTAAGTATTTCATCTGCGTCGCACTGGTGTGAAAATAAGACAGAGTCCAATGAGTGATTCTATTTTTCGTAAGTATTACACCGGGGTAGCACTGGAGTATGAGTTACAGAGATTTTCAGTAACACTCCTAATCTAGCACTCTGAAGGCTGGAGTGATGAGCACAGTCTGGGTAGAGATGAGAGTGATGAAGTCTGGTCGTTTAGTTTCTGTCGAGCCGCTGAGGTAGTCCTGCCGTGTGTATGGTGTAGTTTGGGATTCAGATGGGTTAGTTGGTTTTGGGTCTTAAATGATAGATCCTTAATGTCATGACATAGGGCACTTTCATCGGACTAACACGAGCGTGAGTGAGGACATGTCCTAGGCTAGTATTGCTTGTCAATCCTGACCTTTACAGTATACTAATCGTTGATGAAGTTCCATTTCGGTGCTCTTGATTTAGGGTCTTTAATACAGCGTCTCTATTGTCATGACACAGTGACAAGGTATCGGGCTAATGCGAGGAGATAGTAAGATCATGAACTTACTAATTTAACTCGATCTGCCACTGACCGTTATAAGAGGTTCAAAGAACTCAGGTTCGGTGTTTAGACCTTTTTACTGTAAATGTCCTTGACCATGGTGTTGGACAGATACAGTATGGACTTCTATTTGTAGAGTGCCGTTATTTAGACGGTGTCTCACAAAGCCCGAACTATTGGAATGACTTTTACCATGGCAAGTATCTTTCTATAGTTTTATAGTTCGGTTTTGGCAAAAGAAGTAAGGTGAGGACACGTCCTTGCGGTTATGCTTCTAATACCAAAGGTGCAGTCTATTAGGGATCTTATTATTAAACACTATTCCACGGCATGTGATAATATTGATTACTCAATAGGGAAAAGAACTCCTCAGACTTGAAAGATATTCACCATGGCTTCAATCTTTACTTGAATGGAAGGGTTAATTTTAGGACTTGATTGCTGACATGTCAGTTAATCAAGCTCTACAATTGCCTGCTCTACCTTGGTTTTCGTCGGGGTAGTGACGACTTGGTCTTCTACGTCTCAGGTTAAGTGTGCGGAGGTCAGAAGGTCATAAGTACAGGGGAGCGTATTCTGGGGGGGGGGGGGGGGATTAAGTAGACCCCCTAGAAGTTCGCGGGCGGGTGGGTAGACCTCTGCGCGGAAGATCGGCGCAACTGCTCCTTTGTTGTGTGTCTGTGTTAGTCCTTCTGTTCCTGACTGTACACTATCCTTTTCTTTGTAGCCTCGTGGTTATTGCTGTGTCTCCTTGGTTCTTCTGTTTGAGTCTCCCCTCCTTCTGTTTCTTTTCTTTTCTCTTGTCGAACTGGCATGGTGGTGATTATTAATTCAGGTATTTTATTTCCCTCGTGGGAGTTAAAGCCACGACCCCGTGACTCAACCTGGAAACAAAAGATGTCTCTGTGTCGAGTGAAGGTTGTGAGGGACTCTAAGTATGCCCACCAGTCTATGGAGTGTTGGTCAGTTATTCTGTGAGGGTTTGTGATACTGACAGGAATGATGGATTTTCTGCGATGATGGCTGCTGTCTGTACTTCGTCAACAAAACGGATTTTGTGGAAGGTGTGCTGATCAGCATTCCATTTCACCTTCGTGATGTAGGGTGTGGTCGGAGTTATGGTGATTAACATGTGGTGAGGGCGGGTGCAGGTAGAGGTGGTGGGGAGGTTGAGGATTGAGGGTGATAGAGGTCTTGAGGTTGGGGTAGTCACGAGGTTGAGGGTGGAGGGGGAAAGAGATCCTGAGGTTGGGGTAATTGTGAGGTTGAGGGGTGAGGAGTGTGAAGGAAAGGGTGGAATGGAGGTGGTGTTTGTTTCAGTCCCTCATGATATGCGCAGTGTTGCGAGAGTTTGCATTGGTTGTGGAGTGTGTGAGTTATGTGGATTGTGGGGTTTAGGTATGTGTCTATGGTGGTGGGTGCAGATGGAAGAGAAACGTGATGGGGGTTGAGATATGCATCCTGATCTTGTGTGAACATTTGATCTAGGTGGGAAAATAGGGCTGGTTCCTGAGGATGTGGACAATGAGGGTGAGGATAGGGGGTTTGAGTGAGGATTGTAGGTGGCGAGGTTGGTGGTAGAGTGAGGTTGTAGGGTTAGCGGATGTGGGATGGATGATTTTCGTGGTGGGGTGTTTGGGGAAGGAAGGATGGTAAAAGGATAAGGTTGGGGGGTGCAAGGCAATGTGGGGTTGTCTGACGGGTTGAGGTTTGGGAAGTTGGAGGTAGTTTAGAGGTTGAAGGTTGGAGTTGAGATATTTGTGAGGTTGGTTTGCGTGAGATGCGGTTGATAGGGATAGGCTTATGGGGGAATGGGGAGGGGGATGGAGAGTTTTGTTATTTGGGTGATGGTGGTGAGGAGGTGGATAGTGAGGGGGGTGGACGGATGTGTGCGGGAGATGTCCTTGCCACCAGCACATGACAAGCAAGAATCAACTGTTTCTTTCGCAATTGGGTTGGGTGGTGGGTCCAGTATACATTCTTAAAACATTTTAGCAGTTTAGTGTATCCGAGGTGAATCCCGTTCCCGTGATGCAATATTTGAAACATAGATTTTGCCTCGTCTGGGCTGAGGACCACGTGGCCTGAATCTGTGAAGAGGTAGTCCCCGATTATGATGAGAGAGGTGAAAACATTTGGTTTGAGCCAGTTTGGGCAGGCAGTCAGGTCCCCTGAGTTAACGGAAGCTTTCACCGCGGGGCTAGGGGTTAATGAGGTTAAGGGTGGCTGAGAAGGGTTTGGGAGGGTGGAGGTAGGGGAAAGGGGGGAGGTGGAGGGCAGGCGGAAGAGGGCATCTACGTTTGTATGGAGTTTGCCAGGTCGCTATGCGATTTCAAAGTTGAATTCTTCTAGGGTTTCCCTCCAGTATCAGGGCATTTATTGTCTGAGAGGAGCGGAGCCATTGCAATGCGTGATGGTCAGTTATTATTAGGGTTAGTTTGGCTCCTAATAGATATGAGCAGAAGTGTTGCAAGGCCCATATCATACCTGTTGCAGCATACTTTACTTCTGCTTGGTTGAGGATGCCGACTGGCACATGCCACAACGTGTTCTTTGTTGTCGACTGTACATCGGTGTACAGACGGAATGGAAGATCATAGTTGGGGAAGGCTATGACTAGAGCTGAGGTAAGGGTGTCTTTCAGCGTTTGAAAAGCTTGCAATCTCTCGTCTATCCATTTGAAAGGCTCATCTTTATGTGTGAGGTCATGGAGAGGTTTGGCGATCGACGCAAAACCTCGAACGAAGCGGCAATATTATGACGCTAACCCTAGAAATGAGCGTACCCCTTTGATAGACTGAGAGGGTCGTATATTGCTGATGACTGTTAATTTAGACGGATCTGGGGCGATACCTGACTTAAATATTATGATGTGACCGAGGTACGGGACAGAATCATTGGCAAGTGTGCATTTTGAGGGCTTGAGTTTAAGGCCTGCTTGACGAATGCGATTGAAAACTTGACGTAGGCATTGGAGATGTTGGTGCAAGGATTTAGCGAAAACAATTACGTCATCTAAGTAGGCGAGGCATGTTTCCCAGGTTAAACCGTGTAACACGGAATCCATCAACCTTGAGAAAGTGGCGAGGGTGTTGCATAACCCAAACGGCACAACATTAAATTCAAAATGTCTCCCACAGCTTGTGGAGAAGGCCGTCTTTTGTTTATCTGCTGGTAGTACTGGAACCTGCCAGTATCCAGATTGCAGGTCTAGTGTGGAGAATATCGACGAACCGTGTAATGAGTCGAGTGAGTCGTCGATACGGGGGAGGGGTGTCGCATTCTTAATAGTCACATCATTTAGTTGGCGATCATCGATGTAAAAGCATAGTGAACCCTTTTTTTTTTTTTACAAGGACAACAGAGGAGGACCAGGGGCTAGTGGAGGGATCAATAAACCTTGCGTCGAGCATCTCCTGCACCTGTTTATCTTCCTCTTTACGTTGTAGAGGGATCTTCCGACGGACGGGTTGGCGGATGGGGGGACTGGTAGTGTGGATAGGGTGTTCTAACACTTTCATGTGCCCAATGTTCTCAGGAGTTTGAGAGAAAATATCCTGAAATTCTAGCAACAATGTGAGTAGCTCAGTTTGTTGGTGACGAAGGAGGGGGGGGGGTAATGATGGGGAGGAGGTCGGGAGGGAGGGTGTTGAAGGGGTTACAATGGTGTCGAATGTTTCCAAATCACCCATCAATAGTCCTTTTGGGAGAGTGATGGGATGATTGGAAATATTTGCCACTTACAGGCAGTTAATGAAAGGAGGCAAAAGGGCAGGGGAGGTGAGGCAATGGGAGGAGATGTTGGAGGTAGGAGAGAACACTAGGCGGGCGTCGTCAGGCCTAGAGATGGGCACATATACCTGGTGATGTGGCGGAATGACAATGAGTGATAGCGTCGTTGCTTGGGCAATGATGTGTGGGGAAGGTGGTTGTGGGTGGGGTCACGTTCGGGGTCTAAGATGGTGTGGGCATAAACGTCAGTTGGCGATTTTGGCAATCTATTTGGTCGCTGAGTTGTTGTAATAAATCGAGGCCTAAATAACCGTTGTATTGAGCGTCGTGGGAGTCTAGAAGGACGAATTCATGATTGATAACTGACCCGTCAGGTGAGGAGATGGTAAGGGAGTAAGTCATACCCTGGAAGTGGAGTGGGGCATTCCCTGCACTGATTTATTGCAACGTGGTCTTTTGCAGTGGATCTTATTAATTTTGCAGTTTGCGGTAGAAGTGAGTGTGCAGGCAGGAATGGGCTGCCCCCGTGTTGAGGAGGAGGCGGACAGGGAGCTTGTTTAATTTCAACTGGTTCAAGATGGGGGATATCAATAATGACGACTGGACACCCGCCACTGAGAAGGGTGTCAGGGGTAAATTAAACAATTATGCGACATCAAAGGGCAGGGAGAGGCGTTGTCGGAGGAGGGAGCATGCTTGCCATGTGTGTGCTGAGGTGGGGGGTAT
This sequence comes from Paralithodes platypus, assembly GCA_032716605.1. Classification (NCBI taxonomy): domain Eukaryota; kingdom Metazoa; phylum Arthropoda; class Malacostraca; order Decapoda; family Lithodidae; genus Paralithodes; species Paralithodes platypus. The sequence continues at coordinate 30,911,403 of CM064567.1, read as the reverse complement.
GAATCCTGATAGTTTGGTGAGAGATACTAAGAGTAATTTTGGTTCGGAGGGTGTGAGGGGGTATGTGAAGGATATCTATCTTCTGACTGGGCTACGCAAGCTTGGCTATGTGGATACTATCGATATGGACGGCGCCAACTGGAGTTGCCACGATGCTGATTGAAATGTTGGGGGTTGTTAACCCTTATTTAGCGGCGAGCAACATAAGTCGAGTTAAATAAAGCTGGACTATGTGGCGGCGCTCGACATAACTCGAGTGGCAATTTCAGCACGTAATGTGGCTGAGAGAGAGAGACAAGTGGTGGCAGGAGACTAGCGAGCGTATGACTGCTCCAGACCACCGCGGCGAACCTACTGACACAAATCTCAGCTCCCTCCTCCCTCTCTCACTCGCTACATACTCAATTATGTACTGAAAGTACCGAATTACCTGCTTTTTGCACTCGCGTTGCACGGTTATTGCAAGAAAACTATCCATCATACAAGGATCGTTATGGTGTCATTCGAAAGCTCTGTTTATGCCCTTTCAGGGATAGGTACTAGTTTTACGTTCTGGGTCTTATTTAGGCATGAAAATGATCACGTAAACAGCCCTATTTTGGCTAAAAACACCCCGCTGTGCGGTACACATAAATAAACTGCATAGGCCGCTCGTAAGGTGTTAAAGGGTAACGATTTTGACCCGTATGGAATTATTGTTGGGAATTGTGGTTGCCGGCGTTTGCGTTTGCGTAGTGTTTAGCTTTTTTCACGAGATCGCAAAGTACGCAGAGCACAGTTGGTGGAACAAGGTGTGAATTCATAAAGATCTATGGGAACGACTAGAGGGTTCCCGAATGAATACTGATTCTGAGGCTTGTAATGATGAGTGAAGGGGTTTGTGACGGCATCGGTTGACATGGGGTAGGTGACTTTCGTGGACTAATGGGCCAGTAGCGAGACAGAAAACGGAGGCAGACTGGTATGAGGAGGATCTATTTGGTCGCGAGGGACCAGCGGTTGTTTGGGGTTATGGCTTATGGCGCAAAGCTGAGATGTGGAAAGGAAAGGCACGGTGAGCAACTTTCGTACGATCTTAATGTCTTCGGCAGGGTATGTGACCTCATGAAACGTCAAGTACTGTTTAACAGGAGACGGAAGAATGCGAGTGAGGTTATCAAATACACCTTTGTTGAGGGAGTCGGTACCATGATCAAGATGGGGTTGAACAGCTCAGGATGGACCTCAACAGACTGGGTGAATGGTCGGAGACTTGGCAGATGCCTCCAAACCTGGAAAATTGAAAGGTGATGCATATCGGCCAAACAAACCCCAATTCAGGCTATTCACTATTGGGAATACCTCTGGAAGTGACTGACTTGGAAAAGGATTTGGGTGTTCTGATTAGCAGTGACCTACATTTTTCAAGCAGGACATTGAAGTAGAAAAGAAAGCTCAGAAATGATTGGGTTATATTAAGAGGCAATTTAAGTATAGAAATAAGGAAATAGTCCTCACACTTTACAACGCTGTGATACGGCCTCTCCTGCTGTTCAATTCTGGTCTACAGCACTCAGGAAAGATATTGAGCGACTGAAAAGAGTACAATCTAGGGCTACAAAGCTTATACCATCTCTAAGAAGAATGAGCTACGAGGACCGGTTGAGAGCTCTTGATCTCTTCCCTTCGGAGATTCGCAGACTACGAGGTCAGCTCATTGAAGTTTTTAACCCTTAAAAAGCGGCTCACCACATAAGTCGTATTTAATAAAGCTGGACTATGTGGCGGCGCTCGACATAGGTCGAGTGGCAATTTCAGCACGTAATGTTGCTGAGAGAGAGAGACAAGTGGTGGCAGGAGACTAGCGAGCGTATGACTGCTCCAGACCACCGCGGCAAACCTACTGACACGAATCTCAGCTCCCTCCTCCCTCTCTCACTCGCTACATACTGAATTATATGGGGAAAGTACCGAATTACATGCTTTTTGCACTCGCGTTGCACGGTTATTGCAAGAAAACTAGCCATCATAAAAGGATCGTTATGGTGTCATTCGAAAGCTCTGTTTATGCCCTTTCAGGGATAGGTACTTGTTTTACGTTCTGGGTCTTATTTAGGCATGAAAATGATCACGTAAACAGCCCTATTTTGGCTAAAAACACCCCGCTGGGCGGTACATATAAATAAACCGCATAGGCCGCTCTTAAGGTGTTAAAATACTTAACGGGTCTGACAATGTGGATTATAGCAAAAAATTTAGCCTCAATATGAATGCAACACACAACCATGGCTGGAGATTATAATTCAAAAGGTTCAGCACTAGTGTTTGTGTGACACTTTTTCACATATCAGATCTGTTCTACCTTGAACAAACTTCCCTCCGAAGTTGTAAATAGTTCTTCAGTATAGCAGTTCAAGAAGAGAGTAGATATTATTTTGCACACTCTGTAAAGAGTGTAGTGCACTAAACAGTCTCTCTCCTTCCACCTCGAGTATCTCTTCGGAATGGACCGCAAGGTCTCTGAGATAATAACTATTCCGTGTAACTCCTTGTAGCTCTCTCTTTCTCTTTCTCTAGATGTCACCCAAAATGTCCTTACATACAGTGTGGTCAAAGAGTGGAACAGTATACCAAGGGAGATGATTGATAGCAATTCAACTGACACGTTTAAGAAGAGACTACGATCATCTGATGGAGATTTTATAAATATGAATGAATCAGTAGGTAAGTGTAAAATTCCTTCCAGACTATTTTTGTTTTATATACTCTATAATAACTTTCTTGTGGGCATTTCCTGTCCCATAAGGTTACATTTCATCCTATTTTCCCGTACGGCTTTTTAGCCGAAGAAAGCGGAGGGTGAGGGTGAGGAGAGAGCCTTCTACTTTGCTGTTTTAATCTTCTATAATATACTGTCCCTGTCTAGTAGTATAATGGTCGGACCACCTAGTAGGGACCGCAAGGTCTGTGTGGTCTGAGTATCTGTGTAACTCTGAGTAACTATCTCTCTCTCTCTCTCTCTCTCTCTCTCTCTCTCTCTCTCTCTCTCTCTCTCTCTCTCTCTCTCTCTCTCTCTCTCTCTCTCTCTCTCTCAGGGATCTGTTGATTATCATATTCCATTGACATCGTTATGGGTCTTTTAAATGTTATCTCCAAGTTTGCAGATGACTTTAAGCTTGAAGTGAATGTGAAAGACCCTAAAAGGGCTGAACATCTCAGGATGGATATTACCAGACTGGGTGAAAGGTCTGAGGCATGGCATATGTAACTAAACATGGACAAGTGCAAGGTAATGCAGATTGGCCAAGCAAACTATTCACTATTCAAACTATTCAAAGCTATTCACTATTGGGAATGCCCCTGAAAGTGAATTACTTTTTAAATGGATTTGGGTGTTCTGATTAACAGTGTCCTAAAGTTTTCCAAGCAGTGCATTGAAGTAGAGATAAAAGCTCAGAAATTATTGGGCTACATTAACCTGTACTGTACCAGAGATGGGTTTGACAATATGCATTATAGCAAAATGTTTAGTCTCAATAAGAACACAACTTGCAACCATGGCTTGGAGTAGGAATTGAAAAGGTTCAGCACTAGTATTTGTGGGAACCTTTTTACATACTAGATTGTGTTCTACCTGGAACCAATTTCCATCAGAAGATGTAAGCAGTTTTTCAGTAGAGCAATTCAAGAAGAGACTTGACAGTATTTATCACACTCGGTAATTAGTGTAATGCACTAAACAATGTATCGCCTTCCACTCTGAGTATCTCTCCGGAATGGACTGCAAGGTCTTTGAGATACTAACTATTCCACGTAACTCCTTGTAACTCTCGCTCATTCTCTCAGACACACAAACCCCCTCAGTTTGTGTCTGACACACAAGTAAAGTAAAACTGGACAGTATAAATCTCCACCACCGCCTCCCCTCACAGCCTTTCATTGTGCAGCCCTGTATTGACCGCACATTTTTGGCACCAACTCTTCGCTTCTTGACATTTGCTTGTTTGCCTTAACATGGATAAATGAATCATAATACAACTTTCACAGTGATGTAAAGTTTAATACGTTCCAGTAGGATTATATATTTTTTAGTACGATTGGTAACAATATTATGATTTTATTATGACAAACAAAAGCCTTCAGTTTTCCATTCCGCGGGTTAAAGCATTTCTAAGCATTCTACTTCATCATCGATATACTTATATTTCATTGTGGTTAATAGTTGTTGATGTAATTCCCGGCAATGCTCATGACATCTGCTAAAGATTAAGAGATTCTTAAAAGTTAACCCCATATTTCTCTCTTATGATAAGGTTTTCAAATTATATTTTACACACAAGGACGTTATTATAGGAAACAAAGGGCTAAACATTAAAATCATACTCCTTGACCTCACTATATCTTTCCCAAACTTAAATATGAATATCTGACGATACCATAATTGACAAAACAATAAATATTTGAGTGAAGGTAATTGGGGCTAAGCATCTAATGAACTATAAATTGTTAACAATTCAGCCACTTAATATGTGTTTCCTATAGTTTAGTCGCCCATTCTAATGCAAGTGAGATGCTGATCGATACTTGCGGAGTTAGGCTTCGTTTGATTCAGCCTCTACATTACCGACTGGTCACTTTGTATAAGAAATAAAACATGAAGGTTGCAGTTGGTTCAGTAACCGGAAATATAGAGTAAGTTTGAGATGCCAGTAGCGCGAGTGAGTGTTGGGATGAGATAGGCAACCAACCATTCCAAGTTCAATACAAAGCGGAAGTAGTAGAACAAAAATATAGAAGGCGGGAAGGGGGTGTGAATGAAAAGCTGGAAATGTTATAGGAACCTATTTTCCGATGTGAAAGAGGTTGTGTGTGAGAGAGAGAGAGAGAGAGAGGGGCAAATTGGTGTTTTGGCCCGAAGGCCCTTGAACAATATATTTGGTTTGTAATAGTGTTCTGTTGATACGTCCAACAGCTTCTTACGACTCTTCACCAACACACACACTCTCCTGGTAGTCTACAGCAGCAAGACTGGACTTGCTCCGACTTCGTATAGTACTGCAATTCTCACTACCAATAAATGCCTACAGTGGCCGATAGAGGCGCTGAACGCAATGTTTACCGCAGTGCATTGTGGGAAATTGGCGATATCGCGGACCTATCCACCCTCCCTCTCCTTCAACAATTCTTTATTATCAGCAGTTAGTCGAAATTTATGTAGCTGACACACACTTTGGTCTATGCATACTGTTGTTTTATATATTTTAAAATCACCCATATTAATAAATAGTATATTTATAATGTTTATGGATGGTGTGGTGAGGGAGGTGAAAAGGAGAACTATGGGAAGAGGATTGGGTTTAGTAGGAAAGAATGGTAGAGATTGGGATTTGAATCAGTTGCTGTTCGCTGATGACACAGCATTGGTGGCGGATTCTGATGAGAAACTGCAGCGGGTAGTCAAAGAGTTTGGTGTGGTTTGTGGAAGGAGGAAACTGAAGGTGAACGTCAATAAAAGTAAAGTAATGGTGTGTAATAGGGGAGAGCATAGGGTGAATCTAGATGTGAGGCTGGATGGGGAAATATTGGAACAAGTAGAGTGTTTTAAATATCTAGGAGGAACGATAAGCAGGAGTGGAGGTATGGAAGTGGAGGTAAAAGAGAGAGTGTTTGAAGGAAGGAAGGTTTTCGGAGCAATGGGAAGTATGTGGAAGACGAGAAATCTCGGAGTGAAAGTAAAAAGTGCACTGTATCAAGGAATTGTTGTGCCAACAGTGATGTATGGGGCTGAGACATGGGCTCTGAAGAAAAAGGAGAAAAGAGGGCTGGATGTGATGGAGATGAGCTGCTTGAGGAGTATGTGTGGAGTTACTCGTAGAGACAGATTGAGGAATGAAGAGATACGTAGGAGAGTGGGGCAGCAGGAACATTTGTCAGCCAGAGTGGACAGAAGGGTGCTGAGCTGGTATGGTCATGTTGAACGAATGGGAGATGAAAGGCTTACAAAGAGAATATGTGAGTCAGGTACAAGGGGAGATAGAAGGGCAGGAAGACCCCCATTGAGATGGAGAAACTGTGTAAGAAAGGCTTTGGATGATAGAGGAATGACTATAGATCAGGCAGGGGAAGTGGTGGTGGACAGGAGTGAATGGAGAATGCTTGTGATTAGTTGAGTGAACACGTGGTCATTTGGAGTAAGGGGTCGGGCGCAAGTTGGACTAGATAATAGTCCATCAGGCGCCTGGCCCGGGGAGACGATTAATATGAAAGGTGTGCCTGGAAGTGTGGTGGGAGGGCATGTGGCTTTGGCTCCGCTGCATGTCTGCCTGCCGAGATCGGAACCACTTCGGGTGGTCAGGGGCCGGGGGAGTGCTGGAGCGATCTTGGTAACCCTGGTCTCTGGGTCTTCTCCTGGGTGACCTGGATGTGTGAGAGTTTGTGTTTTTTATCTGTGTTTATTTTTTTGGTTTTATGTTGTTTTTGTGTTTTCCCTGTTCTTGCTCTGTCTTGAGTCGGCTACCCCCAAAATGGGGATTGGGCCTGAGCATATAGATAGAATAGATAGATAGATATTTATAATACAAGGTCAGCAAGTATTTTTGCGCCTATTTTGTTATGATAATTAATCAGCATATAATTATGCTTGTAGTCTTTCTCAGCTGCATATGAACTTTCCCTTTATTGCTATACTATATAATCACACAGTGTTGTCGTATACTGTAAAATTAAAACATGTAGAATAACAAAAAATCAAGATAAAATGTTGATATCTTAGGTGTAGGGTATTGTTGATGTTGACAGTCATAGCTCTGGCGCTACTTTGGAAGCGTCCACCAAAGGTCTCAGGTGAATTCTTGGTATGGTCAATTCTCTGAATCTAGTGTGTAGCCGAGTGATGTAAGAGCAAACCCTTGTATACTTCAAATGGTTGCTGGAACACTGGATCACTGGATACCCTTTTACTTTTCTAGCGAGACTTGATACACTTCTTCTTTCTCCGTTAGCCTCTTGTTCTTATCCTATCCCGTCCTCCGGTTAACTATCTCAACCGGTAACCTGTTATCTGGTACAAGGGCGAGTGAAGTTAAAAGGGCTCTGGATGGTTGACTTGCCAGGCTGCTGCCAAACGTGATCAGCTAAGGAAAACAAAAGGAAGGAGCTGCTGTTGTCTATTGGGGCAGACTTTCAAGTTGGAGCAACATGTCTTGAAGAAAACAACAATGAACAAAAATAGATGCTACCTATATTAGGTAAACAGAGGCAAACAGGAATACAGTATACTTGATGAAGTAAAAGACCAATGAGTAGAAATATTAGTTCTTATTTCTTAGTAAAGCAATAAGCTATTAGCGAGATATGAGTTAGGTATCGTATAGGTTTTCAATAATTGTAGCGAGTTAATGAAATCTGTTTAGTAGTTCCCTTAGGCTCAAGATGGCCAGAAAAGGTATTTACCTGTTGTATGAGGGTATATACGAGATTCTTTATGAGGTCACGGACATCTAGCCGATAGAGCAATAACGTGTATTAAATATATAAACAAGATTAATTTTCGGTCACGGATATGTAACAGAAAGACTCACCAGTTGTATGAAAGACAGGAAACCTACGAGTTGCTGTTTAATTACTTTAGTTGATGAGTTACTGTAAATAGGTAAGGCAAACATTGCAGTGAAGCTGAATTACCATTTTTGTTAAAAGGAAATATACTTATTGCGGAAATATGTATTATGAAGTGATTGGCATGCTAATGTAGCAAGAATATATTTTCTATGGAGAGTCACTAGGAAAAAAAATACTCTAATACAATAATTTCCTTTAAGTTTGTTATTTGTGTATCCCAACCATTAGTTCAACGTTGAATTAAGACAAATATCGAATAACATTCACAGTGGGGCAAATTGTGATGGGAATTCATGATTCCAAGGGATAGAGTTACGGACTTGACCGAAATATTCAAACCCTGTCCGTATATTTGCATTTATCTCAGTTAGAAGTGAGATAATATAAATAATATGGAGAGAAAGTATCCTAAGAAAGAAGGGTATATTAAATATAGTCTCCAAGTTCATGATTAACTGGCATATTATTGCAAACCCATTGGTATAAGATTGTTCTATATTATATAACAAAAATAATAGTAAAATACGAATAGGATAATAGTCACCTCACACATTATAACAGCTTTATCATTGACACAAATACAACTCTGTTAATCTTGTATTATACTGTAGTTACATTATTACGATAATTCCAGATATAGTTCCCTGTAATTACATTTAATGTCATACACCAGAGAGCCTCTTGAGTGGATGATCCAAAATTCCCGAGAGTTGTGATCACACACTCACTCCTCGTCTTATTTTTCTCTCACTCTCTCTCTCTCTCTCTCTCTCTCTCTCTCTCTCTCTCTCTCTCTCTCTCTCTCTCTCTCTCTCCTGCTTCTCTCTTTATTTCCCCATTATTATCTTTCTCTATTTGTTTTAACTTCCGAATGTTGCTTTTGATAAGTTTTCTCCCTTTTGTTCCCTGGCTTCCAACCAAAGCCTTGCCTTACTTGACATTATTTGCAGTTCTGTCGTATGTATACTGCAGAGAGAGTCACAGAGTGTTTGTGGAACATCTATAATTAAGTTCAAGTAAAATCAACCATTATATAACAGATAATATAGTGAAATTAGACGAGTCGCTGCCGATAATTATATTATACTTTACAGCACGAGGCGTTTGTGGCAGTTGGATCAAAAGATGCTTTGTAATGCGGCACAAATCAAACAATAGGGTGATTTGTTGATGAGGTAATGTAGTCTGATTATGCATGTAGTGAGGACAACATGATATCTGATAAATACACATATCTTGGTAATGAGATTCATAACAGAAGTCACGATTAATATCATCGGCTTGGCATATAATTTTCTAAAACAAAGTGGATTGCTAGGCAGATCTCTGTGCAGGGGGAGAGAAGCCTTCAGAAACTGGTGTTCCCCTTATTATACAGTAACATAACGATGCAAATCAGAATAATCCTAATTATTGGGGTAGGATAAGGATCATTGGTTACCAGTGATTCGAGGCATAAACTATTAGATGACAGGTTCTTGAGTGTCAATATCAGCCACATGGTCATGTAATGTTTTGGCTGAAAGCGACCCTGGTAACAAAAAAAATGTTTCTGTGTATGAAGGAGACAAAAGGCAAAGCTGCCTGTAATATGTGCTTTCCCCCCCCCCCCCCCCCCTATACAGGGACTTTTTATAGTGGAAGAATAGGACTGTAAAGTAGAAAGCTCTCTCCCCACCCTCTGCTACCGCCGGCCAAAAAGCCGTACCGCAAAATAGGCTGAAGTGTAAATTTATGGGTTAGAAAATGCCCACAAGGAAAGTGTTTATATAGTAGACTATAGGAAGAAATTGGTTTGAAAGGGAGATTACACATGCCTACTGATTAATTCATATTAATCCAATCTTCATCAGATGATCCTCCAATCTTTTCTTAAACGTATCAATTGAATTACTGTCGACCACATCCCTTGGTCAACTATTTTACTCTTTAACCACCTTGTATGTTAAGAAATGTTGTGTCACATCTAAGAATACCTTTTTCTATTAATTTTAATTCGTTTACCTCAGGTTGCAGCATTGTTATTAATCGTGAACAGTGCACTGATATCTACTCTATCAAATCCTTTAGGTATCTTAAATCATTCGATAAATTGGCCTCGCAACCTCCTTTTATTTAGCGAGAACAAATTTAGTTTCTTTAATCTTTCATAATATGACTTGTTTTTCAGAGGGGGAATTAGTTTAGTTGCTCTATGCTGTACAGATTCGATTTTGTTAATGTCTTTCTTGAGATATGGGGACCAGAACTGAACGCCATATTCAAGATGGGGTCTAACAATGCTATTGAATAACGGCAAAATGTGTTCGTTTTTATAGGTAAATTTTGTTTTAATAAATCCCAAGGCTTTGTTAGCTTTATTTGCCGCAGCCGCACATTGCTCTGAGGATTTTAGGTTTTCTTATAGTATAACTCCGAGATCATTAACCTTAGAGTCTGCTATTATTGGTTGACCTTTCATTTGATAATCATACTTATTTTGTTTTTATTTGTTTTACCAACGTGCAAAATTTTACATATGCTTTCATTAGTTTATTCAAGTACATTGGGGTTTGTAATTGATAATAATGTTAAAGAACGAGGTGTTACTTATTTCTATAGGTTCAGGAACTAGTATAGCGGTCCTTAGTGATCTTGGCCCCATTCTATGCTCTTTCCTCACACTAAAATATTACGCTTTCCATAATGCAGTTGGGTCTGAGTACATGATTAGATTGATATCCAAAATTCGAAAATAGATATTAATCGTGATCGTGTACTCAACCATTAACTGTGTTGGTGGTGTAATGGTTAAGGTACTTATGTTCTGGGTGTGGTGTCCCGAGTTCGAATCCCGGGAGGGCCATATGCTTTCATTAGTTTATTCAAGTACATTAATGTTAAATAACGGGGTGTTAATTATTTGTCAACATTAAAGGGTATTTGCCACTTTTCTGACCAATCCACTATTATGCTGAAGTCGGACTGCTGGCTATTTCTGTGTTCTTCACTCAAGACCATGTTCCCTATTTTTGTATCGTCAGCAAATTTGGAAATAAACTTATTCAGACCTACATTAATATCATTATATGATAAATAAAACAGGAGCAAGGACAGATCCTTGAGGCACACCGCTGGTAACAGGCACCCAATCTGATTATATACCATTAATAACAACTCTTTGCTTTCTGTTTGCAAACCAGCTTTTAATCCATTGATATATATACAGTATTACCCTTTATTCCGATAATTTCTAATTTGTCTAATAATTTATTGTGAGGTAACTTGTCAAACGCCTTTTGAAATTCTAGGTAGACTATGTCAAGCGCCTTAGTTGAGTCATTAAGAGTAAGCAATTTATAATAACATTCGAGGAGGTTGTTAGACACGATTTTCGGGTCCTAATTTGTTTTACTATCCTATTATAGACAAGGCCCGGGATGTCTTGTTGATATTTAATTGATTTAATTTACATAATACTTCACTTGCGCTGATATAAAAGTTTCCTATTTCTTGCGTTGTTACTGCCCTATGTTTTGTATTATTTTTTACTTCGTTTGTAAAAACAGAACAAACATATTCGTTAAGTGAATTTGCAATATCTATGACGGCTGTCACTATTTGATCATCTCTAGTTAATGGGCCTATTCCGTTTTATATTTATCTGTTATTATTTATCTAGCTATAAAAGATGCTTTGGGTTGTCGGTGTTGTTTCAGGCAATAGATACTTCATAATCACGTTTAGTGGATCTAATCAGTTTCTTAACATTTCTTTTAGAAAGGTTGTATCATTTATTTACTTGGTCATTGGAACAGTCATTTTTGTTATGCTTGAGCATTTTCTGTCTATTTATTATTACATTACAGATTTTACTGTTGAACCATGTTTTGTTTTGTTTTTATTTTCACTCGTGCGTTTCACTTTTGTTGGTACATATTTGTTCGGTGCCATCATAAACATGTTCTTAAACTGTTCCCACATCTCATTTATTTTGTTATTTGTATCTAGCCGTGAGTGTATGTTACACAGTGCTTGTCTAAGTTTGTCAAAACCATAATTTGTTTAATCTGGTACCAGGATTTTTTTGTTCTCAATAGTATAGCTGCAATAAACATCGAACCTAATGATTCTATGGTCGGAATTTGACAGATGTTCACCTACCTCTAAATTAGTAACTAAATGTTCATAAGTAGTTATGACAAGGTCAATAATATTATGTTCACCGTTTCACGCATTGTTTCCTTTAAACACAGATAAAATTAATTTTCTTCTATGAAATCAATTATTTTGATTGAATTAGCAGTATTTCTTGTGACAAGATTCCATTCTATATTAGGGACATTATAATCGCCTAGAAGAATACATTAATTTTATCCGAAAGAGTATTATATATCATATAGTAAAATATTACATCGTCACTATTGTTGTAGCTTGGTGGTTTGTAAGCTGTTGTAATATGAATCTGCGTGTTATTGATTTATTCTGGCTCAACTTAGATTACATGTACATGGCCACACCTCCGTCTTTCTTTCCATTTGTACGGTCTTTATGAATACGTTTGTAGCCATTATAATTGTATTCGGAGATTAGGTCTTTGTTATTTAAATCAAGATGAGTTTCGGTGATGCTGATGATATTAGTTTGTTCAGTTAATAGGAGACACCGTAATTAATTGATCTTATCTCTAATAGATTAGGCATTGAAAGATATTATATTAATGGAATTGTCAACCAATCTGTGTTTAAAAAACCTGACCGGAAGTCTTGGCCGAAAGTTGTGCGGCCTTTGAGATAGTTGGAGGGTAATTACTGATGGATTGACCTGTGATGGGGGGGGGGGTCTATCCTCGCTAAGAATGGAAGTATTGTTGATCTGGGTGGATTTTACTGAGGCTATAATTTTGAGGGTCACAAAAGTATTATGGCGAGGGGAAGGAGACGCTGATGGACTATGGCAATACTCAGATGAGTGAATTCTGAACTCAATACCACTTTGTTTAGGATTTAACTCATGTATCCAACTCCATTGTCTGAAAGATGAACACCATTCCTCTTATACAGGTCTGGTTTTTGCCTCATAATTCTTCTAGTTGTGTACATAATGCACCTTTTTGCTTGAACAAATAGCCTGGATTGCATCATTTATTTCAGTGGCTCGGTTCTGACTATACAATCCTGACATGAGTCTTGGTACACGACTCAAAAGAGAGAGAGAGAGAGAGAGAGAGAGAGATAGAGAGAGATATTTGATTTTGATTTTGCCCCGAGGGGCGAGTTTATTGAGCAGCGCCCCCCATCCTGTGAGGGGACAACCACTAGTAAGGCGATACATACTGCTCAAGAGAGAGAGAGAGAGAGAGAGAGAGAGAGAGAGAGAGCTAGATAGTTACATAGCTTACTTGTTGTGTAGAATAAAGACTGAGAAAATCGAACAAACTTGGGTTAGAGAGTTGAACAGAATAGGGGTGGGACTGTGTTGCAAGGCAGGTACCCCCACTTTTCGTAAGATAGGAGGAATACACTGAGAAAGTTATGAAGAATGGTGATTATTGTAATAGCGGTAGAAGAGTGAAAGAGATGCAACATTGCAGGGTGTACAGAGATATTCTAGGGAATTAGTAGGAGGAGGAGAATTGACGAAAAACGTTTGATTCTACCCTTCCGAGAAATACGGGATGGGTTGAACCTCCCCACACATGCAAACAATACTCGACATATGGTCTCATGATCTCATTACGGATCAATGCTTGTGACTATCATCATGTACCTAATAACTATGACATGAATATATTATAGATTGTCTTTCTCAAATCCTTCTCAGCTTCCTTACCATTGTCAAACATTTCTTACACTTATTATCACCTTGATGTTCTCCTATCAAACATGTCTTATCCATTTCCTTTCCTCTTACCAATCTTCTCAAACATGTGAATTACCTATCCTCATTTCTTAGCTCTTGTTTCTTTGTCTTCACACTTTACACTTTGTTTAAATTATGTCTCCTAAGCCCTCCCACAAAACGTTTTTCACAATGCCCCTTACACTTGCCAAGGCTCTAGATATGCGTGTCATAAAAGGAGACTAAAGAGGTTCGGTCGCCTGGGTCCACCCGGAATAAATCCGTAGCAAAACAAAAATTAACAATCAGCTTTGGACACGGACGGACCTGCTGTTGACGAAAACTGACCGGACAACATGGACTGCTTAAGGATTACCACATGGAATGTAAGAGGCATGAATGATGACACAAATGAGAGAGAGGTTCTGCAAGTGTTAGTGAATGCCAGGCTGGATGTATGCGGAAAGACTGAGACCAAATGGAAGGGTATATATGTGAAAGAATGGGAATGTGGAATAAGTGTGTGTGCTGGAGTGTATGAGAATGAGATAGCAAAAAAAAGGGCGTGTTTGTTTGTAAGTAACAAGTGGAAGGAGCGTGTAAGGGACTATATGGTTATGTGGGTGCAAGGAATGTGTGAGTGAGAATGGAAGTAGGAATACAAACGTGGGTGGTTGTTGTGTGTACAGAATATGCTCCGACAGAAGATACACCTGAGAGAGAGAGAAAGAGGAATTCTGGCTGAATGTTGAGGCGTGCCTGGATAAGTTTGGCAAGGGCGAAAGAATATTTCTGATTTGCGATATGAATTGGAAGGTGGGTGATAGTATAGTAGAGGGGGTGGTGGGAGGGTGTGGTATTGGAAGGTGGGTGATAGTATAGTAGATGGGGTGGTGGGATGGTGTGGTATTGGAAGGTGGGTGATAGTATAGTAGATGGGGTGGTGGGAGGGTGTGGTATTGGAAGGTGGGTGATAGTATAGTAGATGGGGTGGTGGGATGGTGTGGTATTGGAAGGTGGGTGATAGTATAGTAGATGGGGTGGTGGGTGGGTGTGGTATTGGAAGGTGGGTGATAGTATAGTAGATGGGGTGGTGGGAGGGTGTGGTATTGGAAGGTGGGTGATATTATAGTAGATGGGGTGGTGGGAGGGTGTGGTATTGGAAGGTGGGTGATAGTATAGTAGATGGGGTGGTGGGAGGGTGTGGTATTGGAAGGTGGGTGATAGTATAGTAGATGGGGTGGTGGGAGGGTGTGGTATTGGAAGGTGGGTGATAGTATAGTAGATGGGGTGGTGGGAGGGTGTGGTATTGGAAGGTGGGTGATAGTATAGTAGATGGGGTGGTGGGAGGGTGTGGTATTGGAAGGTGGGTGATAGTATAGTAGATGGGGTGGTGGGAGGGTGTGGTATTGGAAGGTGGGTGATAGTATAGTAGATGGGGTGGTGGGATGGTGTGGTATTGGAAGGTGGGTGATAGTATAGTAGATGGGGTGGTGGGAGGGTGTGGTTTTGGAAGGTGGGTGATAGTATAGTAGATGGGGTGGTGGGAGGGTGTGGTATTGGAAGGTGGGTGATAGTATAGTAGATGGGGTGGTGGGAGGGTGTGGTATTGGAAGGTGGGTGATAGTATAGTAGATGGGGTGGTGGGAGGGTGTGGTATTGGAAGGTGGGTGATAGTATAGTAGATGGGAGGGTGGGGTATTGCGTCAGAGGTAGATGGGAATGGCAGTGGATTTGTGGACGTATGTGTGGAGAGGAGGCTGTTGATAGCCAATACCTTCTTCCAACACAGAATGATACACAGGTACACATGGAAAGTGGAGTGGAGGAGGGAGAGAGAGACAGTGGAACGAAAGTCACTGATTGATTATATAATTATGTGTGGTTGAAAAAATTAAGACTTTTGTGCTAGATGCTGGGGTATATAGGGGTATTGAGGGGGGTGGGGGGTCGTATGAACATTATGTAGTAGTAGCTAAAATTAGGATACAGGAGAAGTGGGTGAACTGAGCTAGAGGGAGGCGGGAGAGAGGTGGAATGGCGAAGAGGGTGGAGAAGTTAAAGGAGGAGGAGTTCAAGAGAGCAGTAGAAAGACCAATAGGTAGTTTTAACTTGAAAGGTATGGAGGAAGTGGAAGAGGTGAGGAAAGTGTTTAAGGAAGAGATGTGAGCAGGATGGATTTTGTTCTATGTGGATGAGGGAGACAAAAGGCAAAACTTCCTGTGACGAGTGCCTCTCCTAGAGTTGAAAGAGTGACAGGGCTTAAATCAAGGAACCGTCGAGCCAAAAAGCCTGGACACACGGAGTTTGAAGCGATTTAAGTCATAGTATGAAAGAAAGATGGATTAAGGGAGAGAGTTCCAGAGGTCAGCTGTTGAATAGAAGAAAGATTGGGAGTATCGTTTCACTCTTGAGTAGGAGAGTTGCACAGAGTAGGGGTGGGACTGTTTTGCAAGACCCGTACAACGTAGCCTACGTAGAGGAGGTGGTATACATGAGAGATTGCTGAGGAACACTGACTATTGTGTTAGCGATAGAATAGAGCGAGAGATGCAACATTGCGGCGAAGAGAGAGATATTACAGATAGTCGGTGAATGGACGGGAGTTAATGATACGAAAGGCTTTCCTTTCTACTTTGTCTAGAACTGCTGTGTGAGATGATCCTCCTCAAACATGTGAACAATACTCAATACAAGGACGCACTGTGCCCCTGTACAGAGCAAGAAACTGTGCAGAGATAAA
This sequence comes from Paralithodes platypus, assembly GCA_032716605.1. NCBI lineage: Eukaryota > Metazoa > Arthropoda > Malacostraca > Decapoda > Lithodidae > Paralithodes > Paralithodes platypus. The sequence goes on along the minus strand of CM064567.1, from coordinate 30,895,241 downwards.
GAACCCCTTGGGAGGCCGCCTTAGCAAGCCTTAGCAAGACTATATACTGTGTATATATATATATATTGTTACGTATCTCGATTAAGAAGTGGTTAACGTGATGAAACTAGACCAAACAGACAATATGAAAAGGTATCAGACAGCTGAAGGCCAATAGAACTTAAAATGTTAAAGTTTGTTATGTTGTTACTTGCTTTCCTTTTAGCTGTTGGGACTATTTATCCTTTATACTCTGATACACTACAATTATGATCAATCATGAAACTATTTCAAATCATATAGAATGATTTCAAGGTTTATATTCAGTAGGCTATAATATAAGAATAGAAAAAAAGCTTTGTATGATCGTAAGGACTTTTAATGAATCTTGATTAGTATTAAAATATAAATATTATTAAGATCTTTGATATATATAATTCATTCAGTTCGTTAACCTTTTAAAGATTTTAATGATTTACGGTGCTCTTATTCTCTTTCCTCGTTATTCATTGATCATTGTCCTTTTTACGTATCCTATAATTATCATTATCATTATTATTATTATTATTATGTTAGCCTATTAGTTATTCTTATTCTTTCTTATTAATGCAAGACTTTAATGAATCAATAAAATAGATCAGGGAATATAACAAAGTCAAATATAAAAGGGAATTGCATGTATAAAACAAATAGAGTATTTAACAACCACACAAAACATTAGGTGATTATGAAGGAAATTAACATCCCGACACTAACTTACGGAAGCGAAGCATGGACGTTCGGGAAGAGACTTAGACCAAGAGTGAGAGCGGTGGAATTGAGTTACTTGAGAAGTGTGTGCGGAGTTACATGGAGGGATAGACAGACGAATGAGGAAGTAAGAAGGAGGTGTGATGTGGAGGTTGATGTGCTGGAAAGTGTGAAAAGGAACAACTTGAGATGGTTCGGCCATATGGAACGTATGGAGAGCGAGAGATTGACTAAGAGGGTGTACGAGAGCGAGGTGGAAGGACAGAGAGGGAGAGGTGGAAGGATGGAGTGAGGAAGTATATGAATGAAGGTGGTGCTGGTTGGGAGGAGGGGCGTCGACTGACTGGGGACAGAGGTGCATGGGGGTGGTTCGTTCGTGGCCACCTCTTCGGGGATTGCGGCGTCAGGCAATAGATAGATAGATAGAACATTTAGTATTTCAGGATCGTTTCGTATTCGTTTCTATCTTCACTTTAATTATATAGAATCAAATAATAGCTTAGTTTGCTTTATCATAGCTTTAAATCACAATACAATTTAAATGGACTCACAACAATGCTTAATCACTAATGAAACAATAGTATTACATCAAATCATATAAGTAACTTTAGTATAATGCCAAACAGATCAATTAGTTACTATATCAAATCAAATCTCCAATATTCAATATCCAATCACAAAATTATATCTAATCACAAATTTTATCTTCAATCACGAAATCCTTAAATCAAACAGGCTACGTATTTCCGACATACATACCTCTAGTTATCTAACTGTCACGAGTTCACTCACGAACTATCGAGTAGTGGTTCCAGCAATGCACTAAAATAAAATAAAAACCTATTATACAAGCCAGTTAACCCCTGTCAAACGGGGATATTTGTAACTTCTATTACTTTACAGTGAAATTAGATGAAGCCTACAACAAGTTCAACGTCCTCACCATGAAGCTGGAATCACTCCAAGAGTTTGTAACACTCAACGTTGGAGTACCACAAACTTCAATTGTCACCGCAACTCCAGCAGCCACCAACGCCCCAACGTCAACTGCCAACAATTCAACGCCTACAGTAGCCACTTCAGTTGATGTTTCCGATACTCAAGATACAAATAGTGACTCTCTTCCCCCTCAAGACAACTTCCGTGTCGTGAGGAACAACGTTTGCCCCAAGACCAGGAAACACATACCGATTACCGAGTGTCAAAACCGTTTCCAGATACTCACAGACTCAGATGACGAAGAGGAAATAGAAGAAGTCCGGCTCGTGGGAGACTCGATGATACGTGGTCAGCTCACAGAGTTTTGCGCCAGGGCACCTAAGACCAGGAAGCGTTTTTGTATCCCTGGTGGTGGTGTGGACGACGTAGTTGCAGCAGTTGACGAAGTATCAAAGCTGGCCCCTGCTAATACAATGTACGTAATCCACGTTGGATCCAACGATGTACAGCGAACCCGGTCGGAAGATTTGCTTTTAAATTACCAGCAGCTGATCAAGTCGTTTAAGGAGAAGTCATCAAGGATCATCGTCTCAGGAATCGTCCCCCGGCTCGGTGTAGAGAGCCGATTTTACAACATAGCCACCAGCACAAATCGTTGTCTAGCAAACATCTGCAGGAAGGAGAACGTGCGATTCGTCGACACCTGGGACAATTTCTACTACGATGACTATTTGTTTTCGGACGATGGAGTTCATCTGAACCAGGTGGGAGCAGCACGTTTTGGGCGTCTTCTCAACGATGCGGTGACGCATTTTCGGAGAAGAAATCGACTCAGCACAGGACAACCAGGAAGGAGGACCGAAGACAGCGAGGACGGCAACCTACAAAGGAATTAAATACTAATCCGTCAAGAACCGCAAATTTGGATAAAGCTCCACCAACACGACCCAAATTCAAAACCGCCAGGGATAACGACCGAGGACCGAGGACAGCCATGAATGTAAATGTAGATCCGACCAGAACCAAAAATTCGATGAAAGAACGTTCTGTGAGTTCTAAAACCGCAACTTTAAAGGTTTTCTATGCAAACGCTCGTAGCATACGCAATACATTTTCAGATTTAGAGGAACTAGTGTTTACAGAAAATTATGATGTGATTGGCATAACAGAATCTTGGCTCAATACAGAAGATAGAGACTTTTTAGCAGAGTATTCACTTCCCGGTTATGTAATGTTTGAGAAAAGCCGAATAAATAAAAATGGAGGTGGCGTTTTATTTTATATCAAAGAAAGTCTTAACCCGACCCTCGTGTCAAAACCTCAAATTGTGAACTTTTGTGCTAATAAAGAATAATAAAGGTACAAAAATAATACTTGCATTAATATACAGACCTCCAGCTCAATCAGTGCAAACTGACCGAGAAATTTATGAACAAATTGCAGATGTAAGTAACTCACAAGATACCGTAATCTTTGGCGACTTTAATTTACCTGTGACCAAGTGGGGCGATACTCTTACTTCACACTCCGGACATGACTTGTATACGAACTTGCAAGAGAGTTCGCTTTATCAATTTGTTCGAACGCCGACCCGTGGTAATAACGTTCTTGACATTGTACTTGCAACAAAAGAAGAATTGATAGAGAATTTGAATGTTGGTGATGAATTCAGTAACAGCGACCATCGTACGATAACTTTCACTTTAAAGTTTACTAGTAACGAACCAAATAGTAGCATCGAAAAAGTCCCTAATTTCAAGAAAGCAAACTTCCATAAACTTAGAGCTATGTTTAAAGAAACTGACTGGAGCTTTTTAATTAACAATAACGACATAAATACATCTTGGAAGTTATTCGAAACCACTTACGTAAAAGCAGTGCAAGACTGCATACCATCGAAAATACGGCTTCCAGGCCATAATAATAAGCCCAAATGGTGGAATAAAGATATTTCAAACTGCCTGCTTGCTAAAAAATGTGCTAATGATAGATTAAAATCCTCACAAAATGACGAAGAACGGGTGAAATTTGTAGAGCTACGACGCAAAGCCAAAAAGTAAATTAAGCAGAGTAAAAAGACCTTAGAGTTACATATTGCGAATCAAAGTAAAACAAACCCGAAAGAATTCTATAGTTATATCAGAAAGAAAAAAGTAGTTACTTCAACTGTTGGACCGTTAGTCGATGAAAATGGAGAATACACCAAAGACGAAGTACAAATGAGTAATGCCCTCAATACCTTCTTTGCATCAGTTTTTACAACAGAAGACCTCAGTGATGTCCCTACACCATCGCCGATTCAGATTGATAATTCAGATGTTCTAAGCAATATCACCGTTACAGAGAGAGAAGTATTGAATTGTTTAGATAAACTCAAGGTAAATAAAACGCCAGGACCAGATACAATCTCGCCTAGAGTTCTAAAGGAAGCTAAGGATGAGCTCTCCAAACCACTGACATTACTATTCAATAAATCCTTGCAGTCTGGAACTATACCTGATCAGTGGAAGCTAGCCAACGTAACACCGATATTCAAAAAAGGCAGCAAATCCCTACCCAGTAACTATCGTCCAATTAGCTTAACCTCAGTTGTCTGTAAATTGCTAGAAACGGTCATACGAGACAGACTCGTAAATCACTTAGAGGAAAATAACATACTTAAAGATGCTCAACACGGCTTTCGTAAAAAACATTCCTGTTTAACAAACCTCTTAGACTTCTTCCACGATATTCTCAACCTCTACGATGAGAGTAAAGCTGTAGATATTATATACCTTGATTTTCAAAAGGCCTTTGACAAAGTTCCCCACAAACATTTACTGCTAAAACTAAAAGCGCATGGAATACAAGACGGTGTGTTGAAATGGATAGAAAATTGGCTCAGCAACAGAAAACAAAGGGTAGTCATAAACGGTAAGGCATCTAAATGGACCAATGTAAGTAACGGGGTACCCCAGGGATCGGTACTAGGACCAATTATCTTTCTAATTTACATCAACGACATAGATGAGAGTCTCACCTGTACAATCTCAAAATTTGCTGACGATACAAAAATTGCAAATAGCGTACTCTCAAAAGAACAAGTTGACGATATGCAACACAATCTAGATAAATTGTCATGTTGGGCCCAATTTTGGCAAATGAGTTTCAATGCGGATAAATGTAAAGTACTACATGTCGGATACCTAAATGAGAAAGCAAACTATTCGATGAATGGCACTCAGCTTAAGAATGTAAACAGAGAAACCGATCTGGGAGTAACAATATCGAGTAACCTAAAACCGAGTCAACAATGTTCAGAAGTTGTTAAGAAGGCAAACAAAATAATTGGCTTTATAGGCAGGTCATTTGAGCATAAATCCAAAGAAGTTACCCTAACCCTTTACAATTCCTTAGTTTGCCCACTTCTGGAATACTGCGTTCAATCCTGGTGCCCTTATTACCAAAAAGATATAAACAAGCTAGAACGAGTTCAACGTAGAGTTACCAAAATGATACCTAGCCTAAAGAACAAACCATACGAAGAGCGTCTTAGAGAATTAAATCTATTTCCTTTAACCCAGCGCAGATTAAGAGGTGACTTAATTCAAGTGTTCAAAATCATCAAAGGCATCGACAATATGAACTGTAGTAAGTACTTCACTATCGACCAATCTAATTACACGCGGGGAAACGGTTGCAAAATTATTGGTAAATCTTTTAACTTGCACGAATCTAAGAATTTCTTCTTCAATCGAGTTGTCAACTTGTGGAATGGGCTTCCCCGAAACGTTATAGACTGCATCACCGTTGATTCATTTAAACTCCGCCTAGACAAATATCTCTCATTAAACCCGCGACTGACTGCGTTTGTAAATGAATAACTTTATTTTATCCCCCCCTCAGTTACTAACCCATCTGTCCTCTACTAACTTCTTAATCCTGCCACGGACATTAGTTCCAGGGCAGTAATTCCCTTTCCATTGTTCCCTTACCAACTCTAAACCACTGTTTGGACACTTGATCCTCAGTGTTTTGGAGAACAAGCAACCTAGAAGGGTCACTAGACCTGTTGTTGCTTGATTTCGTTTGTACTCCTTTGTACCTGCCTGGCGGGGATATTTACCCTAAATGAGCTTCATTCCATGCTCTTTTTCATGCATAAACAAGAGCCAGAGTGTAATTCAACAATGTATCTGTGAAAGGGCGATAATAGAGCTTTCCAATGACACCTGAATCACCCTTGTACGACCACGGGTTCTCTTGCAACGATCATGCAACCCGAGTGGAAAAACCCTAAAGTACGGTAATTTCCGTAGTTTTTTCCTTGTCTCACGAGGCAGTGGATGTGTAATGTTGTGGTAGGGACCTCAGTCGCGGCACTCAGTCCATGCCGAGCGGTCAGAGACTGCCTATCGTCCTCCCAACGCGTGGACTCTTTCTCAGAGCCGATAATGTGCTCAACATCCCTTCCGACATATGTCGGGCGCCGCAGGGGTGGCCATGGTTCTCTCGCCCGACATATGACAGGCCCCGCGGGTCTCGTCTCCCCCACACTGCACTTCTCCCCAGCCAAGAATGTACTGATTTTAATTCTCGAATATCTGTCCTTGTATACGAGTCACCACACTAGTCCAATCAGAGCCAGGAAACACGTGCCACCACCACTCATTGACAGGCTGCTTGCGTTGGTCAATCCCAGGTGAGGACAGGTGTGTGTGATCCAATCACAGGTGCGAAGTAGTGGGAAAAGGGGGGGGGGGGGGGGCTGTTCCCTATGTCATCGCCTGCCTGCAGGTGTATAGGTACCGGGAGTCACGTAGGCAGGCCGAGACAGAGAGAATTGGCGCAAATCAGCTGGGCCGCTCTCTCTCTCTCTCTCTCTAGTCACGTCAACAGGGTATCTCCACGTGGTACAGTATAGTCACAAACCACAGCTTGTTGTCTGTCACATAGCATCCTGGTATTCTCCGGATGTCATAATATATATACTGTATATATATATATATATATATATATATATATATATATATATATATATATATATATATTTTCTTTGTGCCTCATTTACACCGAGAGCAATCCAGCTAGCTCTCACAAACACCTCCTCCACCTATCCACTTCACTACACTAAACATGCACACCACACTTCATTCCTCCACACCAAAATTAAAAAAAAATAAAATGATGAATTCTAGCCCAGCCTCGGAGTCCCCAGGGGGGGGGGGGGATCATAAATGCCCCCACACCCAACCGACCATCCCCTGACGACCCCACACAATTACCTGGACCTCGGCCTGTTACTCTTTCTATTAATTTCTGCAACATTCTCGGACTTTCCTCTAACTTTCACTCTGTTGAGCACCATCTCTCCTCCTACAAACCTGATCTTCTCTTCCTCACCGAAACTCAGGTGTCTGTAGCAACATCCAGCAGCCCTATCTCTGTATCCTACTACTTTCTCTATCCTAGTTTCAAAGCCAAAGGCGGATGTTGTGCGTATGTGCACAACAAACTCACTTGCTCTCGTGTTCCCGATTTCGACTCCTCTGAATTCTCAACTTTATGGCTCAAACTTTCCTGTCATTCTCTTACTAAATATTTCTCTGCTGTCTATCTTTCCCCTAACTCTACCAACTTTCCCAAATTCTTTGACTATCTAAACTCTACAGTGGAACACATTCTATCCATTTCTCCTTTCTCAGAAATCTCCATCTTAGAAGATTTCAACGTTCACCACCGCCAATGGCTCTCCTCTCACACTACTGATCCACCTGGTGAACAAGCCTACGTCTTTTCTATTATAAATGACCTAGAGCAGTTAGTTCAGCAACCCACCCGTATCCCGGATCGCATCGGAGATCGGCCAAACATTCTTGACTTGTTTCTAACTTCTAACCCTTCTTCTTATACTGTCGATCTTTTCTCTCCTCTGGGCTCCTCCGACCATAAACTTATCTCTGTCACCTGTCCTATCTCTCCAGTACGGCCACCCGATCCTCCTAGCCAGCGGCGCTTGTGGCACTTTGGGGCTGCCGACTGGGAGGCTCTCCGGCAGTACTTCTTCGATTTCCCATGGAATGATTTCTGCTTCCGTGGCCGGGGACCCTCGGAGAGTGCTGAACGCATTACCGAGGTAATCCTATCGGGCATGGAAGCATACATACCATTCTCCTTCTCTCAGACTAATGCTAAGAAATCTTGGTTTACTCACGCCTGTTCTACTGCTGTCCGCAATAAGGAGGAAGCATTCAAACGGTACCGACGCCTTAAAACTCAAGACTCTCATTCTTCCTATGTTTCTGCCCGGAATCAAGCCAAATCTGTTCTTCGACTTGCCAAACACTCTTTCATCAATAATAAATGCACTGAACTATCCAACTCTAGCTCTTCCCAAGCTTTCTGGCATCTAGCCAAAAACCTCTCCAACAATTTCTCTTCCTCGTCTTTCCCTCCCCTTTCCCACTCTGATGGCACAACCATCACTTCTTCCTCTGACAAAGCTAAACTCTTCGCTCAAACTTTGGCTAGAAACTCCACCTTGGATGATTCCGGTGCTATTCCTCCCTCTCCGCCCTCCTCTCTCTTACTTATGCCTAATATCCTAGTCTCTTCTAAAGATGTACTTTCTACCCTCTCTGGGCTTAACACTAATAAGGCGTACGGTCCGGACGGTGTTCCTCTTGTTGTTCTCAAAAACTGTGCTTCCGTGCTGACTCCCTGCCTAGGCAAACTCTTTCGTCTCTGTCTATCCTCTAACGTCTTCCCTTCATGCTGGAAGTTTGCTCACATTCAACCTGTCCCAAAGAAGGGTGACCGCTCTCAACCCTCCAACTATCGTCAAATTGCTCTCATCTCTTGTCTTTCTAAAGTTTTTGATACTATTCTTGCTTCCAAATTTCTTAAGCATTTCTCTTCTCATAATCTGCTCTCAGATCGCCAGTATGGCTTCCTTAAGGGTCGCTCTACTGGTGATCTTCTTTCATATCTTACTAACTCTTGGTCATCCTCCTTTCGGGACTTCGGTGAGACTTTTTCTATTGCACTAGACATATCGAAAGCCTTCGATAGAGTCTGGCATAAATCTTTAATTTCTATGTTCCTCAGGGCTCTGTCCTATCTCCTATTCTCTTTCTAATTTTTATAAATGATCTCCTTAACTGTACCTTAATTCCCATCCATTCATACGCAGACAACTCAACCTTACACTACTCCATTAGTTTTTCAGAACACCCCAGCCAGCAATTCCTCAACGACAAACGTAATGAAGCCATAGAACTCTTAAATTCTGATCTAAATACTATTTCCAATTGGGGCAGAGAAAACCTTGTTAACTTTAATGCTTCCAAAACCCAATTTCTCCATCTATCTACCCGTCAGGATCTCCCAGCGGACTATCCCTTATTCTTCGACAATACAAAAATCAACCCTTCATCTTCTCTCAATATTCTTGGTGTCTCTTTGTCTTCTGCTCTCATTTGGAAGGACCATATTACCAGTCTTGCTAAGGCAGCCTCCCAGAAGCTCGGTGTGCTCAACCGCCTTAGGGGGTTCTTTTCCCCTGCACAGCTTCTTGCTCTGTACAGGGGCATAGTGCGCCCTTGTATTGAATATTGTTCACATGTGTGGGGAGGTTCCTCTCACACCGCTCTCCTGGACCAAGTTGAAAGGAAGGCCTTTCGTATCATTAACTTCCGTCCACTCACCAACTCTCTGCAGTCTCTCTCTCTCCGCCGCAATGTTGCATCTCTCTCTCTATTCTATCGCTACTATAATAATCAGTGTTCCTCAGAGCTATCCCAGTGCATACCACCTCCTTTACGTAGGGCACGTGGTACCCGTCTTGCAACTCAATCCCACCCCTGCTCTGTGCAACTCTCCAACCAAAGAGTGAAACGTTACTCTCAAACTTTCTTCTACTCAACAGCTGAGCTCTGGAACTCTCTCCCAGAATCAGTCTTTCCCTCTTCCTATGACTTAAATTGCTTCAAACTCTGTGTGTCCAGGCATTTTGGCTAGAACGTCCCTTGATTTTGGCCCTGTCACTCTTTCAACTATGGGGGAGGCAGTAATGCCTTTTGCCTCCCTCAATCACATACAAAAAAAAAATATATATATATATATATATATATATATATAAATATTCTGACATACGGAGCCCTGTATGTTAATTTAAGAGTTAGAATTAGAGTTGAAGGAGTGCCAAACTACCCAAGCGGCGAAGCAAACCAGCGAGCGAACTAGCGAGTGGGAAACCAGCTCGCCCGCATACCAGCAAACAAGCCTTCACACCTGCGTGCGTCATAGGGGACCCTGCAAACTACTTCGATGACCCGACGCTATGACGTATGATCGACGCCAGGAGCCCCCATTGGACCACGCAACTCGAGGAGCTATGATAGGGGCGCGCACCATAACTCGCCTCCTGATTCGTTCCTACACCATCATTGTTTAGTATATAAGACCCAAGTAGTGGGCATTCAAATCAGTCTCATTTGGAGTTGGGGAAGGTGAACTTGCAGCTGGAGGAAGACGGGGTGAAGTATTATAATGGGATTGTGACTGTCAGTCAGTTTATATAAGTGTGTGTTAAGTGTGTTCCGTGTAAACACTTACGTTATGTTGGTTAGTGAGATATGTGATTGGGACGTTAACGCTACTATTATGTGCTTAACTATTTGATTGCGAATTAACGTTAATGATACTATTATGTACTTAACTATTTGATTTGGAAGAATTAACGTGAACGCTACTATTATGTACTTAACTATTTTAGTTGACTAACTTGTGGACTAAAGCAACTCTTTTAGTAATTGGGTTATGATGCAAGTAATACTATTGTTTTATATTAATACTTACGAGTTCTTTCATTTTCTTTTAATTAAGCTTACATTGCTTAACGGTGCTTAGTATGGTGATGCTATTGTCTCATATTAGTAATATCGCCTTAGACTAACATAGCTGTGTTAATATTACTTCTAGTGATTTCCTAAGCTGAAGAAAATTCTTTTAGCTTCAAAATATTATTTTTGCTTTTCATATTACCTGAATCGAATCTATGAAGCGATCCTGTAACTTAATTTACTCATAATCAAACCTCAATGTTACGTGGTTAAGAAATACATTTAACTAATTATTAAATATATATCTAACTGTTTATGTGACTTTGATATAAATCCTGATGATAATAATAATATAATACTGTTAACGTAAGACAAGAACCAAAAATAATTACATTAAATATAAATAAATGGACATATAAGAAAACTATCTATTCATTTAAAAAAGGGTAAGAGACAGAAATATTCTTATTTTAATATTTATCTTTGAAGACTTTTTATAGAATTAATAGTCCTTCTTTAGATATAACTTCTTCGGTTCATAACCATAGCCTACTAAGCTTCGGTTAAATAATAATTCTTTATAAATACTACATCACTTTTATTAGTTTCAGTATTTTTCATAATTAAAGAGTATCAGTCAATAAAGGATACTAAGTCCTAAGATCCAAAAGGAAAGGAAGCAACAACAGGAAATAATTGTATTAGATTTTACTTTTGTTTTGCCTTCACCTGACTGATACCTATATATCTCTGTGCTATCTAGATTCATCAAGTTAACCACTTGAGGATCAAGATACGTAACAATATATATATATAATTCGATGAAACTTGCTTTTATATTTTATAAAACATTGTTATTATTTTATATCATTATATAAAACAAAACACTTGTCTTAATATTTTCAGTAATGAGAGTAGATATATCCTTTCAATCACCATGATTGATTCATGATATTACGATATTTTTTTAAATTCGCCTTTTTCTTGTTTTCTCAAGCAATTTCCCATTCATTCGTGAAAATATTGGGATCGACTTCAAACCTCTCTGAAGACGCGCCCACCAATCACTCAGAATATATTATCTGATTAAAATGACTTTCTTATAAACCCTTCCATTCCGATAATGATTTGCATACACATATCAATCTACAGTCATGAAATATATATATCTTAGATTAATCGGGTTATTTAATAATGAAACATGGTTAATTCCTCCTTTTTATCAACCCGAAACTGTTGTATCCATTGTTAACGTAATCAAATATTTTATTTCCTTCACATTGAGCCAGGTGACCTGTTTTTGTCCTATGATAACTGATCATTTGGTTCTGACTATCAAGAGGGTTGGTTATGGTAAAATGATAGCAATATGTTTACTTCAGATTATATGGTACGCACATTTTATTGCCGTTAAAAGTGACTGTACAGTATATACACTAACCTGACCTAAATATACTTGAACGGAACTAAATGTAAGGAACCAAAAGTATGAGCTTATTTTCCAGGTATAGGTTTATATTATTATATTTACTTTTTCAGATAATATGACGATCTTATTGTCTTTTCATATAATTAAATCGTCCTTCTGTTTCTTAACTATCTTCATATGTTATGCATAATATTGCTAACTTAGTCACGGATCTGTCTCATAACTTTGACGTCCTTATATTTCCATCACAAAATATTTATATATATACAGTATATATAAATATGTATTTTATAATTAGCATAAAGTTGACATAGCAGTTGTGGAGTACAAGATGGTCATCACACACAGTTCTATCATTGTGAAGTACACACAATCCATTAGCCTTCATTCCTTACTTCCTCTGCCTTAATCCAAAACATCAATTAATGCACTGTACATAACACCATTAACAGTAATAGTTGAACACTGTATTGTTTTATATAACAAAACACAATAATATCAATAAATACAACATATCTACGGCTAATCATATGTGTAACCATTTCAAGTATACTATGAAGTTGACAGTAATGATGCCAGTTCCGTGAACGTAAATACTCGTGAATCTTTCTAATCGAGTCGTCAAATAATACGTCACTCCAATAACACCATAATACCACCTTCCATTAATGTCACTAACCGTAATAGAACAATACCTACTTTGATTCACATTACCATCGCTCCTGCACCACTTCCTACAATATTATGATACACCAGTTGACAATCCCATCATATCCCAGTTTTGGTACTCCACAATATCACCACACAAGGGTAAAGTGGCTTCACAGGGTATTTACTGTTGTCCCCTATGATCAGCATCTTTATGTTGGTATTGCTAGGACTATTTTGTATGTTATGAGGGTCATTTGGGGTTTTGTGGTAAAGAACATCATAGTTGAGAAAACAAGAACACCGTTATGTTCAACGAGTCTATCCTCTAACAATTCCGTCAACAGCTATATCGAGTAACTCTTCAGCATTATGTAATTGTTTTTTGTTTTTCCATACTAAAATTTGAACGAACTATTTCTATGAAATTACTTTTTCCGTCACCATTAGTCTGGCAGTTTGTCTTTAAACTATCTAAATAATGATGTCATCTAACTTACAATCTTCACACTAACTTCTGATATTAGTGCATAAGATCTCCAAAAATGTTTGCTGAGCAATTTTTTTGTTCTATATGAGTGAGGGACACAAAAGCAGAACTGACTGTAGCGAGTGCCTCCCCCAGAGTTGAAAGAGTGACAGGGCCAAAATCAAGGGAGGTTCGAGCCAAAATGCCTGAACACACGGAGTTTGAAGCAATTTAAGTCATAGGAAGATGGAAACACTGAATCTGGGAGAGAGTTCCAGAGCTCAGCTGTTGAATAGAAGAAAGCCTGAGAATACTGATTCACTCTTGGGTTGGAGAGTTGCACAAAGTATGGGTGGGATTGTGCTGCAAGACAGCTGCTACGTGCTCTACGAAACGGGGGGTGGCTTACACTGAGAATGCCCTGAGGAAAATTGATTATTGTAATAGCGGTAGAATAGTGAGAGAGATGCAACATTGCGGCAAAGAGAGACTGTAGATAATTGGTGAGTGGACGTGAGTTAATGAGATGGAAGGCTTTCTTTTCTAGTTTGTCTAGAAGTGCTGTGTGAGATGATCCTCCCACCATGTGTGAATACTCAATACATGGATGCACTGTGCCCGTGTACAGAGCAAGAAACTGCGCAGGGGTGAAGAACCCCTTGAGGCGTTTGAGCACACCCAGCTTCTGGGAAGCTGTTTTCGCTAGAGTGGTAATATGATATTTCCAAGAGAGATCAGAAGACAAAGAGACACCAAAAATATTAAAGAGAAGATGAAAAGTTAATTTGTATGTTGTTGAAGAGTAGGTCATAGTTTTCTGGAAGGGGGCGACAAGTAGACAGATGGAGAAATTGAGTTTTGGAAGCATTGAAAGTAAACAAGTTTTCTCTGGCCCGATTATAGATAGTAGAGAGATCAGAAGATTGGTGTTTTATGGCCTCCTTACGGGAGTTTTGGAGTTCCTGCTGTGAATAATGATGTGGAAGGCTAGTTGAATAATGTAATGTAGAGTCGTCAGCATATGAGTGAATGAGGCTGGAGATACAGTTGAGAAGGTCGTTAATGAATAATAAAAAGAGAATTGGAAGAACACCGGAGTTGATAGGTTGAGGAAGTGAACGGTGGCAGTCCACAAGCGCAGCTATAGAACTGTCGGAAAGGAAATTAGAGACAAAGGCACAGATGGATGGATAGAAATCGTAGGAGGATAGTTTGTATATAAGGGATTTGTGCCAGACTCTATCGAAGTCCTTTGATATGTCTAGCGCAACAGAAAAAGTCTCACCGAAGTCCCGAATGGAGGATGACCAAGAGTTAGTAAGATAAGAAAGAAGATGGCCAGTAGAGCAGCCCATAACCCTTAACTGGCTGCACCCGGTTATTGTCGAGTTAAATAAATGTGGCCTATGTGGCGGGTCTCGGCTATTGTCGAGTGCAATTTTGAGCACGTAATGTGCTCTGAGAGAGAGCGGAGCAGTGGGAGGAGCGTAGGTTACCTCATGACCGCTCACCACGGTGGCCGTGGAGCTACTGAGCTGTACTCCTTTGTACTCCACCCTCTCTCACTCGTTTCAACGTAATAATGTAAGAAAATTACCGTATTTTACCGATTTTGCCCTTCGGTTGCACGATCGTTGCAAGGCAACCAGTGATCGTAGAAGGATGGTTCTGGTGTCATTGGAAAGCTGAATTAATGCCCTTTCAGGGATACATACTTGTATTACGCTCTGGCTCTTGTTTATGCATGAAAACGAGCACGGAAACAAGCTTGTTTACGGTAAAACCCCCCGCTGGGCGGAACATCAAATATACTCCTCCACCCGCTCTTAAGGTGTTAAGAAAGCCATACTGGCAGTCTGAAAGTAAGGGAAGATAAAATTATATTGCTTTAGCCATTTTGAGGTAAGAATTGTTTTAATCATTTTAGAGATGCAAGCAATGAGAACAATTGGACGATAGTTGGAGGGTTAGGAACAGGTTGAATGAGAGCAAGCTTCCAGCAAGAAGGAAAGACGTTAGAGGAGAGACAGAGACGGAAGAGTTTGTCTAGGCAGGGAATCAGCACGGTAGCATAGTTGTTTAGTACAATAGGAGGAACACCGTCCGGCCTCTGTTATTTCCTTTGATACCCCGTTAAGTTCATTCTGTAGTGTTCGTGCCAGTGAAAGAGAGCACAAAAAGTCGATCGAAAAAAGGAAAAAATTATAGGGGCCCCTGTGTCTCTACCTTAGCACAAGACAAAATTAGTAAGCTTAGGAATACCAAGATGTCAGGTGGAAGTTTGTTATGGTAACATAAATATTAATCAAACTACTGAGCTCTAAGTCGTTAAATTATATCACAGTTATCTATTTGTATAAGCCATAAAGGTAGGTAGGTATACTGGGAATAGATATTTATATATATAATTGATTGGTTGGTGGGAACAATTTAAGTGATGAGAGAGAGAGAGAGAGAGAGAGAGAGAGAGAGAGAGAGAGAGAGAGAGAGAGAGAGAGAGAGAGAGAGAGAGAGAGAGAGAGAGACAGAGAGAGAGAGAGAGAGGGAGATGAAGGGGCGAGCGGAGCGTAGCAAGGAACATTATGTGATTTAGCAGTTGGCTTTTGAGAGATAGGAAGAGGGAAAATGGGATCGGACTTCAAATGTACTAAATGGAGCATAAACTTCGAATGTCCCTAATATTTCTTCCCACGGCTACTAAATACTGTATAGTAATGACGTTTGTTTCGTATATTGACTAGTGAGCAATGGCAATTTCGTGAAACGGTGTAGTAAACACTGGACTACTATTAGAATCCTATATTTTATTGACTTGGCAATAGATCCACTACTATAATTGTGGTTATGATTTATCATTACTGTTTGGCATTGCTGTGATTAGTAATCATCGATACTGAATAATGAAGAACTTGGATTATGCCCAAATATAAAACAGAAGCAACCGATCATGAGTAACTGTGAAAAGATGAGTTGAACAAGCTACCACATTCGTGCGCACGAAGTGCAGTACCTATATTCGTTCGTAACTGACAGTTTATACTAATTCTGCAAACCATAACATTTATATTTGTTTATAGGTGAATTCCAGGGATGAAACCTATTCAAACTACAATGTCCATCGGGATCTGTTTGGTTTTAGGGATATGATACTGAAGAACTTTCATCAATGTGTCCTAACAACATAGAAATATAGCTAATCTAACTTATTTTATGTGGCAAGAACTGGAGTGTTTACTATGGCGTCACATATGTCAATAGCGGGAACACTAGACATGGGAAATGGATGAATCTGTGGTATTTTTTTATGAAAGAAACTCTTATAAATTGTATGTTGTTTACAGCTCAACATTTGGTTTTATCACTATCTGGTCAAGGGACTGTGATATATAAATTTAACAGAAAATGATACTATCATTAATAAATAGGCCTTACAAGCGACCTCCCTCGACTCTGGACCAGGATAAACACTCACAAACACTGCCTGTATGTTTATTGTTGGCGAGATTGGATTATTTCTTTATGTGCACCACATCTTCAGGACCTTGTTCGATGTTTTGCAGAGCTTTAATATTGAATTGAAAGGTACTAATTAAGAAAAACAGACCTGTCCACAGGCGTATGTGATAGGGGCAAGTATCCTATGTTTACATATTGTCGTCACACGAATCAGCTGGAACTCTCCCAACTGACGGCCGAGGATGCCAACAGGGTTATAAGCTAGTAATATTGTCTGGAGTTTAATGGAATTACAACGATATTGCTCATATACATATTACAGTATATTCATGCCAAGTTATGACCCAGAAGTAAACTTCGTTTTTTCTTTCATCCCTATAATTCACCTTTAATGATTGTGCACCCATTTCGTCGTCGCAGATGTTTAATATAGCCAGACCTACTACTATTGTCTCACTTAGATAGTATAGGGGTTGATCCTACTAAACAAATTTGGGGCTGACACATTGCATTGTCAATTGCAGGTTTAGTTACACTTACCATAATTGTTATTTTTTAGTACTCTAAATAATTGTGAATGTCTTTAAGCTATCAATAAAACGACGCATGTATTAAAAAAGGCTAATAATCTAAGTTCTGATTTTATGATGTCAGAGTTGGGCGTGGGAGATATGTTACTTCTTCTTGTGTCGATTATATTAGAATATTGTAGCCATCTGCCAAGTGAGCAATAAAATGTATAATTTAGCCTAGGAGAATGACCCATAGAATCTCTAAAAATCTCTTTCATGAAAGCGTTTCTTACAGGAATTACGTAAAACTGTAATTTGTTGTCTCATGTTGTTGTTGATGTTTATTACCACGAACAACAAAATCAAAAAAGATATGAGTGGGTGCATTTCGGAATCTCAGAATTTATTTTAACTCGTGAAAATAAAAGTTCCCGAAAATGATGTTCCCGATTATTGTTTTATCAAAGTTGAGATTAAGTGAATTTTCACGATTAGAAATATTTGAAGTAACATTATGAGTTAGGTCACTTGATGGATACTAATAGTTTATTTCACAAATATCATAGGTTAGTATGGCAGTCAAACATGATATGTGGCATTGAGGAGAAGATAAATGGAGGCTATGGATGACTAATGGAACTAATGGAAAATGGTGATGTTTTTGTTTGTATTATTGTACAGTAAATATATGACAAATAGCGTACCCATTTGCCTTCATGAAGGTTGGAAGTATGGAGGCAGTTATGAAATGTGTACATATATTTGTTGGTCACGTGTGCGCGTGTGTGCAATATTGTGTGTACTATCAATACAACCAACATTGTAGTATTCTACCGATCTATCTATTGCCAAACGCCATGATCCCCAAAGAGGTGGACACGAATGAATCGCCCTCATGCACCTCTGTCTCCACATACTTCCTTATTTGTCTGCCTATCCCTCCCTGTAACTCCACATGCACTTCTCAAGTGACTCATTTCCACCCCTCTCACTCTTGATTTGTGTCTCCCCAACACCGTCCATGCTTTACTCATTTACTTCAATGGCGGGATTACCAATCTATCAGGCAAGGACTTCTTTATTTACAAGCTGACCACCCTATTCCTTGTTACTGCTTTCAGCGTTCATACAACCCTCTTCCCCTGTTGCACCCTATCTCACACTTCTTCATCCATACTCCCATCTTTACTCAACACACTGCCCAATTACTTAAATGAGCGGACACTCTCCATAACCTGACCATTCAACCACACCTTACTCTCTGTGACTTATTTTTTGTGCTATGTGTATGGAGGAGACAAAAAGGCAGGTTGCCTGTAGCGAGTGTCTCCCCCAAAGTTAAAAGAGTAACAAAGCCAACTTCAAGGGATGTTGGAGTCAAAATACCTGGACACACAAAGTTTAAAGCAGTGCAAGTCATAGGATGAAGAAAAGATTGATTGAGGGAGAGAGTTCCAGAGTTCACTTGTTGAGTAGAAGAAAGACTGAGAAAATAATCCAATTCTTGGGTTGGAGAGCTGGACAGAATAGGAGTGGGACTGTGTCGAAAGGCAGGCACCTCGCACTCGCCGCAAGGGAGGGGGTTCCCCATACACTGAGAGAGCTCTGAAACACTGGTTGTTGTAATAGCGATAGAAGAGTGAAAGAGATGCAACATTGCGGCATGTAGAAAGATTGTAGGGAACTAGTAAGAGGAGGCGAGTTGATGAGGCGAAATGCTTTTGATTCTACTCGTTTGAGAAGTGCAGTATGGGTGGAGCCTCCCCACACATGCGAACAATACTCAATACAGGGGCGCACTGTGCCTCGATATAGAGCAAGAAGTGGTGCGGGGGTGAAGAACCCACAGAGTCGGTTGAGCACACCTAACATTTAGGAAGCTGTTTTAGCAAGAGTGGTAATATGATCTTTCCAAGAAAGGTCAGAAGAAAAAGATACACCTAGAATGTTGAGAGAAGAAGAAGGGTTGATTTGTGTGTTGTTGACTGCACCACTTTCAGAGACCATACCCTACTCTTCCAGGCATTTAATTTCAGATTCCGTTTTTCACGCTGTTCCAAACATATTAACCCGCTGAGCCCCAGCCAGTTTTAAAATTTTGTTCACCCCAGTCCCAAGCGATTTTGACATTTTTTTTTTTTTTTCTAACTAAGAATGAAGAGAAAATAAGGAAAACAAATTTTTGTTTTGCTTACCGATGATTTTTAGGGGTCCTAAGGGGGTGGGGGGTCCTGAGATGACAGCTGCAGTTTGGCCCGGTTCATATATCCCGCCCGCGCGGGCAGGCTGAGGAGCCCGGCAGCCAGATGTACGATGAGTCGAGTTTTCGGGTGTTTGGGCATTTGCATACCACCCGAGTATCTTGTGTGCCTTTATAGTTCATATTATACCATGTATGTATCAATAATGTCATAATAAGTAAAGTTCAAGTGTAATTAGTGCATATATGCAAGTAATGACGTAAGTGTTCACTCGTGGCAACGACTCCCGCCCTACATACAGACAGACGGACACCAGGTGACAGTTCTCACTCCCGCGCTCTCTGTCTAACTGTACATTAGTCCAGCACTTTACACACTGTCACTTTATTATATAGAATAGTTTACCGTATAGTTTACTTATATTATATCATTTGTAGGCACTTTTTAGTTAGAAATATTGGCTTTCACATTGTATTTTTGTTAGTTGTACAAGTAAAATGTATCTCACTGTTATTATGAAGTTATAGTTTATCACTTTATACAGATATTATTTACACTTAGTATTTACACTTGGTTTAGCGTCTTTTTTCGCAGTCTTTTTTATACACTTAGAAGTGTTCAAGGGTGTGGTACTGGATGAAGCAGTCCGGGTGACACAGGGCAACATTACACTGCCTGCAGAAATTGTTGGTGTCAACACGCATAGGGCTCCTTCGTGTCGTGTTGCGACACACATGACACCGCCTGCGGGGTCTCACCTGGGCTTGAGTGGCTGGCACATACGTGGGGAAATGGCGTTCAGTGAGTCTGGCAATCCCTTCTGCTGCTGGCTGACGATGTGCTGGTGGTTGCGGGTTGCGGGGTTGAGTCATGTATGTATGCAACATCTCTCTGCTCAACTCGATGCAGAAGTCCTCCATCGTCTCTCGCTTGCCAGTAATTTCACGGTGGAGAATGTGGCAGTTGTACAGGGTGATGTCTAGGAGATGGAAGAACAATTTTTTGTACCACCTCATAGTCTTCCTCGCACATTCACACGAAGCGATGACAGCATCGGACTTGTCAACCAGCCGCATGTTGATATTATAATCACAGATTGCCTCAGGCTTCCGGATTATTTCCCTTGTTGCTCGGTCACGTCGTCGGCTGTTTTGGAAGATTGGTTGGTGGACTGTTGTGAGGACGTTGACGTCCCGGTTATCCATCCAGGATAACAGGAGGACATTATTGGCCTGCAGGTAGATGATGGAGCCCTTTTCCCGCCTGGGTGGTAGATTGGGCATGAATATTCTGTTCCTCCTGACGGTGCCACACACGCCTGTTGTGCGGCTATACAAGAACTTGGCAAGGGAGGGGCTGGTGTACCAGTTGTCCAGGTACAGTATGTGGCCCCTGTCCAAGTATGGCTCCATCAAGGTGATGACAACGGCCCCTGATATACCATATGTCCTCGATGGCACCAACTCTGTCTTCTTCCCCATATACAGAATGATGTCCTGGATGTAGCCAGTCAAACAGTCACACATGACGAAGGTCTTCAAGCCATACCTATGACGTTTGCTGGGGATGTACTGTCGGATGCTGATGTTTCCCCGCCACAGTAACAAACTCTCGTCAATTATGAGTTTCTGATGGGGTTTGAAGGCCGCAGCAAACTTTAGCTTGAGGTACTCAAAAATTGGTCTTATCCTCTCCATGGGGTCTTTGGTGTTTCTGGGGAGGTCCTGGTTTCTGGTATGGCTTGCCAGGCTGTCAATGAAGTGCAGGTTCCCCATGATTGCAGAGAATCTGTTCCTGCTCATGATCTTGGCAAAGATAGGGGTGCGGATGAGGGGATCCCATGACCAATATTTTCTTATTGACGATTTCGTCGTCACCCCCATCAGGATCACGATCGCCAAGAAGGAGTAGAGCTCTGGGATTTGGAGTGTTTCCCATGACAGCCTGGCCGAGTACCTGGATTGTTCCTTACCAGCCATAAAGTACCAATTATACCAGTTTGTTTGGTCCACAATTAGGCTCATCAGGTTGGCAGTAAAAAACTGTAAAAAGATGTCCAGTCTTGGGGTGTCAGGTCCTTGGTGATGGAACGTAGGGCCGGCAATCCCGGCGCCCACAAATTGCCAGTCGGTGGGCTGATACCTTGCCCCATCCTGCCAATCCCAAACATCAGGTACTTCGCCGGCATCTTCGTCTTCGTCGGCATCAGGGTCGTCGTCTGGATCTGAGTCACCAGGGTGGCGAGGGGGCGCAACCGTGTTTCTTGCCACTGCCCTACCCCTTGCCCTTGCCCTTGCCCTTGCCCTTGCCCTTGGCCTGCCTCCTGACGGCCGCCTGGACCCTCCTGGCCCTCTCGAACCGCCAGTGGGGGGGGCTCTAGCGAGGGTCACCTTACCCACCCGTCTTGGACGCCCAGTTACAACCCCACGCCCGGGAGCTGACACTTCTGCGTGAGAATCGAATGGAGGTGGTGATGGTGTTGGTGTGTGGTAGGGCACTCGTCTAGGAGTTCCGGTGGGGGTGTAGGGTAGTGAACCCGGTGATGGTGGGGTGTAGTCTGGTGATGGTGCTGGTGGTGGTGTGGTGATGCGAGGGTCTCCCCTGGCCGCTGCGGCGGCGTCTTCCCGGGCTGCCATAACTGGGAAGAGACGCCTCGCAACCATCCGACGTCTTTCCACTTCCCTTGGTGGTGTGTCGGGAACCTCCTCTTCCTCTTCCTCTTCACTAGATGGTGGTGCGGCATGTCTCCTGCGAAGCCCATAAAAATGTTTGGGCTTTACACCTTTGAGAGGTGAGGGCTTCCGTGGTGGTGGTGATGGGAGGCGGCGAGGAGGGAGAGCATGAACGTGGCCTCTCACACTCGCGGCCGTAGGGGTAGGCTGGCTGTGGTGTAGGGGAATGTCCAGGAACGCCATTGGGTCGTCTACTTTTTCCTGTAGCTCGACCTGTTCCCCACTTGGTGGGGAGTCCTCTATATCCCTTGCCCTGGGAGACATGGGGGAATGGTAATTTCTAGCCTCCCTCTCCCTCATTTGTTCAAAACTGAGAGGGAGTTCTCGTATAGGGATGTAAGGTGCCTCCAGATTCATAGCGGCATATTCCTCCCTACTCGGGAAATATTCCTCTTCTGAATCATCGAGGCATGAGGATTCGGTGTCAGAGTCTTCTTCGTCACTTTGTAATAGGATTTCGTGGGCTTCATCAATGGTAAGGCCCTTAGCACGGGAGGGGTTACGGCGTGGAGGTTGTTGGGACATGGTGATCACTCGCGGAAGACAACGGGTATACTGAATGTCCTTTGTCACGCACTAGGTCAAGCCCAGAGCATCCTTTGGTCTTATCATATCTACCAGCCACCGAACTTTTCACTACAAAATTCAAGGCAATATGACATAGGACAAGACATTATAAGGTCTAAAGTCGCGTGACTAAGGAATGTCACACCTACAGAAATATAGATTAGTCTATCATATACACAACTCATCCAGGTACTTCCTACCATATGCACGTAGTAAATAAGGTCCAAAGTCGTTTTGACAACTGCTCCAAAAACAAAAACATCCTAAGGAATATCCTATACCAATTTTAGACCAAACCACACCATACAACCTGAGTAAATAAGGTTGAAAGTAACGAGGCAATATCCGCATATAGGATTTTCTCACACAGCCTGTAGCCTCTAGGCAATACTAGGCATGGTCAGGTACACCCATACAAAGCTCTCAAACAACATCAAACTGTGTCTAACACAAATCTCAAGCCAAACCCGACCATACGACGCGAGTAACTAAGGTTCAAAGTCGGAGCGAAAAGGTGGATATTTACGCGCCCCTAATCCATCCCACCATCCAGCCGCTCACCATACCAACTCGTTTTCCCGCCAACCACTGGTTTCCCATATTGTATCGAATACCCTGTATCATTTTTAGGCCAATAGTTACCATACCACCTGAGTAAATCATGTCCAAAGTCGTGTGGCAATATGCGGGTATACGTAAATCCGTTTATTATCCATCACCCGCTCAGACTATGTTCATGTACACCAATAATACGTGTAGACAATGACATCCCCCGGCTCTGACACAATTTTCAAGCAAAAACAACCAATACGACCCGAGTAAATAAGGTCCAAAGTTGCGGTCAAAAAATGCCTCTCATCCACCCTGGTTCAGCCGCACGACCCACCAACCCGTTTCGGCCGCCAGTCCCGCCTTTCCAATACCCTAGAGTGTACGTTGTACCATTATTAGGCATTTCCTTACGATACCTGCCGCGTAACTGATTTTAATATGCCGGACGCACGTGTTGCGTCGCTGGGAGCTGGTGATCGAATAGTGCCGTCGCATCACGTGCGTCGCTGGGTCTCTACGGGTTAATCAGACCCTGCAACTCCCACTTACTATCACTCATCAGAACTGTATCATCATCAAACAGCAGTACAGGCACCTTCCATTAATTTCCATCACTTATCAGCAGTACACCAACATCCACTGCTCTTTGTTGTATTACATTCATGACCATATACAGTATATATTGAACAACCATGGGGACATGGCACACCCTTGCTTTAACTTAACATTCAGATCAAAGAACTCGCTCTGTTCATTCTGCACACACACTGAAGCCTTTGTACTCTCATACATATTCTTCACCGCTTTTAGCGACTTGCCAGCTACTCTGTATATTGTCAACACTTTCCACAGATCCCCTCTATCAACTCTGTCGTTGGCCTTCTCCAAGTCCATAAAGGCAGCATACAACTTTAGTCCCTTCTCCAGATATTTCTTAATACTATATTTCAAAGAGAACATCTGATCTACACACCCTCTTTCCTTCCTAAGCCCGCCCTGCACCTCACCTACCCAATTTCTCCGTTCTCGCTCTCACTCTCTCGATCACTACCCTACTGTACATCTTCCCTACTATGCTTAAAGACATATCCCCCAGTGATTAACACACATTCCTCCCTTATACAGGGGGACTATTATGCTTGTCTTCCAGTCATCAGGCACACTTACCTTCTCCCGTGCTAGTTTACACATTACCTATACCCATTCAATTTATACCCATTTCAATCATACCTCAACATTTCCCCACACACTCCATCTATTCCTGATGCTTCACTCTTTCCTCACACACTTCAGACCTCATGATGCCCACCTCCTCCTCCACTACCTCTCCTCTTCTCCCTCCCATACCCCATCCATCTATGTTTGCCGTTGTTTCATTCCCAATATTCAACAATTAATTGAAATGCTCCCTCCATCATTCAACTATCTCTTGCTTCTCTGCTAGAACTCGCCCATTCTTATCTTTCACACTTTTACTACTTCCCTTGCTACCCTCCCTAACTTTCTTGACCTTTTTCTAGAACAGTTTCTTACACTCTCTCAATTTACCACTTACATTCCTTCCAAATGCTTCATCTACTCTTCTCTTGCTTTCCTTCACTACTCTCTTCACCATTCTCTTCTTCTCCAAGTACTTTTCCCTATTCTGTCTCTCCAAATCTTCATTCCCTATTCTTCCTAACCACTCTGTATGTGCTTTCTTCTTCTCTTCAACTGCTAGTTTCACCTCTTCCATCCACCATGCTGTTCACTTCATTCCTTTACCTCTTTCACTAACTCCACTTTGATTGCTAATAAAAGGATTGCATGTAGGATCGCTTACGCTTACAGCCAAAGCTCAAACTGGATGGCATGCCTTATTTTTATGTAATATAATATATCAAGGGTGGCCTACACCATGAACACGAGTAGATGTAATTACTTTCTGACTCCACCCTCAAGGGTGTCTTCCAGCAAAGCTCCAGACTGCAACTCTTGTGACGCCTGCAGCTTGGCAGAACGCCATGTGGGCTCAGCCGCTCGCTTGGCCACTCGCTAGCACTCGCCAGGGCAGTGTATTTGGCTACAGTCTATCTACAATGTTGTACTTTCTTGTGAATCGTCATGTCACAGGCAGTACAGAAGTAGTCTTTATTTTCGCCTGTGACAATGCATTGTATTTTATATCATCAGTTGTAAGTTTAATGTATAAGACTGAATGATACAGCTAGAGAGTGTGAGTGAGTAAGTGCAGGAGACAGAGGGTACTCGCGGAGGGTTACACGTTGCCTCGGTGACGTCATGCCACGGCCGGGCTCTCTGAGTGGCTGGCCGCCTCACCACCCCTCCCGCCGCGTCAGGAGGTAGTTCCCCCGCACTTCCCTGCTGCCTTGTGACTTCCTTGCTCAGAGCTTGCTTGACCAGCATACCCTTCACACCTCCCTTACCACCTATCCCCGACTTCTACCTATAGAGCACTTTCTCTCTCTCTCAACTTCTTACCTCTCATTCTTCTTCTCTATTTAATATCATAACTCCCCTTTGGTTCTGCACGATTTCATATATCGGCCATCGTATTATATGCTGAAGCTCTCAGATATTATATGTTTAGTTAGGCATTTTGGAGGGGTTACCATTTTGTCTGTAGAGGTTCGACACACTCACGGTGTCTCCCTGCATATTCCTTGGCTGTCTGCTGGGCTATTTAATGCTAGACTGGGGTAAGGCTACTTGTGTTGTGATTTCCGATGTGTAACAGGTTTTGTTGAACCTGTACAATCGCAACGGAGACGTGGGAAGCCTAGGTGGTCTTTCTGACTGTGTACCTTGTGAGTTTAGCACTGTGCTGCGAGTGAGGGCTTTTGCCTCTGCCACCCAGCACTGTGCTAACTCGTTTTGTTTTGACTTTGAGAGGGTCGCCAGGAGAGAACCAGATACTAGCGATCTGGATCTCTCAAGAGAGCACCCCGTCAATTAACGTAATTTGGCCGCACAGTCTTAAGGACCTCGCTAGGCTACGAGCCGCTTGTTCAACCATTGTTTCCTTGCCTACGACATCCCAGCTAGACTTTATTAGCCTAGCAGACACCTGTTTAGAATTATAAACTCTTATGTTATGTATGCAGCATTCTTATTCACGTTGACTGTAAGCCTTGGTTGTTGTTGAGTTGCACAACCTGAGCAGGGTTTTTGTGTTGCCTGACGAAGGACTTCTTTTTGTTGTTGGAGATAATACTAGTGTGCATTTATCGTTATTCCCGTGTCAGTTGACACTGTCTGTCTCAACACTTGTCCTATATTGTCCCTGCTTCATATAACAGTTCAAAATCCGATACGATCATCTTACCCCAGCATCAGACTTTCTTCAGAAGATTCCTGCTCGATGCTTTGGGACTTTCGTTCACTTTCTTTAGTATAGGAGTGACAGTTCATTATTGTTTAGAGTAACTTTAAATATACCTTCTTCTAGTTTGCATTAAATAATTGCAGTGATTTAATTAAGATCTCCATCTTTTCCTTGTATACCTTATTAACGTAATTGTATGTTGTTGTGATCAGGCTGTATCAGAGATCATCAGCCTGTAGTAGTAGTGCACTTATACCGAGTTATAGGATACCCCGTTATCGCAGATTTAACTCTGGAGGGTATAGGTGTTTTTTGTGCGCCGGCATTATAAGTTTGAGGGTTGGATCTAGTGTTACCGTTGTGGCTGTGTGCCTTTCTAGTCCAATGATTAAGAGCCCTTGTTTCATACGAGCCCCGGTCGTAACACTCTTCACATCCAATGATTGCTTGTTTTGTTTCAGCCATGAGGTACATGGCATTATTTCTGTTTCATTTTTTGGTTTACATTATTCTCTTCAACTTACGGCTGTCATCTACTGAAACGACCGCATGAGCCGGGTCAACTTCAGCTAGACAATATTAGTAAACGAGAACAAAACAACCAATTTGTCTCGAAGCAGTATACAAAATTACACACTTATTTAATATGTGGTTATATATATAATGTCACATGATCTTCCACAGAAAGTTGGTACCAATAAATGTAATTAGTGTCATGCCTTGTAACTAAATACTAAGAAAGATAACCAGTGTGTTGAAGATTAATCACTTTGTTTTCCTTCATAAATATTGCCGTCACCAAATATTTATATACTAAGAGTCCATAAACAATACATTAGATTAATTTTACGATATACATATTGCCACGACCCACCACTGGTATGTTGTATTATACTGTGTAATACGTTGATATGATTACAATGTTTTGTTTTCTTCTAATGTGTATAATTATACACACACTTGCGCAAGGACAAGTAGATATACATTTATATACTGCTATATATTAATTTGTAGTATATTAATTAAGGAACACCCCGTTCTTAATAATTAATCCTCCATTACAAACCCCTATGCACCAGAATAAACTAATGAAATATTATACCAAATGCAATACTTTTATTGCCCTTTATCAAAAGTCGTTCAGTAATTATTGGCTTTGGTATAACAGATTGCATTCAACATATATACTAACTTCTCTACTCCTTCTATTGTATATAGTTTAATGCAGTTAATGCTATGCTAGTAAAAAAATCATTCCTTCAATAATAATCAGAATGTAAATAAATATTGTTATATGATCAAAATGAACCATTATTATTTTTAAGCTTTACATTATTATTATTATTATTATTATTATTATTATTATTTTTATTACTATTATTATAGTACTTATTTCTAAAATTACTTTTCTACTAGGGTTGGAATAATTCGACAATTGTTTGAAAGTGCGAGTTTTTATTCAACAAACTTCCCAAGAAAACATAATCCGCATAGCAATTGTTTCTCTGTCGGGAGTCAAGATGCGTTCAAACTGAAGAGTTGAATACTTACGACTGCTCAGTATACAGTAGACTGCACTTTGGAATTTTCACATTCCCATTACCACCTATCTGGACAATCTCTATTCAGAGTTTTAACCCACTTCGAGTCCGAGCCAAAGGCACATCACTATCTTCACAATGGTTGTTAATACTATAAACTAAATTCACTGAAATGTGTCCTTGAATTACTTTAACAAAAGTAGGACTTATTATGTGATCAATACATGTATTTCAATAACCTTGACATTACCATAAACTTATACTCAATTACTAGGTCACCGTGACAACATCCAACAAGATTAAGAAATCAATAGGTATTTTAGCACCTTAACAATATTAATCACTATTACTTAATCAACGCGTCCTTATATCAAGCCAACAATACCGAACATGATTAAGAAATAATTTGAATTTACATCACCTTGACACGATCATAAATAATTACGTAATCAATATAGCCTTAAAACTACTTTACTAGATATTTACGCGCGATCGAAAGCATGCTGTCGACGAGGTGAATATCTAATTAATAAATGTTGTTTCCTTTTAACAACAGTGTTTCCATATGATTGGGGAATAGTTCCCCTTCCTCACTACTTCTCCAGCTAGGTTTAACCTAAATTGTTAATCCTATTTCTTCAGTCCACCGGTGGTGTGGACATTAATCCCCTTTAGTCCTAGACTCCCGGAGAACTACAGTAGGCATGTGTACCTTGTTGTCTGAGTTATATAAACTCTTTGTCTATTCTCCCAGTGAATATAAACTATCTTTTCATATACGTCCCTACAAGAATCTGTACTATTGCTAGCTCACTGGCTGAATGCCCCACTATCAATAACCGCTAAATTGTTCAACACGTCATCTCTTTATTGCATCAATTGTCTAATCATTTTTTCATTGCTTGTCCTATAAGGCCTCATATATTTTATTGTTGGAACACAATGGCCCAGTCTAGCATTTAACTCTTTGGCAAGTCTGTTTGGGCACTTAACACCTAAAGAGCGGCCTAGGCGGTAAATAATATGTAGCCACCAGCGGGGTGTTTTTACCCAAAATAGGGCTGTTTACGTGATAATTTTCATGCCTAAATAAGACCCAGAGCGTAAAACAAGTATCTATCCCTGAACCTATTACCTAACAACAGAGCTTTCCAATGACACCACAACGATCCTTGTATGACCGCTAGTTTTCTTGCAACAACCGCGCAACACGAGTGCAAAAACCATGTAATTCGGTACTTTCCCCATACAATTCACTATATAGCGAGTGTGAGAGGGTGGAGGAGGGTGGGATTCATGTCACTTGGTCCACCGCGGTGGTCTGGAGCAGTCATACGCTCGCTACTCTCCTGCCACCACTTGTCTCTCTCTCTCAGCAACATTACGTGCTGAAATTGCCACACGACTTATGTTGTGAGCCGCCACATAGTCCAAATTTCTTTCACTCGACATATGATGCGCGCCTCTAGTTAAGGGTTAAGGGTCCTTTAAAAAGTATGAAGGTTGATTGCGTCTTTCTTTCTTCTTTACCAATTCAGAGGGGGCCAACACAGCTGGTACAACCGCTCGCTACCATCCACCACCTGGGTACAATCTTCTATCGCTTGGCTATTCGTGTTTAGACAGGTGATATGTCGGCATGCGTCGTGATATTGGAGGTGTATTTGTGCCAAGGTTGGGTGGTGTACTTGTGCCCGTCTTGTCTGGCAATTAGTGTTTTATTTATTTATTTTTTTTTCTATGTGATTGAGGGGAGCAAAAGGCAGAACTGCCTATAGCGAGTACCTGCCCCATAGTTGAAAGAGTGACAGGCCCAAAATCAAGGGACGTTCGAGCCAAAATGCCTGGACACACGGAGTTTGAAGCAATTTAAGTCATAGGAAGAGGGAAAGACTGATTCTGGGAGAGAGTCACAGAGCTCAGCTGTTGAGTAGAAGAAAGACTGAGAGTAACGTTTCACTCTCGGGTTGGAGAGTTGCACAGAACAGGGGTGGGATTGAGTTGCAAGACGGGTACCACGTGCCCTACGTAAAGGAGGTGGTATACACTGGGAAAGCTCTGAGGAACACTGATTATTATAGTAGCGATAGAATAGCGAGAGAGATGCAACATTGCGGCGGAGAGAGAGAGATTGCAGAGAGTTGGTGAGTGGACGGGAGTTAATGATACGAAAGGCCTTCCTTTCAACTTTGTCTAGGAGAGCGGTGTGAGAGGAACCTCCCCACACATGTGAACAATACTCAATACAAGGACGCACTATGCCCCTGTACAGAGCAAGAAGCTGTGCAGGGGAAAAGAACCCCCTAAGGCGGTTGAGCACACCCAACTTCTGGGAAGCTGCCTTAGCAAGACTGGTAATATGGTCCTTCCAACTGAGAGCAGAAGGAAAAGAGACACCAAGAATATTGAGAGAAGATGAAGGATTGATTTTTGTATTGTAGAAGAATAAGGGATAGTCTGCTGGGAGTTCCTTACAGGTAGATAGATGGAGAAATTGGATTTTGGAAGCATTAAAGGTAACAAGGTTTTCTCTGCCCCAATGTGAGATAGTATTTAGATCAGAATTAAATAATTCTATTGCTTAATTTCGTTTGTCGTTGAGGGATTGCTGGCTGAGGCGTTCTGAAAAACTAATGGAGTAGTGTAAGGTTGAGTCGTCTGCGTATGAATGGATGGGAATTGAGGTACAGTTGAGGAGATCATTTATAAACATTAGAAAGAGAATAGGAGATAGGACAGAGCCCTGAGGAACACCGGAGTTTATAGGGTGAGGAAGTGAACAATGGCCGTCCACAATCGCGGCTATGGAACGGCCGGAAAGGAAATTAGAGACAAAGGCACAGATGGAGGGATAGAAACCGAAGGAGGGTAGTTTACAAATTAAAGATTTGTGCCAGACTCTATCGAAGGCTTTCGATATGTCTAGTGCAATAGAAAAAGTCTCACCGAAGTCCCGAAAGGAGAATGACCAAGAGTTAGTAAGATATGAAAGAAGATCACCAGTAGAGCGACCCTTAAGGAAGCCATACTGGCGATCTGAGAGCAGATTATGAGAAGAGAAATGCTTAAGAAATTTGGAAGCAAGAATAGTTTCAAAAACTTTAGAAAGACATGAGATAAGATCAATTGGACGATAGTTGGAGGGTTGAGAGCGATCATCCTTCTTTGGGACAGGTTGAATGTGAGCAAACTTCCAGCATGAAGGGAAGACATTAGAGGATAGACAGAGACGAAAGAGTTTGCCTAGGCAGGGAGTCAGCACGGAAGCACAGTTTTTGAGAACAACAGGAAGAACACCGTCCGGACCGTACGCCTTATTAGTATTAAGCCCAGAGAGGGTAGAAAGTACATCTTGAGAAGAGATTAGGATATTAGGCATAAGTAAGAGAGAGGAGGGCGGAGAGGGAGGAATAGCACCGGAATCATCCAAGGTGGACTTTCTAGCAAAAGTTTGAGCAAAGATTTTAGCTTTGTCAGAGGAAGAAGTGATGGTTGTGCCATCAGAATGGGAAAGGGGAGGGAAAGACGAGGAAGAGAAATTGTTGGAGAGGTTTTTGGCTAGATGCCAGAAAGCTTGGGAAGAGATAGAGTTGGATAGTTCAGTGCATTAATTATTGATGAAAGAGTGTTTGGCAAGTCGAAGAACTGATTTGGCTTGATTCCGGGCAGAAACATAGGAAGAATGAGTTTTAAGGCGTCGGTACCGTTTGAATGCTTCCTCCTTATTACGGACAGCAGTAGAACAGGCGTGAGTAAACCAAGATTTTTTAGCATTAGTCTGAGAGAAAGAGAATGGAATATATGCTTCCATGCCCGATAGGATTACCTCGGTAATGCGTTCAGCACTCTCCGAGGGTCCCCGGCCACGGAAGCAGAAATCATTCCATGGGAAATCAAAGAAGTAATGCCGGAGAGCCTCCCAGTCGGCAGCGCCAAAGTGCCACAAGCGCCGCCGGCTAGGAGGATCGGGTGGCCGTACTGGTTGGATTGTTGTTGGTGAGGAACAGGCGTATTTAACTCCCCATGAGTGAGTATTGGGCGTGTCTGCTACGAGAGTGTCAATGTGTTCCAGGCTGGTGCCCGTGAGAGTTTGGCTGCTGTGGATGGATGGCTGGCTACCGAAAAGGTAGAAAATAGTATTTTCTAGTATGGATTGGTGGAGGGGGGGGGTGGGATTGGTTTGCAGAGTTTGCAGGGTTAGGTGGAGGAATATTGGGGTTGGTTACAAAGTGCAAGACAAAGTTAGAAAAGGAAATATAGTAGAAGATAGAAAGGTTTCTGGGATCAACCAGAATACTACATTGTTTTGGTTTTAAGTTTGATGTTTGTTATAATTTTCCGTCTAAATGACATTGCATTTCTTATTTATTCAGTCTTGGCTCTTAATTTAGTTAATTAATTAATACCTCCCTAAATTAATAATTAAGCATTAGCATTCTCCTTTTCGCTTACTTGGCAATCACTAAACATAACTACATATCCATATATACAGTATATATATATTTTTTGTTTTTACTTTCCCATTATATATAATTATTACACACACACACATATATATATATATATATATATATATATATATATCGGACGTGTGGCCCGCTGCACTTCTGGCCATTTGCACTCGATTTTAACCCTTGAAAAGCCTTAATAATGCTCCTAACTTGCTGCAAATTGGCGCCCGGCTATAGCTGGGCGCCGCCAGTTAAGGGTTAAGGATACCTCATCATGCCCTTACCATCCTATAGGTTAGGAAGGATCCCTCGCAGTAATCCTCAATATCAGGTCAGAATATTTTAGGAGAGTTAAGCAATGTTAAGGCTTCTTAAGTACTGGCACCACCACCTTTAGAAGTCTTATAATTAACCCTCCATTCAGTTGGACGAACGGCCTCCCGAAAGTTCAATATACTGTCTGTGAGATAAAAAATCCTATTCATAGGGATCTTTGTTAGACGAGGCACAACCCGGCTAACATAGAGACTCTTGATAGGCAGTGTCTACTATAAGTATAGTAGTGAAGTGTACGGCCTCCCAGAACTTCACTATTATTCATCAGTTACCGAAACTGTGGCCTGTTACAGGAAACTTTGCTATCACTCGGCACAACCAGTGAGAAGCATAGCTACTGTGACTGGTATAAAGCTTTCTTTAACTTAGGAAGAAGGACCTACGGCACTACCGCTCCTTCCTCTTTAATTAAAGGTTATTCCACAAGCACCCTCTCTAAAAGAAGTTGAGGAGTACGGCACCACCGTCCTCAATATTCTCTAGAGTGAAAAGTGCTAAAGTCCTACTCTAGGAACTTTGTTAATACTAGGCACCACCAGTATCTAACATTGTCCCTTTTGTTAGGTCCCACTTTCCCTAGTAAAAGTGGAGAGACTCCGGCACCACCGACCTCTCTACTATTACTCTTGGAAGTGAACACTGTACTAAGTGTCCTGATAGAGGAACTTTGTTAATACTCGGCACCACCAGTATTTAACATTGTCTCTTTTGTTAAGTCTCACTTTCTCTAGTAAAACTGGAGAGACTCCGGCACTACCGACCTCTCTATTTTTATTCGTGGAAGTGGACACTGTACGAAAGTGTCTTGGTAAGAGGAACTTTGTTAATACTCGGCACTACCAGTATTTAAAGTTGCCTTCTTTACTAGGTTTGCATTTTCTCTAGTAAAGGGTTGAGAGACTCCTGCACCACCGACCTCTTTACTCATTACTATTGGCAGTGGACACTACCACTTTTCACAGGTAGTCTCAAAACCTCTGAGACCGCTGTGAGAGAGAAAAGGGCTTGGCGAGATACCCTCAAGGGCACTCTGCAAATACAAGTCCTAGGTGCACTGAGTCTGTGGAATCCCATTAGACTGTGTAACTAAAAGGTTTAAACACCGCCCTGGGTCCCCCGAACCTCTTAAAAAGATCAGGACAGTCAGTAAGAATACTTTAACCAAACTTACTGCGTTAGTCCGATATCGTGCCATATACGTTTTTACTGAGGCATGATATTTAAGATCCTATTACAAGAGTACCTTAACAGGACTTCATCAACGGTTGATATACAGGTCAGGATAGTCAAATATTTCACCAAATCTCTGAAATACTCGCGTTAGTCCGGTATGGTGCCCAACTGTAATTGCCAGACAATTACTATATGTTACGGAGCCATCAACCCATCAACCCATCTGTAACTATCTTTACACAGCCGGCCAACCTGGACAGCCCACGGAGGAGCAGAAAATGACAGCCAGCCACCACTAGAATCATCGTCAGGAAAATGATAAGAAAAGACACCTAAGTCGAGGACCCCAGAAGAGAGTAAAAAGTTACTAAAACGTAATCTACCGGGTGAGTGGAAATAAACAGAGTTCCTCAAGTGACTCTGTCTGAAAATCCAAGTTCATAAGGAAATAATCAGAGTCCCGCAAAGTGTTCTAAAAGATTATAAATCCTTCACAGTGTTAATATTTGGAGTTAAAAGGAAAGGATTACTTTTACCAACACTATCTAACTTACCGAAGTGTTTCCACCAATCAAAAGTTAATTCGAAATGTATTACTTTTAAGCCGATGTTGAGGCTAAGTGACTCTGTAATTTTTCCAACCCAGTGAATATATTTTAGAGTTCACCATCGATTCTACCAGTATTTCTATAGAAAGAATATAGTACAACATCCAGTGCCAATTGACCTTGAACTCGCTCTCGTACCAGTGCGCATGGTAGATAACTCCAAAGATACGTATAGTGATAAAATAACTCTTTCCCAATATAAGCTCCCAAGTCAAATCTTTTACAAGAGCGGAAGTTATTACTTGTGATCGTCCTCGATATTCAGAAGTGTATAATATTCCCGAGAAAAGGAATACTGTGAAGCTGTGCTAAATACCTGCACTCTATCCAGATCCGCGACTGGGCTCGGAGATAGTAAATAGTTTTTAAGTGCTATTCATTGGTATGTTTTCCAAGTTACCTTCATACTATTTTTCTGTTGTCTATTATTATATGTACTTTTATGAACTCGGAAGTCCCAGTATAGTAGAAATCACCTGTATCAATCGTTAATCCTGAATACAATCAGGGCATAACACATATATAAATATATTTTTTTTTTTTTTTTTTTTTTTTTTAAGAGACAATGAACGGAGGAAGGAAAAACACAGATAAAACAAAAAGGTCCATGTGCCTAAAGGCATCCTCCATTCATAAAATGTTTGTAACAACTGGATTTAAACATTTGTTGATTGTAAGTTTGTGGAATATATATATATATATATATATATATATATATATATATATATATATATATATATATATACATATTTGTTTTGTTCTATTTAAAGCTGCTGTGGCCCCACCCACCTCCCCTTATACTCCCTCCCCCATGCAATGGGGCCCTGTGATTGGCTGATCCATGCGAGAGCAGGGCTTTGTTGGCACGCTCAGCTTGAACAACAGGATTCCCCACCTGCCCTGTTTCATCTCCGTAATATATTTCCGGGAGTTTGTTTGTAACGTTCTTTAGTGGCTGATGGGAGTGAGAGAGTGGCACCATTGTCTTGGAACGTTTGTTACCAGGGTAGAAAGTACGGGTGTGAACTGAGGGCGAGATATGAGCCAAGCGTTTGGGAGAGAGAGCCATGTGGGAGCTTTGAAACGTCGTAGGAGGCCTGTGATGGTTGAGAGTGCGGAGGTGACAGGATGTTCCCAAAGACAACAAGTGAAGAGTAAATTCTGCTTGCACACCCGAGATAATCCTGCCTTCTGATTGGTCGACGGGATTACTTCTTCAATTATTATTATTATCATTATTATTACTATTTTATATTATTTTATTATTGTTGTTGGGAAGTTGCCCAAGCTTACTTAATGGAGTCAACGACACATTGGGAGACGGTACTGCCTAGGGTACTGAGAGAAAAAGCCTGGCTGGCGACCGACGCGCTCACCTCCTATTATTGAGGCCGCCACTGACGGGGAGTAAACCCTAAACAAATTACCGATGGGCGACATGCTAATCGGTGCCACTTACACGTGGCGATCTTTGTAACAGATAACAGATAACCCTTAACCTAAGAAGTGCGCATGGGGGGTATGAGACACCACACTCCTGTGCTGACGTATTTGAGCTGTTCCCATCACTAACATCGTTATTTTACCATAAATAGCATTAATACTTATCCATATGCGCCTATTATAGGTTGATTATAAAGGTATTAACCTGTTACTATAATAAAACAAGTGGAAACAGTGTTTGGATAGTCAAAATCGGCGATACAGGCCGGGAGTTACATAATGTATGGCTGAGGCAACCTCCCTGCCCTCCACCCCTCCCCTTGTCTGGAGAAACACTGTTCCGCAATAGTCTCTCTCTCGCTCTTTCCCACGCTTGGGAACAGTGATGACAACGCCCTGCTACCAACTCGCTAATGTTAGCACGAAAATAAACCACAGAATAAGGGAATAACCGGGAAAATAGGTGATAACTGAAGTGGGGAAGGAGGGGAGGTGGAGGAGTGATATTTGGCATGGCCCAGGGGCAAAAAAAAAAAAAAAAATTGGGGTGTTTTAATTAACCCTCTCACCACGGAAGGCCTCTTGAACGCCCATAAAAAAGCATATAACAGGTTCCCGGAAGGCCTCTTGAACGCCCAGTGGTTGAAAGCCTGTGAGCTTCGTGTGCGAGGCGTCGGTCCGACGCATGTAAACAACAGCCGGCTGGACCGACGCCCCGCATCTCCGGCCACAAGAAGGAGAGCGTCGCTTGTTCGTGTGTGCCTGTATGTTGTTGTTAAGTATCGAAAAGTGGTGTAAAGTGGCTGTTTTGGCCATAAAGTTATCTCCAATGAAATCATCATCACAGCTCAACCAGTTGACTTAGAGAGCTCTACTTAATGCCATTCTACAGGTAAATAACACAGCTACGCTTGGGGATGCGCGGGAATGCGGGAAGCAGTCTGATTAACGAATATACGGTAGCCTAGCCTAGACGTTTTTCGGCCAAAACACCCGGGTTTCGAGGAATATATATATAATACATAGCCGGGGCTGGAGGGTTAAATGGATTTTTGTTTCCCTTACTCTTAAGAGTCTTCCCGCAGTCCGCCGGGGGAACTCTTAAGAGTCTCCCCGTAGTTCCCGGGATAAGGGGAGATGGTTCACTTTTTGGTGTGATTTTTGCATGTATTAATTATTTTTCTAATTTCCTCCCTAGACCTCCATCAAATATTAAAAAACATCCATTTGATCCCCCTTCTAGATTAATTTGTACATTTTCCGGTAGAATAATTTCCCGGCCGAAGGCCGGTTCTTCCAACATTACAGGCTCACTATCGTTCGCCAGGAAAATTTTTACACCTAAATAGCACAAAAGGTCTAAATATTGATGACGAAATGGGGCGAAAGGTCTTAAAATTGACTAACTAATGGGGCAAACATCTTAACATCTGAAAACTAGTGGGGCTAAACATGAGAGAGAAAGTGGTCCAGAAAACGGGCCCATCCCCCCTTAGGAGAGACCTGTTGCCGACGCTCCCGAGTGTGGGCCTGCTGCGAAGCTGAGACGTAAGCACAGCCGACGACGAGGTGATTAGCTGATGAGATGCCCTGGCCAAGGAGGACCAGCCCCATCACCTTTTTATCAGTTGTACTTGATAACTGTAGGACCGTCAGACGGTTGATAAGGTACTTCTAGCAGTACTGATAGGCAACCTTGATAAGGCTCATCACTTTCCTCAAGGAGGCAAGTGACATTGCTCAAAATACCTGTAGCATGCTTCACAACTAAACTCAAGATCAGTTCCTAGAAAGTCACTAGATAGATAGTTACATGACTCCCTGTTCCAAACTCGAAGTCTTGCCAAGTTAGACCTTTAAAAACCTAGTCAGCCAGAGAACTCGCTTTCCACAAGGAGACAAGAGACAAGAGTCAGTAGGAAATATAATTAGCTTAACCACCGAGCTTAACACCTTACGAGCGGCCTATGCGGTTTATTTATGTGTACCGCACAGCGGGGTGTTTTTAGCCAAAATAGGGCTGTTTACGTGATCATTTTCATGCCTAAATAAGACCCAGAACGTAAAACAAGTACCTATCCCTGAAAGGGCATAAACAGAGCTTTCGAATGACACCATAACGATCCTTGTATGATGGATAGTTTTCTTGCAATAACCGTGCAACGCGAGTGCAAAAAGCAGGTAATTCGGTACTTTCAGTACATAATTGAGTATGTAGCGAGTGAGAGAGGGAGGAGGGAGCTGAGATTTGTGTCAGTAGGTTCGCCGCGGTGGTCTGGAGCAGTCATACGCTCGCTAGTCTCCTGCCACCACTTGTCTCTCTCTCTCAGCCACATTACGTGCTGAAATTGCCACTCGAGTTATGTCGAGCGCCGCCACATAGTCCAGCTTTTTTTAACTCGACTTATGTTGCTCGCCGCTAATTAAGGGTTAATCTTACCTATAATAACCACAACATCAAGTTAGGAAACGTCAAACCCTTAGCTACGGAAACTAAGGAATTGCTTAGAATTGGTAATGAACAGTTCAGGTTAGACTGCCCCACCCCAGGCACACAGCCTCGGGCATAATAACAAGTATAGTTCCTCAGAACATGAAGTCATATTATTCTATTGCATAGTAATTGCGCAGGTCCTCCTGAGAGAGCTAATTACAAATGGAATAAGAATCTTTTACTTTTACTGTTACCATGATAGTACCGATCACTACATACATGTTCTGCCCCTGAGTTCATGATTGATAATGTTCAAGAGTTGAATAATTGCTTATGTTGAAAAGTTGAACACTTGCTTATGTTAAAGATTAAATCCTTGCTTATATTAACGAGTTAATGATATTGACTGTGATTTAAAGGACCTGCATCATACACATAGAGTTGAGGATTCTATACTGTATACTACTGTGTATTCTGTATTTTGTTCATTATCTGACCCTATTCTTTATGTTAATAAAACGTATTGTATATCAATATTACCATTTGTTTGTGTTATCCAGCTGAGCATGCAGTAGACCCATACCTTATAATTAAAATAATACCCGCTGTATATCCAGCGGGTATTATATCAAGCTCATTGTTACACCTCAGGCACAAAGTTATACTATATTATTATAAAACAGCAGAAGTGTAAGCATATACAAGGATGGATAGATTATACTTCTTCACTCCATCCTTCCACCTCTCTATCGGTTTACTCTCCC
Source organism: Paralithodes platypus (assembly GCA_032716605.1). Classification (NCBI taxonomy): domain Eukaryota; kingdom Metazoa; phylum Arthropoda; class Malacostraca; order Decapoda; family Lithodidae; genus Paralithodes; species Paralithodes platypus. The sequence continues at coordinate 30,856,110 of CM064567.1, read as the reverse complement.
TCTCTGTCCTTTCACCTCGCTCATGTACACCCTCTTCTCTCGCTTCCCATATGTTCCATATGGCTAACCCATCTCAAGGTGTTCCTTTTCACACTTTCCAGCACATCTACCTCCGGAGTCCGCACCACAACCCCCTCTTACTTCCTAATTCGTCTGTCTATCCCTCCATGTAACTCTGCACACACTTCCCAAGTAACTCATCTCCACCCCTCTCAGTCTCTCCACCAACGTCCATGCTTTGCTTCCGTAAGTCAATGTCGGGATTACCGCACTGTCATTCTTCACTTCCATGCTGACCACCCAATTTTTGTTTACTGCTTTCAGCGTTCCTACAATCCTCTTCCCGTGGTGCACCCTCTCCTGCACTTCTTCATTAATACTCCTATCTTAACTCAGCACACTGTCCAGATAATTAAATGAGCTGACAATCTCCATAGCCTGACCATTCAACTTCACCTCACACTCTGTGGCTTCACCCCTTTCGAAGACCATAACCTTTCTCTTCCCCGCATTTACCTTCAGATTCAGTTTTTCGCACACTGTTCCAAAAATATTTACCACACCCTGCAACTCCCATTCATTATCGCTTATCAGAACAGCAGTACAGGTAGCTTCCACTCGTTTCCCTCCCTTACCAGCAACACACCAACAACCACTGCTCTTCCTTGTATTTCTTTCATGACTCCATCCATATATATAACATACACATCCAACTTCACGACATTGCCCTACATCGCTATCCTCTATCCATAAAACACTACTCTTCCCACTACATATCATCCATGTAACACCATACACCTTACCCAATAAATATGGCAGTACAATTGTTAAGAGCAAACCGGGTGGTCCCTCGGACATCCACCCCCGGCAGGGTTGAGTCATTGACACAGGGCCCTCCCGGTCGTCATCATGCGACTGTGTCAAGAGCATTGCAATGTCCCAAAGCTGCTTGTCGGTGCAGCTTTTTCTTTAGCAATATAAGGGGACTTCACTCTAACATAAATTCTGTACACCAATTTCTTCAATCAGAATGCCCTACTCTCCTTTTTTTGACAGAGACTCAAGTAACATCCACATCTGACACGTCTAGATTTAATTTTCCAGGTTATCAACTGCTCCAAAATTTCAGACCTAAAGGAGGTGTATGTTGCTTCGCAAAATCTGAAATTGCCCTGGAGGAGGTTACTAGTTTCAATTGTCCCTATTTTGATTATTCTATATACAAATTAATTTCTGCTGGTAAATTTAAATACATATGTTGCATCTACCGTTCCCCAAATACTCCTCCAGAGCAAAGTCTTTTTGATTCTCTGTCCTCACAACTCAGTGTCCTCAACTTAAATGCTTCTTCTGAAATCACTGTGTTGGGTGATTTTAATGTCCATAATGTTGAATGGCTCACTCATTCAGCCAGGACTGATGATGCTGGTCTTGAATGTGAGCTATTTGCAGACTCATTTAATCTCACTCAACTAGTCAACCAACCCACCCGTGTACCAGATAATCCTAATCATAATTCCCACCTACTGGACTTATTTTTAACAACCAATTCAGAAAATTATGATGTTACAGTGAGGTCCCCGCTTGGATCTTCTGATCACTGTCTGATACAGGCCACCTGTCTATCACCTACCACACCTTCCAACTCTGAACCTGTTTTGGTGACTAAATGGCATTATGATAGGGCAGACTGGGAGGGTCTTCAAGGTTTCTTTATTGATATTCCCTGGACCTCTTTCTTTTCTAATGATGCACACTCCACCTTGAGCCACATACAAGATTTTGTAAAAATTGGAATGGAAACTTTTATTCCTCATCAAAAGTACAGTAAAGATCTAATTCACCTAAATGGTTTGACCAAAATTGTGCTAGAGAAACTGAACAAAAAGCAATAGCCTACAATGCATACACAAGATCAAAAACACATGAAGCCTTTAATTACTTTAGAAACATCAGAAATCATGCCAAAACTGTATTAAACCTAACTAAATCAAACTTTCTCCACAAGCAGGCAAATAAACTTCTAAATAATCCAAATGATAACAATTTTTTTTGGTCTACTCTTAACTCATTCAAATCCAACTTCACAACTGCTTCATCCATTCCACCATTAAAATCTCCGACTGGCAATCTTGTAAGTGACCCACGAGGTAAAGCTAACCTTCTTGCGGATATTTTCTCCACCAACTCAATCTTAGATGAAATAAATCAAGATGTCCCTGTACTTAATTTTAATTCGCCTGAAATTCCCTCACTTTAGATCCACACCAGACATGTCAAAACTATTTTGCAGAATCTCTCAGTAGATAAGGCTCCTGGTCCAGATGAAATTCCTCCAATAGTGCTTAAGAATTGCTCCTTGGTGCTCGCTCCTGTATTGGCAAAAAATTTCCGTCTATGTACTCATACCTCATGCTTCCCAGTACCCTGGAAAGAAGCAAACATCCATCCAGTTCCTAAAAAAGATGCCTCTTCAGATCCATCAAACTACAGACCAATAGCTATAGCTTCCACTCTTGGTAAAGTCTTTGAAATTATATTAAATAATCACATAATTATGCATCTTGAGAATAGTAAATTAATCAGTGATAGGCAATATGGTTTTAGACGATGTCGATCAACTGCAGACATTCTTTGCCTTCTTACGCATCAAATCAACCAAGCTACAGACCAACATGGTGAAACACATATAATAGTACTGGATATATCAAAGGCATTTGATAGAGTCTGGCATTAATCCTTATTGTCGAAGATGTCACACTACGGCCTTGCATCATTAGTTCCACTAATTTCTTCTTATCTTCATAACAGAAAAATATGTGTAATGGTAGATGGCCTTTATTCTCAATTTCACTCAATAAATGCTGGTGTTCCCCAGGGATCAGTTTTGGCCCCAACTCTGTTCCTCATTCATATCAATGATCTCATATCTACCACTCATAATCCAATACATTCCTACGCAGATGACTCAACATTCCACAGTTCCTTCACATTTACCAATTCTTTCACCCAACCCGATCTTATAAATTCAAAAATAAGCACTGCAATTTCTCTGAACCAGGACCTTTCTAGAATTGAAGAATGGGGACAAACGAATCTAGTTTCCTTTAATGCACAGAAAACCAAGTACATTCAATTTTCTAACCGACAGAATCTCACTGACTCCCATATATTTTTTAATTATGTAAATATTCCCACTTCCCCTAGTATTGACATTCTCGGTGTAACATTAACTACTAACTTGAGCTGGACACATTATGTTAAAAGCATTGCTAAGAATGCCTCTAAAAAACTGGGACTCCTGTACAGAGTTCGAGAATTCTTCACTGACGAGCAGTTGGCCGTATATATAAAAGTCATGTGCGTTCTCAGATGGATTACTGTTCACCTCTGTGGAGTGGAAGTGGAGTGGTTGCATTGAGGCAGTTGGACAAAATTCAAAATAAAGCTATTAGATTAATCAATAACCCTGCAATCACACAGGACCTTCCTACATTATCCATACAAAGAAACGTTGCGTCCCTTGCATTATTCTACAGATATTTTCACAGCAATTGTTCCGAGGAACTTGCTTCAATTGTGCCGCCTCTCCACATCTTTCCCCGTAGAACTAGGGCAGCTGAGAGCGCCCATGAATTTATACTTTCTCCTCCACAATGCAGAACTTCTGCTTATCAAAATTCATTTATCCCTAGAACTACTACTCTTTGGAATTCACTTCCCTCGAATTGCTTTCCACAAACTTACAATCTACAAATGTTTAAATCCAGTTGTTACAAACATTTTATGAATGGAGGATGCCTTTAGGCACATGGACCTTTTTGTTTTATCTGTGTTTTTCCTTCCTTCGTTCATTGTCTCTTAAAAAAAATAAAAAAAATATATATACATTTAACAACCACAGGGACATCACACACCCCTGTTTCAGCCCAACATTCAGATCAAAGACCTCGCTATGCTCTTTCTCAACACTTACTGCCGCCTTTGCACCCCCACACATGCTATTCACTGCTTTCAGCAACTTGCCATCTACTCCGTATATTCGAAGTACTTTCCACATACCTTCTCTATTCACTCTGTTTGTAAAAGTGGCATACTGCTTCTTATTATGTAGTTGGGAGATTTTTTCAATCTTTTTGCGTACCGACATTGTATCAATGTAACTTGATGGTTCAATAAAAATAGGTTACATGCATTAGCTGATTCATGGCTGCTTGCATAAACAGGTGCACCTAGTATATTTTTCATGGATTTACTATATGCAATATTAAACATTTGAATATACACGATTTCTTGGTTTTAGAATGGTTCCATAGAGATAATCCGTAATCAGTAGTAGTAGTAGTAGTAGTAGTAGTAGTAGTAGTAGTAGTAGTAAAGTGCATAATGGTTTTGGTTAAAGATGCTGTGTGGTCAGCAGCCGGAAATCTCTAAGTGTCCCACTCTTACTCCTATTCCGTCCAGCTCGCCAACCCAAGAATTAACACATTTTCTCAGCCTTTTTTAAACTCAACTAGTGAACTCTGGAACTCTCTCCCTCAATCAATCTTCCCTTCATCCTATGACTTCTTTAAACTTAGTGTGTCCAGGCACACATCTACGTCCCTTGAATTTGGCTCTCTGTCACTCTTTTGGCTTCGAGGGAGACACTTGTTACATGTAGCCTGCATTTTGTCTCCTTCATACACATGAACAGAAACACGTGTGTGCTGGCCATCATGCTGGGGGAGAGGCAACAATTCGTGCATTAAGATAAATATATGACCAGGATGATCGTGAAGCCATGCTGTTAGTGGACGCATCAAATGCCTTTAACAAAAAAAGCAAGCCTTGCCACCTATTTAGAAAATACCTATGAAAAGCCTGTAGATCTATTCATGGTAAACAACCAGAGCACACAACATGGAATAGCATTGAAATACCTATGAACAGCCTGTAGATCCATTCATGGTAAACAACCAGAGCACACAACATGCAATAGCATTGAAATACCTATGAACAGCCTGTAGATCCATTCATGGTAAACAACCAGAGCACACAACATGGAATAGCATTGAAATACCTATGAACAGCCTGTAGATCCATTCATGGTAAACAACCAGAGCACACAACATGGAATAGCATTGAAATACCTATGAACAGCCTGTAGATCCATTCATGGTAAACAACCAGAGCACACAGCATGGAATAGCATTGAAATACCTATGAACAGCCTGTAGATCCATTCATGGTAAACAACCAGAGCACACAACATGGAATAGCATTGAAATACCTATGAACAGCCTGTAGATCCATTCATGGTAAACAACCAGAGCACACAACATGGAATAGCATTGAAATACCTATGAACAGCCTGTAGATCCATTCATGGTAAACAACCAGAGCACACAGCATGGAATAGCATTGAAATACCTATGAACAGCCTGTAGATCCATTCATGGTAAACAACCAGAGCACACAACATGGAATAGCATTGAAATACCTATGAACAGCCTGTAGATCCATTCATGGTAAACAACCAGAGCACACAACATGGAATAGCATTGAAATACCTATGAACAACCTGTAGATCCATTCATGGTAAACAACCAGAGCACACAACATGGAATAGCATTGAAATACCTATGAACAGCCTGTAGATCCATTCATGGTAAACAACCAGAGCACACAACATGGAATAACATTGAAATACCTATGAACAGCCTGTAGATCCATTCATGGTAAACAACCAGAGCACACAACATGGAATAGCATTGAAATACTATGAACAGCCTGTAGATCCATTCATGGTAAACAACCAGAGCACACAACATGGAATAACATTGAAATACCTATGAACAGCCTGTAGATCTATTCATGGTAAACAACCAGAGCACACAACATGGAATAGCATTGAAATACCTATGAACAGCCTGTAGATCTATTCATGGTAAACAACCAGAGCACACAACATGGAATAACATTGAAATACCTATGAACAGCCTGTAGATCTATTCATGGTAAACAACCAGAGCACACAACATGGAATAGCATTGAAATACCTATGAACAGCCTGTAGATCTATTCATGGTAAACAACCAGAGCACACAACATGGAATAACATTGAAATTAATGGAGAGAACCACACAAGGTGACCCTGTAGTAATGGCAAATTATGAATTAGGTCTCTCAGTGTTGCAAACCTTTAAAAGCTACGATGAAACACAAATCAAACAAGTGACCTACGCAGATGATCTCACTGGAGCGTGAAAGGACACTGATGTCAAGCTTTGGTGGGATCAAGTATCACGTATGGGCCCAGAAATAGGACACCACCCAAATGCCAGTAAATCAGTACAAATTGTTAAACCGGTATATTATGCTGATGCCGTTGAAGCTTTACAGAATAGAAACGTGGTAGTAACAAAAGATGGATAGTATCACCTTGGGGCAGTGATCGGCACAGTAGATATCAAGAATCAGTATATAGCGGTAAAGGTCAGGGAGTGGGTAGACGAAATTGAATAACTGCCCAATATCGCAGAAACGGAACCACAGGCTGGTTATTTGGCATTTACACATGGGGTCAAACATCACTGGACATTCTTGATGTGTACTATTCCGAACGTGAGTCCACTACTTCAACTGCTAGAAGACTCCATCAGAGACAATCTCATCCCAGCATGTGTAAAATCACACATCTCAAATGCAGCAGAACGGAAGTTGCTCGTACTTCCTTCAAGCTTGGGAGGGCTTGTAAACATCAATCTCGTGATGAGTGTAGCAACTGTACATCAGAACTCGGTCAAGATAACAAGATCTTTCGCTTAAAGCATTTTGCACAACATTCTGATAGTGACGTAGGCCAGGCACAGATTTGCATCAGCAACACCATCAAATAAAAGATACATAATTCACAGAAAAACGACCTGGTATAACTGTTGCAACACCTTTCATATTCACTGAGTCTACTAAGAAATATCCAGATAGCACAAGAAACTGTCGCTGCAAAATGGCTAACAAAACTACCAACCAATGTAAAATGCTTCAACTTTAACAAACAAGAATTTATTGATGCCAATTGCACTGAAGTATGGTTGGCCAATTAAAGGACTCCCAAATTGATACATATGTAGAGTCAACAACTATTCAGACACGTCCATGATATGTAAGAAGGGAGGGTTCATCAGCATCAGGCTCAACGGCGAACATGCCAAGGGAGGTATGTCATGATGTTGCGGGCGAACCAACAGTCATCCCCTTAAATGGTGAGATCTTACAGACAAGGATGGCAAACGCATCAAATGAAGCATGGGTGGATGTCACTGCAAGGAGCTTTTGTACAAGAAGATAGCGTGTGTTCGTTGCCAAAAAAATATTCTACTCAATTGCCACTAGCTACAGCAAGCTCTCTCTGGCGACTGCATGCAAGAGGAATTAATTGGAAATGGTCAGGGTATATGGGGAAAGGATCCTACAGATTTAACAAGGCAGTTTTACCACACTTGCCTTCACCACATCTGGAGGGATACGTTGCTGACACTCTTTCTCGTTGATCAGATCAGCACTGTTATGTCTTAGGGGAACATGACTGTCAACGACAGTAGCAGACATGGACTATGAGGTAGCAGTGGTAAAGATTTTCATCAGGATACAATTAGAATGGGCTTGCATAGTACACAATGATAGTACATCATGAATGTCATGCTTTATGATAAAACAGTAGTAGTAGTAGTAGTATATTGTGTAAAATGTCTTATCTCAGCTATCTCCTTCCCTTTGACTCATCCTTCCACCTCATTGCGGTAATATAATTGATCGTCCTTTAAATAATACATGTAGCTAGATCACGATTCCTAACTCCTGTCATTCTCCATTAGGTCCCAGATCCAATAGACCTACGGAAGATTACGTGAGGAGGGAGTGAACGTACGCCTTTTGTTAACTTTTATATTATTGGATTTTCTATAAAGAAATCTAATACGCCCTCCAATACTATCAACATCAAGTTCCCACCTATCTTTTACCGATTCTTATGCAAAATGTCATTTTCCGACAGTATGCCATACCCTTATATAATCATATGAGGTGCTGAAGAATATAAATATGTTTTCTCTTTAGACAACACTTCCTCCAGATATTGGTTTCCTAAACCTGTAGATACAATCGTTGGACATGACGAACTCTGGAGGTCTTATGTTAAGTGAAGATATTCTTGTCAGCTGACGTTCGTTTTGCATCCCAACTAGTGTTGCAGCATAGTTTAGGAAATTGTTTGGTGCCTCATTTGTTTTTTTGTAAACTCAAGCGATACTGTATCGTCCTTTCAGACTAATGCATTCTTCATTTCACTTAGTGACCTTTAGATATTGTTTCCCATTGTTAATATTGAATATTGGAATACTCATGCAATGCAAATGTACTGGAAACAACAAGGATGTTTTGATGGTGTGTCTATGAACTTTGTGAATAAATACCAAAACTAAGTTCAGCACAAATCCTATCCCAATAATACATTTTTTGTCACATCGGGATTAGAAGTCTTGGTATTATGAATAATAGTTCCATAGCAAGACTCCACAACACCTCCCCAAGGTGGTTAAGAATAATGTATGAAATGGTCAAGAGGCAAAACAAGATACAGGATGTTCAAAAGCAATAATATAATATCAGATCTGTTGATTCTGATTAGGTTGTATGGCTCAAATCTGTCTAGTGAAAGTCAGATCGATAAGTTCTGTACTATACTCGTCCGAAAATGATTTGATGGTAAATTGAGGAAAGGGGTTAAATATATATAGAATAGAGGTAATTGTTGATACATGCTGCTGATATAGAGAGAGGTGTAGAGGTCGGTGTACTAGCTCGAAGAAGATATGATTAAATATTAACATCGTCAACACCTGCCACCAGGGACCTTCTCGAAATCTTAATATATGTTTTGAGTCGGACTGAACGGGAATATTCGACGGAAATATACTCCAGGGAGATGGAGGAAACATGAAAGTGAGACTGAGTGATGTACTGGTTGTGGGTATGTAACGAAATATGATTATGAGAAAACTGGTGAAATAGAGGAACTATGTGAAGAGTGAATAATTCCAAGATTGGTTGACAATATTTTATAGGAGACGATTTTAAGAAGACTTGAAATAGTCAAGAATAAACGAAAATATATAATTACTGTAGTATTTAATTTTAACTCTGTTAGGCTACTACTACTATGAGGGATAATTCGACAGTCATTTAGAAGTTAGTATATTTTATTTAAGACTTCCTAACTACTCTAATAGTCTTTGCTCGGGCCGAGATGAGTTCAAGACACAAATTGATTTTTTTTTTTTTTTTATTTTTTTTTTTTTTTTTTTTAAGAGACTATGCACGGAGGAAGGAAAAACACAGATAAAACAAAAAGGTTCATGTGCCTAAAGGCATCCTCCATTCATAAAATGTTTGTAACAACTGGATTTAAACATTTGTAGATTGTAAGTTTGTGGAAAGCAATTCGAGGGAAGTGAATTCCAAAGAGTAGTAGCTCTGGGGATAAATGAATTCTGCTAAGCAGAAGTTCTGCATTATGGAGGAGAAAGTGTAAATTCATGGGCGCTCTCAGCTGCTCTAGTTCTACGGGGAAAGATGTGGAGAGGCGGCACAATTGAAGCAAGTTCCTCGGAACAATTGCTGTGAAAATATCTGTAGAATAATGCAAGGGATGCAAAGTTTCTTCGTATGGATAATGTAGGAAGGTCCTGTGTGATTGCAGGGTTATTGATTAATCTAATAGCTTTATTTTGAATTTTGTCCAACTGCCTCAATGCAACCACTCCACTTCCACCCCACAGAGGTGAACAGTAATCCATCTGAGAACGCACATGACTTTTATATATTACGGCCAACTGCTCGTCAGTGAAGAATTCTCGAACTCTGTACAGGAGTCCCAGTTTTTTAGAGGCATTCTTAGCAATGCTTCTAACATAATTTGTCCAGCTCAAGTTAGTAGTTAATGTTACACCGAGAATGTCAATACTAGGGGAAGTGGGAATATTTACATAATTAAAAAATATATGGGAGTCAGTGAGATTCTGTCGGTTAGAAAATTGAATGTACTTGGTTTTCTGTGCATTAAAGGAAACTAGATTTTTTTGTCCCCATTCATTAATTCTAGAAAGGTCCTGGTTCAGAGAAATTGCAGTGTTTATTTTTGAATTTATAAGATCGGGTTGGGTGAAAGAATTGGTAAATGTGAAGGAACTGGAGTGTTGAGTCATCTGCGTAGTGTTACGGACTAGGGTTCAAACCCACAACACCATGAATAAATGATTAACTCCAATGAAAAGGCAACACAACTAATCACCGTGGTATTATAAGAATGGAAGTTAACCACCCAAAACTAGACTGCAAGGTTAACCCTTATTTAGCGGCGAGCAACATAAGTCGAGTTAAAAAAAGCTGGACTATGTGGCGGCGCTCGACATAACTCGAGTGGCAATTTCAGCACGTAATGTGGCTGAGAGAGAGAGACAAGTGGTGGCAGGAGACTAGCGAGCGTATGACTGCTCCAGACCACCGCGGCGAACCTACTGACACAAATCTCTGCTCACTCGCTACATACTCAATTATGTACTGAAAGTACCGAATTACCTGCTTTTTGCACTCGCGTTGCACGGTTATTGCAAGGAAACTATCCATCATACAAGGATCGTTATGGTGTCATTCGAAAGCTCTGTTTATGCCCTTTCAGGGATAGGTACTTGTTTTACGTTCTGGGTCTTATTTAGGCATGAAAATGATCACGTAAACAGCCCTATTTTGGCTAAAAACACCCCGCTGTGCGGTACACATAAATAAACCGCATAGGCCGCTCGTAAGGTGTTAATATTATCCTCCAGCGAAACCCTACTATTATATTACCCTATTGCTATACAAGTCAACCAGAATCATATAATTGATATTATTAAGTTTACGTTAAATGTCCGTAGAATAATTTATGCTTTCGTAAATCCTTTAGGATTTATATGTAAGGAACCACAAAAATATCTAAGGTATTTAAATCTTTAACCCGTTGAGCCCCGGCTAGTTATAATATTTTGTTCACCCCAGTCCCAAGCCATTTTCACTTATTTTTTTTGTTTGCTAAAATGGAAGACAAGGATGAGAAATGAAAAAAAAACAAAAAAAAATCACCTCTGACATTTTATTTTGGGGGGGGGGGGGGGGCCGGTGGGGGGTTGGGGGGGGGGGAGCTTCAAAAAATGTTGTTGAGCCAAAATGGAAGAGAATGGTGAGAAATGAACACACAAATAAAAAAAATCATTTCGGTCATTTGGGGGGCGGGGGGGGGGTTTCAATAGTTCGTCTCCCCCGCATGACCACCCGCCCGGGAGCACTAGGGTAAAAACTGAGTATGGCATTGTACGGCATACATCCTAAGGAGTATCTCACATAAATCTCAAGCCTCTAGCTCCCATACGACCGGAGTAATGAAGGTTCAAAGTGGCGGTAAACTAGGGGTGTAAACTATCCCCACTAAGCCCACCACCACCAGCCGCGCGGCTGTCTCGGCCCGCTCACACCTACTGGCCCGGCTCCCCCACACACTACGGTACCGCCCCCTCCTATTCTCCCGCCATTTCCTACCTTACGAGCCACGTAAGTGTTTTTTATATGTCGGACGCACGTGATGCGTCGCTGGGAGTTGGTGATCAAAGACTGCCGACGCAACACGTGCGACGCTGGGTCTCAACGGGTTAAGTTAATTTGAAAGTAAAAGATTGTAGGCTACATGAAAATAAATAAGGGAGGTATGGATGAAAAGATAGTTTAAAAGTATGGATATTATTTACATATAAATTACACTTTATACATCTATCCTTACATTCACACAATACAACATAATCATACAATACAAAATAATAATACTTATCTATAGAGAGATAGTTATACAAGGCAGGACAAACTCAGGATGACCCATGGTTAGGTCTTGGCGAAGCAGAGGCGTGAGGAGAACTGAAGTTTCTCAAATCCTATTTTCTATCGAGTCCTTGCATAGTCAGTAAAGTTATCGTACTGGACTAACATACAACTACTCTCTCTCCAATCAAACAACTTAACTCAACTAATAATTATATAGAATACTTCATTAAAATATATAAATGAAGAGGAAAACATTAAATCACGAATTATATAAAGACTAATCATACGTCTGCCAGAGAGATGCTTAAACAAGGTAAGAGGGGGGGGACGTGTGCGCTTGACGCCACTTGGCTACAGTACACTCTGAACACAAAGTATGTTCCCCGAAGTTAGTTTACTTCCTAAGGGCCTTCCTATGTACAAATAAATAGTCACATATACCCACTAATAATAGTTAACTCTATCCCACCAGCAATTAGGTTAATTAAGGCAATACATAACACCTCCCCCATTAAGAGATTTATAAGGGAAACATTGTAAATCAAAATATTCTAAGTCCTAGATAACATATCTGCAATTATATTGTTTTTCCCCTTGATATGAAAAATGTGAAGCTTGTAAGGCTGCAATGCCAAAAGCCCACCTCATGAGACGCTGGTTAGAATTTTTCATCCTATGCAGAAATTTGAGGGGATTATGATCAGTGAACACATCAATAGGAAAGCAAGAACCATTCAAGTACACATTAAACTTATCAATGGCAAACAATAATGCAAAGCACTCTTTCAATAGTACTATAATGTCTCTGGTATGGTTTGAACTTTGTGGATGCGTAGCAAACAGGATGTAATACTTCATTCTCGCTATACTGTAACAATACAGCCCCTGCTCCCACATCACTGGCGTCTATTTGCAAGATAAACGGCTTGGTGAATTGTGGAGATTTCAGGATGGGCGCATTTGTGAGAAGGGCACGGATTTTCACGAAAGCGTCTTGGCATTCCTGAGTCCACACAAACTTCTTCTTTGGACTGACTAAGTCTGTTAAAGGTCCAGAGAGATCAGAAAAATTGGGCACAAAGCGCCGATAGTACCCACTCATGCCCATGAAGCGCATTAATGCCTTACGATCATGAGGAACAGGCAGTGACGCAATGGCTTCTACTTTGGCAGATACTGGGCTAACTTCACCTTGCCCAACCACATGACCCAGGAATATTACGTTGGCATGTCCAAACTCACTCTTGGCCAAGTTTACTGTTAAGTGTGCTTCAGCCAGGTTGTAGAATAGGGTGCGCAGTTGAAGTTGATGATCTTCCCAAGATTTGCTGTATACTACCAGATCGTCCAAGTAAGATTGCACCCCGATGAGTCCCTCTGTCACCCGATGAATCAGCCGTTGGAAGGTTGCTGGTGCGTTGACCATCCCAAAGGGCATGACGGTGTAGTGGTATAAGCCGTCGGGGGTGACAAACGCAGAGATTCGTTTGGCACGCTTAGTCAGCCGGACCTGGTAGTACCCACGCAATAAGTCGATCTTGGTAATGTAGTTGGCGTCCCCCAGTTGGTCGATAAGGTCGTCAATCCGAGGAAGAGGGTAGCAGTCCTGACAGGTTAGTTGGTTAACCTGGCGGTAGTCAGTGCACATCCGGAACGATCCATCCGGCTTGTCCACTAGCAGGCATGGTGAAGCCCACTCGCTGTCACTCTTCTCCACCAGGCCATTATCCATCAGGAACATCACCTCCTTCCTCAGGGCCTCCGCATCCATGGACTGGCGCGGTAGGGATGCTGCTTGATGGGACGAGCACCGTCGACCAACACCACATCATGCTCAACCAGAGGGCACTGCTGGGGAACATCGCCAAACAGCTGTGGAAACTCATTAACACCTTACGAGCGGCCTATGCGGTTTATTTATGTGTACCGCACAGCGGGGTGTTTTTAGCCAAAATAGGGCTGTTTACGTGATCATTTTCATGCCTAAATAAGACCCAGAACGTAAAACAAGTACCTATCCCTGAAAGGGCATAAACAGAGCTTTCGAATGACACCATAACGATCCTTGTATGATGGATAGTTTTCTTGCAATAACCGTGCAACGCGAGTGCAAAAAGCAGGTAATTCGGTACTTTCAGTACATAATTGAGTATGTAGCGAGTGAGAGAGGGAGGAGGGAGCTGAGATTTGTGTCAGTAGGTTCGCCGCGGTGGTCTGGAGCAGTCATACGCTCGCTAGTCTCCTGCCACCACTTGTCTCTCTCTCTCAGCCACATTACGTGCTGAAATTGCCACTCGACCTATGTCGAGCGCCGCCACATAGTCCAGCTTTATTTAACTCGACTTATGTTGCTCGCCGCTAAATAAGGGTTAAGCAGGGATTCCAAGTCACCACTCTGGTCAGGCGGCAAGTGCTGGAATTTTAGATGAGGATTAGACAAGAAATCAGAGTTTTGCAATTTCGTGTCCGAGGGCAAAGAAATATCTTCATCTGCAATTACAGAGTTTGCTACATCCACGTTCAACACAGGGGCATCATTGCCAGGATCTCTTACAAAGTATGGCTTGATCAGGTTCACATGTATTAGTCTCTCTGCCTTTCGTCTGTCAGGAGTTTTCAAGACATAATTTACATTACTGGCCTTTCGTTTTATCACATAAGGACCATGAAACTTACTTTGTAAAGGTTTCTTAGCGATTGGCAGAAAGGCTAACACAAGATCACCTGGCTTAAACTCTCTGGCAACAGCTTTCCTGTCAAAATTGTCTTTCATTGTTACCTGAGAATCCTTCAAGTTTTTCATTGCATGTTCTATAGCAGTTTTTAATCTTTGTCTAAACTGATGAACATAGGTAAGAAGAGGTTTACTGGAAGGTGTATCTAACCAAGTTTCTTTTAGAACTTTAAGAGGACCTCTAACCTCATGACCATACACCAACTCAAAAGGTGAAAAACGAAGGGAATCTTGTACACTACTCCTTACAGCATACAACACAAAATGAATACCTTCATCCCAATCTGCATTATTTTCCTCGCAATACTTTGTCAACATTGACTTGAGAGTTTGATGTAGGCGTTCTAATGCACCTTGGGACTCTGGTCTACAGGCTGTGGAATGGTACTGGCGCACTCCCAACTCATCCATAGTTTGTTTGAAAAGTTTGGAAGTGAAATTGCTACCTAGGTCAGATTGGACAATACGAGGAATTCCATACTGAGTGAAGAATTTACTAAGGGCTTTCACGATATTCCTGGAAGTTATTCGCCTCAATGGAAAAACCTCTGGATACCTAGTGGTAGAACACATAACCGTTAGCAAATACTCATTTCCACTGCGTGTTTTAGGCAAGGGACCAACACAATCAATGATTACTTTACTGAAAGGTTCCTCGGTCACTGGAATTGGATTTAATGGTGCAGGTTTTATTGGCTGATTTGGTTTTCCAGCCATTTGGCACCCATGACATGTTTTACAGTAGTAGGCAACAGATTGCTTCATTTTAGGCCAGAAGAAGTCCTTGGAGATTTTGGTATAAGTTTTGTTAACACCTAAATGTCCACCACTGAAGTCATGACCCACTGATATGATAAGAGATCTGAACATAGTAGGTATAACCACTTGGTGGTATTCTTGCCAAGTTTCATTAGCTGGTACTTTAGGAGGTCTGTATTTTCTCATTAGGATACCGTTCCTCACATAAAAGCATTTGGGAAAGTTCACCAACTCAGAATCCTCGACAGCCTTGTCAAAGAATGGTGCTAACTCAGAGTCTTTTACCTGGGCTTCTTTAAGAGTGTTAGAATCAATTGGTACGTTACTTAGTTCCTCTGGAGAAGCTAACACCTGAGAAGTCATTATCAGAAAATAGGTGTGAGAGATCAACATCCACAGAATTAGTGCTATCATTACCGTCATTCTGTTGAGCTGCCATGCTCCTAGTCATTACACAAGAAGGGAACAAATAAGGATAGTCCTTTTCCAGCTGTTCTGTGTTATTACATAAAGAGGGAGACGAAACTACAATGGGGTCAGGTACAACTTTTCCACCTGCAATATCATTCCCTAACAGAAAGTTCACTCCTTTCACAGGAAGTGACTCTTGAACTCCTACAGTGAAGTACCCACTAGCTAACTCAGTATTCAAATAAACCTTAGCCAGAGGAACAGTAATACACCCACTAACTCCATTGATCAGAACACTCTGGGTCAAATAACAGTCCTCCAAATCAGGCACCACACCTGTTAACATGAGGCTATGAGAGGCTCCTGTGTCCCTAAGTACTTGAATAGGATATTTAGTAGAAGTGTCAGAAAAAGAAACTGTTCCTATAGAACGAAAGGGTTGAAACTGATCACCAGAACAGCTAGGAAGGTCACTACCAGCTAGAACACTGTCTTTGAGTCTCTGTGGGGTTGTTAGGACAGGCACTCAAAACAGTCAGTTTAGAAGTTTGGTTAGAACTAGAAGTAGCTGGTTCACTGGTAGGCAAGTTAGAAGGAATGCTAGAAGTAGCCAGAACTTGTTCTGGGCGTCTTTCCCTGCCTTTAAGCTTAGGACAGTCCCTAATGTGATGACCGGTTTGTTTACAATAAGCACAAATCAAAGTAAGTTTGGATGAGTTTGGGGTTTTACCTGGTTCAGTCTTACCAGATACAGTGCTCCCAGAAGTAACCTTAGTAGATGGCTGGGAGCCACCAGAACCATTCTCATCACCTGTTACACGAGTTCCACCACCACCTCGGAAACTGCCGCTAGAGACACTAGTACTCCTAGACGAGTCAGTCCCCTTCTGCTTCTGCCTGAAAAAAGAGTCACCATGAGTCAACCTGTAATTTTCAGCCAAAGTGGCTGCCTTGTTTACATTAGTAACTTCTCTCTCTTGTAGATACAATTTCAAGGAATATGGAACTTTGCGGAGAATTTCTTCTAACACAACCAGCTGACAGAGTTGTTCAAAAGTAGTTACTTTACTGGCCCTCAACCAAGCATTAAAGTGCCTTTCCTTTTCTTTGACAAACTCCAGATAAGTTAGTTTCTCTTCCTTCTTTAGATTACGGAAATTCTGTCTATAGGTTTCAGGAACCTGGTCATAAGCCTCCAAGATAGTCTTTTTTAGATCATCATAAGGTATGCTATCACTAGGGAGATTAGCGTAAATCAACTTTGCTTTACCTATGAAAGCAGTTTGGGAAAAGAAACTCCACTGGTCTTTTGGCCATTTAAGCTGGTTTGCTACACGCTCAAAGAGATTGAAGAAATTCTCAACATCTGTTTCATCAAATTTTGGCATAAATTTTAACTGATTTCCTAGATCAGAGAAAGATTTCTTTGTATTCACTTCTGTCTTTCACACTTTCTTCACTCTTCAGTCTCAATACTTCAAGTTCATGTAATCTCTCTTGCTCTTTTTGAGCATTTTCTTGGACTTTCATTCCTCTTTCATGCTCTCTGTCTTTCTGCATTCTCCCTTTGATACTCCCTCTGTCTTGCTGCCTCCTCTAATTCCATCTTTTTAATCATAAGCAATGATGCGCTACCTCCATCACCATCGCACAAACTATAGGCTTCAAGTGGTAGCAAATCATCAATTACCAATTTATCGATCACACGCTTCTTTACCTCAGCCTTAGACATACTGGATTTGTGAGCAACTCCATATTTGATGGCTAATGCAATCCAGTCAGTTTTCTTTATCTGGGAAACAGTCAAGGTACTCAAAGAAGGTTTATCAACAAATTCATCGAAGTTAAAACTCCATAGTGAAATATAAACAGAGCAAACAGTCTTAGAAGGGAGATGTTCAAGAGTGCAGAAAACAAAGAAAATCATTCACACCAAAACAGGACACAAAATCATAAGTATTCATAGTTGACCACTAATAAAATAATTAACTTTTATAAAAGCAAAAAGGTAATCCCGGACAGGCCCCCATATAATGTTACGGACTAGGGTTCAAACCCACAACACCATGAATAAATGATTAACTCCAATGAAAAGGCAACACAACTAATCACCGTGGTATTATAAGAATGAAAGTTAACCACCCAAAACTAGACTGCAAGGTTAATATTATCCTCCAGCGAAACCCTACTATTATATTACCCTATTGCTATACAAGTCAACCAGAATCATATAATTGATATTTTAAGTTTACGTTAAATGTCCGTAGAATAATTTATGCTTTCGTAAATCCTTTAGGATTTATATGTAAGGAACCACAAAAATATCTAAGGTATTTAAATCTTTAAGTTAATTTGAAAGTAAAAGATAGTAGGCTACATGAAAATAAATAAGGGAGGTATGGATGAAAAGATAGTTTAAAAGTATGGATATTATTTACATATAAATTACACTTTATACATCTATCCTTACATTCACACAATACAACATAATCATACAATACAAAATAATAATACTTATCTATAGAGAGATAGTTATACAAGGCAGGACAAACTCAGGATGACCCATGGTTAGGTCTTGGCGAAGCAGAGGCGTGAGGAGAACTGAAGTTTCTCAAATCCTATTTTCTATCGAGTCCTTGTATAGTCAGTAAAGTTATCGTACTGGACTAACATACAACTACTCTCTCTCCAATCAAACAACTTAACTCAACTAATAATTATATAGAATACTTCATTAAAATATATAAATGAAGAGGAAAACATTAAATCACGAATTATATAAAGACTAATCATACGTCTGCCAGAGAGATGCTTAAACAAGGTAAGAGGGGGGGAACGTGTGCGCTTGACGCCACTTGGCTACAGTACACTCTGAACACAAAGTATGTTCCCCGAAGTTAGTTTACTTCCTAAGGGCCTTCCTATGTACAAATAAATAGTCACATATACCCACTAATAATAGTTAACTCTATCCCACCAGCAATTAGGTTAATTAAGGCAATACATAACAGTAGGAATGTATTGGATTATGAGTGGTTGATATGAGATCATTGATATGAATGAGGAACAGAGTTGGGGCCAAAACTGATCCCTGGGGAACACCAGCATTTATTGAGTGAAATTGAGAATAAAGGCCATCTACCATTACAAATATTTTTCTGTTATGAAGATAAGAAGAAATTAGTGGAACTAATGATGCAAGGCCGTAGTGTGACATCTTTGACAATAAGGATTGATGCCAGACTCTATCAAATGCCTTTGATATATCCAGTGCTATTGTATGTGTTTCACCATGTTGGTCTGTAGCTTGGTTGATTTGAATATTACGTCGATTCATGATAGGTTGCACTTTGGACCCCTAAAGTTCCCGTTACCCTCTAACTGAATGCCCGCTATTCAGGTATTGACTCAAGTTGGCTTCGATCCTTCCCCCCATTATTAGTGATTAATCCTAAATAACTAAATCAAAACCCTGCTGTGTCTTTTATTGAGACCAGGGCCTAATGCACAATTTGCTCTTTGCTTAACTAAAACTAAAGTTATATTCTTCCCTCTACTCGTTAGGTTTTCCCAAGTTTACTGAGCCTTCGGTATCCTTTCTCCATACCAAGGCTATTATACATATAATCTATCTCCTCAATACATAGAATCTATTTACTCTTTTGACACAACCGTCGTTACTATACAAGTACCTCCATCATGACATAAAATCGCTACAAATTACCGAATGAGATCACAAAGTCTCTCTCACATATAATATGGGTTCCGTCACCCAGTTACCTCACAATCTAGGTTTTACATTCTTTATCTCAACAACACTATTTGGTTCCGTCACCCAGTTACTTCACAATATAGATTTACAAGATGTATCTCAATGACACTATTGGGTTCCGTCACCCAGTTACTTCACAATATAGATTTACAAGATTTATCTCAATGACACTATTGGGTTCCGTCACCCAGTTACTTCACATTATAGATTTACAAGATTTATCTCAATGACACTATTGGGTTCCGTCACCCAGTTACTTCACATTATAGATTTACAAGATTTATCTCAATGACACTATTGGGTTCCGTCACCCAGTTACTTCACATTATAGATTTACAAGATTTATCTCAATGACACTATTGGGTCTCGTCACCCAGTTACTTCACCATATGGGTTTACAATCGTGATCTCAATTACCCCTTCCGAATTTACCCTCGAGTAACACTGTTTCAAACACGCTAGGTTACCTTTCACCTTAATCAGTATTATTATCGTTCTAACAAAAGATGAACCGTGCCTCAGACGCATACACAGAATAACTCTTTTAGACTTAATAATAACATACTTCACATTGGAATAGAGTCCTTCTTTACAGTTTCCTTATTTTACAACTTAATGAATGATTCACATGGACTAGTGTCCTTTCCTAGCTATAGCTAATCTATTAGACAATTAACAACTGTTTCCCTCTTTAACTTACTGGTTGCCTCATTTATTAACAAAAGTATTCTTTCCCTCCCCTCTTTACTTTTACTGTTTTAATCTTTAATCTCTCCTATCAGATCCTATATAATAACTCTTTCGGCTGGTGCCGTTGCTAACAATTATAACTAATTAACAACACATCATCATCTTTATATATATATACTGTAGGTGAGTCTAAATTCATTTTCCTTTAGTCTTGTCCTAGAAGGACACATCAATTTATATAGAAACCACCAGGTTAGTCCATAACATCTCTCTTTCTTTCCTTATCGTATGCGGGCCCAATATGGGTCCTTAAACAAATGTATTCTGGTATGCTGGATCAGGTGTGTGTGTGTGTCTGCAACTGTGCTTTACCACCTCAGAGCAGGCCAGTAGCTCTTCTGGAAGTCCTCACTTCCGTCCACCTTCTGTTGTCCCTCTTGAAGTGCTTGACTGTATGTGTGCAGACTAGCAACGTGACGACAGGCAGCAGGATACTGATGGTACATCCTCCGAGTGGGCGAAAGTGAGGAAAGGTCAGGGGTGGTCTGTGTTGTGAGCTTAGGTGAGGGCAAGGTAACTGGAAAAGTGGGTTCCTGGTTCTCCTTTGTGCCCGGGCGAGAGAGAGCAAGTAGGTTGCAGTGTGGGGACCCGGTGGTCTCTGACGCAGGATAACCTTGGCCACCGTTTCAGCTTTCTTGTCCGGGATAGCGCAAGCAACCGTGTATTTAGAGAAAATGTCGACACAGGTAAAGATGTACCTTTTGTTTGTCTGTCTGGGCAGAGGTCCCATAATATCCACCGATAATTTGGCCCAGGGTGTACCAGCGGTAATATGTCCGGGTAACTGTCTAGGTCCCCTTCCATCTTTGCCCCTCTGGCATCCCAAACAATTTTGAACGACTTCTTTAACAATCTGGTCGGCCCTCTTGGTCCAGTACCATTCATTGAATTGTTGGAGAACCCTAGACAGCCCCAAATGAACCCCCCTTCCCTTTTGTCCATGGAGGATTTGCATCATGTGTTTGGCCTCTGAATAATCAAGTACGACCCGATCTTTAGAATTCCTCCAGGCTCCCTCCGAAAACTTAACTTTATTACTAGGTCTAGGATAATGTTTTTCCCCGTGGGGTTCAGTGGGTTGAACGGGTGCTACCGGTAGTCGAGACAAGCCATCGGCATTAGTGTGTAATTTACCGGGTCTATGTCTAACTTTAAACGAGTACTCTTCCAAAATCCCCTTCCACCTGACAAATAGTCCGTCTTCCGTTTTCATTTTTCGGCGCCATTGTAAGCTATGGTGGTCCGTAATAACTTCAAAGTGGACCCCGGCTAGATACGGACGGAAATATTGTACAGCCCACACTAGAGCTAGAAATTCCTTTTTCGTAACGCTATAATTTTGTTCGCCCTTATTCAGTGTCCGGCTAGCACAGGCCACTATGCTTTCCTTTCCGTCCACTTTCTGGGCCAGAACGACTCCGAGCCCTTCATCAGAAGCATCGGTGTATAGTTGAAATGGCTTGGTGATATCCGGATGACAAACTACGGGGTTCGAGGTTAATTTTTGCTTCAAGTGATCAAAAGCTACCTGACAACTCTGATCCCAGTCGAACCTCCTCCCTTTTTCTAGTCTCTGAGTCATGGGGCGAGCATTCTTAGAAAAGTTAGGTATAAACCTTCGATAGTAGGAGGCCATTCCCAGAAACGCTTGAATCTCTTTGACAGAGGACGGAGGTGAGATTTCGGCAATAGATCTCACTTTATGTGGGTCCGGTTGAATGCCTTTACTGGAAACCACATGCCCTAGATATGCCACCTCACGGGCCCCTAATTGGCATTTTGAAGATTTCAGTTAAAGTCCTGCCCCCCTGATACTTTCTAACACTTCTCGGAGTCGGTGAATATGTTCTTCCCAACTAGCGGAAAAGATTATGATATCATCTAAGTACGCCAAACAAGTTTTCCAGGTTAATCCCCTCAATACTTCGGCCATGACTCTAATGAAACTGGCGGGGCCATTGCAAACTCCAAATGGCAAGACAGTAAACTGGTAAAGTTTGCCCTCGCTCGTGGCAAATGCAGTTTTCTCTTGATCCTCGGACCTAACTGGTACTTGCCAGTATCCACTCTGGAGATCTAAGGTAGAGAACCAGGTCGACCCATTGAGGGATTCTATCGAGTCGTCAATACGAGGTAGGGGCTGCGCGTCTTTGATGGTGACATCATTTAATTTTCGATAATCTACACAGAACCGAGTAGACCCATCTTTTTTTTCTAACTAGGACTACCGGAGATGACCACGGACTGTATGATTCCACTACTATCCCCTGTTTTATCATGTCTTCAACTTGTTCCTTTTCTTTTTGTCTCATAATAGGGTTTTGTCGTCGGTAGGGTTGTCTAATAGGAGGCCCTTGTGTGTGTATCTCATGAGTGTGTCGGGTTCGAGCCGATCCGTGGTCCCCTTCGTTTTGAGCAAACACATCCCGGTACGTCCAGAGCAATTCATGTAAGGTACTGGCTTGACTTGAGGTAAATTTTTTCGGGATCTCAGGTAAATTCACGGGTCCGTCAGTTCCAACAGTAGTGGGTTGAGCGGGTGTGACTTGTCCTAACAGTTTCCCTTTTTTATAATTAATCGTGTCATCCCCAAAATTAGCTAAAACTAGTTTCCTCTGGTCGGCAGTAATGAAGGTGGGAGATATTCTCACCCCATTCTGTGCATCGGGTTCCAAAATCCCGGCAGTCATGCCTGGGTTTGGGGGAATCTCTATCATTTTCCAAGATCTAGGAGGAATAGATAATTTCCCTGTGGTAGCTACTATTTGAGGTTGGAGAGTAATCGTTGTGTCTTTCGGCCCACACTGAATAGTTACTCTCAACTGACTCATGAGATCTATTCCCAGATACCCATCGACTCCACTACTGGCTTCTCCCGATAAAACACAAAAATCGGTGGTGAAGGTAATTCCCTTCCACTGCACTACCATCGCGTTAGTTTTTCCTAGGATTGTCAGTGGTTGACCCCCGGCTCCTGTCAACTGAATACTGGTTTGATTTACTGGGCCCATTTCTCGCTGATTTTGTTTTACGAACTTCTCCAGGAGACAACTACGGTTTGCCCCCGTATCAATCAACATGTTCGCGACTTTCCCATTTATGACTACAGTTTCACAAGGCGTTTGTCTCTCTAAGATATTGACCTCACTATACCGCCCTTCTTTGTGAGGTTTCACAGAACATTTTCTCTCTCCTCCGGCATCGTAACTTTTGGCTGGTTTTCTGTCTCCCGGTATTCTACCGGAAGCATTCCTCTCCGGTCCGGATCGGTTCCCCTGGGTAGCGGCTGATCGTTTGGGAGTGCGAGTCTGGGGTCAAATCTAGGGGTTGGGGCTTGTGGACGGTTGGTACAGTTCCTAGCTAGGTGTCCGGTCTGTCTACAAGTGAAGCATCGAATCAGGGCTTTCGGATACCCTTTCTTTGGGTTCTCCTCTTCCCCGTTTTGTTTTTCCTCTTTTACTTCTCTAGCCTCCATAATCTTTTTAATGACCTCCATCAATTCCTTGGTAGTGTTAACCTCATGAATGATGCAGTGTTTCCTATCTTCTACCGGGCAGGCTTGGATCATGATCTCCCTGATCTCAACTTCCTGACTCTCTTGGTCCATATGGGGATACGCTAGTTTCACATTCTTAGCGATTTCCCTCCTCAGGGCTCTAACATGTTGGCCATCAAGTCTCAAACTCTTCAGTTTGTCTCTGGCTTTTCTGGTGGAAGTCTCTCGGCCAAATTCTTTGATTAAGGCGCTCCTGACTTCGGCCCACGATACTAGTCCTTCCAGACGTACTCTCACATCATTCAGGGCCTTACCTAAGTGTGCCTTTCCATAGGCGATTTTCTTCCCATTTTCACCTACGTCAAGTAATGTGAACTGACATTGTAACTGCTCAATCCAAAGCTCGATTTCTTCCTTCCCCTCTTCCCATAGGCCTAATCTGAATGTAACACACCTGTCATCCTATCTGTCCTGTTAGATAATTATACTCAATCCAAATGATTTGTCGAATCCCACCGCTTGCCAACAAAATGTAGTATTTAATTTTAACTCTGTTAGGCTACTACTACTACGAAGGATAATTCGACAGTCATTTAGAAGTTCGTATATTTTATTTAACAGACTTCCTAATAATGGAGGCCGCTGATTGGCTGGTGGGCGGGGCGTGGCACGTTGTAGCCGTGAGCTGTCAAAATCAGCTGGCTGTGCAAGTAAGTAAAAGGGAGCGCCGTGATTGGCGGAGGGTTTATCTACTTTAATTACTATTAATACAGTGAGATAATTTTGAGTTTAAGAAAGAGTTTCGAGGTAAATAGAGAGGCAGCAGAGGTTGAAATAATTTAAGGAGAGGCAAAACAAGTTTAACAAACACTAATCAAATGAATAGTAATTTTTAATATGGTTGAAAGTAATATTGCTGAAAATATGAGTGAGTATGAAAAATGGAGAGCTTACAATGAAATTGATAAATGTGAACGAAAACAACTTCGGTAAATAAATTATGTATTATGTGAGGGAACTGGAGCCACGATTAGAGATAAGAAGAGAGACTGAACACGAAATAATTCAAAGGCATATGTTTAAGATAATATTGGAGGGAAAAGAAAAACGAACGATAGACGAGTTGAGAAGGAAAAATGAGGTCGAGAGTAATTCAAAGAATAGAATGGGCTAAAATATGAGTGGGCCAACTAATAAGGTACAACAAAGAGACAAACAATAGCAATATGTAGATATATATATATATATATATATATATATATATATATATATAATATATATATATATATATATACGGTATATATATATATATATATATATATATACAGTATATATATTGTTATGCGTGGTTGTATTACAACTCGCTTGATATTTTGTCCTCATAATATTATAAATATTACTAGATCACTCAAATCACACCCTATCTATCTATCTATTGCCTGACGCCACAATCCCCGAAGGGGTGGCCACGAACGAACTGCCCCCATGCACCTCTGTCCCCAGGCAGTCGACGCCCTTCCTCCCAACCAGCACCGCCTTCATTCATATACTTCCTCACTCCATCCTTTCACCTCTCCTTCGGTGCACCTCTCCCTCTCTGTCCTTCCACCTCGCTCTCGTACACCCTCTTACTCAATCTCTCGCTTTCCATACGTTCCATATGGCCGAACCATCTCAAGTTGTTCCTTTTCACAATTTCCAGCACATCTACTTCCACACCACACCTCCTTCTTACTTCCTCATTCGTCTGTCTATCCCTCCATGTAACTCTGCACGCACTTCTCAAGTAACTCTTTTCCACCGCTCTCACTCTTGGTCTAAGTCTCTTCCCGAACGTCCATGCTTCGCTTCCGTAAGTTAGTGTCGGGATTACCACACTGTCATGCAAGGACTTCTTCACTTCCATACTGACCACCCTATTTCTTGTTACTGCTTTCAACGTTCCTCCAACCCTCTTCCCCTGTTGCACCTCTCCTGCACCTCCTCATTCACAGTCCCATCTTTACTCAACACACTGCCCAGATACTTAAAAGAGCTGACGATCTCCATAGCCTGACCGTTCAACTTCACCTCACACTCTGTGACTTCACCCCTTTCGAATACCATAACCTTGCTCTTCCCCGCATTTACCTTCAAATTCCGTTTTTTGCACACTGTTCCAAACTCATTTACCAAACCCTGCAGTTCCCATTCATTATCACTCATCAGAACTGTATCATCTCCAAACAGCACTATAGGCAGCTTCCACTCATTTCCCTCCCTTTTCAGCGATACACCAACATCCACTGCTCTTGATAGTATTTCTTTCATGACTCCATCCATATATACAGTAAACAACCACGGGGACATCACACACCCCTGTTTCAAACCAACCTTCAGGTCAAAGAACTCGCTCTGCTCACTCTCCACACGTACTGCCGCCTTTGCACCCTCATACATACTCTTCACTGCTTTCAGCAACTTGCCATCTACTCAGTATATTCTAAGTACTTTCCACAAACCTTTTCTATCCACTCTGTCATAGGCCTTCTCCAAGTCCATAAAGGCAACATACACCTTTTGTTTCTTCTCCAGATATATCTCTGCAACACAATTCAGGGTAAAAATCTGATCTACACATCCTCTTCCCTTCCTAAAACCTCCCTGCTCGTCGCCTATCCATTTCTCCGTTCTCACTCTCACTCTCTCAATCACTACCCTACTGTATACCTTCCCTACTACACTTAGAAGACATATTCCTCGGTGGTTACCACACACTCGTCTTTCCCCTTTGCCCTTATATAGGGGGACTATTATGCCAGTCTTCCAGTCATCGGGTGCACTCCCCTTCTCCCATGCTAGTTTGCATATTTTCCATACCCATTCGATCACTATCTCACCACCATACCTCAACATTTCCCCACACACCCAAAGACAATAAATACACACAATATGGTTCACAAGTTTATTTCGTAATAGTTAGATACAGGTGGGGCAAATCAGATAATTAGCTATATAGAGCGTAATATCAATGGTTGAAATATGTGACTGAGAATAAGTTAAATAAGTTTTACTTATCCATGACTAATGGTGTCACTCACAATGCATGATCATAATCAATATACAAAATAATACCTAAAAAAATTATGACAATATCACCAATATATTAAAGTATGCAAAGAGAGGAATCGTGGAGCATAAATATGGACAACTGATATCGCTGGGACAAACAGGTGAGGTTGTGCGGCTAGTGGCTTAAGGTCACGTGATCAGGTAAGGCTAGGGTCAAGTAGCTGCGACTGGGTCTAGATTAAAGTTACTGCAACGAATACTGGGAAAATCTTAACACTATTGAATATTTAGTCTAGGATGGATTAATAGGAAATTGACGTTGATCCTGGAGAGATGGTAATTTAATTTGCAAAAATATAATCAAGACAAACGGGTGAACAATTGTACACCAGGTCTAGGAAAAATAATTTAAGTCAGTAAATGTGACTTAACGAATAATATTAAGGAATTTCAAATTCATGGAGAGGTATGGCGATGGTGGCAACATTTTTTACAAAGCGACGATAGTATGACGCTCACCAAAGAAATGCTCGGACCCCTTTTACATTGGTGGCGGGGGGGGTTATGGTACTGATAGCTTGCAATTTTTGTGGGTCTGGTACAATTCCTTCTTCTGAGACGATGTGGCCTAGGAATTGAACTTCTATCTGGGCTAGAGTGCACTTAGAAGGCTTGAGTTTCAACTTGATATCTCTAATTCGCTGGAATACATGGTGAAGTCTTTGGATATGTTCAGCCCATGTTTTCCCAAAAACAATGATATCATCTAAGTAGGTCAAACAAGTTTCCCAGGTTAATCCTAGCAATACAGATTCGATGAGTCTCGAAAAGGTGGCAGGGCCGTTGCAAATGCCAAAAGGGAGTACAGTGAACTCATATAGTCTTCCCTGGCTGGTAGAAAAAGCTGTTTTCTGTTGATGTTCCTGAAGTAAGGGTACCTGCCAATATCCAGGTTGTAGATCTAAGGTGGTAAACCATTTTGCACCGAGTATGCACCGAGATCTGCCTTGCTTAGGCCAATCGGCTTTCTGCAGACTCCCATTTTCTTATGTTCTTATGAGTAGGGAGTGAGAATCGTCGATGCGAGGCAGTGGGGTAGCAACCTTTATGGTTACGTCATTTAGTTGACGATAATCTATGCAAAATCTCGTAGATCCATCTTTTTTTCTTACGAGTACTGCAGGTGAGGACCACGGACTAGTGGAAGGTTGAACTGCTCTGGTGGTTAACATATCCTTTACTTGTGATTCTTCCTCTTGTTGTTGTATTGGATTCTTTCTACGTATAGGTTGTTTGATTGGAGGTCCTACAGTACGAATGGAGTGGTGAAGTACGTTGGTTTTCCCGACGTCTCGGTTCGAGGTGGCGAAGATGTCTTGAAAGGAAGTCATCAAGTCACGTAAATAATTTTGTTGTTGAGTGGTTAAGTGAGAAGGAATGTCAGGTAGAGGAAAAAGAGAGGAAGGTACAGTGTCACTTGGCAAAGATATCCATCGTACTGAGTCTCTTGAGAATTGTAGATCATGAAGGAATGCCTTGTTCTGTGGTTAGGAAGGGGGTGTTTATATAAAGTGGAACAGTTTCCCCACAGTTGGGAATGATGCCATCATTAGTGTCAATTAGACCAATAGTGGAGGGTTGAGGAGGGCCGAAAGTGTTTTGATGTCGTCAGGAAAAAGGGGAGAAAAGACATGAACGGGAAGCCCCCGTATCTATGAGGAGTTGTACTTTCACCCCATTAAGAGTGAGATGTTTATAAATGGGAAGTTTTTCTGGTTCTGTCTCATTATGAGCACCCCCCAATTTGATGATTTGTGGACGGGAGCAGATTAAAAATCCATGTTGTGCGGATCATCTGTAATGTTTGGTACTACCTCTGGTTTTTCAACTTCTTTTTGTTCATTGTTTCCCTCGATGCCTGCAGTCCCATCATCATTTATCTTAGCCACACATTGGGGCTTGATCCATGGAATTTGAGCCCACAGGGTAGAAATCCTGAATCAACGCTTGGTGAGTTCACTAAATGATCTTTTAAGTGACATCAAAGGACATTGGGAAGTTCATGGCTTCCAGTCAGACTCGGGCTCATTTTTCTACTTTGTCACTTGGACGGGGCACTGCAGGGCTAGTTGAGGGGGTTGTAGAAGGGTGAGTGGTAGCTCGGCTTATCTATGTTTTATTAATTTCACCACAACACCAAACATCTCCAATGAAATTAATGAAAGCATATATGTGATCCACCAGGATTCGAACCCGGGTTATCACACACACATTTTTAGACACCTTAATCATTACACCACCAAGACGGCGATCTTGTTATACTCATTATTTTTCTTCAGGGCCAATATACGTCGAATTACTGGCATATCGTCATCATAACCCATGGGTTCTACTATGGCAAAATGATCAGAGACAGTATCAGGCAATATTCTTAATAAGACAGAGAACATGGGCACGACAACAGGCCCCCAGAGATTCCTCCCAACTTGGGGGCAAACTCCCTGTAATATTTAAATCTACATTTGTTCCTGAATAAATAAGGTGGCTGGAATTATAAGTTTCCTTTACCCTAAGTAAATGTGGTAAAGGTGGTGGCGGCATTTATATCTACCAAACTACGAGAGAAGCTACGAGAATCGACGCAGAAACGACCCAGTATCTTCAATCAACCTAACAACTACAATAAACCAAATCTATAATCCATTAAAGGAAACAACCCAAACGTTTACCTTACATATATATATACATATATATATATATATATATATATATATATATATATATATATATATATATATATATATATATATATAAGTCTCACAAGGAAAAGGAGAACCAGCGTAGTAGCGAACATCTTATCTTTATTAGGTACCAAACGTTTCGGAGAAATCAGTCTCCATCTTCAGTGAAACTAAAATAAATGCAAGTTTACATAAGAAACAAAACAAATAATTACCTATGGATAAGAAATATCAAACAGTAAGGTTCGTATGAATATGAACCGAAAAGAGCTAAACATAATGAATATGAACCGAAAAGAGCTAAACATAATTACAAAACGATGTATTAAGAGAACAGTGTTAAGCTAAACTTAACAACAATATAATAATAATAATACAATAAAGTACGAACAGAAAAGAAAGTGGAAGAAAATGAAAATGAGTGAAAAGCGGTGTTGCAGTGGCCGTGTTGTTCAGGCTAGGCTTTAATTAATTTATATAGATAGAGTCTGAGGTGATAAGGTCACAGCGTGAATGGCATGTGGTTAGTATCTGGAAGTCTGTGGAAGAGAAAGGGTGATCAAACTGGTGAGAGTGATCGCGGGTAGCAGAAGTGGAAGGTTTAGATATCAACCTGCCTATTCGAATGGATTTACCTTGGTGCTCCCGGATACGGTGAAGCAACCAACGTGAGGAGCAACCCACGTATCTAGTAGTACAGCTAGAACAGGTGAACTGGTAAACCACATTGGAATGGAGGTTCATAGGAAGAGAAGAAGTATGTTTGTGGACATTTCCTATAGTGTTATTATTAGTAAAAACGAATTTAAAATTGATATGTGGATTGCAGTTGCGAAGAGTGTTGTGGAGGGATTTCCTATTTTCATAGCTAAGTGGCCCTAAATATGGGAGTTTAAAGTATCTAGTGTCTTTTTGTACGGTTTGAGCTGGGGTGGGTGGGCAGAGCTTAGAGTTAAGAAAATGGTTCAGAAATTTTTTATACATATGAGTCTGGTATTTATTATTAGTAAAGAAGTTAAGAAGGAAGCAGGTTTCAGAGTGAAACGAAAGCCAAGATCAACAGGAATTGTATGCTCTGTTAAGAAGAGTCATGCTACTGTTGGTTTTATATTTAAGAAGTATAAAACTTAAGAAATGTGTACAGTCGTCAGGATTAATTCGTTTCAGTTTCCCTGGACAAGGCGTTAATAGCACTGCATGATGGAGAGGTATCCCCTCCACCTCCTCTCCTTGTTGTTACCATACCCCCACCGAAACCCTCCCATTTTCTCTCCGACCCCAGAACTACACCCACCATCCCTTCTCTCGCTCTCACCCAGTTAGGGGCTACTTCTGGACCTCACCAATTGCATGTATTCCGAACACCTAATGAAGGAATGCAATGTATCATAGGCAGAGTCAAGTATTAGCTTTACTAAATTTGAAAGAGAGAGAGAGAGCGGGGGGGGGGGGGGGGGGGGGGAATGTTCGCCGAAAGCCTTACATATGATTCGAGTGGTTCATACCGATACATTTACCATTGACCCCTGAAAGGTTCATACCGATGTACTGATGGTTTAGTACTGTATCATACTCTAATATAGCTACCAAACTAACCCACGTGAAGTTGTATTTCATTTTCATCGTCGTAATGGCTCAGTCTGGGCTACGTAACAAGCTTGAGACAACGAGGACCGTCTGTGTCAATTCCACCATGAGTCTCTCCCATCAATGAACACACAAAGTAAACCATTTCAAGTATTTAGATTTTTTTGTTTTTGTATACAATTATCAAATACTAATATCACTACTTATTAGCACTGTATACAACAACAAAACATTTGCTTGGTGATGGGCTGGTCTATCAGAATGAGAGTTGAGCGTTCTCTGCCATACCCATAGCTTACTCTGACTGTTCCTTTTACTTACATATTTTCTAGATCTCAAGTGACGGCGTCTTTTCCGTGGATTGACCTCCCTGATTGGGAGATTGGGAGCCAAAGCGTCACAGTTTTCCTTTGCCCCTCAACTTTCCCTTTATAATTGCTGAGGGGCACAGGGCCTTGGGTGGGGCTTTTGTTTCCCGGGCGTTTCCGCACCCTCCTCAGCTCCCCGCCTTTGAGTGGCTTCGGTCACCTGGGCATTATTAGTGGTAAGCTGGGAGGGTTCTGTGGGGGCGCTCGGTTATGGCCTTGGCCTTGCTCAGGACCTTGGGGCTGCTCGGCCAGACAGCCTGA
Organism: Paralithodes platypus; assembly: GCA_032716605.1. Classification (NCBI taxonomy): domain Eukaryota; kingdom Metazoa; phylum Arthropoda; class Malacostraca; order Decapoda; family Lithodidae; genus Paralithodes; species Paralithodes platypus. Next base: position 30,824,288 of record CM064567.1, on the reverse strand, counting down.
GGAACAGCAACAACAACAACAAAACATTTGCTTAATAATATTCACCACAAATTTCTCTGCTTCCAGACAGTTCAGGACTCATTAAGTGTAAACAGCCAATTTGCCAATAAATGCTATGAATTATTGCCGAGAATTTGTCCAGTGAGTCGGCCATGTGACTTCATTACGTTAACTCAACACTCATCCTCTTAACGGAGCTATCTACCCAATCATTATGCCATATTGTTTTCCTAATTGGTCATAATGTAAAACTACTGTATATAAACGGGACACGAACTACCCTCGGGCAAGGTACTGGGGTTATCGAAGAGAGGCTCCAGGCTTGAAAATATTACTTGACATAAACAGGCTTAATAATCCTGAAGGGTTGATAACCAATATATATGCCCTATTTTAATTAACTACCCCTCGGGTACTCTTTCGTTCATCTATCCATTACGGAGGGTTTTATTTTAAAGTTCCCATGCCCTCAACACTTACGCTCACCCTTTCATTAAGGAAGGACTTATTCATTTTGTCACCTTACCCTTAACACCTTGCTATAAGGTTACTCAATTTGATCAGGTTTCTTGTGTTGTAACCAAGTTAAGGGGGTCGTTCACTATGGCTATGTAGCAATATGGGTTAAAACATAGCAAATTGCGTTAAATACTCCCGGAGTATTGGCAAGACGTAGGGTATCTACTCCACATAATACTACTGAAAGCTTCACGCCTATTCAAGCTTATTCTCTTGAGATAACTTTCAAAATAATTTGAATTCACACCTGTTAAGAATAATTGCTAAATAACTATATAACACCCATTTATCAAATCCCCGATTAACTACAAGAGTTATAATATTGAACTGGTCAATAATTCTTCTACTACAATACCACTCTGTATAACAGTTTCGTGTATAACCAAATAATATCATTATACCTTATATATAATTATACAAGTGTGTATTTTTACCCCTCATATCTGGTATATCCATATCATTATACAGTTAACCCTACTAGTAACGGTAGTAATTAGCAGCTTCATGTTAGGTTTTCTTTAGTTCAAAATTATGTTTAATGTGCAGGAAATGGTGGTCGAGAGATGTGTGAAATACATAATTACTTCATTAGGTGTTCAGAATAAATTTAATCGGTGAGGTCCCAGAAGTAGCTCCTAGCTGGGTACAAAGGAAATCAAGCAACAACAGATTTAGTGACCCTTCTAGGCTGCTTGTCCTCCAAAACACTGAGGATCAAGTGTCCAAACAGTGGTTTAGAGTGGGTAAGGGAACATTGGAAAGGGAACTACTGCCCTAGAACTAATGTCCGTGGCAGGATTAGGAAGTTAGTAGGGGACAGTTGGGTTAGTAACTGAGGGGGGGATAAAATAAAGTTATTCATTTACAAACGCAGTCAGTCGCAGGTTTGATGCGAGATATTTGTCTAGGCGGAGTTTAAATGAATCAACGGTGCTGCAGTCTATAACGTCTCGGGGAAGCCCATTCCACAAGTTGACAACTCGATTGAAGAAGAAATTCTTAGATTCGTGTGAGTTAAAAGATTTACCAATAATTTTGCAACCGTTTCCCCGCGTGTAATTAGATTGGTCGATAGTGAAGTACTTACTACAGTTCATATTGTCGATGCTTTTTGATGATTTTGAACACTTGAATTAAGTCTCCTCTTATTCTGCACTGGGTTAAAGGAAATAGATTTAATTCTCTAAGACGCTCTTCATATGGTTTGTTCTTTAGGCTAGGTATCATTTAGGTAACTCTACGTTGAACTCGTTCTAGCTTGTGTATATCTTTTTGGTAATAAGGGCACCAGGATAGAACGCAGTATTCCAGAAGAGGGCGGACTAAGGAATTGTAGAGGGTTAGGATAACTTCTTTGGATTTATGCTCAAATGACCTGCCTATAAAGCCAATTATTTTGTTTGCCTTCTTAACAACTTCTGAACATTGTTGACTCGGTTTTAGGTTACTCGATATTGTTACTCCCAGATCGGTTTCTCTGTTTACATTCTTAAGCTGAGTGCCATTCATCGAATAGTTTGCTTTCTCATTTAGGAATCCGATATGGAGTACTTTACATTTATCCGCATTGAAACTCATTTGCCAAATTTGGGCCCAACATGACAATTTATCTAGATTGTGTTGCATATCGTCAACTTGTTCTTTTGAGAGTACGCTATTTGCAATGTTTGTATCGTCAGCAAATTTTGAGATTGTACAGGTGAGACCCTCATCTATGTCGTTGATGTAAATTAGAAAGAGAATTGGTCCTAGTACCGATCCCTGGGGTACCCCGCTACTTACATTGGTCCATTTAGATGCCTTACCATTTATGACTACTCTTTGCTTTCTGTCGCTGAGCCAATTTTGTATCCATTTCAACACACCGTCTTGTATTCCATGCGATTTTAGTTTTAGCAGTAAACGTTTGTGGGGAACTTTGTCAAAGGCCTTTTGAAAATCAAGGTATATAATACCTACAGCTTTACTCTCATCGTAGAGGTTGAGGATATCGTGGAAGAAGTCTAAGAGGTTTGTTAAACAGTAACGTTGTTTACGAAAGCCGTGTTGAGTATCTTTAAGTAAGTTATTTGCCTCTAAGTGATTTATGAGTCTGTCTCTTATGACCGTTTCTAGCATTTTACATACAATTGAGGTTATGCTAATTGGACGATAGTTACTGGGTAGGGATTTGCTACCTTTTTTTTATATCGGTGTTACGTTGGCTAGTTCCACTCATCAGGCATAGTCCCAGACTGCAAGGATTCATTGAATAGCAATGTCAGTGGTTTGGAGAGCTCATCCTTAGCTTCCTTTAGAACTCTAGGCGAGATTGTATCAGGTCCAGGCGTTTTATTTACCTTGAGTTTATCTAAACAATTCAATACTTCTCTCTCTGTAATGGTGATATTGCTTAGAACATCTGAATTATCAATCTGAATCGGCGATGGTGTAGGGATATCCCTGAGGTCTTTGGTTGTAAAAACTGATGCAAAGAAGGTATTGAGGGCATTACTCATTTGTACTTCGTCTTTGGTGTATTCTCCATTTTCATCGACTAACGGTCCAACAGTTGAAGTAACAACTTTTTTCTTTCTGATATAACTATAGAATTCTTTTGGGTTTGTTTTACTTTGATTCGCAACATGTAACTCCAGGGTCTTTTTACTTTGCTTGATTAACTTTTTGGCTTTGCGTCGTAGCTCTACAAATTTCACCCGTTCTTCGTCATTTTGTGAGGATTTTAATCTATCGTTAGCAAATTTTTTAGCAAGCAGACAGTCTGAAATATCTTTATTCCACCATTTGGGCTTATCATTATGGCCTGGACGTCGTATTTTCGATGGTATGCAGTCTTGCACTGCCTTAAGGTAAGTGGTTGTGAAACACTCCCAAGATGTATTTATGTTGTTATTGTTAGTCAGAAAGCTCCAGTCAGTTTCCTTAAGCTTTGATTTAAGTTTATGAAAATTTTCTTTCTTGAAATTAGGGACTTTCTCAATGCTGCTATTTGATTTGTTACTAGTAAACTTTAAAGTGAAAGTTATCGTACGATGGTCGCTGTTACTGAATTCATCACCAACATTCAAATTCTCTATTAATTCTTCTTTTGTTGCGAGTACAAGGTCAAGCACATTATTACCACGGGTCGGAGATTGTACAAATTGAACAAGTGAACTCTCTTGCAAGTTAGCATAGAGGTCGTGTCCAGAGTGTGAAGTAAGAATATCGCCCCATTTAGTCACGGGTAAGTTGAAATCGCCAAGAATTACGGTATCTTGTATGTTAGTTATTTCTGCAATTTGTTCATAAATTTCACTGTCAGTTTGCACTGATTGAGATGGGGGTTTGTATAATAAAGCTAGTGTTATTTTAGTTCCTTGTTTATTATTTAATAGTACGTAAGATATGTCTATATTCGCAATTTGAGCTTTTGACATTAAGACGGGATTAAGACTTTCCTTTATAAAAAACAGAACTCCTCCTCCATTTCTATTGATCCGACTTTTCTCAAACATTGTATAACCAGGAAGCGTATATTCGGCTAAAAAGTCTCTGTCTTCCGTATTTAACCAAGATTCTGTAATGCCGATTATATCATAATGTTCTGTAATCACGATTTCCTCTAGATCTGCAAATTTATTGCGTAAGCTACGAGCATTTACATAAAACACCTTAAGAGTATTAGAGTTGGATGTTACTGATTGTGCATTGTCTGAATTTTCAGTTTGTATTTGACTTACACTACCCTGTCTGGGGTCTGGTTGACCCCGTTTTTTGAACGGAAATCCTTGATTGCATCGTTCAGCAGACGACCAAGACGTGCAAGACGACTTCATTGAGATGTACACCATCTCCTGAAAACAAAGATTTATCATAGTAAAAATGATCCCACGTGTCGACAAAGCCGATGTCCTCCTCCCTGCAGAGTTTGGCTAGTCGGCGATTTGTACTGGTAGCTATGTTGTAGAATCGGTTTTCTACATCAATCCGGGGAACAATTCCTGAAATTAAGATTCTATTAGATTTTTCCTTGAAGGACCTGATCAGCCGCCGGTACTTGCAAAGTAGTTCCTCTGACCGCGTCCGTTGGACATCGTTAGATCCAACGTGGATGACGTACGTAGTGCTTGTGGGGGCGAGCCTGGAAACCTCTTCCACAGCCGCAACAATGTCGTCCACACCGCCACATGGGATACAGAATCGCTTTCTGGTCCTGGGTGCCCTGGCGCAGAACTCGGTTAGTTGGCCACGGACCATGGAGTCGCCCACAAGCCGAACTTCTTCCGTTTCCTCTTCCTCTCATTCCTCTTCCTGTCATACGAGACAGACTCGTAAATCACTTAGAGGAAAATAACATACTTAAAGATACTCAACACGGCTTTCGTAAAAAACGTTCCTGTTTAACAAACCTCTTAGACTTCTTCCACGATATCCTCAACCTCTACGATGAGAGTAAAGCTGTAGATATTATATACCTTGATTTTCAAAAGGCCTTTGACAAAGTTCCCCACAAACGTTTACTGCTAAAACTAAAAGCGCATGGAATACAAGACGGTGTGTTGAAATGGATAGAAAATTGGCTCAGCGACAGAAAGCAAAGAGTAGTCATAAACGGTAAGGCATCAAAATGGACCAATGTAAGTAGCGGGGTACCCCAGGGATCGGTACTAGGACCAATTCTCTTTCTAATTTACATCAACGACATAGATGAGGGTCTCACCTGTACAATCTCAAAATTTGCTGACGATACAAAAATTGCAAATAGCGTACTCTCGAAAGAACAAGTTGACGATATGCAACACAATCTAGATAAATTGTCATGTTGGGCCCAAATTTGGCAAATGAGTTTCAATGCGGATAAATGTAAAGTACTACATATCGGATACCTAAATGAGAAAGCAAACTATTCGATGAATGGCACTCAGCTTAAGAATGTAAACAGAGAAACCGATCTGGGAGTAACAATATCGAGTAACCTAAAACCGAGTCAACAATGTTCAGAAGTTGTTAAGAAGGCAAACAAAATAATTGGCTTTATAGGCAGGTCATTTGAGCATAAATCCAAAGAAGTTATCCTAACCCTTTACAATTCCTTAGTCCGCCCTCTTCTGGAATACTGCGTTCAATCCTGGTGCCCTTATTACCAAAAAGATATAAACAAGCTAGAACGAGTTCAACGTAGAGTTACCAAAATGATACATAGCCTAAAGAACAAACCATACGAAGAGCGTCTTAGAGAATTAAATCTATTTCCTTTAACCCAGCGCAGATTAAGAGGCGACTTAATTCAAGTGTTCAAAATCATCAAAGGCATCGACAATATGAACTGTAGTAAGTACTTCACTATCGACCAATCTAATTACACGCGGGGAAACGGTTGCAAAATTATTGGTAAATCTTTTAACTCGCACGAATCTAAGAATTTCTTCTTCAATCGAGTTGTCAACTTGTGGAATGGGCTTCCCCGAAACGTTATAGACTGCATCACCGTTGATTCATTTAAACTCCGCCTAGACAAATATCTCGCATCAAACCCGCGACTGACTGCGTTTGTAAATGAATAACTTTATTTTATCCCCCCCTCAGTTACTAACCCATCTGTCCCTACTAACTTCCTAATCCTGCCACGGACATTAGTTCCAGGGCAGTAATTCCCTTTCCAATGTTCCCTTACCCACTCTAAACCACTGTTTGGACACTTGATCCTCAGTGTTTTGGAGGACAAGCAACCTAGAAGGGTCACTGGATCTGTTGTTGCTTGATTTCCTTTGTACTCCTTTGTACTCCTTTGTACTCCTCGTCAATAGCCAGAATTTTGAAGCGGTTTGGCCTGTTGTCGGGATGACCTTCCTGGTACTGGTACTGGGATGCACATTGTTTCTCACTAACTGAAAATTGTCCTGGGGGGGAGTGAGAGTAGAGTCATTATTATTTTCTGCAACATCTAAGGTAGCTGTTGGTGTGGGTACCGGTACCGGTACCGGTACTGTATGCACTGGAATGGCGGTTGACATCATAGTGGTTTCTTGGGCCGAGGGCACTCCTACGTTGAATGTGGCAAATTCTTGAAGGGATTCAAGCTTCGTAGTCAGGGCATCGATCTTGCGGTGAGCTTCATTCAATTCATCCGCAATCTTCTCTCGGAGCTGGCAAAATCTACAAATTTGGACATCAGTATCAACAAACATGGTAGGGCCAAATTTACCGGAACAACTCGTGCAGGTTCGTTGCGGCGCCATGACGATATAATCACAATATGCCTGAAAATCACACAAATTTATGTTAGCAAAATGGTACAATTAAAGCCTGAAAATCACAAAAAATGTATGTTAGCAATGTGATAAAATTAATATGCCTGTAAATCACAAAACATATGTTAGCAATAGAACACAATTTTTGCCTGAAAATAAAACAAAAATTGATGTTAGCAGTATGACACCGTTAAAGCCTGAAAATCACAAATGGACTAGAAATTTGTTACAAAATTTACTGGAAAAAAAAGTGGGAGAGGGTTAATGTAGCCTAGTGAGAAAACTGGAAAACAGTATACAGTACAGTAACACAAAATATTTGTTAGCAATATGGTACAATTAATGCCTGTAAATCACAAACAGAATATGTTAATCACAAAAAGAATATTATGGCTGTAAATCACAAAAAATATGTTAGCAATAGAACACAATTTATGCCTGGAAATAAAAAAAAAAATTATGTTAGCAGTATGACACAGTTAAAGCCTGAAAATTGTAAATGGACTAGTAATTTGTTACAACATTTACTGGGAAAAAAAATGGGAGAGGGTTAATTTAGAGTGAGAAAACTGGAAAGCAGTATACAGTACAGTAACACAAAATATTGGTTAGCAATATGGTACAATTAATGCCTGTAAATCACAAAAAGAATATGTTAGCACTAGAACACAATTTTATGCCTGAATTAAGTATCTGAAATGCGATTAATAAATAGGCTATCAAAAAGTATTACAGTAACTAAATTATTCTAACCCAATATTAAAACTATCTTGACAAATGTTAGTGTGTGCGATTTATATAGACAACCAAGATAAAAAGTTCAACCAAGTACAGTATTGGCTAGAGTTTGATATATAAAATACAAGACGAGGGTTTGTTTATGCGTCCACAGGTGGCGCTGGTATCGGCGGCGTCTCTACTAACTTGACAAATAAAATTTTGAAAAACAAACGTTTATCAGTCAAAACTACAGTACAATGTCATGCAAGATAACTACTGGGTGGTTTGCTAAGCACTTAACTACAGTGAGGGCTAAAATATCTACAATAAGTGTTAGAACTTTATAATATGAAACAAGCAAATAGTTTGTTTACTTTAGAGCGTCGGTCGTCACTAACCAGTACAAATGTAAACAAAAGCAGTCTCGATAAACAAACGTTTATCAGTAAAAAACACAGCAAAATTACATGCAAAGCAACTACAGGGCAGTAAAGCTAGAGCTTAGCTACAGCTCATGCAAACAAATAAGGGAATGTGTAATGGAGTAGTCAAGTTATGGTCAAATTTCGAGCAGCGAGAGCGAAGTGCTGTTGGCGGGTTGGCGCGTCGGGCTCGAGTGAAAGCGGGTGTAGTTTTGAGGTCGGAGAGAAAATGGGAGGGTTTAGGTGGGGGTATGGGAACAACAAGGAGAGGAGGTGGAGGGGATCCCTCTCAACCGTGCAGTGCTACTAACAGGGAAAATTAAACTAACTAATCCTGACGACTGTACCTAGACCGGTAAAAGTTGGCTTACGATAAACACTAGTGGATAGGGAAGTAGAGTGTTTGGTGATAAGAGTATCAAGGAAGGTGAGTTTATGATTGTCTTCTACTTCATGTGTGAATCTGATACTGGGATGTTGTGAGTTTAGGTATAACAGAAACTGTTCGATGTGAGTGGGGTGCTTAACAATCAAGAAGGTGTCATCCATGTACCTACGGTAGAATATGGGTTTAAAATCTGGAGGACAGTTATTCAACCAAATCTTCTCGTGGTGGTAAAGGAAGCAATTTGCGTATGAGGGACCCAAGGGTGACCCCATCGCCACACCATCGGTTTGGGTGAACAACTTGTCATTGTATGAGAACAGTGATTGGTGGGCAGCGATTTCCAATAGGGTATGGAATGATTGCTTTTAAGGCCAAATGAAGAGAGGGTATTTCTGGGAATGTTATTTGTGATAAGATTAGTTGTGTCATGTAATGGGACATTTGTGACTGAAGACTCTATATCAAAGCTAGCAAGAGTGACTGGGTGATCAAAGTTGAGGGACGTGATATCTATGACAAAGTCTGCGGAATTGGCAACCATGAAGTGATTGGTGGTGAGTGGGGAAATTATTGGGACCAAGAATTTTGCTGTATTGTGATTAAAAGAGCCTGTAGCAGAAATGATAGGGCGTAAAGGGGTGTTAGGTTTATGAACTTTTGGAAGCCCATACAGGTTACCTGGTTTAGAGCCTGAAGCGTACATATAATTAAAATCACTGAAGATGGAGACTGATTTCTCCGAAACGTTTGGTACCTAATAAAGATAAGATGTTCGCTACTACGCTGGTTCTCCTTTTCCTTGTGAGACTTCGATTCCCAAGAGGAAGCTCCATTGCAGAAATTATATATATATATATATATATATATATATATATATATATATATATATATATATATATATATATATATATATATATATACCGGTATATATATATGTATATAATATATATAAACCGATATATAATATATATATATATATTTTCTATGTGAATGAGGGAGACAAAAAGCATAACTGCCTGCAGTGAGTCCCTCCCCCACATTTCAAAGAGTGACAGGGCCGAAATCAAAGGACGTTCGAGCTAAAATGCCTGGACACACAGAGTTTGAAGCAATTTAAGTCATAGGAAAAGGGAAAGACTGATTCTGGGAGAGAGTTCCAGAGCTCAGCAGTTGAATAGAAGAAAGTCTGAGAATAGCGTTTCACTCTTGGGTTGGAGAGTTGCACAGAGTAGGGGTGGGATTGTGTTGCATGGCGGGTACTACGTACACTACGTAGAGGAGGTGGTATACACTGGGAAAGCTCTGAGGAACACTGATTATTGTAGTAGCGATAGAATAGCGAAAGAGATACAACATTGCGGCGAAGAGAGAGAGATTGCAGAGAGTTGGTAAGTGGACTGGAGTTAATGATACGAAAGGATTTCCTTTCTACTTTATCTAGGAGTGCGGTGTGAGAGGACCCTCCCCACACATGTGAACAATACTCAATACAAGGACGCACTGTGTCCCTGTACAGAGCAAGAAGCTGCGCAGGGGTAAAGAACCCCTTGAGGCGGTTGACCACACCCATCTTCTGGGAGGCTGCCTTAGCGAGACTGGTAATATGGTCTTTCCAAGTGAGAGCAGAAGGAAAAGAGACACATTGAGAGAAGATGAAGGGTTGATTTTTGTATTGTTGAAGAATAAGGGATAGTCCTCTGGAGGTTCCTGACGGGTAGTAAAATGGATAAATTGAGTTTTGGAAGCATTAAATGCAACAAGGTTTTCTCTACCCTAATTGGAAATAGTAGCTAGATCAAAATATATGTATTTTATAGCTTCATTACGTTTACTTTTGAGGGACTGCTGGCTGGGGCGTTCTGGAAAACTAATTGAGTGGTGTAAGGTAGAGTCGTCTGCATATGATTGGATGGAACTGGATGAGAAGATAATTTATTAAAATTAGAAAGAGAATAGGAGATAGGAGAGAACCCTGAGGGACACCGGAGTTGATAGGATGAGGAAATGAACGATGGCCGTCTACAACTTCAGCTATGCAACGGCCGGAAAGGAAATTAGAGACAAAGGCACAGATGGAGAGACAGAAACCAAAGGAGAGAAGTTTGGAATTTTAAGATTTGTGCCAGACTCTATCGAAGGCCTTCGATATGTCTAGTGCAACAGACAAAGTCGCACCGAAGTCCGAAAGTTGGATGACCAAGAGATAGTAAGATATGAAAGAAGATGACCAGTAGAGCGACCCTTAAGGAAGCCATACTGGCGATCTGAGAGCAGATTATGAGAAGAGAAATGCTTAAAAATTTTGGAAGCCAGAATAGTTTCAAAAACTTTAGAGATACAAGATATGAGATCTATTGGACAATAGTTGGAGGATTGAGAGTGGTCACCCTTCTTTGGGACAGGTTGAATGAGAGCAAACTTCCAGCAAGAAGGAAAGACGTTAGAGGAGAGACAGAGACGAAAGAGTTTGCCTAGGCAGGGGGTCAGCACGGAAGCACAGTTTTTAAGTTCAATATATATAAGCAGTAAAATAGAGTCATTGACTATATGTGCATTAGGTGTATATCTCTTCAAATTCACATGTGGTAAGAAATCAGACATAGCATGTTGAATACAAATACAGGTATGAGAGAGAGAGAGAGAGAGAGAGAGAGCTGGCTGGTAATGAATGTAGTGGCTGATCGGGATAATATCTAAGTAAAAGAGAGTTACGTAGAAGTTCATATTGCAGTGCAAAATCTAAGAGCATTGCAATTAGAAAAGCTGGGAGCGAGCACGGATCAAAGCCAGTAGTATAATGTAAGAGTGATTGAAAAAGTAAGAGGCGAGCAGAGAGGCAGAGAGGGATGAAGGGGAAAGTGAGAGGTGAGGCAAGTGATGTGCTTCTTTGGAGAGGGACAGATGGCTAAATATGTCTGGGCTATTTTATATTTTGTTGTTTACTGTAATTATATATATATATATATATATATATATATATATATATATATAGTACATGTATATATATATATATATATATCTGTCTATATATATATATCTGTCTATATATATATACTGTATATATATATATATATATATATATATATATATATATATATATACGCTATACAGAATATACATAGTAGGAAAAACAAATGAACAGGAATAAAACCAAAGTTATGTACAATGATAAGGCTCATTGCAGACAAATTAGGATTGATAACGAAATTCTAGAGGAAGCAGAAGAATAAAATTATCTTGGCCAAGTAATGAAACTAACAAATGACAATAAACATGAAATAAGAAGGCGAATCACTCTAGGATGGAAAACATCCGGCAAACAGAAGAGCATAACACAAAGTACACTACAAATATGCCTTAAGCCCTACTGTACCGGAGGGTATTACCATAAATGTACCCTCCAGTACCAAGCAATTTGGCCAAAATGGCTTCAGAGTCAAGAGAGAACACCCATCCACCTCAAAAGATGGAGGAATACTGCCTCTCCTAGCCTGTGGGAGCTTGGATATAAGCTGAGAAGTTTTTTAAGGTCTTAACCCCTTATTGGCGGCGCACGACATATGTCGAGTGAAATAAATTTGGACTATGAGGCGGTGCACGACATCTGTCGACCACCATTTTCAGCACGTAATGTTGATGAGAGAGAGAGCTGAGCGGTGGGACGAGCGTAGTAACCCAATGACTGCTCCGCACGACCACCGTGGACCAACTGAACTGTATCCCACCTTCTTCCCCCCTCTCTCACTCGCTACACAGGGAATTATGTAAGGAAATTACCTAATTATAGGGTTTTTGCACTCGTGTTGCACGATCGTTGCAAGAGAACCAGTGGTAGTACAAGGATGGTTCAGGTATCATTGGAAAGGTCTGTTTACGCCCTTTCAGGGATAGATATTTGTTTTACGCTCTGGGTCTTATTTAGGCATGAAAATGATCACGTAAACAACCCTATTTAGGGTAAAAAAAAAACGTTGTGCGGTACGGTCAAATAGACCACCTAGGCCGCCAATAAGGTGTTAATGCAGTGCTCAATCGTCGTGGTACCAGGCACCGATCGATACAGGCTGTTAAAAGGACCGCATATTATTTACGGACATCGTCTGTCGCTGGTACTGACGAGTTACTATTTTACTGTCGGCCAACGTATGTCGTTGGGACAGTAGGTATTAAGCGTAAAGTTCATAACCAGTGTGTGCTACCAACCATGATCTATGGACCCAAAACTTGGAGACTCACAAAAACAATGGTGAATATGCTGAAAAGTGCACAGAGAGCAGTGGAAAAATCAATGCTAGGAATAACTCTTAGAGATAGGAATAGAGCATCATGGGTAAGAGAGCAAACCAATGTCAAGAATATTCTATAAATTATAAAAGAGTAGCAGTGGAGATGACAGGACATCTAGCAAGAAGAGAGAACAATAAGTGAAGTAAGACATTGACTGGACCCCCCAAAAAGGAAAGCGTGTCAGTAAAAGACCAACCAATAGGTGTAGAGACGAGATAGAAAACACTGCAGGAGTAACATGGCAGCGGCTGGCAATGTCTCGGGAGTCATGGAAAACGTTAAGTAAGTCCTTTGTCCAGCAATGGACTCCTAATGGCTAATGATGATGATGATGATGATGAGATATATATATATAGCCTATATATAAATACTATATATATATATACCGGTATATATATATATATATATATATATATATATATATATATATATATATATATATATATATAATATGTGATTGTGTAATACATAGTGCGCAGAATTTCGATGTGAGTATCCTGGGTTTGAGTCCTCGGAGTGCCACATGTATTTGTTGATTTCATTAATTGAGTTTAGATGTGAAGTTAGTTGGTGTAAGAAACATAATAATTAATTCTGGTTCATGAGCAATGTATAGCTAGGCCTTCCTAAGGGTTAAGTGCCCCCATTAATTACTCCTTCCATTCGTCTATACATTAGGCTACCATAGCGCAGTTGGAATCAATGTACATGCTCAGAATAATATGCAGGATTCGAAACTGCATAATAAATCGTAGGCTTATCCATATTTTGTTAAACTGTCTTGATAGTGTAATGCATAGTGCACGGAATTTCGATGGGAGTATCCTGGGTTCGAGTCCTTGGAGTGCCACATGTATTTGTTGATTTAATTAATTATTATGTTCTCTCCACCAACCAACTCTACTCCTAAAATCGATTAATGAAATTGAGTTTATATGTGATGTAGGTTGGTGTAAAAAACATAATAATATATATATACCGTATATATATATATATATATATATATATATATATATATATATATATATATATATAATGTTGTTATGAGGGTGAGATTATAAGCCCCAATCGAACAGGGCTAGACACAGGAGAGGCTATAGACATATGATAAGGAGTTGCTGGAACCCCTGTTTTGTTTGATTGGCCTCTCTCACTGATTTGCATTGTGCCTCACCTACACTGACAGTAATCCAGCTAGCTCTCACAAACATTCTCTCTCTTTAACACTATACCACACAAGCACTCTATACCTCTTTCCAATACACCAACATTTAAATCTACAATGATGACAGAACAAGGCCCAGGATCAGAGTCCCCAGGGGGTCTTTCCTCTAACTTAAACTCTGTTGAACACCACCTCTCCACTGCCAACGCTGATCATCTCTTTCTCACCGAATTTCAGTTGTCTGGGAATACTGACAGCAAACCCTTCTCTATACTCTCCTACTATCTCTATCCTAGTTTCAAAGCCAAAGGTGGATGTTGTGTATACATCCACAATAAACTCACTTGCTCTCATATTCCCGACTTCGACTCACCTGCATTCTCAACTTTATAGCTCAAACTATCCTGTCACTCTCATACTAAATACTTCTGTGCTTTCTTTCTCTCCCCTAACTCTACTGACTTTCTCAAATTCTTTGACTATCTAAACGCTAAAATGGAGCACATCCTATACATCTCTTCTTTCGCAGTAATCTCCATCTTAGGAGATTTCAACGATCACCACCGTCAATGGCTCTCCTCTCATTCTACTGGCCAACCTGGTGAACAAGCCTTGATCTGTGCTATCCTAAATGACCTACACTAGTTGGTTTAGCAACCTACCCATATCACGGATTGCTTCGGAGATCAGCCTAGCATTCTTTACTTGTTTCTAACTTGTAACCCTTCTGCTTATATTGTCGATCTTTTCTCTACTTTGGGCTCCTCCGACCATAAACTTTATTCTTTCACCTGTCCTATCTCTCCAGTACGGCCACCCGATCCTCCCACCCGGCGGTGGTTGTGGCGCTTTGGCGCTGCCGACTGAGAGGCTATTCGGCAGTATTCTTCGATTTCCCATTGAATGATTTTTGCATCCGTGGCTGAACGCATTACTGAGGTAATCCTCTCGGGCATGGAGGCATACATTCCATTTTTATTCTCTTAGAGAAATGAAAACAATCTTGGTTTACTACTACTTGTTTAACCCGGGAACTGCGTGGAGACTCTTAAGAGTTCCCCCGGCGGACTGCGGGGAGACTCTTAAGAGTGAGTGAGAAAAAAAATCAACTTTTGACATCGAAAAAAAAAAAAAAAAAAAAAAAAAAAAAAAAAAAAAAAAATTGTTTGGCCCCTGGGCCATGCAAAATCTCAGTCCTCTACCTCCCCTCCTTCCCCACTTTCCTCCTCTCCTTCAGTTATCACCTATTTTCCCTGTTATTCCCTTATTCTGAGGTATATTTTCGTGCTAACATTAGCAAGTTGTAAGCAGGGTGTTGTCATCACTGATGGCAAGCGAGTGCAAGAGAGAGAGAGAGTATCGATCGACTGTGTCTCAGTGGCCTTTGGGGAAATTGGCGGGAAAGCAGCTTGCCTCACCCATACATTATACAACTCGCGGGCTATATCTCCGATTTTGACCATCCAAACGCTGTTTTCACTCGTTTTATTGTTGTTTCAGGTTAATACCTTTATAATCAACCCATAATAGGCGCATATGGATAAGTATTAATGATATTAATGGTACAATGAATATTTTAGTGACGGAAACACCTCAAATACATGCGCACAGGGAGAGGTGTCTAATTACCCCCATGCGCACTTCAGAGGTTAACTGCTGTTCACAAAAAGGAAGAAGCATTCAAACGGTACCGTCGCCTTCAAACCAAAATTTCTGATTCTTCCTATCTTTATGCCCGGAATCAAGCCAAATCTGTTCTTCGACTCGCCAACACTCTTTCATCAATAATAAATGAACTGAACTATCCAACTCTAGCTCTTCCAAAGCTTTCTGACATCTAGCCAGAAACCTCTCCAACAAGTTTTCTTCCTCGTCTTTCCCTCTCCTTTTCCACCTTGGTGGCACTACCATTATTTCTTCTGACAAACCTGAACTCTTTGCCCAAATTTTCGCTAAAAACTCAACTTTGGATGAGTCAAGTGCTATTCCTCCCTGTCCATCCCCCTCTCACTTACTTATGCCATATATCATAATATCTTCTAAAGATGTAAAGATGTAAATGGCTAAATACTAAGAAGGCGTACGGTCTGAATGGTGTTCCTCGTGTTGTACTAAAAAACTGTGCTTCCGTGATGACTCCCTGCCTATGCAAACTCTTCCGTCTCTGTTTCTCCTCTAACGTCTTCCTTTCTTGCTAGAAGGGTGACCGCTCTCAACCCTCCAGCTATCGTCCAATTGCTCTCATTTCTTGCATCTCTAAAGTTTTTAAAACTATTCTTACTTCAAAATTTCTTAAGCATTTATCTTATCACAATCTACTTTCAGATCGCCAGTATGGCTTCCTTAGGGGCCGCTGTACTGGTGATCTTCTTTCCTATTTTACTAACTCCTGGTCATCCTTCTTTCGGGACTTTGGTGAAACCTTGTCTATTGTACTAGACATATCGAAGGCCTTCGATAGACTTTTGCACAAATCTCTAATTTCTAAACTACCCTCCTTCGGTTTCTATCCCTCCATATTTTTCTAATTTACTTTCTGGCCTTTCCATAGCTGCGGTTATGGATGGCTATTGTTCACTTCCTCATCCTATCAACTCCGATGTTCCTCAGGGTTTTGTCATATCTCCAATTCTCTTTCTAATACTAACCATTCATATGATGATAACTCTACCTTACACTATTATTCAACTAGTTTTTCAGAACGCCCCAGCATGCAATCACTCAAAAATTCACACAATGAAGCCATAAAGCACTTATCTTCTGATCTGTCAACCATTTCTAATTAGGGCAGAGATAATCTTCTTGTTTTCGACGCTACCAAAACCCAATTTTTCCAATTATCTACCCGTCAAGAACTCCAACAGGATTTTTCCTTGTACTTCATATACACAAAAAACAACCATTCATCTTCTCTCTGCATTATTGGTGTTTCTTTTTCTTCTGATCTCTCTTGGAAAGACCATATTACCACTCTTGCTAAAACGGCTTCCCAGAAGATGGGTGTGCTCAACCGCCTCTGGGGGTTCTTTACCCCTGCACAGCTTCTTGCTCTGTACATGGGCACAGTGCGTCCATGTATTGAGTATTGTTCGCATGTGTGGCGAGGATCCTCTTACACAGCACTTCTAAACAAAAGTAAAAAAGAAGCCTTTTGTCTCATTAACTCACTTCCACTCACTAATTCGCTTCAATCTCTCTCTTCGCCGCACTGTTGCATCTCTATCGCTATTACAATAACCAGTGTTCCTCATGGTTCTCTGAGTGTATACCACCTCCTCTACGTAGAGTACGTAGCACCCGTCTTACAACACAATCCCATCCCTACTCTGTGCAACTCTCCAACCCTAGCTAGAGTGAAACGATATTCCCAATCTTTCGTCTATTCAACAGCTGAGCTCTGAAACTCTCTCCCTGAATCCATCTTTCCCTCAGCCTATTACTAAAATTAATTCAAACTCCGTGTGTCCAGACATTCTGGCTCAAATATTCCTTGATTTTGGCCCTGTTACTCTTTCATTTCTGGGAGAGGCACACGTCACAGGCATTTTTACCTTTTGTCTCCCTCATCTACATAGAAAAAGAAAGAAAACATAACAAATGCATATATATATATAGATATATGCGTGAGGTTATATAATACGAAAATACAGGTTATCAACTTTTAATATTTAAAGAGAGCAGAACATAAGGTGGCAATATCAAATATGGTAATAGTCAAAACATATATAATGAGGGCATAATTATATTGCAAATCAGTAATGGATAAACAAAATTAGAAGAATATTATGAACATTTTCCCAAGTATAACTTCATTTAATAGAGTGTGATTATCCAATCAACTATGAGTAAAGAGAATACCGAAGATTGCTGCGATAAATCATCCTAACAAGGTAAACCCTGGATGTAATCAAGAAGGGAGAAAAGCGAGAGCAAATATATTTGATCTTCTTCCCTCAATATCCACTTAGAAAAGGGAAAAATGTATCGTACGTTCGCTGAATGTTGCAGCGGATCATAAGCTGCCACAAAGAGCAATGTTAATGTTCTGCGTCTTTCATCTTGTAATCAGTGGATCTCTCTCTCTCTCTCTCTCTCTCTCTCTCTCTCTCTCTCTCTCTCTCTCTCTCTCTCTCTCTAAGTCCATCAGTTCTGCCCACCTGATTCCAACATTGTCAATGGGCTTCTGGTGTTATGTTTTATATTTTCCTATAATATTATTCCTATATTTGCTGCGCTCACTATTATCTAAGATGGTCTTTGTTTACCGTGCTATCATTTCTATCTACCTTCCTTTGTCCTTTTGGCTTGCATTATCTCTTCATTTGTATTTAAAATGTCAATACACATTTAGCCCTATTTTATGCATTTGTGCATTACTTCATCTACTGTACAACATCGCTCGTTACATTTCTTGTAGTCCTATCTCGCGAGCCATGGCATAGTCAGTAGAGCGTCGGCTGCTGATCAAAGGGTCGGTGGATGGAGCCCGCGCTGTCGAAATGTTATTGGTAGATGTCAATCCCTGGCAACTTGACCTAGCAATTCGTGACAAACTCTTAATGTTCATGGCCACCCCTTCTCGGGATTTTTTCGTCTGCCCCCCCCCCCCCCCCCCACCCTCTCTCCCATATCGTATCACGGATTGTATATTTATTAATTTGTTTTGTGCTTGTGTATATACATTTGTTGATAAATACACTTTACAATTTTAATCACATAATATACAGTACACATACTAAATATTAAAACACATTTTGAAGAGGATTTGATTAACAAAGTTTCCCTTACGGGGACATTTATTCTTAGGAATATTTTGCTGCATTCCCTTCACCCAAACGAGAAGCCCCATTACTTTTGAGATGTTAATAGTTGTCGCCCCATTTTTGTCAATTTTAAAATCTGTTTTGCTATTTAGGTGTCGATTTTGTTCCTAGCGAACCTGTAATTTAGGAGGAATCGGCCGAGACATTTTTCTACCGAAAATGCACACATTTATTTGGAAGGGGGGTTTGGGTGTATCTTATTAAGCTTTATGGAAGTCTAGGGAGCAAACTAATAACCTCCCCTTAAAGTTTCATCAGGTCCATGGGTGACTTAACGAATTAGCTCAAGGACAAGTTGTCAATGTAATGGTTTTCCTCAAGTAGTGTTTATGTTTATATTCTCGTGTGTGTTTTGTGACGATAACTCGCTTTTACTTTTTGCTATGTAGATAAATGTTGTCGTATTTCCTCTCTTTCACTTTCCCGAGTCAGTCCTTCTTCTTATCTCTCTTCTCTTTCGTTTCTCATTTCCTATCTTCCTCTCTTATCAGCAATAATTTCCTCCTCCGAATACCTGTCTTATCTCGTCTGTATAATCACGAGGATTTGTCTTGTGTTTAACGTTGATTTTATATGTTTGTGTGTGTTAAGTTAACCCTTTGAGTACCAGCAATGTGTTTTATTTGTTTGTTCTAGTACATGTTGATGATATTATGCAGCTTACGAAGGATGTGTGGTAATTAAAAGGGTTAGTTGAGATAGTTTGAAGTCTTATTATTGCTAGAGGTCCTTCATAAGCTGAATATAATCGTCTAATAGTTGCCAGTATATGATGAAAAGGACGTCCCTGGTACTGAACGGGTTAATGGAGAATGAATTGTGTTCGAAGGCTGTCATTTGTTCATCCTTCCCTATGTTGTGAATCATTAATGGACTAATCCAATAATTTCGTTCATTCTATATGTCATATCTGACTTTAATAAATATATATTCTTCGCAATCACTCCCTCGTAACTTTTCCTTTGTCATTATTTTCTTCTCTCTAAGGATTGTTGAAAATAAAATTTTATAAATTAGACAATATTTGGTTCCACTATTTTATCTTAGTTCCTCATTTAGTAAACTTCCATCGCCCTATTATGTGCGTTAACCCTATCATGTATTTTGTGGTGTTTTTAGACCACCTCTGTTTCCCCTCATTAGATTGACGATTTTAAGATGTTTCACCCTAGTAGTTTGGCGATTATTAAACACTTCACCACATTCAGGTGTCGATTTTTCTGGCCAAAATATAGTGAGCTTGCAAATTAGGGGAACTTGACCGTCGGCCTGGATATTGTGTGGTTAAAATTATATACATTTAGTTTGATGATTGGGCTGGGACAAATTTAATAGTTTGAATGGGTGTATATATATATATATATATATATATATATATATATATATATATATATACATATATATATATATAATGGGAGGTGTGGCAGAGTGGTCTTGCCACTGGACTGGTAATCCAATGGACCCGGGTTCGAATCCCAATATGTCAATGGGAAGGTATTATTGGGATGGAATTTGTGCTGTACCTAGTTTCAGTGCATTACCGCAGCACACCGAAATGCCAAAACAAAATACCCTCATTGTTCCCCGATTAAATAGCACTGTATGAATAATCCCATATTCAAAATATGCTACAGGGGTGCAATGCCTAGTGAGTTAATTGCTCAATAGGTGGCGTTTTGAGAGTGAGGGTCCGAGCCTGGGGAGTGAGACTGTGAAGCGCAGGGGCGAAGCAGCTTCAGAGATGGAGTTGGGTTCGAGCTGTGAATAGGTGCTTCGCATGTATCACTTCCTAGACTGGAACAAGACCTCACGGGCCTCACCGTGTTCAGCGGTAGAGTGTAAAGGCTATCAGCCTATGCCCGAGAGGGAGTAGTTGGAATATAGAGAAAACAAAAATATATATATACAGTATACACAAATATTTATACTGTGTATATATACTGTATATATATATATATATATATATATATATATATATATATTTAGTTACAAACAAGAAACTAATTGCTCGAACATAGATATAAAACACAATCAAAATCCTCGGTAATGATTAAGCCAAAATACCACAATGATCCCCATACGTCGGATGGGGTAGTGTTAAAGGCCTATTCACAGGTCAATATTTTTATCCACCGTCCCTTGAGGGCTGAGAATTTGAAGGGCAAATTTCGCCGTGGTGTCATATTTCATTGGGGAATTCAGGGAACCAACTGGTTGTTTTTTTGGATATTCGCAGCCCTCAAGGGACGGTGGATACAAATATTGACCGTGTGAATCGGCCTTTACACTGACTGCTCATCTCATCCTACGTTAGAAGGTGTATTGTAGTGTTTCTGTTTAATAATTATTGAGGGTTTTGGTTGTTTTTAAAATTTTCGATAAAATAGTTTAATTTTAGTTTGCACCCGAAACTGAAAAGTCTCTCCAAAACCACTTGAAAGAAAAATAATGCCCCTCTCCCCTTGCCAGACAAATTACAGACAACTGAATGGAGTAAAACGTCTTATATATCGCTAAGCTAATAGGGTGAGATGTCTTAAAGTCGCCAAACAAATGAGATGAAAAAGGGGTTGTGTTAGAATTGACGACAGGCGAATAATGTATTGATAAGGCTAGTTGGGTTAATGAACACAAACATTCATGAATTAATTGCGGCTTGTAATCAACCAAAACTACTCTTATATTCGTTAACATTATAAAATGAATACAGTACATCTACAGTTTCCCACACAAATTATCTTCCTCGCTGAGATTATAATTATGACAGTAACATAGTGTTATTGAATTATGATAGTTCAAAGGAGTACAAAGGAGTACAAAGGAAATCAAGCAACAACAGATCTAGTGACCCTTCTAGGTTGCTTGTCCTCCAAAACACTGAGGATCAAGTGTCCAAACAGTGGGTTAGAGTGGGTAAGGGAACATTGGAAAGGGAATTACTGCCCTGGAACTAATGTCCGTGGCAGGATTAGGAAGTTAGTAGGGGACAGATGGGTTAGTAACTGAGGGGGGGATAAAATAAAGTTATTCATTTACAAACGCAGTTAGTCGCGGGTTTGATGCGAGATATTTGTCTAGGCGGAGTTTAAATGAATCAACGGTGATGCAGTCTATAACGTTTCGGGGAAGCCCATTCCACAAGTTGACAACTCGATTGAAGAAGAAATTCTTAGATTCGTGTGAGTTAAAAGATTTACCAATAATTTTGCAACCGTTTCCCCGCGTGTAATTAGATTGGTCGATAGTGAAGTACTTACTACAGTTCATATTGTCGATGCCTTTGATGATTTTGAACACTTGAATTAAGTCACCTCTTAATCTGCGCTGGGTTAAAGGAAATAGATTTAATTCTCTAAGACGCTCTTCGTATGGTTTGTTCTTTAGGCTAGGTATCATTTTGGTAACTCTACGTTGAACTCGTTCTAGCTTGTTTATATCTTTTTGGTAATAAGGGCACCAGGATTGAACACAGTATTCCAGAAGAGGGCGGACTAAGGAATTGTAAAGGGTTAGGATAACGTCTTTGGATTTATGCTCAAATGACCTGCCTATAAAGCCAATTATTTTGTTTGCCTTCTTAACAACTTCTGAACATTGTTGACTCGGTTTTAGGTTACTCGATATTGTTACTCCCAGATCGGTTTCTCTGTTTACATTCTTAAGCTGAGTGCCATTCATCGAATAGTTTGCTTTCTCATTTAGGTATCCGATATGTAGTACTTTACATTTATCCGCATTGAAACTCATTTGCCAAATTTGGGCCCAACATGACAATTTATCTAGATTGTGTTGCATATCGTCAACTTGTTCTTTTGAGAGTACGCTATTTGCAATTTTTGTATCGTCAGCAAATTTTGAGATTGTGCAGGTGAGACCCTCATCTATGTCGTTGATGTAAATTAGAAAGATAATTGGTCCTAGTACCGATCCCTGGGGTACCCCGCTACTTACATTGGTCCATTTATATGCCTTACCGTTTATGACTACTCTTTGCTTTCTGTCGCTGAGCCAATTTTCTATCCATTTCAACACACCGTCTTGTATTCCATGCGCTTTTAGTTTTAGCAGTAAACGTTTGTGGGGAACTTTGTCAAAGGCCTTTTGAAAATCAAGGTATATAATATCTACAGCTTTACTCTCATCGTAGAGGTTGAGGATATCGTGGAAGAAGTCTAAGAGGTTTGTTAAACAGGAACGTTTTTTACGAAAGCCGTGTTGAGTATCTTTAAGTATGTTATTTTCCTCTAAGTGATTTACGAGTCTGTCTCGTATGACCGTTTCTAGCATTTTACATACAACTGAGGTTAAGCTAATTGGACGATAGTTACTGGGTAGGGATTTGCTGCCTTTTTTGAATATC
The DNA here is from genome assembly GCA_032716605.1 of Paralithodes platypus. Taxonomy (NCBI): domain Eukaryota; kingdom Metazoa; phylum Arthropoda; class Malacostraca; order Decapoda; family Lithodidae; genus Paralithodes; species Paralithodes platypus. The sequence goes on along the minus strand of CM064567.1, from coordinate 30,801,371 downwards.
GGTGTTACGTTGGCTAGCAGTAGTTAATTCACTTTCTTATGCAACTGTTATATAAGTTACTACACTCTAGCAAGATTCAATTATGCAGTGTTTACTTCCATAAATATAATTTCAAATAGGGACAGAACTTGTGCGGTGAACTGTACTACAGATTTCAGTACCGTAAGATGAAAACAATATTAATTAATTATATTGATTCCATTTATTCACTCAGACTTATAATACAACCTGCTGTAGCTAATCATATTGTAACGACAATTGTATCTTATTGCTGTGGTAATTAACATAACCATTCCTGTTTATAAAGAACCAATTTTTGTCTTCACTTTTATTTACTTCTCTTTTGCATTCAGGGGCACCTTTCTTGCTTCTTCATTAACAATACATCATTAACCTCATTGTGTGTGTGCGTGTGTGATTCACCGAACTTGTTTGTTAAGAGGATTCCATGCAATGCAAACTTCAGCTCATAATTATTGCGCCTCCTTAACTAGGAATGTATTGCGTGAAGCGCATGTCATGTGTTAGTGTATCGTTGGCTGTGGATGTGAGTGTAGTCTGTAATTAGTCAATAGGCGACATCTGATATCAAAGGCTTGGGTTGATCTGTACGGTACCAGTCTCGTCTGAAGGCTTAGGTTGACCTACACGATACCCTTAATTCTCACCTTGTAACAGACCACGAATCCCCAGAGGGGACGTCCCAATTTCGTCCACTTATACCAGGTTCCTATTTATACTGTTAGGTGAAAAGAAGCTACACCGTTAGGAGAATTGCTCAAATATGTCTCTTCCCCGCCTTGGTCTCGAACCAGGGACCTTCTGGTTATTCTTTACGCCACGAAGAGGTGTGTGTATGTGTGTGTGTGTGTGTGTGTGTGTGTGTGTGTGTGTGTGTGTGTGTGTGTGTGTGTGTGTGTGTGTGTGTTTCATGAATCATATGTTTAACCTGTGCTACATAGAGTTTTCAATTTGAGTCCATAGGAACAAATTTATATTTTACATTAATAATTTATGACGTTCGCTATTATTGTACCGTTCTGAATACAGTGCACCTTCTTGACATGAAACCCGATGTTACTATCACATCGCACCATACAATGTGTCCAATTAAAATTATAATATTTCAGGGAAGTTTCATCAACCTGGATGGAATGACGTGTGTTTTCAACTGTTGTCATATAGCTGCAAATCAACCTGCTAACACAATCATACACAGCTGAATTTGTCACTAGAACCAAGGGCGTGTGACTGGCAGAACTCGAGGACAAACTGATAGCATAATACAAAATTCACATGAATGATCTCTCCCTGATTGTTCTTATATTAATTATTCATATTTAGTATTATCATTTTGTTTTTGATTTGAGAATTGTTGTTTCGTTGCTCCGTAGTTTATCCTTTTAGAATAATTATGGAAGAAGGTTCAGTGCTATACAGAAGACACTCAAAGATAAATTACTGTATATTCCTAGCCCCAGGCCAAAGGAGGTCATGATGTGGGTTGCAATATTATATGCACTTTGCAGAATATTATTTGTTATAGGGCCTAATAACATTATAACAACACGATCATTTTGATTCTGGAGTCCCGAAAGAGAATAAAAACTGTCGTGTTACTACAATGAAAACTATTTCCGTCAAGTATACACAACTTCTCCCTTCAAGTATATTGTGAAGTGTTTTCCCATGAGTATGCTGTAATGTTTGTTTGATTTGTCGAAATGTTGTCAGGAAGCCCGTCAAAATTTGCAGGATTTTTTTTTGAGACGTTCCCTTAATAGAGGTAGTTTTCAATTGACAAGAGTATTTCTTCAGTGGCTCGGAAAAGCCCCATGGATACTGTTTAACACCTTACATGTGGCCTAGGCCGTAATTTATATGTACCGCCCAGCGGGGTGTTTTTACCCTAAATAGGGTTGTTTACGTGATCATTTTCATGCCTAAATAAGACCCAGAGCGTAAAACAAGTATCTATCCCTGAAAGGGCATACACAGAGCTTTCCAATGACACCCCAACCATCCTTGTACGACCGCTGGTTTTCTTGCAATGATCGCGCAACACGAGTGCAAAAACCATGTAATTTGGTAGTTTCCCTACATAATTCCCTGTGTAGCGAGTGCGTGAGGGTGGGGAAGGGTGGGATTCATGTCAGTAGGTCCGCCGCGGTGGTCTGGAGCAGTCATACGCTTGCTACTCTCCTCCCACCACTTATCTCTCTCTCTCAGCAACATTAAGTGGTGAAAATGGCACACGACATAAGTTGTGAACCGCCACTTAGTCCATATTTATTTCACATGACATAAGTTGCGTGCCGCCAAAGAAGGGTTAAGTTCTAGGAATCTGCATTGAAAAACACCACAATGAATTATTGTGAAAGTCAAACATCACCAAAGGAAACAAAATTATAATTACCTCTTAGTTGTAGGGGAATCTCAGGCCTTCATTTGAGTTGGGATAATATGCCCAGCTTCTCGAAGAAACCGTAATTTATGGGACTGCTGTCAGAAGATATGCATTCAAGAAATATTTTAAAATTAATAATCTCGGAGTGTGATGTTCTCCTTGGGTTTTCTTCATAAAATCTGAGAGAAGAGAAAAGCAAACAGAACAATTTCTTTATTATGAAGGATGGATTGAAGCAGGGGTGTGTGATGTCACCATGGTTGTTCATTATATAATTGGATTAAGTCGTACAAAAAATACAAGGAAGTGCAGTGGATGTTGAGTACCCTTGATAAGGAAAGGGAGTAAGTGGAAATTACCTGTGCTGCTGTTTGCTGAGGATACAGTTCTCTTGAGTGATGATGAATGGGAATTCCAGTGTTTGTTGAATATGTTTTATATTTGTGTGAGAAGTAGATGCTGAAGATTAATGTCGTCAGGACCAAGGTCCTGGTCATTGATAGGCATGCAAGTCACAAAATGTGAAGAAAAGTTGAATGCCCAGGTAATGGAAAATATCAGCTCATTTTCATATTTGGGCAGTGTGATGAGTAAAGAAGGGAGTTAGAGAAGGATATGCAAGAGAAGGTTCAACAGGGGAGGAGGGATGTAGGTACGCTGACAGCAGTGATTAGGAAGAAGGAGGTGAGTATGAAAGTAAAAAGCTCACTGCATGGTAGTATACGTTGTGACCCAGAAATTTGACATACAGTATTGGAGCAAGGACAGTGTTGGAGGCACTTAAATTATGAGTGGAAGAGGTAAACAATAGTTGTCTTCTTATCCATGTTTCTTCTCTACCTCCAAACATAGGTTTGCAACCTACAGATTCAACTGCTCAACACTGTTCAATCAGGAAGTCTTATTCCAGATGGCAAGTGAGACATCGAGACAGTTTGAGTGTTGCAACCGGCTCGTTCGTGGTTTTAGCTTCGTAGACCAGCGACACCTGGTTGTCTCCTTTTAGCCCATTGCAACCCTGACTTCTCAAAGCTGTATCACCTCTGATTTGCTGTCTCATCTCACAATCTTGAACACCTTTACCTCATAAACCTCACCTATTGAGCTGCTGACTGACTAGGCACTGTCCCGATAGCATATTTTGAATACGAGAATATTCATAGAATGCAATTATTTTATTGGAAAGAGTAAGCATATTTGTATAGCATGTCGGTGGGTTTTGTGGTGATGCATTCAAATTAAGTACAACACAAATTCCAACCCAATAATACCTTCCCAATGACACTGGGATTTAAAGACCGGGCATCAAAAATTACCAGTCCAGCAGCAGGACCACTCCTTCACACAGCCCCACCATTAATTAAGAAGTACGTGTGGGATCACATGGAGAGACAGACTGACAAACGAGGAAGTAAGAGAGCGACGATGCTTGTACCGGTATGTAAATTTAATGGAGAGTGTGAAAAGAACATCTTGAGGTGATTTGGTAATGTATATACAAATACAAACATACACACACAGACGCATATATATACAGTATATATGTGTGTGTCTGTATGTGGGTGTGTGTGTGTGTGTGTGTGGGTGGGTGGGTGGGTGGATGTCTCCCAAAATGGCATTATGCTTTATTTAGTTTATTTAACTACAAGCACATCTTGGAAATAATGGACTGTGCATGTGTTTTTGTCCTGATCTCCCGACAATTAACTGTAGTCTAATGTTCTTGTTAATTACTACAGATGCCAATTAACCAACTAATTGAGAATACATAGTTTCTTATCGTGTTTGTAGAGAAACATTAACATATTTTAGGGAAAATTGCACCTTATTTCCCGTAGGCTGGATTGGCCCTGAGGAAAATATATGTGGCGGATATACGCTGAAAATAGATGGAAGACATGTTCTTCTTGCTTCCCTGGGGAAATTAGCTGATGGTAAAACGGTCGTTCAGGGGAATAGAGTTGTCAAGGGAGGAGTTAAGAAATAGGAAACAAAATAAGTAAATGGCAGATAATATAACAACGACATTCAAGTAAATCGGGGAAACGAAAGTGTATCAAGACATGTAGAGTCGTGATGAATGATAGTTCCCACAAAACTTATAAGATTTGCCATTTTGCTAAATGTTCATGATAATGTGTACGCTCAAAACAGACAAATTTGCTAACATTACAGAAGCCAAATGCAACTAAAAGAAAAACAATATAATGCTCAAATACTGGATAGCAACTAGTGCAACACCTAGGTGAATTAATAATATATACATAAATCAATAACCGTTATTGAAATGCACAACTAAGTTCGAAATAAATATTTACAAGCAAGAGTTCCTACAAGTATGATTATTGATGGACTATTGACAAATAAAAACACATTAGACATGCGTTGATAAAAGTGAAAGAGCGTTAAACATAATGCAGAAAGATAACCAAACACTAATACACTCTCAGCGAGAGAGAGAGAGTGTGTGTTCACTCCATTGGGATTAAAAGAGGAAGTGATCAGAATATAACTAGGTCCATTTCCGTTCAGTGAATGGATATATTTCCCCTTAAACAGACACAGGGAGAAAAGCTGATGGAATGCCCTATATCGTGTGGAGTGATACACACAGATGAATATACAGGGTGTTTCACAATTGTTGAAACAAAACGATCGGGCACAAATCAAGGACCACAAATGATAGAGTAAAGGTGATTACATTTATTGAAAGGTAAAATAATAAAATTGTAGGATCTGCAACCATTTAGCCTCCAACATGAACCAAAAATGTCAAGAGGAGCCCTAGAAGACATGCTCCAGATGTCCGCCGTTCACTCGAAGGTATTGTTGAATGCGGCGTGCAAAGTTGTTGATAACGCGTGCACATTCCTCCTGGGTGATCGCTTGAATCTTCTTAGTGATGGCTGCCTTTAATGCAGTAGTGGTGCGAGAGTCACCCTGGTAGATGTTGTCCTTGAGGAACCCTAGGCCTAGAGGAAGAAATCTGGGGGGTTCAGGTCAGGCGAGTGAGGTGCCCACTTCACTTCAGCTTTGCGGCTGACGAGACGCTTCCCAAGCTTTTCACAGAGCCAGGCCATGGTGACATTAGCAGTGTGAGGAGGAGCGCCATCCTGCTGGAACCATTGTTCCTCCTCACCAAGGTCCTCACACTCCTCGAGCTCTCGCCAGAACTGCTCAAGCACTGGAACGTAACGCTCTTTTGTCACTGTCACTACGTTACCCCGATCATCTTCGAAGAAGAATGGTCCAATGGTGCCATGTTTGGAAATGACAATCCATGCCGTGCACTTTTTTTAATGCAGAGGGCATCCAACGACTCTGTGATGGTTCTCGCTTCCCCAAAACACCCAGTTCTTGGAGTTAACGTGACCATTGAAGAGGAAGAGGGCTTCATCCAAAAAACAGACATCATTCAAGAATTCCTCGTCATCGTTGATCTTCTGCGAAAGCCACTGGCACATGGCTACCCTCTTTTCCCTATCAGCCTGGGTCAGCTGGTGCTTCATCTGGATCCAGTAGGGATAAAGTTTGAGTTCTTTAAGCAGAATGCGCCGACCAGAAGACACAGAGATTCCAAGTTCTTGGCTCCTGCTTCGCAGAGATTAAAACTCATGAATCTCATTTTTCCCATGTTTCTGCCCGGAATCAAGCCAAATCTGTTCTTCGACTTGCCAAGCACTCTTTCATCAATAATAAAAGCACTGCACTATCCAACTCTAGCTCTTCCCAAGCTTTCTGGCATCTAGCCAAAAACCTCTCCAACAATTTGTCTTCCCAATCTCTCCCTCCCCTTTTCTACTCTGATGGCACAACCATTACTTCTTCCTCTGACAAAGCTGAACACTTTGCTCAAACCATTGCTACAAAATCCACCTTGGATGATTCTGGTGCTATTCCTCCCTCTCCACCCCTCTCTCTCCTACTTATGTCTAACATCCAAATCTCTTCTAAAGATGTACTTTTTACTCTCTCTTAGCTTAATAATAAGAAGGTGTACGGTCCAGATGGTGTTCCTCCAGTTGTACTAAAAAACTGTGATTCCGTGCCGACTCCCTGCCTAGGGAAACTCTTTCGTTTCTGTCTCTCCTTTAATGTCTTCCCTTCTTGCTGGAAATTTGCTCTCATTCTACCTGTCCCAAAGAAGTGTGACCGCTCTCAACCCTCCAACTATCGTCCAATTGCTCTCATCTCTTGTATATCTAAAGTTTTGAAAACTATTCTTGCTTCCAAATTTTCTTAAGCATTTCTCTTCTCATAATCTACTCTCAGATCGCCAGTATTGCTTCCTAAAGGGTCGCTCTACTGTTGATCTTCTTTCATATCTTATAAACTCTTGGTCATCCTCCTTTCGGGACTTCGGTGAGACCTTTTCTATTGCACTAGACATATCGAAGGCCTTCGATGGAGTCTGGCACAAATCTTTAATTTCTTAACTATCTTCCTTCGGTTTCTACCCCTCTACTGTACCTTTTCAACTGTACCTCCAGTCCCATCCATTCATACGCAGACGACTCTACCTTACACTACTCAATTAGTTTTCCAGAACGCCCCAGCCAGCAATCCCTCTAAAACAAACGTAATGATGCCATACAACATTTCTCTTCCGATCTAACTATTTACAATTGGGGAAAATAAAACCTTGTTTTCTTTAATGCTTCCAAAACCCTATTTCTCCATCTTAATACCCATTCAGAACTCCCAGAGGACTACTTCTTATACTTCAACAATGCAAAAATCAATCCTTCATCTTCGTTCAATATTCTTGGTGTCTCTTTTTCTTCTTGTCTCACTTGAAAGGACCATATTACCAGTCTTGCTAAGGGAGGCTCCCAGAAGCTGAGCGTGCTCAACCGCCTCAAAGGGTTCTTTACCCCTGCACAGCTTCTTGCTCTGTACAGGGGCACAGTGCGTCCTTGTATTGAGTATTATGCACATGTGTGGGGAGGATCCTCTCACACCGCACTCCTAGACAAAGTAGAAAGGAAGGCCTTTCGTATCATTAACTCCTGTACACTTTCCAACTCTCTGCAACCTCTCTCTCTCTTCGTCGCAATGTTGCATCTCTCTCGCTATTCTATCGCTACTTCAATAATCAGTGATCCTCAGAGCTCTTCCAGTGTATACCACCTCCTCTACATAGATTACGTGGTACCCGTCATGCAACACAATCCCACCCCTACTCTCCAACCCAAGAGTGAAACGTTATTCTCAGTCTTTCTTCTATTCAGCAGTTGAGCTCTGGAACTCTCTCCCAGAATCAGTCTTTCCTTCTTCCTATGACTTCAATAGCATTCAATAGCATTGAATATTTCAAAGGTTTTTGATAGATTCTGGCATCAATCCTTATTGTCGAAGATGTTGCAATACTATCTTGCTTTACTAATTTCATTAATTTCTTCTTATCTTCATAACAGACAAATATGTGTGATGGTAGATGACCATTATTCGCAATTTTACTCCATAAATGCAGGTTGTTACGACTGAGGTTTAAATATATCAGGGCTCTTATTCATTGGACTAGTTATGGCATAAATGCTACAACGGAAAGCGCTAGATCCAACCTCTGATGTATATTCCCAGTGAACAAAGAACACAAATACTCTACAGAGTTCTATATGCAATAATAGGCTATCAAACTCTCAATAAATGTGCGTCTACTCTAGGCTTAATGTTATGTGAAAACAGCCTATTACTACCTATAACCGAAGGTTCTTGGTTATGGTATGCAAAGTAAGGTGGTAAGAGAAGTTACAGATTACGTTACTTTAATCAATAAATGTCAGGCACTCCTGCATGAAAGAAAGTGCACTAAAGTCCTTCAACACCAACAAGGAATCTTCTTTAAATGTTAGATGCTATAAAGATGCTCGTATCGGAAATGGAACCCAAAAAGGCAGGCAGCGGAATAATGCTCGTGCAGGCTATGCACACAAATAGGCAGAATATATAATGCCGTCGGAGCCAAGAATACCCTAAACACTACAACAATAATAATCGCCACGACAATGCAGTATTCCTATCAACAAAAAGAGCCTAAGTCGTTTGTGTCTCCATACATCAAACTAGGCTGCGAAATGCTTGTGTAATCATAAATGGGTATGCATAAAAAGAGTAATTAGGTTAATATACTTAATGTCTACTATGATTGATAAAGTCTAGCTAGAGTCAATGATACGAGATACTGGTGCGCATGGCATGCCACATAGCCTAGTGCAAATCTCAAGTCTGTGCGTCAAATATTACGTTATAGGGAAGGGTAGCTCTCTTGAGAAACCTTAATACCGAAGTATTAAGCGTTCTCCTGGAGTACCTCAAAGACAAACAACGAGCTTAGAACAGTGCAGAATGGTATAGGCAAAAAGCCCTCATTCGTGCATGCTCTACTCTCAATGGCACACAGACTAGAATTTACTCAATCAACTCCAGTTCTCAGGTATGTTGTGCAGCTTTTTCCTAAAGCCAGCACTCATAGGAAACAATACCTTATAATATCAGACCCCTAGTCTAGCATTATCTAATCCAGCAGAACACTAATAATTATAGGAAGCGGTACTTAAACAATATAAATGCCAACCAATGCTTCGTGATCAACTTATCTTAACAACTAACATACATGGGTTATATCAGACCTTAACGCACAATATAACTGGCCAGCATGGAGCTGATTTTGCAGAGTTAACCAGAGGGGATATGGTATTAATAAAAGGTGGTGAAAGATATGGAAAAAGAGAGAGATAGGCAGAGGAAAAGGTTCTCAGGTGCAGAACGGGAGCCAGGTATCAAAGGATAAAGAGAGATGCATTCTAGAAACCAGATCTGAGGGAGAAAGTGGCGAGGATCTGTATATATACTCGCACTAGCTCGAGCTGCGTGGGAAAAAAAGCGGTAACAAGTCCTCTAGCCACTAGCAAAGAAGCTAGCAACATGGTAAGGACCTCCCTCAACCAACCCCCACGAGGCAGCCAGCCGTGACGTCATCGAGCAGGGCAAAAACACTGCGCGCCCCCCTCTCTCTCTCTCTCTCCCAGATCCCATCATTACTAGTTAATGATAAAACATATACTTTACAAATAAATATAGAAAGCCTTGACATGGGTGAAAACAAAGAGCCATTCTGGACTGCCCATGACACGAGCTTTCATATGAAATAAATCACACTCTAATACATAAACTGTAGCCCCGTCCACTGCCCTGGCGATCCTAGCGAGTCACTGTAGGACAAGCCATGCGGTTCTAACGGAGTGGTTAACGTCACCCCCCCCCCCAAGATTTTTCTCAGAGGCCCCAAGGCTCACAGAAAATCTGATGGTTAGAACCCATGCTATATCTCCACTTCCCATCACCCAGCGGCAGTAAAATATCTGGCACAGTTCTTCAACAAAACATTTTTCAAAATTATAACCCTCCCCAACACAATAGGTTAAATTATATGTATTTATGCTCCTCAACAGCGAGCTTCTCTAGCCCAGCATTCTGAGAGGAGTGCAACTCAGAATTACTGCTATAACATATATACTGAACAAGTTCAACTATCAAAGAAAGAGTTTTTATTTGATTTTTATGTTTTTAATTTGTTTATTTCAGCTGCACTATAGGGGCAAGCCTAGTTTTTTCTTCTATACCAAACGCTCAACTCCTGCTTTACGACCCAATACGCTGGGCTACAACCGCGAGCCAACAAGCACCAAGCGCAAAATACTATTCAAACCAAAGCAGGAGGCTACCCGTGTGTCAATCTACCCAGGATCATCCACCCTCGAAAGACAATCTGCAATCACGTTGTCACAACCGGCAATATGGCGTATGTCCAGGTTATATTCCTGTAACATTAGCGACCACCTGGTCAGCCTCATATTCCGATTGTGAAACTGGTTCAAAAACTTGAGAGGGTGATGATCTGTGTAAATTACAACGACTGGACCATAGGCTGGAACATAGACCTCGAAATGCCTCAGTGCAAGTACAATTGCCAGCAGCTCTTTCTCGACAACAGAGTAGTTCTTTTGGGCTGAATTGAACTTCTTCGAGTAGAAACTAACAGGATGTTCCAGCCCATCATCGTCCTTTTGCATAAGGACGGTCCCAGCCCCCACACCACTAGCATCCGTTGCTAGTTGGAAAGGTAGGCTAAAGTCAGGGGCCCTGAGGATCGGGTGAGTGCACAACAGGTGTTTTACTACGCTAAACGCCTTCTCACACTCAGGCGCCCATTTGAATTTCTTATCCTTCGCTAAAAGATCTGTCAGAGGTGCTAGCACGGTAGAGTACCCCTTAATGAAGCGTCTTTAGTATCCGATCATACCTAAGAACCTGATGATCTGCTTCTTGGTGGCCGGCCGGGGAAAGTGATCAATCGCAGCTATCTTGTTCTGTGGGGGGCACACCTGACCCAACCCCACCATGAACCCAAGATACTGCACGGACGCCCGCACGAAATCACACTTTGCCAGGTTGACCACCAAGCCAGCCTCACTAAGCCTCTTGAACAGGAGTTCTACGTGCTCACAATGACTCGTAAAGCTGTTGTCATAGATAATTACATCGTCGAGGTATACTGTGCAATTAGGAATGTCTGCCGTTATATCATTCATCAAACTCTGAAAGGTAGCGGGTGCGTTCTTTAGGCCATAAGGCATCACGTTACAGCGTTAGGTAGCACCATCCACCACAAAACCACATACCTCTTTCGCTCGTTCGGACAAGGGCACCTGCCAGTATCCCTTAACCAAGTCCACCTTGGTTAGGTACTTTGCATTGCCTATCTTGTCCACACAGTCGTCGACCCGAGGAAGAGGGTATGGGTTGGTGGGCGTCAAACCGTTTAACCGTCTGTAGTCTACGCAGAATCGCACCTTACCATCCGGTTTTGGTTGCAACGTGACTGGAGATGTCCACTTCACCACCCCCTTCTCAATCAGCCCCCTGGTTAACATACTGTATACTCTAACTCCGCCCGGAGGGCCGGCAGTTTAATAGGGGGCACCCTATAGGGAACTGACTTTAAAGTGGGGTGGTCTCCTACGTCCACGTCGTGCACCTCTAAGGTAGTGAGGCCTGGGTGCTCCGCGAAAACAGAGGGGTATGAACCGAACAGGCGCTCCACAGCCACACGCTGATGCTCAGGTAAGTGTTGCAACGCTTCCTGAGCCGCCTGGTTCGTGTTCCCCGCCCACTGGTTCGCAGAGACATGATGATCCCAGTTATCCTCCACCTGAGCGTGACTGTCCCGTTCTCCTTCTCCACCTTGACTGCTAAACGTCATCACAGGCACAGTGAGAGGCTCAGTTGGGTGCCTCACATATTCCTTCATGAGATTAACGTGACATAACTGATTGCGCTTACGTCTGTCTGGAGTGGCTACCAAGTAATCCAGGTCCGATAGCTTCTCCACCACCCTATAAGGACCAGTGTACTTCGCGGATAAGGGGTGACCTACAAGGGGCAGTAGAATCAACACCTCCTGACCCACGTGAAACTCCCTGAGTTTAACCTTGAGGTCGTACCTGTCCTTCATGAGGGCCTGAGAGCTAGTTAAATTATGGCCAGCCAACTCCAAACTGCGCAACATCCGTTCTCGACTGTAGAGGACATACTTGAGCATAGAACAAGGTTTTTCTGCACCCTCCCATATTTCTTTAACCATATGGACACGGTGTCCAAAGACGAGCTCATTAGGGCTGAATCCCAAACTTTCCCCAGGTACCTCCCGTGCAGCAAACAAAACGTATGGCAGGCCAAGATCCCAATCTTTCCCATTCTCAAAGCAATAACAACGAAGCATAGATTTTAAGGTTGAGTGCCATCGCTCTAACACACCCTGGCTCTCCGGATGATACGCAGATGACACAACCGTAAAAATCCCATGCTGCTGCATAGTTTGAACAAAGAGGTTAGAAGTGAAGTTGGATCCTTGGTCTGACTGAATCTCCTGCGGGTAACCATACCGGGAAAAATACACCAACAAGTTTCGGACCACCGTCTTCGCTGACCCATTTCTCATAGGGCACGCGTCAGGGTACCTTGTTGCTACATCCATGATGGTCAGGAGAAACTTGTTTCCGGCACTTGTAGGGGGAAGGGGGCCAACCATATCCACTATAACCTTACTAAAGGGAGGCCCACTGACAGGAATTGTGTGTAACGGCGCCTTAGGAATGCTCTGATTTGGTTTGCCAACCTTCTGACACACATCGCACATTGCCACCCATGACACAACTTGTGCTCTCAGACCAGGCCACCAAAATAATTTCCCCAAGGCTGCAACCGTCTTGCAGACACCCAGATGTCCCGCCAGTGGTACATCATGGGCCAACCTAAGTAGGTTTCCCTGCAAACTTTTGGCACGACCAGCTGGTCTACCTCTCCTGACCCCCCCTCCCAATTCCTCTGCGGATCTTGGAATCGCCGGTATAATATGCCATCTATGAAGAAAAAAATCTCCCGACTGTGCATCACTGTCCTCCTCCAACTCGGCAGCACCGGTACCACATTCAAGAACCTCCGGGTCTTCCAATTGCAACTTACGAATGTCCGAAGGAGCAAGCCTATCCAAGTGTTTGCAAAACAACTCCTGCCCCCCTCCTACATTAAATTTGGCCTTCCGTTGCTCTCTCTCTGCGTACCGTTGCTGTCTCATCGTCTTTTTAAGCCCATCCACTGCCTTCTCAGGAACAGTTAATGGGTCTTCTCTAGACTCGAAAATTGGTGCTCCTCCCTACTCACGTCGGCCGGCTTCTCGGCAACGACCAAGGGTGGAGCCTCAGAAGTAGGCCCCGCAAAGTCGTTGCCGAGAAGGAGGTCGACGCCCCCAACAGGTAACTTCTCCACAATTCCTACATCCAGGTCACGAGTCACACCATCAACTTCCATCTTCATTCTTACAAGCGGGTATGACCTTGTTGCATTAACTCCCTGAACCACAACCACCCGCGCTGTATTTACAGGTTTACCAGTGAAATTCCTCAACAATGTTTGCGATGCCCCAGTGTCACGCAAAATTCTCACCTCATGTCTTCTACCCCCCCCACTCTACACAACCGAGTCCCCTGTGGTCACTAAAGGCATCACGGACAGGGAATAAGCCTTCCGGATCCTTCTGCACTGGCAGTGTATTTACCTCGGAAGAATTGCCTCTAACAAACTCCGATGTCCTCTTGAACACTCCAATGCCGTGAGCAAAAGACACGGATGCCGGGGGAGGTCGACTAGGGCACTCATTTGCTTTATGACCCTCCTTGTGGCACTTAAAACACATAAATTTCGGTTTTGGCTTATACTGTGATGTAACAGGCCCCTGACTTGTCTTATACGGCGTGGTGTTAGGTTTGAATTCAGTTTTAGTTTCATTGCTCTTTTGTTTAAATGTGTCGTTGCTACGGGGAGGGGGAGGATAACGGTCCCTAGCACTTGCATCGTACTTCTGTGAGGACTCGCAACCCCGAATCAACGACAGCCGTAGATCAGCCATTTCTGCTGCTTCTACTTGAGTTCTTGGGTTTTTCTCCTTTAAGTTCAAAGTTAGATCACCGCCCGTGCTCTTAAAGAACTGCTCCAACATCATTAACTGCTTAATTTCATCAAATGTTGTGACCTTCTCAGATCGGGGCCAGTTCCCCATAGCATCGGACAAGTCCCGGGCGTGTTCCAAAAAGGTGCTATCTCTTCCCTTAGTTACACCCCGGAACTTCAAACGGTACGTTTGTGGTTTCAGTTCGTAAGCCCTCAGGACAGCCTCCTTGAGATCCTCGTACACAATACATAACTCCAAAGGTAACGCATCGTAGGCTTTAAGACCCTTGCCTATTAATCTAGAGGATACAAGTGCTGCCCATTTATTCTCTGGCCACTGGTGTTCCTGGCACTTCTTCTCAAAGCGTGCGAAAAATTCTGTTACACCACTCTCATCAAACACCGGAACCAGTTTCAATAAGTGCGAGAGAGACTGCTCATGAACACGGTTACCAGCCCCAAGTCGCTGTCCCGTTGTCTCTACTCGCAACTTCTCTACGTCCATGTCGGCACAGTACCTAGTCGACTCTAAATTAGCTTGGATTTTTGCTAGCTCTATGTGCTGGTGACTTTTTCTCTCTTCTATCTTGGCTCTCTCTTCTATCTTGGCTAATTCTAATTGCTGCTGAAGCTCACCTGCCCTTTGTTGCTGCTGAAGCTGAAGCTCAGATACCCTGATAGCCTTTCTCTCTTCGATCTTAGCTAATTCGAGCTGATACAATAATTCTGGAGTTAACCCTGGAGGAGGTGAAGGTGCTACAATGTTTGAAATTACCGGTGGTCCTCCCAGGGGCAACCCACTCTGCCAGTCACCACCCAACTGTGGAAGCGTACCCGGGGTCGGCAAACCACTGGGATGGCTGGGAGTCGAGTGTAGGGGAAGCATGGCCGAAGGGCTCTGAGGACTCAACCCATCTCGCTCACCAGTCACCCTGCCCAGTACACACGTTATCAAGTTATCCCTGGTCATGCTGCTAGTAACCGCATGACCGATAGCTGTGGCCAGGCATTGAAGACCGTACCGATTCACACCCTCCAACCGCTCGGCAGTAACAGGCCATTGCAAAAATATCCTAGCATCCTCCTCACAGTTCACCTGATTAACCATATCATCATACTGCTGTTCCTCAGTTTCGACATTACGTACTGTGTCTCCATTCTCCTCTGATCCGGTATAAGACATGATGCTCACAAAAATTTCCCACCTCAATATTCAGAAAAGAAGTACCCCAAACTCTTATACCTCAATATACACACACAAATTCTCGGAAATACTCAAGGGCTATACTATGTTGCAAAAAAAAATATTCTTGCTGATCCCCGCAAAATATTCCCCAAAACAACAAATGTTAGATGCTATAAAGATGCTCGTATCGGAAATGGAACCCAAAAAGGCAGGCAGCGGAACAATGCTCGTGCAGGCTATGCACACAAAAAGGCAGAATATATAATGCCGTCGGAGCCAAGAATATCCTAAACACTACAACAATAATAATCGCCACGACAATGCAGTATTCCTATCAACAAAAAGAGCCTAAGTCGTTTGTGTCTCCATACATCAAACTAGGCTGCGAAATGGTTGTGTAATCATAAATGGGTATGCATAAAAAGAGTAATTGGTTTAATATACTTAATGTCTACTGTGACTGATAAAGTCTAGCTAGAGTCAATGATACGAGATACTGGTGCGCATGGCATGCCGCATTAGCTAGTGCAAATCTCAAGTCTGTGCGTCAAATATTACGTTATAGGGAAGGGTAGCTCTCTTGAGAAACCTTAATACCGAAGTATTAAGCGTTCTCCTGGCGTACCTCAAAGACAAACAACGAGCTTAGAACAGTGCAGAATGGTATAGGCAAAAAGCCCTCATTCGTGCATGCTCTACTCTCAATTGCACACAGACTAGAATTTACTCAATCAACTCCAGTTCTCAGGTATGTTGTGCAGCTTTTTCCTAAAGCCAGCACTCATAGGAAACAATACCTTATAATATCAGACCCCTAGTCTAGCATTATCTAATCCAGCAGAACACTAATAATTATAGGAAGCGGTACTTAAACAATATAAATGCCAACCAATGCTTTGTGATCAACTTATCTTAACAACTAACATACATGGGTTATATCAGACCTTAACGCACAATACAACTGGCCAGCATGAAGCTGATTTTGCAGAGTTAACCAGAGGGGATATGGTATTAACCCTTATTTAGCGGCGAGCAACATAAGTCGAGTTAAAAAAAGCTGGACTATGTGGCGGCGCTCGACATAACTCGAGTGGCAATTTCAGCACGTAATGTGGCTGAGAGAGAGAGACAAGTGGTGGCAGGAGACTAGCGAGCGTATGACTGCTCCAGACCACCGCGGCGAACCTACTGACACAAATCTCAGCTCCCTCCTCCCTCTCTCACTCGCTACATACTCAATTATGTACTGAAAGTACCGAATTACCTGCTTTTTGCACTCGCGTTGCACGGTTATTGCAAGAAAACTATCCATCATACAAGGATCGTTATGGTGTCATTCGAAAGCTCTGTTTATGCCCTTTCAGGGATAGGTACTTGTTTTACGTTCTGGGTCTTATTTAGGCATGAAAATGATCACGTAAACAGCCCTATTTTGGCTAAAAACACCCCGCTGTGCGGTACACATAAATAAACCGCATAGGCCGCTCGTAAGGTGTTAATAAAAGGTGGTGAAAGATATGGAAAAAGAGAGAGGTAGGCAGAGGAAAAGATTCTTAGGTGCAGATCGGGGGACAGGTATCAAAGGATAAAGAGAGATGCGTTCTAGAAACCAGATCTGAGGGAGAAAGTGGCGAGGATCTGTATATATACTCGCACTAGCTCGAGCCGCGTGGGAAAAAAGCGGTAACAAGTCCTCTAGCCACTAGCAAAGAAGCTAGCAACATGGTAAGGACATCCCTCAACCAAACCCCCACGAGGCAGCCAGCCGTGACGTCATCGAGCGGGGCAAAAACACTGCGTGCCCCCCTCTCACTCTGTTCTACTCTCTCTCTCTCTCCCAGATCCCATCATTACTAGTTAATGATAAAACATATAGTTTACAATTAAATATAGAAAGCCTTGACATGGGTGAAAACAAAGAGCCTTTCTGGACTGCCCATGACACAAGCTTTCATATGAAATAAAGCACACTCTAATACATAAACTGTAGCCCCATCCACTGCCCTGGCTATCCTAACGAGTCACTGTAGGACAAGCCATGCGGTTCTAACGGAGTGGTTAACGTCACAAGGTGCTCCTCAGGAATCCGTGTTGGCCCCAACTCTGTTCCTTATTCATATCAATGATCTATCTATCACTTTTAACCCAATACATTCTTACGACGATGACTCAACACTTTACAGTTCCTTTACATATAGCAGTTCTTTTACGCAGCCTGATATTATAAATACCAAATTAAATACTTCAATCTCTCTGAAAATTAATGACAAACACAATCTAGTTTCCTAAACTGTAAAAACAAATAAGTATATACAAATTTCCAACAGACATAATCACTTTGACTACCACATAATGTTATAATTATATGTAAATATTTGTACCTGCTCTTGTAATAATATCCTTGGTGTAACATTGAATGCCAGCCTGAGCTGGACTCCTCATGTTAGATCCATTGCTAGCCTGTAAGTAAATGAGCTTCTATATAAAGTTAGAGAATTCTACACTGACGAGCATTTAGCCACTATATAGACAACAAATATTGTTCGTTCACAGATGTAATACTGTTCACCCTTGTGGAATGGATGTTGAGTGGTTGCATTGAGGCAGTTAGATAACATTCAAAATAAGGCACTTAGATTAATCAATAACCCTGTAATCACGCAGGAACTTTCTTCATTATTCATCAGAGCTGTTGCATCCCTTGCATTAATCTACATATATTTGCATGGTAAATGTTCCGAGGAACTTGCTTCAATTGTTCCACCTTTCCACAGAACTAAGGCAGCTAGAATTTGCCCATGAATTCACACTCTCTCCTCCACAATGTAGAACTTCCACTTTTCAAAATTAATTTATCCCTAGAGTTTCTACTCTTTGGAATTTACTTCCTTGGAATTGCTTTCCACAAGTTTACAACCTACAACAATTTAATTTCAATTGTTACAAACATTATAAGAATGGATGTTGTTTTTAGGCACATGGACCTTTTTCGTTTTGTCTTCTCCTTTCCTTCCTCTATTTGCTGTCTCATAAATATATATATATATATATA
Organism: Paralithodes platypus; assembly: GCA_032716605.1. Lineage (NCBI taxonomy): Eukaryota > Metazoa > Arthropoda > Malacostraca > Decapoda > Lithodidae > Paralithodes > Paralithodes platypus. Next base: position 30,783,215 of record CM064567.1, on the reverse strand, counting down.
TATATATATATATATATATACCTTTGACAAGAATCATAGACTTTCAATGTGCTGTGTGCAAGGGAGAACTTGTGTTGAATGACCCGCCTGTTAGTATTGACAGTTTAACGATGGAGTGTGTGGATAAATTCTGGTATTAGGGCGATACGGTTCCGCCGGAGGTGGCGCTGAAGCTGGCGCCATTGCTAGAGTCAGAAATGGCTGTGGGAAGTTTAGAGGGCTGTTGCAACTCCTGACCATGAGAGGGCTCCCACTTCACCTTAAAGGGAAGGTGTATACATCGTGTGTTAGGAGTGCGAAGACCTATGCCTCGGAGACGTGGCCAGTTAAAGCGTAGGATATCAATAGAATGGAACAGAATAAGAAGAGAGAGAAGAGAATGGTGAGATGGATATGTGGGGTTAATATCAGGAACGGGGTATCGAGCGAGGAATTAAGAAGGCGTCTGGGCAATATGACTGTCAGTGAAGTGATACGCACGAGGCCGTCTAACTTTGTTTGGACACATGGAGAGAAAGGATGATCAGAACTGTGTGAAGAAATGCCGGACTGTGAACGTGTTTGGCTGGGCGAGAATTAAATTAAATCTCTATAACCCATGTTGTGTGGGGAAACTTGTAAGCATCTGTGTATGGTATCCTGGAATATGGATCGTACAACTTGTGCATGAATTGAAATATATTCTCCAAGTAATATTGTCCTTCTCCTTCAAATAAATAGGAAAAGGTTATGTTTCCTTTACCACGCAGTGGTGTAGTGGATTAAAGCTTGGACATTCGTCTTGACTGTCGGAAGTTCGAATGTCAACATACCTTTGTTACATCATGGTTGTAATATTCGCATCACCCAGAAACTAGTTCCCAGCTACTTCATTTTGACCTTCTTTACACTCAGTTCAAGGATACCTAATGGTTTATACGTTTAAATATGTTCTAAACTAATGGCAATTATCTTGAAATAGAGTACAAATGCTTAACAACCTACAGTATATTAAGAAAATAAGTCATGTTAATAACAAACAGCGCGTGAAGAGTACAAGCCGAAAGTCAAGAGAAACAACGCCGCAAAAAAAGTAAGCAAAAATGACCGATGTGTGGAAGATTTGATTTTAATAAACCTGTTGCTAGACATAAATGATAAGATATTATTTTGGGCTAACCGGATAACCTATGTGTAGGAAACATACAGCAGTTTAACCTGGGTGTATATGACTCAGAGAGCAAAGGAATGCAGGTAAATTTATGAAGATTTCAACAAGCAAGACAGACATATTTATCTGGGTGGGGCTGTTAACCCTTTGAATACCAGAGATGTGTGCTATATTTTATTCTAGCTATATTTAGATGATATTTGGCAGCTTAGGAAGGATGTGGGGTAGTTAAAAGGGTTGATTGAGAAAGTGTGAAGCCTTATTATTGCCAGAGGTCATTCCTAAGCTGACTGCAATCGTGTAATAGTTGCCAGAATACTGAATAGTACTGAATGGGTCAATGTAATGATCCTATTGTGGACTGTAATCGCTCTCTTCTCGAGCCTTTCATCTTCGGTGTTCCATAACGTTCTGCCACATACAGTATATAGTTCTATGTCACCAATTATATTATCAGCTGTATTTCATACCCTGTCCACCCGTATGCCAATGCCTCTACCGTGCACTATTCAACAAAATGTCCACAGTGACCCACTATACGCTATTTCTTAACCTGCATGAAAAAGCCAGAGCATTCCTATCCTCTGATATGTCAAATATCTTCAACTGGGATATTATAATTTCTTCCAACTCTCAGTATTTTCATCATATTTCTCGTAATAATTGTCCACACGACAATTCCTAATAAATCAACCATATTCTCGTGATCATTCCTGGAATTATAGTAATACCAATCTTGCTAAATCAGCTTCCCAGAAAAATATGTATATTCAACTAGCTCCGTGGATATTACTCACATTGACAGCTTCTTGAGTTTTACAAAGGTATGGTGAGCCCATGTAATAGTACAGTTCGCATGTATGGGGAAGCTTTGACAATTCAGGTTTACAGTACACCTCGGAAGGCCAAGATCAAAATAATGTCTACTCAACAACTCACCTCCTCCTATTAACTTTCAAATAATGTTTCCAGTACCTGCAATCTCATGATTCTCAATAATTTACTTTTACTACCATTACAATCATCTAGGATCTCTAGAGCTCTCTCAATGTAACCTCCTTCCGTATAAAGAGTGATTGGGATTCATTGCTCCACGCATAGATATTTACTCATATTCTGTCAAACTCTATAATATATGAGTGGAGCAGCTTTTGCAGTTTATCTTTCACCCATCTGGTGATATCTGGAGCTCTTTTCCTCAAATAAATGTTCTCATTTCGTACTCCTTCAAGCTCAGGTGTCCAGTCTTTTTTTACTTCAATATGCACTGCAACAGGCATTCTCTCAATCTTTCAATTTGAAGAGACTCGAGCTACAGGCAAAACTGCGTATTGCCTTTAGTTTCCTTTTTTATGTAAAAATAACCTACCTACACAATTTGGAACATTAGCAACATTAAATTAAGCCAAGGAGATGACTTGATCGCTAACGATATTACACATGAAGCTGAAAGATGTATAAGCATGAACAAAATAGAAAAGCGGATAAGTGCACAAACCGAAAACAAGAAAAGAAGGCAGGGACAATAAGAAATGAAGATCTCGAAAATTAGATTAGGAGAGAAAAATCGTGGTGCCGGGAGAATCAAGGTGCTGACGTGAGCACACACACACACACATACAAAGATAGAGAGAGAGACAGTTTCTCTCACCGTATGTGCCATCACCGTATGTGATGGCATCTATCACTGCTACATAGTTTGATGTGAGGGAATTCTTGACATATAATGGGCGAGGTCACGCAGGCAAATCTCATGTTCGATTCCTATGATGAAGTGGCCTAAAATGTGGCACAAATAATTGTTGACTTGCTTCAAAAGCTTACATTTGGTCAATGACGTAAATAACACGAAGAAAGAGAAAGGGATTTCATGCGATAATAACCCATTCATTACCGGTGGCATCCTTTTTATTTTATACTGTCAATTATTAGACAATTTTATCAGGCTTAACCCACTGAGCCCCAGCTAGTTATAAATAAATGTACCACCAGGGACCTGCAGGTTTTGAATTTTTGTTTTTTTCCAGAAACAATAGCGAATTTGGTTAGAAATGAAGGAAAAACCACAAAAAAACGATCAAAAAGGTCAAAAATTGGTCCTACGGAGCCCCCGAAAGTCGATTTTACAAGAGTAAAAAATTGAAGGCAAAAACACCCAAAAACCATGTTTTTGCATGCTCACGCGCACACGGTTAGACTTTGAGAGTTTCCAACCATCGGCAAGGTTGCGTGGGATACTTATACAGTTCGCATACAAATATGAGCCCTCTAGGTGCCATAGGACCGGAGTAATTAACATTGACGACACGTTGTCGTCGCTGGGGTTTAGCGTTACATACATTGCCGATGACACGTTGTCGTCGCTGGGGTTCTGTGGGTTAAGAAGGACGTTTACCAATTTAAAGGCTACAGAAGACTATCCCAATTAATACTTTTAGCTATTACAAATCCTTCTTAAGATTCATAAAATTGTTTAAATTCAACTGAAATAAAATAAAAAAGATGTCACCGGTAATGGAAGGGTTAATGGGCCCTGACAATATTTGTTGTGGGTCCGCTTATGCCCATGTCTAGCCATCAATCAAATGAATCAAATTGTGGACATGGGCTGCGTGTGAGGTCGTCCGTGGCGGCAAAGTCTCTGCAGAGCACTTATATCCATGGGCCACCAGTAGCCACCATAGCGCCCCCCCCCCCCCCCCCCCCCACACACACACACACACACACACACACACACACACATACACAGGTTAACAAGACCAACTTTTCTGACCCTTAGACATGTCCTTAATACAAACTAGGATGTTAACAGTGAACATTTTGGGATGCAACACGCGTTTAACACTTTTATTAGAGGTACCTTACATTCGTCGAAAAAAGTCATATTTTGGCGTGTGACGTACTTATGTCATCTAATGTCCTTTCTGGCATAATATACTGTATTGTAGCAATATCACATCACATTTATAAAATTAAAGCTCTGAATCTCCACGATCACTATTACTAATGTTACAGTACATTGGATTAACCAAACATCGGCTACAGACATTAATATGCATACCCCCCAATTTTTTCAAGAACCTCTCAAAATTGATATTTTTTCTAGCGTAAATGTTCATTTTCCACAAATAAATACCAAAGAATAGTGGTTACTTTTGTCAGATCTAGACTCCTTTAAGCACTAAATATAATTTAGTGTTCCATGATCAATATCATACATGCATTAAAATAAGGTCGAGAAATTCGAGACTAATAGACATGGCGAATGAACTTATTGAAATACCTTTAGAATAGTTCTTTATACAACCACACAAACAAAAAAGATTGTCAAACATAAATGTGTTTTCATTGGCGGGATTTAATTCATGATATTCAGTCTATATCTGAATCTGAATCATTGCTATGGGATCATCTGACTCTGATTGTTCAACATCTGACTCCGATCCCCCACTATCCGACTCTGAATCTGTCATCCTACTAGCGTTATCCAACAATTAATGAGGCAATGCTTCCCCCTCAAACCATAAAGACTCCATTTCACCATCGATTATGGTCTACCCATGCCCTGTACATGGATCTGGTGTTCCTGGTCGTGGTATGTGAGATTGTTTCCAGATCCAGACTTGGTAATTCACTCGTTTCAGGTGTTGCTGAAGACTTCTCCTGCAGGGAGGTATTGTGGATATGTTAATGATTCCGGTCGTAGTTGCACCATTTGCATCAGCATGTGTCAGGTTGATTTTCTGAAAACGAAGTTCCTCCACTATCTTGATCATCTGTCCACCATACATGCTGCATACAAAGGCTTCCACATTGTCCATTACTTCTTGTGGGACAGTCAAAGATGATCCTAATGTTGAAAAGATGGGGACATAAATAGGCTTTTTCAATAGCAGCTTCAATAGTTTGATCTTGCTGATGCCTTTGAAAGCGCTTGTTGTGTCACACCCAGTGAATGAATGCAGAAAAAGGGAAGCGCTGCAGTGTTCTGGTGTGTAAATCTTGCTGATTTCTGAGATGTCAGGAGTCTTTTCTTCTTTCCATACCCAGTATCGAAGAAGGTCGTCAAGTTGGTCATCTTTTGGGCGCTTGTACATCAAAATAAATAATACGTCCGTATCAAAACTGTTCACAACAACATTCTTCATTCCTTTGCTCCTGGCATATTCACTATACAGTATTATCCTCGTGTCAGTTTCTTCCTGAGTAGATGTTAAGGTATTTATCTTCTTTGATTCAGTTTTGAGGCCATATGTTGAACTGAGAAGGTATGCCTCTACTTTACAGACAATCTTAACCTCACAACCAACCAGCTTCAGCAAATTCATCAGTACTCCAGACTTTCTTCAGCATTTCATTCAGCTGTACGTTATTGTCATCCTTGGTCAGGAAGCTCTTCCAATCAATTGATTTCTTTGTTGATGGCCCTTTTACAATCAACTTCTCTCCTACACCTCTTCACAAGCAACCTAGAAGGGTCACTATATCTGTTGTTGCTTGATTTCCTTTGTACTCCTTTGTACTATAATTAGTTGTCAAGCCAGTGACTCCAAATCCACTTCCCTCATGAGACTTTGTATTTTTGACAAAGGTTTCTTCCATCGGTTGGTCGACGTCAGCTCTATTACTGGGAATGAAAGACCTAGCTACACTAATGGCTCCTCGTTCAAACAGTCCTGTAGCTCCTGGGTGTGATGTTTCAACATTTGCCAGGAAGACGCTCAAGAAAAATAAGTACCTTGCATAATTCTGTCCCCTATAACTGAAGAACAAGGCAGTCATATGTTCAATGCTATGTGCATAGAGAAGGTAATTGTTATTCTGCACAGACTCTATCAACGATAAGACTATGCCAATGTGATACATGTAGCTCATCCAGAACTTGGCAGTTTTCCCAAGCGCAAGAGTTCTAACACCTTCTCGGAAGTGTAGATGCCTCTGCAGTTGAGTACTGACACGAGGATCCGAGAGAACAGCATCCAATGATTCAGGAGATTGGAACTGGAGAATAATTTGTACATGCTCTTTGGACTCTTCTGATAGACCAGCTAGAAACTCTTGTTGTCCTTGATCTTCCATAAATTGTTGATACAGCAATATCTCTAAGGCTTCCAGGAGAGTCTTGTGGCAGTGCAGTACTCTTTCGCAGTGCTTCCCTGTCGGTACTCCATTTAACTAGCCAAAACCAATCAGTCCAGATTCAAGGAAAATGTCTGAGATCCTTGATCCATCATCTATTTTCTAATCATGTTTTAGTATGCACAACATTGCACATATTAGGTGGAAAGTACCTATCAAAACGATGTGTTTCTCGTACTGTTTAGGATCAATCCACATCAATGGTAGGGCTGTCATGCAGACCCCAAGGTTGAATGTTGTAATGGTGTACATTTGGCCCATCTATGCTGTAGCATCCTCAGCATATCTAAGGCACTCTTGAACTGTTTTGTATTCTGTGATGGGTTCTGCTATAACTAGGTAGTAATCTATTGTAGTTAGCTTATCAGGCTTCCTCCCTGATTGTGAAATTAATCCATTCCAACCAGGCACTTCTTGGTCTCTTTTATAAGAATGTCTCAGCAAGGCCCATAGAAAAAGTTTCCGGATGTAAGCATCTCCAGCTTCTTTGGTACCAGGTAATGTCAGCTGTGTTTTGGTCAACTGTGGACTTTGGCATCTGTTGATATAGCACTCAGGCAGGGTTTTGGTATCAAATGAAGGTAATTATATCTTTTTGGTCTTCGGCAATGCTGGCAACTGGGCGGATGACTCATCTGGTTTATCATATGTGATCTCTTGCAGCATTATGCCATAACCAGTGTACACCGAGCCTCTACCAGTATTCACAATGAGATGACGGGGCTGGAATATATTATGCCAACAAATACCACGAGCCCGTTCCCGCAACCCGAAGAACAAATAACCTCAACATGCAGAATTGTGACCATAACGCACCGGAAAAGACAACGGAAACAGTCTCCCTTAAAAAAGCCTTAACCACCTGCCTCAGTCACCCGTATCACAGCAAGTTAGAAAACGAGCCTCACCTGAATCCTTAAGATACGTATCTCAACATCCACCACAGTTTCCTACTAATGACCCTCGGGTGCCAGATGAACAATGGCCGCCTGCACCTGACCCGGATTTGGATTATGAGGAAGCAGACTTTATGGAAATGCGGCATCAACCCCCTCCGTTTGCATCCATCTACCCTGGCGGACATACCCACCATTATCACCGGTAGTCGAGACAACAACTACAACCCAGATATGCATGCTAGTAACCAGACCGATGCATAAAAGCCTGTAAATAGAGAGAGACCTACAATACTGTAAATAATTTTTCCTGTACTGATCTAAGCTTTAGGCTACCTACTATTAACATAAATAAATACAAAATACCATTCCCCACATAAACATACATGCATTGTACTTTTAAGACTTTATATAACCACTCTATAAATCAGAAACTGTATTTCTCATGCCTCTCATGTTCCGAAACGCATCAGCCATATCACTATCTAAAAAGTATAATACTACCTGATCAAAAACAGGATAAAGTTAGGCAAGTTGATTCACTGTGTCACATGGTAATTCTGTGTGGAATTATATGTGACCAAGTCACCCCGGAAAGTACTTCCGTAGGGGCTAGCCAGAATCCCCTTAACCCGGGAACGGCAAGAACACTCTTAAGAGGTTTTGGTGGGCAAAGGCGAGAACACTCTTAAGAGGTAAGGCCTAAAAAAAAAAATTTAGGAGGCCCCACTAGCACTTATTTAAAACAATTGAAATGGTGTTTAAGTGAGATAATTCCCCTCATACTTCCTATCACTTCTCCACATATGTCAAAGTCACCTCCTTCCCCTCTTTCCCCCCCGCCCCCCCCCGCCCTCAATTATCACCTATTTTCTCTCTTATTCCCTTATTCATTGGTATATTTTCGTATCAACATCTCTAAGCCGAGGGTTCTATGGTGTGGTCATGTGACTAGCGAGTGTGTTGCGTAAGGGAGAGTGTGGGTGAGTGAGTCAGTCCGGCTTCAGGCCTAGCGAGGGGAGGGTTTGCCTCGCTCTGCTCCACATTTCATGAATGGACCGGTCGGCAATAATTCACGATTTTTACCATCCAAACACTATTCCCACTTGTTTTATTGTTGTTAAATGTTACTATCTTCACATTAAATGTAAAATAGGCGCATATGAATAAGTAATAACGATATTTATCATAAAATTACGATTTTAGGCGGGAAAGAGGCCTAATATCGTCGCCTGGTGGTAGGGTGTTCATTACACACAGCTCACCTTTAAGGGGTTAAAACGTACCCTTCAAGCAGCTAGAAGTACTGGACGAGAGCGAGTGTGTGGTGCTGGACGGAAGTGACCTGTGCTATAAATACCGTGTGAAGGTATTTGTCCCCCTGGTGTAAACAAGCGAGACGGACAACGCACTTAGTCACTCCACGTGTGCCCAGATCTCAAAGGTTGCTTTCCACTATACTCCAACTCAAATTAAGTGTTTTTCTTATCTGTTTCGTGAGTATTGCAAAGGTTATATAGGATATGATATGTGTTCAATCTAACGTAGACATCCGAGATCTATTATTCTCGCCTTTTAGCAATTGTTACTCGTGTCGAGAGAACATATACACTCTGTCTTGGGATTGATATATATATATATATATATATATATATATATATATATATTTATATATATATATATATATATGTATATATATACTGCGTAATATATATTCATATATTACCACTAAGGTTTATATCTATATTCGTTCGGAATTGATACCCGCACATTACACGTAAATACTGTGAACACCCCTAACAGATCTTATTCTATGTTAATATGATTAGCAGGGTACGTAATCGTGTATAAATGTTCACAGAGAGTGTTATATATTTTGTCTCTTAGTCAGACCCGTTATATTTATGATTCCTGACTTCAAACGCAGTTTAAGCATTTTGTTGAATTCATTGTCAATTCTAGTGTTGTCCACATCGCGTTAATAGTTCAACGACGAGGACTCAGCCTTTCACACGAGGCTAATATTTATTATTCTCAGTTCCTTGAACTACTATTTACAATTCTAACCATATGCGTTATTAGAGAATTAAACCTTCTCGCTATACAAGTTATTTACCCATCATCTGATATCCTTAATTACATATTTTGCAATCACTGAAATTGTGTGACCTCAGTACTATTTATCTACCTAGATTCACGCTATACCTAGTGTTTATTTATAACTCAGGATATCAGTTATTATTTGAGACTAACCGCTCTGTGTACGTTTATGCTATGAATGTATATTCACCATATTACATTCATTCTTAACTTATCGTTAATGAAGAACAACTATATTATTGTTCGCACTTAATATAGGAATAGTGTTATTTATTCATTGTATATGATTGAGCGAATTTCCAAATAGACACGACTTACTTATTATAATCTGTGTTCGTGCCCTGACTATGAAAACTTGTGAAACCCAGTTGTGTATTCTGTATCATTGGTAGAGATTGAGTGGATTGATAATTATATACTTAGAGTCTGCTGTGTTCATGCTGAGTGTTACAGTTCTAAAAAGCTTTCCTAAGGTGGAAAGAGTTAACTGACTTAATCGGGCAAGAATTATTGCCCGGCATAACACACAAACTGGTCAAAATTATCGAACTCAGAATGGAAAACAGATGAACCTTTTGGTGACTTAACTATCTGACTTGTGAGGAATGCTTGGTTCATCTCTACTGATTCTGCCAAGGCAGTTTCTAGCTGCAAAGACAAACTGTAACTCTCACAGTGACCAAAGCGATTGAGTAAGTTAGTTACCGTTTCACTTCTGAAAAGATGCCACAACGTCATGCGCAGCAATACTTGTTTTGGTAGCTTCCATTCACAGTTGCTGCATGACACAAATCTTGGGAGATTGAATCGACCAGCCTGTGGCATCTTATTGAGTGCACAGATCCCTTCACATTAATGATGTACTTCACCAATGGGGTCAACTCTTTTGGGATTTATATACTCATCTCCACCAAATCCTGTGCTGTTGGTAGCCATTTCATAACTCCTCCTCTACTGAATGCTCCGTTGATACTCTGATGAATCTGGTTTCCGATAGTTGCGATCACATCGGTGGTACCAAGCTTATAGGCATTGCGAACTGCTGTATCTGTATCTATCTCAGAATTATAGATGATGGTTGACTGAAATTCACCCAGTCGACAAAATAAGACTCTCCTATCACATATTTTGGACTTTCGAATGTTCTCTTTCGGTTTGGATGCCCGGTAAGCAGGATTTGGGTGTGCAGTCATCTGCACACTTTCAATATACATGGTCAAGAGATCTGATAGTTTGAGCTCACCTTTCTTCTCGAGGACTACAGTCTCGACCACGGATGTCACGGATACTAGTGCCTTTTGGTGCGCTTCTTCCATTGATGACTGGTTTGCCTTTTCTTCACTGTTGTCACTTCTCCATTTCTCTGGATTTTACAGGTAACCTGTTAGGAAGCTGTTGTGGTATTTCGCTTCACAAACAAAAAGATCCTGACCTCGGATTCAGACCATGAGAGACTCATCACATTTCATCTCTGCAGTGTTGAGCACCGTTGTCCAACCATCTCGTTCGAAAACAGATAATCATTCAGTTGTCCAGCCTTCTTTTCTCTATCCATCTCATCACCATGCCTACAAGGAGATAATATAAATATGAGTTATCGAACAACCTAAATAAAGACAATGTGGCAGAATGAATATACACAGCATTTTGGAGGAGTCCATGTTTACATTACATAATCGTATTTTGACACAACTTAAATCAGTATTTCTTGCCGTTTTGGGGTAAAAAACGTGTATTTTTATAAACAAATACTCCTAGAGGAAAATCCGTGAATGGACGAAACTGTAAATACAAATCTGCAAAAAAGTGACCCTGTTGTACAAGCGTATTAGTGTCCGTAGTCGATATTAGGTTGATCCAATGCACAGTCGGCCCAATATTTGATGACTCCGCTCCAAGTATATTTTGATCAATAGTTGGTATCGGCACTATCAAAGCATTCATTCATCGTTTCGAATGAGATATACAAACAATTTCCTATCTTCTCACACGTTTTTCAACATCTGACAGACATTAACACAGCACAGCGAGTCAAACGTGATGACAGCTGAGACATGACTTATTAGGCCGACTGCACCAGCACATTAGTATTAGTGATAGTGGAGACTCAGAGCTTTCATTTTATATATAACATGTGATATTGTTACAATAAATCTTGCCAGAAAGAACATTAGATGACATGATTACGTTGAACGCCAAAATGTGGACTTTTTGCGACGAATGAAAGGTACCTCTTTTAAACGTTGTTAAACGTATATTGCATCCCAACATTTTCACTGTTAACATCCTAGTTTGTTATAAGGACATGTCTAAGGGTCAGAAAAAGCTGGTCCCATTAAACTGTGGCGGGTGGCTACTGGTGGCCCATAGACTAACTACAATACATAGGAAACACGGAAATCACCTCACAAAAATTCCCGCTGGATCTGTCATTGAACGTACTGATCAACTGTCGGAAGCTCTACTAAATGAACTTATTACTAATATAATGCAACTTATATTACGAATAGAACATGCATAGTCGAGCTCCTGATAGTGTAACGTTACTTTATTGTCAATAATATAGGTTTGCAACTATTAGTATCATCATAGAAAGATATCTCGGTTGGCATAGTATTATAACTTTTGCGAACTACGTTAATGCGTAATACACCACCTTCTGCAAAATGTTACCATGAATATGAGCCCAATATGGTCTTGGAGACTCACAATCAGATTTCTTTATACAGAAGGTGCAGGTACAGGGCTGATTCTTGTGTTGCTCTTATCTACAGTAGCTTTTCAGTTTCAGGTATATCTCTCTCTCTCTCTCTCTCTCTATATATATATATATATATATATATATATATATATACCAGTATTTTTTTTCCTTCTATATTCCAACTACTCCCTCTCGGGCTTAGGCCGAGAGCCTGCACACTCTACCGCTGAACACGGTGAGGCCTGTGAGGTCTTGTTCCAGTCCAGGGAGTGAGACATGCGAAGCACTTATTCACGGCTCGAAGCAACTCCATCTCTGAAGCCGATTTGCCTCTGTGCCTCACAGTCTCATCCCCCAGACTCGGACCCTCACTCTCTGAACGCCACCTATTGAGCAATTAACTCACTAGGCATTGCCCCCCTGTAGCATATTTTGAATATGGGAATATTCATACAATGCTATTTAATCAGGGAACAATGAGGGTATTTTGGGGGGGCATTTCGGTGTGCTGTGGTAATGCACTGAAACTAGGTACCGCACAAATGCCATCCCAATAATATCTTCCCATTGACATATTGGAATTCGAACCTGGGTCCATTGGATTACCAGTCCAGTGGCAAGACCACTCTGCCACACCTCCCCGTGAAGGGATACATACTGTATATATATATATATATATATATATATATTCTGACATATGGAGCCCTGTATGTTAATTTAAGAGTTAGAATTAGAGTTGAAGGAGTGTCAAACTACCCAAGCGGCGAAGCAGACTAGCGAGCGAACTAGCGAGTGGGAAACCAGCTCGTCCGCATACCAGCAAACAAGCCTTTACACCTGCGTGCGTCATAGGGAACCCTGCAAACTACTTCGATGACCCGACGCTATGACGTATGATCGACGCCAGGAGCCCCCATTGGACGACGCACCTGTTATGCAACTCGAGGAGCTATGATAGGAGCGCGCACCATCACTCGCCTCCTGATTCGTTCCTACACCATCATTGTTTAGTATATAAGACCCGAGTAGTGGGCATTCAAATCAGTCTCATTTGGAGTTGGGGAAGGTGAACTTGCAGCTGGAGGAAGACGGGGTGAAGTATTATAATGGGATTGTGACTGTCAGTCAGATTATATAAGTGTGTTCGGTGTAAACACTTACGTTATGTTGGTTAGTGAGATATGTGATTGGGAATTAACGTTAACGCTACTATTATGTACTTAACTCTTTGATTGGGAATTAACGATAACGCTACAATTATGTACTTCACTATTTGATTGGGAATTATCGTTAACGCTATTATTATGTACTTAACTATTTTAGTTGACTAACTTGTGGACTAAAGCAACTCTTTAAGTAATTGGGTTATGATGAAAGTAATACTATTGTTTTATATTAATACTTACGAGTTCTTTCATTTTCTTTTAATTAAGCTTACATTGCTTAACGGTGCTTAGTACGGTGATGCTATTGTCTCATATTAGTAATATTGCCTTAGACTAACATGGCTGTGTTAATATTACTTCTAGTGATTTCCTAAGCTAAAGAAAATTCTTTTAGCTTCAAAATATTATTTTTGCTTTTCATATAATTTGAGTGAGACATGAATCGAATCTATGAAGCGATCCTGTAACTTAATTTACTCATAATCAAACCTCAATGTTACGTGGTTAAGAAATACATTTAACTAATTATTAAATATATATCTAACTTTTTATGTGACCTTGCTATTAATCCTGATGATAATAATAATATAATACTATTAACGTAAGACAAGAACAAAGAATAATTACATTAAATATAAATAAAAGGACATATAAGAAAACTAGCTATTCGTTTCAAAAAGGGTAAGAGACAGAAATATTCTTTCCTTAATATTTATCTTTCAAGACTTTTTATAGAATTATTAGTCCTTCTTTAGATATACTTATTCGGTTCATAACCATAGCCTACTAAGCTTCGGTTAAATAATAATTCTTTATAAATACTACATGACTTTAAATAGTTTCAGTATTTTTCATAATTAAAGAGTATCAGTCAATAAAGGATACTAAGTCCTAAGATCCAAAAGGAAAGGAAGCAACAACAGGAAATAATTTTATTAGATTTTACTTTTGTTTTGCCTTCAGCTGACTGATACCTTAATATATATCTCTGTGCTATCTAGATTCATCAAGTTAACCACTTGAGGATCAAGATACGTAACAATATATATATATATATATATATATATATATTAATATATATATGATCTGTGCCCCATGAATATTCCCTCCTCTCACTTAAACATTAGGCCTACCATAGCGCGGTTGGGAATATGAACATGATTAGATTAATATCCAGTATTCGAGAATGGATAATAAGTCGTAGGCGTGTGCATAAACCTTTAACCGTCCTGGTGCTGTAATGGTTAAGGTGGCAAAACAAAATTTGTGATAACCCAGGTTCGAATCCCGGTGGATCACATATATACTGTAATTGATTTCATTGGGGGTGTTTGGTGTTGTGGTGAAATTAATAAAATATAGAATATATATATATATATATATATATATATATATATATTAAATGTGTTTTGTTTTTGTTTTCTATGTGAAAAGGAGAGACAAAATGCAGGTTGTCTGTGACGAGTGTCTCCCCCAAAGCCAAGGAGTGACATGTGGGTGTATGATTCCCTCAACCAGGGGTGAAAAGGTAACGAGGTACATTTACTCCACTACAGTTAATTTGACTTTACATTTTGTAGAGCACAACTTTATCAAATCCCAAAGTATTCTTCCCAATAGATTTGAAACTTCAGGTGGTATTTCCGTTGGACATTCCACTGAATGTAGGTGTGTCATTCCTTGGTTAGTTCAAAGGTCAGCACTATATATATACGGCGCTGATAGCCCTCCCTTCTCCCCAAATCCCAAAGGCATCCCAATGACTCTCCCAATGTCCCACCTGATCCCACAGGAAACAAGTCTTTCCGGCCTATAGTTCTTGCAGCCCCAGTCACTCCGACCCCTAGTTTTACCGGCCCTAGCTACTTTGGTCAAAATGATCACAACTCATGCTTTTCTATGGAATGGTGTATCAGCAGCGTGTGGTTTTCGCGGACCTTTCCTCGCTGTTTAGTCTGAGGATTTGGGAACCCCACCAGGTGAGATAATTTGGTCTGAAGCAATAACACCTATACATTTCTACAACTTTTGTTTGTCATTCACTAAATGGTTTGTAGCAAAGCTACTTCAGAGCAATACCCTATATAAAATATCATTTGGATCATGGCTGCTTTTGTGTGTGACAGACTGACAGTGTGTGTGGTGTGGGGAGACGTTGGTTGCTCGGGTCATGTGTGGGTTGCTAAGGACAAGACTTAGTGAGGGTTGCTAGGACTGCGTGCGAGAGACCTGCACGCTGAGTGGTGCGGGAAAGAATTAAGGTGTTTGTCGCTTGTCAACACTCTGGTCCAAGATGTCCCCAAGTCGTGATGTCCTCTTATCTGGTGAGCAGTAGACAAACTATTTCAAGGGGTGTCTGGAGGGTTCATTGTCTTGGATACGCTGTTAACCCATTCAGTATCCAAGGAAACGTTTAACTTTATTGCGGCTACCACTAGATTTTATAGTTTTAAATGACCATCAACATCAAAGGAGTTGACTAGTCTCAATTTCATTTAACTCTCTTGACTCCCACAATTCATTCCTAAATCAAATAATATCGAATATATCTGTCATATATTACATCCGTGGTTTGCATACAGGGAGGCCGTTGTGACTAGGGTGGGAGGAAACAGTAACTAGGGCCGGTAATACTAGGAGCCAGAGTGACTTGAAATCATCCCACATGTTAGCCTTACCCTCTATGCATGACCATTTTACTAGACCCTCATCTACTTTGAATTGAACTGTAGTATTTGTTTTAAATCTCACGTAACAAAGTTTATCTGAATTGTTAAACAAGCATATTAGCATTTTTAAATAATCCTACAAACAAATCAAAGTGTTGTCCATTGTTGATACAATGCAGATTATTTAAATATAAGACAATGACAGTTATGCTATTCCGTCAAAAACATTATTGCAAAATATATCTTTCCAACAACAACATCGCACGATCCGAAGAAAAGAAGAGTTGAAAATATATGATGAACATATTAGCACACTATCGAGAATAATACAAAATAAAGGGGCATCCTCAAGGATAATGATGTGCTGCAACAATATCCCTCGTACCCGAAAATAGTGTCATAACATTGTTTATTATATTGTTCACCAACTACAATATATTATTGTAGCATAATATTTACTAACTTGCCATAAGCCTATTTTCGTTGTCCAAACCTTTAACCTAAACGAACTCGTTTTATTTTTCAAAATCTGAATTAACCTTGTTTTATACAATATACAGTATGCTGTGATTGTCTAACTCAAGTTTTGCCGCTTTCACTATGTATATTTTGTTATCGGGACTTAATATCCCGAATCGTAACACTTTTAATTTCCATATAATCAGAGTCTCTTCAATTCCATACGCAAATGATTTTGTTTTCCTTTTCTGTGATTAATCCTATTATTTCCGCGGAATGTTTACAATACCACTGATTATATCAAATCGTCTATATATCTTGATAAGAATAGTGATATATATATATATATATATATATATATATATATATATATATATATATATATAAATATATACAGATGTGAGAGAGTGGGAGTGTGGAATGGGTGTATGTGCTGGAGTGAGTGAGGGAGCAGTTTGTTTGTAAGTAACAAATGGAAGGAGTGTGTAAGAGAATATGGGTCTGTGGGTTCAAGATTTGTGTGGGTGAGAATGAAAGTAGGAACACAAATGTGGGTGATTGTGTGTGTGTATGCTCCGACAGAGGATAAACTTGTAAGAGAGAAAGAGGAGTTCTGGGTGAATGTGGAGGCGTGCCTGGATAAGTTTGACAAGAATGAAAGAATATTTCTGATTGGGGATATGAATGGTAATATGGGTGATAGGAAAGTTGATGGAGTGGTGGGAGGGTGGGGGGTACCATCAGAGGTGAATGGGAATGGTAGTGCACTTGTGGACGTATGTGTGGGGAGGAGGTTGTGGATAGCCAACACCTTCTTCCGACACAGAATGATACACAGGTACACATGGAAAGTGGTGTGGACGATGAAGGATAAGACAGTGGTGGAACGAAAGTCACTGATTAATTATATATGTGTGGATGAAAGAATAAAGACGTCTGTGATGAATGCTAGGGTGTATAGGTGTATTGGAGGGGGTCTGTCTGATCATTATGTAGTAGTAGCTAAGGTTATGATACAAAAGAAGCGGGTAAGGAGAGCTGGAGGGAGGCGAGAGGAAGGGGGAATGGTGAGGAGGGTGGAGAGGCTACAGGAGGAGGAAATCAGGGAAGAGTACAGGAGAGCAGTAGAAAGACGACTAGGTGTGTTTCGACCTGGAAGATATGGAGGAAGTGGAGGAGATAAGCAAGATGTTTAAGGAAGAGATCTGTGCAGCATGTGAAGAGGTGTGTGGAGTGAGGAGAAGAGGGAAGGGAGTGAAAGGTACAGCATGGTGGACAGCAGATGTAAAAATGGCTGTGGAAGACAAAAAGAAAGCGTATAGAGTGTGGTTGGGTAGTAGAGGGAATGAAGATTTGGAGAGGCAGAAACGAGCGAGGTACGTGGAGAGAAAGAGAGTGGTGAAGAGAATAGTGAAGGAAAGTAAGAGAAGAGTAGATGAGGAATTTGGAAGGAATCTGAGTGTAAAATGGAGGGAGTGTAAGAAACTGTTCTGGAAAGAAGTCAAGAAAGTTAGGGAAGGTAGCAGGGGAAACAGTAAGGGTGTGAAAGATAGGAATGGAAGAATGCTAGCCGAGAAGCAAGAGAGAGTCGAAAGATGGAGGGAGTAATTCAATGAGTTGCTAAATGTAAGGAATGAAGAGCCAGCAAACATAGTTGGATATGGTATGGGAGGGAGAAGAGGAGGAGGTGGGGATCAGGAGGTCAGAAGTGTGGGAAGCTATGAAAAGAGTGAAGTTGGGGAAAACACCAGGAACAGATGGAGTGTGTGGGGAAATGTTGAGGTATGGTGGTGAGATAGTGATCGAATGGGTATGGAGAATGTACAAATTAGCATGGGAGAGGGGGAATGCACCCGATAACAGGAAGACTGGCATAATAGTTCCCCTATATAAGGGCAAAGGGGAAAGAGGAGTGTGTGTTAACCACCGAGGAATATGTCTTTTAAGTGTAGTAGGGAAGGTGTACAGTAGGGTAGTGATTGAGAGACTGAGAGTGAGAACGGAGAAATGGATAGGCTACGAGCAGGGAGGTTTTAGGAAGGGAAGAGGATGTGTAGATCAGATTTTTACCCTGGATTGTGTTGTGGAGAAATATCTGGAGAAGCAACAAAAGGTGTATGTTGCCTTTATGGACTTGGAGAAGGCCTATGACAGAGTAGATAGAGAAGGTATGTGGAAAGTACTTAGAATATTCGGAGTAGATGGCAAGTTGCTGAAAGCAGTGAAGAGCAAATTTTATGAGGGTGCAAAGGCGGCAGTATGTGTGGAGAATGAGCAGAGCGAGTTCTTTGACCTGAGTGTTGGGTTGAAACAGGGGTGTGTGATGTCCCCGTGGTTGTTTACTGTATATATGGATGGAGTCATGAAAGAAATACTAGGAAGAGCAGTGGATGTTGGTGTATCGCTGAAAAGGGAGGGATATGAGTGGAAGCTGCCTGTCCTCAACTTAAATGCTTCTTCTGAAATCACTGTGTTGGGTGATTTTAATGTCCATAATGTTGAATGGCTCACTTATTCAGCCAGGACTGATGATGCTGGTCTTGAATGTGAGCTATTTGCAGACTCATTTAATCTCACTCAACTAGTCAACCAACCCACCCGTGTACCAGATAATCCTAATCATAATTCCCACCTACTGGACTTATTTTTAACAACCAATTCAGAAAATTATGATGTTACAGTGAGGTCCCCGCTTGGATCTTCTGATCACTGTCTCCTACAGGCCACCTGTCTATCACCTACCACACCTTCCCACTCTGAACCTGTTTTGGTGACTAAATGGCATTACGATAGGGCAGACTGGGAGGGTCTTCAAGGTTTCTTTATTGATATTCCCTGGACCTCTTTCTTTTCTAATGATGCACACTCCACCTTGAGCCACATACAAGATTTTGTAAAAATTGGAATGGAATTTTTTATTCCTCATCAAAAGTACAGTAAAAGATCTAATTCACCTAAATGGTTTGACCATAATTGTGCTAGAGTAACTGAACAAAAAGCAATAGCCTACAATGCATACACAAGATCAAAAACACATGAAGCCTTTAATTACTTTAGAAACATCAGAAATCATGCCAAAACTGTATTAAACCTAACTAAATCAAACTTTCTCCACAAGCAGGCAAATAAACTTCTAAATAATCCAAATGATAACAAAATATTTTGGTCTACTCTTAACTCATTTAAATCCAACTTCACTACTGCTTCATCCATTCCACCATTAAAATCTCCGACTGGCAATCTTGTAAGTGACCCACGAGGTAAAGCTAACCTTCTTGCGGATATTTTCTCCACCAACTCCACCTTAGATGAAATAAATCAAGATGTCCCTGTGCTTAATTTTAATTCGCCTGAAATTCCCTCACTTAAGATCCACACCAGACATGTCAAAACTATTTTGCAGAATCTCTCGGTAGATAAGGCTCCTGGTCCAGATGAAATTCCTCCAATAGTACTTATGAATTGCTCCTTGGTGCTCGCTCCTGTATTGGCAAATTTTTTCCGTCTGTGTACTCATACCTCATGCTTCCCAGTACCCTGGAAAGAAGCAAACATCCATCCAGTTCCTAAAAAAGGTGCCTCTTCAGATCCATCAAACTACAGACCAATAGCTATAACTTCCACTCTTGGTAAAGTCTTTGAAATTATATTAAATAATCACATAATTAAGCATCTTGAGAATAATAAATTAATCAGTGATAGGCAATATGGTTTTAGACGATGTCGATCAACTGCAGACATGCTTTGCCTTCTTACGCATCAAATCAACCAAGCTACAGACCAACATGGTGAAACACATACAATAGCACTGGATATATCAAAGGCATTTGATAGAGTCTGGCATCAATCCTTATTGTCGAAGATGTCACACTACGGCCTTGCATCATTAGTTCCACTAATTTCTTCTTATCTTCATAACAGAAAATTACGTGTAATGGTAGATGGCCTTTATTCTCAATTTCACTCAATAAATGCTGGTGTTCCCCAGGGATCAGTTTTGGCCCCAATTCTGTTCCTCATTCATATCAATGATCTCATATCTACCACTCATAATCCAATACATTCCTACGCAGATGACTCGACACTCCACAGTTCCTTCACATTTACCAATTCTGTCACCCAACCCGATCTTATAAATTCAAAAATAAACACTGCAATTTCTCTGAACCAGGACCTTTCTAGAATTAATGGATGGGGACAAAAGAATCTAGTTTCCTTTAATGCACAGAAAACCAAGTACATTCAATTTTCTAACCGACAGAATCTCACTGACTCCCATATATTTTTTAATGATGTAAATATTCCCACTTCCCCTAGTATTGACATTCTCGGTGTAACATTAACTACTAACTTGAGCTGGACACATTATGTTAGAAGCATTGCTAAGAATGCCTCTAAAAAACTGGGACTCCTGTACAGAGTTCGATAATTCTTCACTGACGAGCAGTTGGCCGTGATATATAAAAGTCATGTGCGTTCTCAGATGGATTACTGTTCACCTCTGTGGGGTGGAAGTGGAGTGGTTGCATTGAGGCAGTTGGACAAAATTCAAAATAAAGCTATTAGATTAATCAATAACCCTGCAATCACACAGGACCTTCCTACATTATCCATACGAAGAAACGTTGCATCCCTTGCATTATTCTACAGATATTTTCACAGCAATTGTTCCGAGGAACTTGCTTCAATTGTGCCGCCTCTCCACATCTTTCCCCGTAGATCTAGGGCAGCTGAGAGCGCCCATGAATTTACACTTTCTCCTCCACAATGCAGAACTTCTGCTTATCAGAATTCATTTATCCCCAGAGCTACTACTCTTTGGAATTCACTTCCCTCGAATTGCTTTCCACAAACTTACAATCTACAAATGTTTAAATCCAGTTGTTACAAACATTTTATGAATGGAGGATGCCTTTAGGCACATGGACCTTTTTGTTTTATCTGTGTTTTTCCTTCCTCCGTTCATTGTCTCTTTAAAAAAAAAAAAAATACTGCTGTTTGCGGATGATACAGTTCTGATGAGCGATAATGAATGGGAGTTGCAGGGTCTTGTAAATGAGTTTGGAACAGTGTGCGAAAAACGGAATTTGCAGGTAAATGCGGGGAAAAACAAGGTTATGGTCTTCGGAAGGGGTGAAGCCACACAGTGTGAGGTGAAGTTGAACGGTCAGGCTATGGAGATCGTCAGCTCTTTTAAGTATCTGGGCAGTGTGTTGAGTAAAGATGGGACTGTGGATGAAGAAGTGTGGGAGAGGGTGTGACAGGGGAAGAGGCATGTACGAACGTTGAAAGCAGTAACAAGAAATAGTGAGGTCAGTATGGAAGTGAAGTCCTTGCATGACAGTGTGGTAATCCCGACACTAACTTACGGAAGCGAAGCATGGACGTTCGTGGAGATAATCAGACCAAGAGTGAGAGCGGTGGAAATTAGTTACTTGAGAAGTGCGTGCGGAGTTACATAGAGGGATAGACAGACAAATGAGAAAGTAAGAAGGAGGTGTGGTGTGGAGGTAGATGTGCTGGAAAGTGTGAAAAGGAACAACTTGAGATGGTTCGTCCAAATGGAACGCATGGGAAGCGAGAGAATGACTAAGAGGGTGTACGAGAGCGAGGTGGAAGGACATAGAGGGAGAGGTAGACCAAAGGAGAGGTGGAAGGATGGAGTGAGGAAGTATATGAATGAAGGCGGTGCTGGTTAGGAGGAGGGGCGTCGACTGACTGGGGACGGAGGTGCTTGGGGGCGGTTCGTTCGTAGCCACACCTTCGGGGATCACAGCGTCAGGCAATAGATATATATATATATATTGTTACGTCCTGGGATATATAAACACTGGGCTCTTTCTATTGGACTAGGTATGCGGCAACAAGCAACAACGGAAAACGCTAGATCCAACCCTTATCTATAAACCCAGGCAACAAACCACCCTAAACCGTCAAGAGTCCTGCCTGGACAACGAGGTATCCTATGACTCGGTTACAGGGTGCACGCACTATAGACTGCTGATAGTCAAGCAGGCTATATAAAAGATCACACAATTAAGTTGACTTAAAGCTTCAAGGAAAAGATAGATAACGATATTAAATTGCAGAAACAATTGAATAACAAACTAGAAGAAAGTACATTTAACGTTACGTTAATTAATACAACTAATCACCCCTGCGTGAAAGAAGGTGAAAGCAAACAGTCCTCAAAATATCGTACAGGTAGACAAGATGCGGGTTTCTAAACTGCATGCGGCTACTGTAGGATCTGATGCTTAGCAGAGAAAATACGTTACGGATTTAGAGAACTCTTAACTCATAAGCAGGAATAAATACTAGTGATAGGCCAGACAGTGTATAATGGCATAGGTATAATTAAATAAAGGCAGCAACTCGCAACATATAACCACATATAGATGTGCTTCTCACTCTTAGTCAGGCAAGCCTGCTCGGACAGAGTCTCTAAGCCACAACCTGACTCACAATGCTCACAAAAACGGTAAACTGTGGCACAATAACAAGCATACAGAGATAATAAACCCCTAGCTGTTAATATGCCAGGTGGCAGAGGTCTAGCCGGAAGATATAGGCTTCGGATACCCGGGCTGAGCCACCTGCTCTAGCCTAGGGACGTTCCCAAGTCTGTGCGCCAAATTACTCTAGTTGAAAGGGTGCTCTCTTGAGAGACTCAGATCCCAAGTATCTGACTCTCTCCTGGCGACCCTAAAACAAAAGCAAGACGTGCTAGCGCAGTGCTGAGTGGACTAGGCAAGGGCCCTCACACAACACAACGCTAGACACACAGGGACACAGACAAGAAAATGCCCCCAGACTCCCACGGGTATCCTAGTAAAGTCGTGCGGGTCCACAGGACTCGCACCAGCAGACCTTACTTAAAGGATCGCAAAAAGCCTCCCCTCCGGTGTAGCCCCTGCTAACCTGACACAAGAACACACTAGCAAGCATGAAACAACCAAATATGAGACAACAAAAAAGCTTCCTAGGTCTCATTAACAATTACGTCTCTGCATAAGGCCCAAAATCCTATCTAATTATCTGAGAGCTCGTCGTTAATACAATAATAGATATAAGGTCAATCAAGGGGATGGGATAATAAATAGATTGGTGAAGTAGTGGAAAGAAGGTATACAAAGTAAGAGAGAAAGTTTCTAAGTGGGGTTGAGAGGGATAGATATCAAGGGGGTCCGAAGGGTACGACAGTGAGGTGAGCTCTGAGTCTTGAATCTGTCTGGACCCCGCACTAGGCATGCAGAATACATCCCAGGCTTGGCAACACTCAACACAGTTGCCGGGTCAAAATCGTCTACCCTGTGCGTGAGTCGAAACTAAGCCAAACGTTGCAATCAAATGTATGTGGCAACATCAGGCTCGTCCCAAGCTAGACTCTCCGTGCGAGGCAACGTCCCCCAGCCGGCCTCTCTCTCCCGCTCGTCTCCTCCCACTCTCACTAGACTTACATTTTATATATTATAATGAAACAATCAACTATCGAGAATAAAATACACTAAGATGCGTTGGTTAAGAATAAGGGCAGCTACAAGCTGTGAAACAACATAAGAATATCCCAGACATTAGTTACATTGTCGTAGGATATATACTAAGGAAAAGCCGGCCGGCCGGCTGCCACCAGCCAGTTTCTAAACGGCTGGGCAGCCGACGCGCACGCATGCCCGCACGTGGCTACTATGCAGAAGCGTCACTCCTCCCCCAAGATATAAGACCCTTGACTAAGTTCTTCATATCTAACAGAAAGCTTCTCATAGTACCACACACTGTTGCGACACAAGGCACTATATATAACAAAAATAAAGACTGTTGCGCTCCACCGAGCAAGTCCAACTAACTTAGCGACAATAAGCGAAAACATTCAACTTAGATACTGCTACAACATCTTATAAAAAATTCTACACGTTATAAAAAATAAAGAGTTTTTATAAGGTTTTTGCTTTTTAATTTGTTTTTTTCGGCTGAACTACAGTGACAGCCTATTTTCCTCCACACTCAACCCTCAATCTTGTGGCAGTCTAACCAACATCATCCACCCTTGATAGACAATCCGCTATCACGTTATCAGAACCGGCAATATGGCGTATGTCCAGATTATACTCCTGAAGCATAAGTGACCACCTGGTCAGCCTCATTTTCTGGTTATGAAACTGATTCAAGAATTTCAGAGGGTGATGATCGGTATAAACCACTACGACTGGTCCGAAAGCAGGAACATATATATCGAAGTGCCTGAGCGCCAGCACTATCGCCAGGAGTTATTTTTCAATTACAGAGTAATTCCTTTGTGCACTATTGAATTGTTTACTGTAAAAACTCACTGGATGTTCGATACCTTCATCATCTGTCTGTAACAAGACAGCCCCAGCCCCTACGCCACTGGCATCAGTCGCCAGCTGAAAAGGTCTGCTGAAGTCCGGGGCCCTGAGTTTCGGGTGGGTACATAACAGGTGTTTCACCAAGGAAAACGCCTCTGCACACTCAGGAGACCACCGGAACTTCTTGTCCTTAGATAATAAGTCAGTTAAAGGTGCAAGTACAGTCGAATAGCCTTTGATGAAGCGACGATAATAGCCTATCATACCTAGAAACCGCATGATTTGTTTCTTAGTCGTAGGCTGGGGAAACTGATCGATGGCTTTGATCTTTGTCTGTGGAGGGCACACCTGACCCATCCCCACCTCGAATCCCAGGTACAAAACTGTGGCTTTGACAAAATCGCACTTACCCAGGTTTACCACCAAACCTGCTTCATTCAGTTTATTAAAAAGCTGTCCGATGTGAGCACAGTGACTGTTAAAATCATCGTCGTATATTATGACATCATCTAGGTACACCGTACAGTTGGGAATGTCGGCTACAATGTCGTTCATTAATTTATGAAACGTTGCAGGGGCATTTTTCAGACCGTATGGCATAACATGGCAATGATATGTGGCACCGTCCACCACAAACCCACACACCTCTCGCGCTCGCTTAGACAAGGGCACTTGCCAATAACCCTTAACAAGGTCTATCTTAGTGAGGAACTTGGCTTTTCCTATCTTATCCACACTGTCGTCCACGCGAGGGAGAGGGTAGGCATTTGTGGGGGTTAAACCATTCAACCTGCGGAAATCTATAAAAAAACGCACCTTGCCATCTGGTTTGGGCTGCAGTGTGACTGGGGAAGTCCACCTTACTGCACCCTCAGAAATCAGCCCACGTTTCAGCATATAATCCAGCTCTTCCCTAAGTGCTGGTAATTTAATAGGGGGAACACGGTATGGCACTGATTTAAAGGCCGGGTGGTCCCCAACATCTACATCGTGCACCGCTTGAGTAGTGAGGCCAGGATGCTCCGCGAAAACAGCTGGGTTTGAATCAAACAAGTGCTGCACAGCTACACGCTATTGCTCAGGCAGGTGCAATATCAACTCGTGAGCCACTTGTCTAGAATTCTCCGCCCATTGATCCGCGGAAACATGACAATCCCAATTATCCTCCCCCGCAGGTTGACTGTCCCTTCCTCCTTCTCCACCTCGATCGCTGCAGATCAACACCGGTACAGTGAGAGGCTCGGAGGGGCGCCTCACATACTCTTTCATCAGATTTACATGGCAAAGTTGGATCTTTTTCTTACGATCAGGAGTAGCTACTAAATAGTCGAGATCAGAAACCTTCCTTACAACCCGATACGGACCAGAATACTTGGCAGACAAGGGGTGTCCCACCAGAGGCAGTAGTATCAGTACCTCCTGATCTCCTTCAAACTCCCTCAGCTTCACCTTCTGGTCCTATCTGTCCTTCATCTGAGCTTGTGAACTCTTAAGGTTCCGACCTGCTACCTCCAAGCTCTTTAGCATTCTCTCACGGCTTTCAACTACATACTTTAGAAGCGAGCATGGCTTTGTGACTCCCTCCCAGCTCGCCTTGACTATGTGGAGGGGCCCCCTGACCCTGTGTCCAAAAAACAACTCGTTCGGGCTAAATCCCAAGCTCTCCCCTGGTACTTCTCTCGCAGCAAATACAACGTATGGGAGACCTAGATCCCAGTCCTTCCCATTTTCCATGCAATAACACCGCAACATACTCTTGAGAGTCGAGTGCCACCTTTCCAAAACTCCCTGACTCTCGGGATGGTAGGCAGATGACACCACAGACACTATCCCATGTTGCTGCATGGTCTGCTTAAACAGAGCAGAAGTAAAATTGGATCCCTGATCAGACTGGATCTCCTGAGGGTAGCCATAACGAGAGAAATAGACCAGCAGGTTTTTGACAACAGTCTTAGCCATCCCGTTGCACATGGGGAAAGCATCTGGATACCGTGTTGCTACATCCATTACAGTTAGTAAAAATCTATTGCCGGCACTAGTGGGGGGCAATGGGCCAATCATATCGATAACTACTTTGCTGAAGGGCGGCCCAATGACAGGGATGGGTTGTAACGGGGCTCTCGGGATGACCTGATTGGGTTTCCCAACAACTTGACAAGTGTGACACTGTGACACCCATGACATGACACTCGCCTTTAACCCAGGCCACCAGAAAAGCTTGCTCAGAGCTGCCTCCGTCTTACGTGCCCCCAGGTGCCCTGCCAAAGGCACATCATGAGCTAATCTCAATAAGCTCTCACGGCACACCCTCGGTACTACTAACTGGTCCACTAATCCTGACCCGCCATCCCACTTTTTCTTGGGGTCCTGATGTCTCCGATACAAGATCCCCTCGGACAAGAAAAAATAACCAGGCTGCGCATCCCCATCGCTCTCCAGTTCGACAGCACCATTACCACACGCCCTGACTTCAGGATCTTCCAGCTGCAAGGAACATATATCAGCAGGTGCGAGATTATCCAAATTCATCTTAAATAATTTATTTCCACCTCCAATGTCCCGCTGAGCCATCCTTTCCTCACGCTGCGCATAACGATGCTGTCGCAGAGTCTCTTCCTGCCCTGCACCTGCACTAGCGGTGACAGGCCTCGGGGCCTCTCCAGACTCTAACATAGGTGCCAATAATGAGTCACCAAGAAACACTGCCGGCTCAAAACTCTCCAATTGACCAACACTTCCCGTTTTCTTGTGACCTTTCCTCCGCGGTTTGATAGACTGAGGTGGTGGCTGCATGGCTCCGGATGTCTGAGAACGCGTCACAACACACGCCATGGTTTGTACGCTACACTTCTCAACCCACTCCTGTTCCTCCCGACTAACGTCGGCCGACTTCTCGGCAACGACCAAGGGTGAAACCTTAGAAGCAGGCACCGCAAAGTCGTTGCCGAGGAGGAGGTCGACGCCCCCAACAGGCAAGTTCTCTACAATTCCGACATCCAGCTCCTTCGCCACACCACCCACCTCCAGCTCCATCCGCACCAGCGGGTAGGACTTCATAGCATTGATTCCCTGAACTACCACCACCCGAGCAGCGTTAATCGGTCTACCAGTAAAGTTCCTTAACAAGGTCTGAGAAGCCCCAGTATCACGCAATAGCTTAACTCCTCGCCTTTCGCCAGCCCACCTCACAAAACCATGCCCTCTATGACCCCCAAAGACGTCGCGGACAGGGTTCGAGCCTTCCGGACTCTTGAACACAGGCTGTGTCCCAACCTCTGACGAACTACCCTTGGCAAACTCACAAGATATAGGCGACACCCCTATGCTGCGGGCCAATGACACAACCTTGTTTGGTGGCTTGTTCGGACAAGCATTAGCAAAGTGACCCTCCTTGTGACATGCAAAGCACTCTTTACTCTTTGGTTTCCCTTGGGAGTGGGAGGTACCATTAGACTTCTTATACGGGATGGTATTTGGTTTATGTTCAGTTTTATTGTCAGTGCTACATGGTTTTGTGTATTTATGTGTATCAAAATTCTTGGGAGGGGGAGGGGTACGATCCTTTGCACCCGACTCACTCCTAGCTGCTGCTTCGCACCCTCGAATTAATGACAGTCGGAGGTCAGCCATTTCTACTGCCTCCTGGAGAGTTCTAGGATTTGTTTCCTTTATATTTAATGTTAAGTCCCCGCCTGTGCACTTAAAGAACTGCTCCAAGAGAACCAGCTCACTCAACTCCTCAAAAGTAGCTGATCTCTCAGAACGCAGCCAATGTCGTAGTGCATCAGACAAGCCCCGGGCGTGTTCTAGGAAGGTACTATCCTTGCCCTTAGTAACACCCCGAAACTTCAAGCGGTAAGTTTCTGGTTGTAACTCATAGGCCCGTAGCACAGCCTTCTTTAGCTCATCATAAACTACACAGGACTCTAAAGGTAGTGCATCATACACTTTTAGCCCCTTTTCCTGAGGCCACTGGTGTTCCTGACACTTCTTCTCAAATCGCATAAAAAACTCAGCCACACCTAATTTATCGAACACAGGAACTAGTTTAAGCAGGTGCGACAATGATTGGTCCCGATGTCTGTTACCTCCCCCAATATTTCGCCCTGTTACCTCCACTCGAGATCTCTCCAGCTCCCTGTCAGCCCGATACCTAGTAGACTCTGCCTGCAGTTCAGCCTCTCGTATAGCTGTTCTCTCTGCAGCCTCAACCTGTACACTAGCCTGTCTCTCGGCAGCCTCAACCTGAGCTCTAGCAACCTCAACCTTGGCCATCTCAAGCCGAAACAACAAATCTGGAGTCAACCCTTGAGGAGGGGAAGGTGCATTTAAGGGAGAGGGTCCCTGTGATTGAATTCCACGCTGCCATTGACCATCAACTTGGGGGTATGTACTAAATTCAGGCACCCTGACATTTGATATGGGGGTAGAGTGGAGGGGGGGCTGGGGACCGGGGCCCCCAGTCGCCTCTCCACCCAGGTCTCTCCCTTCTAAACCCAATATCAAAGTCCTCAGCTGATCTTTCCTCATGTCACTTAAACCCTGGTGACCCTGAAGACCTGCCACACACTTTAAGCCATACTTATTCAGCTTCAACACCCTGGCAGCGGTAAGGGGCACCTCTACATATCTTCTAGCACCCTCCTCGCTATCGACTAGCCACTGCACAGGTCTTTCTCCCTCCGAGCCCGTAACGTGACCTGACCCATCACTGTGTTCTGGTGTATTAGGCATGTTTGTGTACTGGAGTAATTATCACGGTTATAGAATGCCTTATCTCCTATGCAAGTATGTATATACTAATGTTATTTAAAGTCTTTAATGTGTTATATTGGTTGCTCCAAAAAATAACTCTATGTCCACTGTATTCCTCTAATCATAAGGAATATCAAATCAAATGACCACTATATTCCTCTGTTCAGTAAATCCTATGCAAGGTCGCCATTTCTTACGTCCTGGGATATATAAACACTGGGCTCTTTCTATTGGACTAGGTATGCGGCAACAAGCAACAACGGAAAACGCTAGATCCAACCCTTATCTATAAACCCAGGCAACAAACCACCCTAAACCGTCAGGAGTCCTGCCTGGACAACGAGGTATCCTATGACTCGGTTACAGGGTGCACGCACTATAGACTGCTGATAGTCAAGCAGGCTATATAAAAGATCACACAATTAAGTTGACTTAAAGCTTCAAGGAAAAGATAGATAACGGAATTAAATTGCAGAAACAATTTAATAAGAAACTAGAAGAAAGTACATTTAACGTTACGTTAATTAATACAACTAATCACCCCTGCGTGAAAGAAGGTGAAAGCAAACAGTCCTCAAAACATCGTACAGGTAGACAAGATGCGGGTTTCTAAACTGCATGCGGCTACTGTAGGATCTGATGCTTAGCAAAGAAAATACGTTACAGATTTAGAGAACTCTTAACTCATAAAAAGGAATAAATACTAGTGATAGGCCATACAGTGTATAATGGCATAGGTATAATTAAATAAAGGCAGCAACTCGCAACATAACCACATACAGGTGTGCTTCTCACTCTTAGTCAGGCAAGCCTGTTCGGACAGAGTCTCTAAGCCACACCCTGACTCACAATGCTCACAAAAACGGTAAACTGTGGCACAATAACAAGCATACAGAGATAATAAACCCCTAGCTGTTAATCTGCCAGGTGGCAGAGGTCTAGCCGGAAGGATATAGGCTTCGGATACCCGGGCTGAGCCACCTGCTCTAGCCTAGGGACGTTCCCAAGTCTGTGCGCCAAATTACTCTAATTGAAAGGCTGCTCTCTTGAGAGACTCAGATCCCAAGTATCTGACTCTCTCCTGGCGACCCTAAAACAAAAGCAAGACGTGCTAGCGCAGTGCTGAGTGGACTAGGCAAGGGCCCTCACACAACACAACGCTAGACACACAGGGACACAGACAAGAAAATGCCCCCAGACTCCCACGGGTATCCTAATAAAGTCGTGCGGGTCCACAGGACTCGCACCAGGAGACTTTACTTAAAGGATCGCAAAAAGCCTCCCCTCCGGTGTAGCCCCTGCTAACCTGACACAAGAACACACTAGCAAGCATGAAACAACCAAATATGAGACAACAAAAAAGCTTCCTAGGTCTCATTAACAATTTCGTCTTTGCATAAGGCCAAAAATCCTATCTAATTATCTGAGAGCTCGTCGTTAATACAATAATAGATATAAGGTCTATCAAGGGGATGGGATAATTAAATAGATTGGTGAAGTAGTGGAAAGAAGGTATACAAAGTAAGAGAGAAAGTTTCTAAGTGGGGTTGAGAGGGATAGATATCAAGTCCGAAGGGTACGACAGTGAGGTGAGCTCTGAGTCTTGAATTTGTCTGGACCCCGCACTAGGCATGCAGAATACATCCCAGGCTTGGCAACACTCAACACAGTTGCCGGGTCAAAATCGTCTACCCCGTGCGTGAGTCGAAACTAAGCCTAACGTTGCAATCAAATGTATGTGGCTAGATCCGGCACATCCCAAGCTAGACTCTCCGCGCGAAGCAACGTCCCCCAGCCGGTCTCTCTCTCCCGCTCGTCTCCTCCCACTCTCACTAGACTTACATCTTATATATTATAATGAAACAATCAACTATCGAGAATAAAATATACTAAGATGCGTTGGTTAAGAATAAGGGCAGCTACAAGCTGTAAAACAACATAAGAATATCCCAGACATTAGTTACATTGTCGTAGGATACATACTAAGGAAAAGCCGGCCGGCCGGCTGCCACCAGCCGGTTTCTAAACGGCTGGGCAGCCGACGCGCGCGCATGCCTGCACGTGGCTATTATGCAGAAGCGTCACAATATATATATATATATATATATATTTTTAAATTCAACACATGTCGTAGGATCAATATTCCAAGAAAACATACAGGAATGTTTATATAACTCAGGTTATATAGATTTAATTTAATTCTCGCCCAGCCAAACACGAGAGTCGTTAATATCAAGTATGTATAGTATCCTAGTATATGGATCCTACGACTTTTGTTTTGGAAGAGTCGTCAAATCGGCTTAGGTCTAGCACAGGGCAATGGTAAGTCCCAAGGGGGTCAAGCAGCCCTCAGGTTAATGATTTCCAATTTTTGGTAAAGCTCAACTGTGAGCTTGCAGGAGGCCCTTTATATATTGGCACAGTAGGGTGGCACCTAACCACCTGCCGAAAATAGCACGCCTAATTTTATGATTTTCATATTTTCAGCTAACATCCGCGACTTACCGGTGAAAAATCGTTGATGTTGTTTTTCGATTAACTTACAGACATGTCGTTGAATTGGCCCACGTAGTAGACCTTGGTCGGAGTAACTGGAATGCAAATTTGAGAGGGGTAAGAGGTTGTCGATATAATGGTCGCAGACATTTCGGCGACAGGTTGCAGAATATTCAATGACATGTCAGAGACTGCTCGACAACAGTTTATATGTAGTCGTTAATTTTGTCAGAAATAAAGGTCACAAACCTGACAATCTTCTTAAGGAAAAACAGGTGGGAGGCATTCGCCGAATGAAAATCGGGCATGTTCAGAATATCATAGAGTGGTAGGAGGAATGGTTTTGAAGAGAACTCTGAATGCAGAGGAAAGAATGACAAACAATGTATCCAGATATTTACTTTGTTCCTAATCCCAATAGTCCTGAAGCGGCAAGGGAGGAGCAGAGAACACAAAGTTTGTTCGCCTAGAAAATATGATGCTTCACTCATTCACCCAACAATAACCAAGCTGTTTTTTTTTTTATGTATATGCTCAATGTGTTATCACATATAAAATGCAAGCCTTCCAGATTTGTTATGTTCAAAACATATGACACAATCGATATATAGGCCTATACTTCCCTTAAATGAAACTATTACCGTAAGTCGACAATACAAAATTTGATACTTAATAGAATAGATCATAATGATGCTCGCTGACTACAAGACATGCTTGTGTTGCTCAAGTCAATCAATGGTTTTAAGCCACAGCTAGACGATGTGGCATTGCTAAGATTTTTTGATGTGCATATCTCTCGCCATAACGATTCTGTCATATTTGGTATTTCAACAATCTCAAACTATTTCCTCCAGTTAGAAAGGACCTCTTACAATCTCTGTGTCAATTAAAGCATGAAAGCGGGAAGAAAGATAAAGTTAACATTGACGGACTGAATAAAGAAGACAGAAGGGAGGACGTAACAGAAAATAATAGATCGGAAGGGGGACGAGGGGAAGGAGTGGAAATAGGAGAGCAATAAAAGACAATTATGTGAGGTATTGAGAGAGGAGGAACAATACTTATGTCGTACAGGGAGAGGGGAACAGGAAGGGAGAATAATACAGGAAAAACGAAGTGAAGGATGGAGGTATTGAGAAGGAGAAAATATAGTTTGTCTGTGAGGAAAGATAGGTCAATACGAACTTGCACAATATAATTGTTAAGTAACATTAGTGTACCTCTACACCGAAATAGTGATGGGAAAGTGAAACCCTTTCAGTTCTATCACGTGTTTTCAATATGTTCTGGCTAACAAGCAACAAAAGATAACCATTTAGCTCATACAGTCCATTCCTAAACTGATTAACATTCGCTGATACAAAATTAAAACATGTTTCAAGGTAATATATTTTTTATTAATTTCACCACACCACCAAACACCTCCAATGAAATTAATGAAAGCATATATGTGATCCACCGGGATTCGAACCTGGGTTATCACACACACATTTTTAGACACCTTAACCATTGCACCACCAAGACGGTTAAATGTGTATGCACACACCTACGACTTATTATCCATTTTCGAATATTGGATATTAATCTAATCATGTGCATATTCCCACCACACTATGGTAGCCTAATGTTTAAGTGAGAGGAAAGAATATTCATGGGGCACAGAACATATAGAACGGCCTCGCTACGAAATATCCTTGAACTTACTGATAATCTATTTGTTATCAATTTCACCACACCACCAACCACCTCCAATGAAATTAATGTAAGCATATAATTATGTGATCCACCGGAATTCGAACCTGGGTTATCACAATTTTTGTTTTGCCACCTTAACCATTGCACCACCAAGACAGTTAAAGGTTTATGCACACGCCGACGGCTTATTATCCATTCTCGAATACTGGATAATATTCTAATCACGGTCATATTCCCACCACACTATGGTAGCCTAATGTTTAAGTGAGAGGAAAGAATATTCATGGGACACAGAACATAATTATAGAACGACCTCGCTACGCAATATCCCTGAACCTACTGATAATCTGTTTTATTAATCACACCACACCACCAAATACCTCCAATGAAATTAATGAATTATTATGTTACCTCCACCAACCGACTCCACTCCCAAACTCAATTAATGAAATCAACAAATACATGTGGCAGTCCAGGGATTCGAACCTAGGATGCTCACACCGAAATTCAGTGCATTTATCCATTGCACTATGAAAGCATATATGTGATCCACCAGTCTGAAATGGATCAATATTCGTATAAACTAAAACAGGCAAAGCTATCATATGTGCTATACATAAATACATTTGTAACACAGTATATTTGTGTGTTAACACAAAAGGTACAAACAATTTAATACATACTACGAATCGTTTACAATTTATGGGTTTATATTTGCTAGTTTAATGTTGTATTTCATTGTGCTATAGCAAGCCAAATTTAGGAACAATTTTAGGATACTGACATTTCGCAATTGTCACCAACAATAGATGTTTGTTCGAGCCCTGGTATTCCTCTAACCCCCTCCCCCAACACACACACACACACACACACACACATATATATACTGTATATATATGTTACAAATTACTTGGTAGTCAATGTTTTCAAGGGGTTAACTCCAAGTAAGGAAGACTGAAGGTGTCTTTCCTTATGGGTTATATATTGGTTTATTGTTTAAGTAGATGATGTAGTAGGTTGAACTGCTCCATATATATATATTTATTAGTGGCTCCTTCATCATTGACGATGCGCATTAACGTAGGTAATGGCCAATCTTGAACTCTAGTTTGCTGTTCAAACCTTCCCACCCGGGGAGAGATCAAATACGATTGCCACACATCGTGAGCGAAACGCTCTTAAAAAAACACTCACGGACTCGTCCTTTATGATGTGGGTACCACTACTAGAAAAACTAGTAAAAAATAAGTAAAATAAAAAATTAAACTTGATCTAGCATTGCGCTTCCCTTGCGTCTGCTGTTTTGGGTACGGCACGCCACCCTCCTCGTAGCGGCTGTTCATTCTTATTCTCCCCGTGCCCGCTCAGTGTGGACGTATGTCCCTGGCACTCCTGCCTACCCTTGTTTGTCACCTTTCCTCGGTGTTGGTGAGTCATTACTCATTTGTACATGAAAGTGCAGAAGTCAGGTTAGATTATTGACTAGGTGTAGGCTGAAGTGTTAAATACGGGCCCTGGAGACTGTTTTTCTGGGTCTAAGCATTCGTGTTTGGTGGACTCCTTGTTGTGACAAGGCAAGGCTCCCCACGTGGTCTGATTAATTTTCCTAGATCACTATTAGTTCACTATGTAGTCATGAGGCTTCTTTTAGGGTGAACTGGAGCCTGTTGCTCGGTCCCTTCAGGGTGTGCAACAAGTATGCCACGTGGGCTAGTGCCTTTGGATATTCTCACTTAGCTGAGGGGTCCGGCACGGAGCCATGCTGCTCTGCACTCTTCTCATCGTGTATTCTACGTGTTGTGTGGTCGACGCTGGATCGCAGGTTTGTGCTATATGACTGAACTCATTGCTACTTGCTCCCATCTAGTTGGCCTCATTAGGTTGCATATATATGGTTAGGGTGTGTTATCATTGATTATTGATAATTATTCATGTATAACCATGCCATGTATGTACACGTTGTTCATTTCTATATATTGGAGGGTTGGTCCTTCCGGCGGGATTCTTATTCAAGTGAGACTTACATAATAATGTCTCTTCGGGTGTTTCGCGTGGTTTTTCCGCAGGGAAACACTCGGAGTTATGTTAAAATTCAGTTTTTCCACGCTTGGTACGGGATTGCAATGGATTTTGTTTGTGTTGTTTACAGCGTATAGTATGATTCCGGATGAACCGGCATGTTACTAAACAAATCGGGTTTCGAAGGGTTACGGCTAAGCCTTCCCTCGTAATCACTTTTTCCGCCGCATAAACTTCACAAAGAAAAACGTTCTTTGATTGGTACAGACGAACGTTTACGCCAGCTGGCATTAAGTGGGGAGCCACTGCCGCCGCGCAAATAACGGCTGAGCCGAGAAACGAACTCACCCATTCCGATCTTGTAGCTTCCAGTTAAACTGTTTTGCTTTATTGGCGATTGGTCCGCCGGGTTTAGAATCTAATTCCGTTTTAGCGTTGGTCGCCGGGGTTTATTCTTGTATCAAAAGACGGGTTGGGTCAGTGTTGTTGTTGTTGTTGTTGTTGTTCCCCAGGCTGTCTGGCCGAACAGCCCCAAGGTCTCGAGCAAGGCCAAGGCCATAAACGAGCGCCCCCACAAAACCCTCGATGTTTACCACTAACAAAGCCCGGGTGACCGAAGCCACTCCAAGGCAGGGAGCTGAGGAGGGTGCGGAAATGCCCGGGAATCCAAAGCCCCACCCAAGGCCCTGTGCCCCTCATCAATTATGAAGGAAAAGTTGAGGGGCAAGGTCAGTGTTATTCACTTAGGTAAAAAGTTTATTTTTGTTCGTAGCACATGATTGGCTACACATTACTCAATTACATTCCTGGGGAATGTACTTAACGTAAGGGGAATTAAGATTGTTTAAGTGATATAAAATTCTTCCTTCTTTTTACATGGAGATAATAGTTATATATTAGCTTTTCCAGCCTAGCGTGTCCTTATGAGCATTGATTCTTGGAATTTTCTCTCACACAGGTTCGCATGTGGGTCACCTAGGGAGGATAGCATCTCCTTGGCGGGGGGAAGTGTAGTGGATAAGAATACTTTCTCTTTCTGTGCGGCTCTGGGTTGTCATAAATTAGCGGTTATCGGTCACCTCCTTTGTGTAAAGTGTGTTCCATGTCTAGACCGTTCGAGAGGTCGTTGGTTGTCCCAATCTTGTCCCAAATGCTCAGCCCTATGCAATGCTTTTGTTAACAATGAAGATAGTCCGTGTAAGACTATCCTGCTACACATTATATCTGTATTTGTAACGTACTGTAAGACAGTTGCTCATAAGTCCCTTCAATTGGATGACCGAATTCTAGATGACTTGCTGAAGAGGTCATTAGATACTTCACCCCTTCCGGGATCTTCGTCTTGTGACACTTCCTCCCGCCAACTTAAGCAACCTCAGACCGAAGATCCGCCGGAGACGCCAGCTTCGGCCAGTCGGCAAGACAGGTCCAGATCAGCTATACCAAGACCCAAGTCTCCGTCAGATGACCAGGCGGCGAAGAGGTCTCGCTCGAATTTTGACTCCGCTTTATCCGCCGGGGACAAGTCAAAGTCGAGCCGGCATAGGAAGTCCTCCTCATCATCAGGGAAGAAGACGGCTCAGCGTCCGTCAAAGTCGGGCAAGAAATCTTCCTCTAGGAGTGAGGCATCAGGAGACACGTCTAGTTCTGTCTCAGGCTCTTCCCCCCCGATTTACTATTCCCCTTAATCCTAAACCGGAGCCTGCTGCTTTACATGTGTTAGGGAGGGAAAGACGTGGCAGTGTAGTTTTTGACCGGCGGGAGCATGATAGCTCCTCTACCTGGCGTTCATCAGTTCAGGAATCCCCCTTGTATGACATCCCGGATTTAAATATTATTGACCTGTCTGGGCCCGGCGTTCCCGACAATTCACAAACAGATACACTAGAAACCGCTGTCCGGGTTGACGAGTCTCACTATGAGGCCAGCCCCCTCAGCCCGGTCACCGGGTTCCATCATACGCCAACAAGGAGTATATACTGAGGAGCTGGCATCTGGCCAACGTCCGGCTTCTCAGCAATCTGGAACGCAGGGATCAGAGATGTCACAGTCCGCGTCCCAGTCTGATCAGGAGAATGGTATTTATGTAGCAAGGGACCAGTTGCAAGAGCTGTTTGATTTTATGAGGCAGGTTAAGTGTGAGCGACAGGCTGTTATTCCAACACCAGTAGCCCCGGCGGTGCGACCTCTTGGGCAAGTGTTAGTGCAACCTCAAGTTACTATAACTTCACCTCCCCCTGCTGTCACTGTCAATCCCGTGGTTCCGACTTTAGGTGCCACTGCTCTTTTGCCGTCTAACTTGAAATTGTTTTCAGAGTTGTTACCCCCTCCACTAGACCAATCTATCCCCAGCAAAAAGGGCCCTATGCCACTTTTGTATGGACCGGATACTTCCTGGTCAGTAGTCAAGCCCTTACGCCCTGAGGTCGCACAACCCATGGTTACGGGTGAGTTACCTGTTCCGAGTCCCTGGGTTATAGAGGCAAGTGAGGCGAAGAAGTTGCGGGCCAAGAACCAGTCGGGTGAGGTACTTGATGTTATTATTAAGGCTATCCCCCGCCTTGCCTCCTACTTCAGCCGCAAAACTGTTTTCTAACTAGGCTAAATCTGATCGGATGAATGATTTAAATGTATTACAAGGGTTGACCCCAGAATTAAATTCCATTCCTTTCAGGGACGCTCATGGTACGTTCTTAGTTCATGTTCAGGGAGGGGAGTCTGGGCCGTGGTTTGCTTGGGGACTTGGGGACATGAGGCCCAGCTGTTTGCCAGCACCATTACCAACAGAAGTAGTCACCAACTTCTGTCAGAAGACAATCATTGGTTTTCTATGCCAGTAGGCAAGGCGGACGGGATTCCCCAATATATTTTTTATTTTCTTGGGGCCCCGAAATTATCTTTGTGCCAGTTACCTGAACCATTTTGTCCTCCCACACAGGTCCAGATCGACAAAGATTATAAAATGAGACAGAAAGCCTCAATACCTTCTCA
The DNA here is from genome assembly GCA_032716605.1 of Paralithodes platypus. Taxonomy (NCBI): domain Eukaryota; kingdom Metazoa; phylum Arthropoda; class Malacostraca; order Decapoda; family Lithodidae; genus Paralithodes; species Paralithodes platypus. The sequence goes on along the minus strand of CM064567.1, from coordinate 30,744,652 downwards.
GCTGTCAGCTTGGAGCCTCTTTGGCTCGGACGACTGAGTCGGTTAGGGACGCCGGAACCCAGAAGGCTCTTTCTCTGACCAGGCGCCTCCTCCTCCAGAACTCGATTCAGTCTCTAGGCAATGTTCGGACAACTCTCTTTGAGGCTGTACGGGTACGCCAAGACCTGAGAGTGTACTTGATGAGGAGGCTTCCGTCGGAGATTGGTAGGAGGTTGATATTATCTAATGTTTTTACATCCACCTTAATCTCTAACGATGCTTGGCGCACCGATAACTTTCTCCTAGACTCACAACCTGCCACCGCTGCTAAGTCCAAGGGTGAGCAGTCAGCTAAACCAAATTTCAAAGCTAAGAGTTCTTTTCGTGGCCAGTCACAGTTCAATCAGTCAGCCAAGACTTCTTCAACCTCTGCTCATACCGGGACACCTAGAGGGCGTGGTCAGCCCAGGGGTAAAGGGAGGTGGTTTCGGGGTCAATCTAGGGGAAAACCCAGTAGCGATGGTAGCAAGGCCTCTCATCCCCCCGTTCCAAAGTCAGAGTCACAACCCTCCTCTTAAAAAAACTGACACCACAAGGCTCTCTCACTCCCAGTGCCAAGGCAAGGCGAGACGGATCCGAGAGTAGTACTGCCGGACAAGCCCAGTCATGTGACTGGCAACTTCCGAGATTATTTCCGGGCATGGCCCCGGCGAACGTCATGGGCAAGGACAGTGGTCCGCAAAGGTCTCTCGTGGCGGTGGTCACGGCGACCCCGTTTACGTATCCCCACAGAATTCAATCGTGTTTCATTGGAGGTGGGATCCATTGTCAAAGAGATGGCCCAAAAGCAGATCATAATCCCCAGTCCTATGTCAATGCCAGTGTTCATATCCCGGTTGTTTTGGTGCCAAAGAGGGACAGTGATCAGATGAGGCTGGTGATCGACCTCTCATATCTCAACACCCACATTCACAATCAGTCTTTCAGGATGCTGACGGTGAATCAGATCAGGTTGTCACTCCCGCCGCAGGACGGGGTGTGTTCCATAGAGGTGTGTGGCATATGGGTGTGTTCCATAGACAGATGCCTACTGGCATGTCCCAATCAACAAACGTTTTCAGAAGTTTCTAGCTTTACGCAACGGGGATCAAACGTTTGTCTTTCAAAGAATGCCCTTTGGATTAAAACTAGCACCCCGAGTTTTCACAATGATAGTCCGACAGGCTTTGCTACCATTGCTAGAACAGGGAATCATGGTGTTATGGTACCTAGACGATTGGCTAGTGGTAGCACAATCCGAGATAATATGCCTTCAACATGTTCAACAGGTGTTAGATCATGTAGCTGCCTTAGAGTTCAGGGTAAACTTAGCGAAGTCTTCTCTAATCCCCACCAGGAAAATCCAGTGGGTGGGCCTTATCTGGGATACCGAGTTACTCACTCTGTGTCAGAGTACGGACAACCGTCAGAGATTTCGCAGGAAACTCTTTCGGTTTCTCCATTCTCAGACGACAACGAGGAAGATCTGGGAATCTCTGGTAGGCTCACTCAATTGGATACAGCTGACAGTACCGTTAGGTCGTCTGAAGGTCAAAAGAATTATCTTGGAAGGAAACAGGTGCTTTCCGCTTTTACCGGCGGAAACACTGAGGACAAATCCAAAATTAATCCACAACCTTCTGGCGGCTTGGGCGAAGCCAGAAGTAATTCACTCCTCCTTGACTTGGACAGCTCCGCCTCCGACGGTTTGGATGAATACAGACGCGTCCGGAATCCTGGGATGGGGTTACCAATCAAATTTAGGCCATCAGGGTCAGGGTCTATGGTCAATATCAAATCATCTTCATATCAATGCCAAGGAGTTGCTAGTCCCACTATTCTTTTTACAGGAGCATGGCATGAGCCAGGTGGGAAAGTCCCTAACCTTCAGAATGGACAATTTGACTGCAGTGACATGCATTCAAAAGCAAGGATTAGCGAGATCTCAAAAGTTACAAGGGTTGTCGGAAGAGATATTTCAACTAGCCGTGAGGCTCGGGATTAATCTTCACGCAACGTATCTGCCCGGCGTGGCGAACGTATGGGCGGATGCTCTGTCCCAGAGACAGAGCACTCAAGTAGAATGGGCTCTCAGACAAAACATCTTTCAAGAGATGATTGCCGAACCCTACCATCCACAAGTGGACTTGTTCACGTCAGAGGCGAACCACAGGCTGCCTCAGTACCTCACACGCCGGAGTCAGACTGCGGCGGGTGGTCCAGACGCATTTCTGGTCGAGTGGAACAAATGGAGCTCCATTTATCTGTTTCCACCTCCAGACACATCCTTAATGTGCAAAGTAGTTCACAAACTACGGGATTATTGGGGCATGGTCACGATGATCGCGCCCTTGTGGCCGGCACAAGTTTGGTACAACCAATTGAAGACGTGGTGCGAGAACCCGGTGTCGCTCCCGTTCTCGTACTTCCACTTAGAGACAATTGGAAACTTCAAAACCTCGCTGACTTTTGCCTTGTGGATATTCAGAAGGCCAAGTGGCTAGGCCAGTTTGGGAAAACCGTGACTCAAAAGTTGATTAATCAGTATGCTAAATCAACCCAAAGACAGTACCAATCGCACTGGAAGTCATTTACTACCTGGATCGTAGAAACTGATCAACAGCAGTCCTCAATGGCTCTGGTGTTTAATTATTTAAATAACCTATTTGATATTCAAAAGTTGTCAGTTTTCACATTAAGGAATCACATTACTGCAATTAGGACACCTTTTTTCGATTTAACTGGTCTGTCTGTGCCGGAGGCGGAGGAAAAGGGTTTTATGAGGTCTTGCTTCAGGCTTCGCCCTCCTCCTCGTCAACTCACACCCACCTGGTATCTTGATCTGGCCCTTGAGATGCTTCAGTCCCGTCAATATTGTAAAGACCCTCCCTTTGAATTAAAACTTTAAAAAAACATTTTTCTAATGGCACTGGCTACGGGTGACAAGGTGTCTGAGTTGGCGGCGATGAGTTCGGAGCCAACCTGTTTAAGATTTCAACGCGTAACATGAGTGTCCATATTGCTCCTGCTCCTAATTTCATCGCTAAAAACAAGCATAGTAATCGTGTTTTTACAGAGTTCGTAGTTCCGGCTCTGAAACAGGGTGATGGGCACCATTTTCTTTGCTCAGTGCAATCACTTATGTTATTTATGCGAGCTGCCCAGCCCTCACAGGCGGGAGCCCTCTGGTTTTCACGGACAGGTAAACGTCTACAAAAACGCCGGCTAGATGCGTTATTAGTGGGAGTCATTCGTGAGAGTAATCCCGGCGTGTTGGCTCGGTCACACTATATCCGTAAATGGGCGGCGTCACTTCGATTCCTCCATAATTACTCGCTAGATGATATTCAACAGACCCAATTGTGGTCATCAAATCATACATTCCTCACACGTTACCTGTCCGCGAATCGCATGAAGCCTTCTCGTACATGTGTAGCATTATGGCAGAAAGTCTATTTTTAAGCTATTTTGTAAAGAAAAGGGGGGGGGTGGGAGGGAGAGTATCCTAGCTAAGGACTCTACCTGCCTCTATGTGATACAAAGATGTAACGAGTATTAAGGTCATGTGATAACCCGTTCCTTAGACTAAAGTAAGTCTAGTCAGGAAATGTTATTATTTATGTTAACTTTATGGATGCAATAGAGTTTCCAATATACTCAATAATCTTAAGGATTAGGATTAGAGTGAGAGTACAAATATTTTCGTAATAATGTACCTGGGGCCATAAATATATAGGCCAACATATCTATATTTTGTTAAAAATGAGATTCTCATATATTCATGTATTTATAAGCTAAATGAATAGTTTATTTATGTGTTGCATCAACTGTTCTGTCAAACGTAACAGTGCTAACACCACAGGCTTCCTTTAAGAGATGCCGCCTGTAACCCCATTTATGTTTTTTGTATTAAACTGATCTTATTAGTGCGAGTTTGTTTGGACCTTATCTATTTTATTAGTGGTTTTGATGTTCATGATGAATGTCCCCCTCCAGTCTTGAGATATCAGGCGCATCGTCAATGATGAAGGGGCCACTAATAAATTATAGGTTTGAGTCCCAAAGGGAAGAAGGAAAACCTAATATTTAGTAGTGGTCCCAGAATCATTGACGATTTTGGCCCTCCCATCCATCCCCTTCCCATTCATCTGCTCTATTTTGAGAGTCTTGATATGTCAGATTAAGAACGAACAGCCGCTACGAAGAGGGTGGCGTGCCACACCCAAACCAGCAGACGCAAGGCAAGCGCAATGCTAGATCAAGTTTAATTTTTTATTTTACTTATTTTTTACTAGTTTTTTCTAGTAGTGGTACCCACATCATAAAGGACGAGTCCGTGAGTGTTTTTTTAAGACCGTTTCGCTCACGATGTGTGGCAATCGTATTTGATCTCTCCCCGGGCGGGAAGGTTTGAACACCAAGCTAGAGTTCAATATTGGCCATTACCTACGTTAAGGCGCATCGTCAATGATTCCGGGGCCACTACTAAATATTAGGTTTTCCTTCTTCCCTTCGGGACTCAAACCTATAATATGGGCAGGCGATTATCTCTCAAGCAGAGTTCATTTAAGGTTATGGCAAATTGGTTGTTTCAGAGCTTCTTGTCTATCTTTTCTCTGTTTTTCTGAGAGCTTTCTTGCCTTCCACTGAAAGTTGTCTGATGATCTATCCAAATGTAATTTTGGGTGGTACTACAGGATTGTCTGTGCCTAGCACTTAGTCAGAATGCGTGTTTGAACCTCTGTGCACTTCTTCAGTGGCAGGGAAGTGAATGAGAATTATTGTTAGGTATCGAGCTTATATACCATAGGCTCTACCTGGAAGGTTATCTAGCTTTGAGGCTTATGATTGGCTTGCCGTTAGTTCGTTTATGTTGTTCTCTCATTGGCTGACCACTGTGATGTCATCAGTTGCCCTCCCTGCTTCATTGAGATAGGTTCTTTTCATGCTGGGAAGGGCTTGTAGATCTTCCGCTTGTATATTAAAAATGGGGGATAAATATTTCATGAGTAAAGTTTCTAGGATAGGCAATCATCTCTGATATTGATTAATTGCTAGGATTCCTGCGTTCCCAACCAAGATCTACACTACACTACAGTTACCAGATAATTTCGTTATGGTAAGTTTTGATGTGCAATCTTTATTCACTAAAGTTCCCTTAACTGAAACTACAAATATAATTCTTGATAACTACCTTCCTCATGAATTTTACGGTATTAACAAATCTACAGTAAAGACACTCTTGAACTTTGCAAACTCAGAATCGGTATTCATGTTTGATGGACAATTGTATAATCAAATTGATGGTATAAGTATGGGTTCATGTTTAGATCCAGTCTATGCGGGTGCCTTTATGTGTCAGAGTGAAGATAAATGGTTAGACCAATGCCCAGTTGATTTTAAGCCTATATTTTATAAAATATATGTAGATGACGTCTTTTATTTTTGAAAAGTCTGAAAGTATAGAGAAATTCCTAGAGTATATACTTGAATAATAAACATCCTAACATTACGTTTACGTGTGAAATTGAAAAGGACAATTGCTTACCCTTCCTAGACAGCTTAATAAAGAAAACTGAGCATGGACTAACAACAAATGTGTACCGTAAGCCAACGCATACAAATTTAGGTTTAAACTGGTTCAGTTTTTGTACCACGATTTACAAGACAAACTCGATTAAAACCCTTCTGAATAGAGCTTACAACTTGTGTTCAAATTATCTGTTTTTAGATCTAGAAATTAAAACTCTGAACAAATACTTTGTAAATAATACCTATTGCTCAAACATTGTTCACAAAATTGTCAGGTCATTTCTTTCATCTAAATACAGTAGTGAAAGTGTCATGAATAATGTTCCAAAACTGAAGAAAAACAAATATCAAATTGCCATTTTACGGAAAACCGAGCTATGAGCTAAGAAAGCAACTAAGCAAGATTTAAAGTGTAAATTGTCTTGCAATTAATGTTGACATAGTTTTCACAAATTAAATACAAATTCAATATTTGTTTTCAAAATTAAGGATACTCTTCCCGATTCAGTATGTTCCAATATGGTTTACAAGTTTGAATGCTCTAACTGCCCTGCGAGGTATATCTGTTGCTCTTCACGAGCTTTCCGATCAAGAATATTGGAAAATATGGGAAAGAGTATTTGAACAGGTCAAACTCTACAGAAACAGCAGTTTTCTGCTATTAGAAATCATGCTCGGGAGTCAGATCACCGATTCAGTGAACAAAATGTTAAAACCATTTCAAAGTTCATGAACAAGACTGAAGCTTTCATTGCTGAGCGATATTATATCAATAAGTATAAACCTGAATTAAATACATAGGTTAATATTATAAATTATAGTTAGATAGTCCAAATTGTTTCGGCGGTAGTATTTTATCATTTGTGGGTTAGGATTTCAATAATTAATTTTGTTTCATTTAATTGTGTGCAAAGTTTTCACTTATTTGGTTTTATAAAATAGTTAGTAACTCCTGCGTAATGTGAAACAGTGTTTAGTTGTATATTTTGGTGACAAGGGACTGGAGTTCTCGCAGAGAAGCTTTAGTCCTGTCGTTCTTCTTGACTTACAGTGTGCTGGCTTAATAATCCAATAGGGTTGATAGCCTCTGAAGTCCTATTTTAACTAACTAACTAACTAATTTGGGTTAGTCTAGTAGTGGTAAGATGTTTGTCTACAATGTAAATGCTCTGAGAATTTGTGTTTATTAGTATTAACTATAGTTGTTTCATAAAACTATCAATTTCTAGCTATAGTAAAATATTCTACATATAGCAATGTATCAATATATTGTCTTTCATACTTACATATTATATATTCTACATATAGCAATATACTATATAGCAATATTCTACATATAGCAATGTATCAATATATTGTCTTTCATACTTACATATTATATATTCTACATATAGCAATATTCTATATAGCAATATTCTACATATAGCAATGTATCAATATATTATCTTTCATACTTACATATTATATATTCTACATATAGCAATATTCTATATAGCAATATTCTACATATAGCAATGTATCAATATATTGTCTTTCATACTTACATATTATATATTCTACATATAGCAATATTATATATAGCAATATTCTACATATAGCAATGTATCAATATATTGTCTTTCATACTTACATATTATATATTCTACATATAGCAATATTCTATATAGCAATATTCTACATATAGCAATGTATCAATATATTGTCTTTCATACTTACATATTATATATTCTACATATAGCAATATTATATAGCAATATTCTACATATAGCAATGTATCAATATATTGTCTTTCATACTTACATATTATATATTCTACATATAGCAATATTCTATATAGCAATATTCTACATATAGCAATGTATCAATATATTGTCTTTCATACTTACATATTATATATTCTTACATAATCATTGCCATACAATATCTCGTTGTCAGGAAGTTATATAAAATTGCGATTTTTAACCGATGTTTTTAGTTTTATGACTACATTCTAAATAGTTATTCATTATTTAGATATAATTCGATATAGGTAATTCATCTGTTAACGGTTTAATTGGTCGCCTCTCTATTGCGGTTTGTGTGGATTTATATTCCATATTTTAAGTTACTTAGTGAATATATAGTTACTTAATAAGGTTCGAGAAAATTAATTATATTTAGCCATTATATAATTTGATCGGAAGTATCGATTTAATGACATCCCATTTAAGTGTTCTAATTAACAACTGTTTTACTCCGAATTTCTTGTAAGATCAAATTCATATTATTTGTGTTGCAGATGCTTAGAGTTAGTAAACGGTTTTATATGACTAACATTCTTCTGTATAAGTTTCAATTATTGAATTGGATGAAATGATCCTACATATTTACAAACAAATTTAAATATAGGTTTTTACTTTCTTTTAGGATCAATATACATGCCTGAAGATGGATGTAGGTACTGTACATCCGAAAATGTGCAATAAACGCCAAAATGTATACGACTCTGGCTCTTATCCTACTATTCATATATACTGTATATACAGTATATATATATATATATACTGTATATATATATTTTTATTTTATTTTATATTTTTTGGAAATATTATAGTTTGCCTGTGTGAGTTATATTTTCCTTTGATGATTAATTTTATGCCCGTCATTTGTATGATGTGCGGTAAGTTGAAAATATGTGTTGGTCATTGATGTTCAAAGGTTTTGAAAATGTTGTTGGTGTATATTTTATAAATGGTTACACTAAGTTGTACTTTTTTTTTTTTTTTTATGGCCACGGGTGTGTGAATATTTTCATTGATGGTCATAGCAAAAACAATGGTATTGATACCGACTAGCAAATATTACTTGAGTTTTATGAATGGTATATATGCGCTTGATTTTAATAATGATTTATAACAGAATAGGAAAGTATTTGTTACGCAACACAGATTTATATGGGTTTACACGTTTAATGATGATAATTTATTTACTTTGGATAGGATTTTATTATTTTTACATCGATTGAATATTTCTTTTTACCAAGGTAAATTAGGGGTTTGAAAAATGTATACTTTACGTTTGGAGACAGTGTAACAGCATAATGATTTGGAATATGTCTTTATTTTGTTTTCTTTGTTATAAATATATTTAGCATTACTTCCTTTAGTAATGACTGTGCTTTTGCATCTATGTGCATACTGTATATGTGTTTTTGCATATGTTTTTTTTTTTTACCATGTCTTTGTGCATTTGTTTGCCTTGTTAATATTTATTTTATACGAACTATTGTAAATATGTGTTCCATTAATAGGTGCATTTATATTATTATATTTTGGATAGCCAAATAATATAAAAAGAACTATGCCACTAACCTACTAACCAATTACTTCATTAGATAACTAGTTAATTTTGTTCGTTACCTTGTTCTTTTCTCTCATGTGCTTTTAAGTTATTTACTTGCTGTGTATAGCAAATATTTTAAGTGGGGGCGTATAACATGTTATATTTGGTAATTAATATAGGAAATGATATTACAACTCTCATATAGTTTTAAGGTAATTTACTTGCAGGGAATATGTATATTTAGCAGGCAACTGTAGTTTAGAGGTTGATTCAATGTCATTCTCCGGGTCTATTATTCCCGTGTCAGATATTGCAACACCTACTCTTGCACTCTTTAGAACACCGGGCTTTGTTCACGTGATATACAACTGTTCAAAGGAATTTTCCATCACCTCCGAGGGGGTGGAGGAGATGAGTAGAGTAAGGTATGAGGAAGATTTTATGAACACTTGACAGAGGGCTGGGAGCCGATAAGACAGGTGGAGATATTTCTCCCTATCTGTGGAATACTCGTCATATACTTAAACTACTTATTTAACTACATTTAAAGTTCCTGTATTATCTACATCACTGTTCCTGCAACTTTACTTTGTTCCTGAAAATACTGTAGATCCTGTGGCTGGTATAGAATTTCTGATTTACCCCATTACTATTTATGGGTGGTGGCGGCGCATTAACTACCGTACTAAATATATATAAGAAGAAGAGTCATCGAGAATCAACGAGTCCACGAGTCTACAATCAATCAAGAACAATATCTACCTACACACCTAATTAATAGCACCTCCTTAAAAGGTCACAATACTTTTGTACCTTACATAGCTGAGGTTGTGGACAGCGATCGTTCACTTCCTCAACCTATCAACTGTGGTATTCCTCAGGGTTTTATCTTATCTCCAGTTCTCTTTCTAATATTAATTTATGACCTTCTCAACTGTATCTCCAGGCCTATCCATTGATATGCTGATGACTCTACCTTACAATATTCAACTAGTTTTCCAGAACGTCCCAGCATACAATCACTCAAACACTCATGTGACAAATCCATATAACTCTTATCTTCCAATATATCAACCATTTCCAATTGGAGCAGAGAAAATGTTGTTGCTTCCAAAACCCAATTTGTCCATTTATCTACCCGACAATAACTCAGTATTCTTGGTGTCTCTATTTCTTCTTATCTATCTTGGAAAGACCATACTACCACTCTTGCTAAAGCAGCCTCCCAGAAGCCGGTTGTGCTCCACTGCCTCCGTGGGTTATTTACCACTGTACAACTTCTTGCTCTGTACAGGGGCACAGTGCATCCATTTATTGAGTATTGTTCGCATGTGTGGGAAGGATCCTCTCACACAGCACTTCTAGACAAAGTAGAAGAGAATGCCTTTTGTCTCATTAACTAAACGCCCACTCACCCATTGTCTGCAATCCCTATCTCTTCGCCGCAATGTTGCATCTCTCTCGCTGTTCTACCACTATTAAAATATTCAGTGTTCCTCAGAGCTCTCTCAGTGTATATCATCTCCTCTACGTAGAGCATGTAGCACCCATCTTTGCAACACAATCCTACCCCTACTCTGTGCAACTCTTCAACCCAAGAGTGAAACGATATTCCTAATCTTTCTTCTATTGAACACCTGAGCTCTGGAACTCTCTCCCTGAATCGATGTTTTCCTCATCCTATTACTTAAATTACTTCAAACTCTGTGTGTTCAAGCATTTTGGCTCGAACATTGTTTGATTTTGGCCCTGTCACTCTTTCAACTCTGGGGGAGGCACGTGTCACAGGCAGTTTTGCTTTTTGTCTCCCTCAACCACACATACATATATATATATATATATAATAATGCAAATCCAACCATGACGGGATACAGGTGTTGCTATATGAAGCTTGTATATATTTTTGTCTTATTATATTAGCAAATGTAGCATACAGTATATTCACCTGCAAAAGGTATATTATGTTGCATGCATACCACGGAATAAAGAGCGCGCACACTTAGTCAGACACTCAAACAACCTTACTGAACTGAAGAAAAAATATATAATAATGTCGAGCATAATAAGACAACAAAACCGTTATCACAATTTGAAACAACTATCTTTCCTCTCGCTCTTTAGTTCCTCGTTATCCCGCAAGATTTTCTTCCGTGTCATATTGATAAAAGCCTGAGCTGTTTTTCCTTGCTATATATTTATTGTCCAACTATCCTAAAATCTCGGCCCTTCTTATAAGACAATTCTCTCCCAGCATAGTTAGTATTTGATAAGGCCCACAACAGATCTTCATAGAACTTATAGGTTCAGAATGGTATTATTACATTTCCATTTATATTCCCAAATCTAACAGTCAACAAATCTTCACCAGCAAAGACGCCTTCAGTGGAGAGATAAAATAATTCTTACTTTACCTATAACTAGCTATCTATCTATTTATCTATCTATCTATTTATCTACTATTTTCTGTCTATCTATCTATCTATCTATCTATCTATCTATATACCTATCTATCTATCTACCTATCTATCTATCTATCTTTATATACCGGTATATCTATCTATCTATCTAGCTATTTACCTATCTATCTATTTATCTATCTACCTATCAATCTATCTATCTATTTATCTACATACAGAGTGTCCCGCGAGTTTTGTTGGATACTTCCAACAATGCAAGTTTAAGTCATTCTGAGTAAAAACGCATTATACACATTGGCTTTTGGGGACATATTTGTGTGCAGCTAGGCCTATATCCCATTAAAGACGACATTTTGTTCGTGTTTCGTAATGTTTAACCCCAATTTTCAAGACAGGGATACAGGAACAAAAATACTATCAATGTATGATGAAACATAGTATCAATACTTCACAGTGACACCGACAACTACACAGCATTGGTCTTCCTATTATCATGGTGGTGACTTGAAGATTATTAAAACAAAAACAAATACAAATAAATATATATATTTGTTTTGCAATTTGACCAATTATTTTCCAGGAGATCAAATACATGGGGATAGATATGATTAGTGTATAAGGAAGCATTGCACAAATAGTTTAAATAGTAACAACACACTTCTCTGTAGCTTTTTTCATCTTCCCGTGGCGATGCGTTGAATATGAGGTTTTGTATCATACTGTTAATATTCAACTTATTGCAACAGGTAAATTATAAGAGCAATACAACATTTGTTGTGTCTATATGAAGAACTGTTATGATCATCATTCACTACATATTTATTCCCTATCCTCCTTTTTTAAGAGGGCACACTAGGTTTTAAAACACAAAACATGCAAACATTTCAAATTTAATAGGCCATAGCTGCAAAAATATTTTACTCAGAATTACTTAAACTTTAACTTTAGGAAGCATTAAACAAACCTTGCGGGAAACCTTGTATATATATATATATATATATATATATATATATATATATATATATAACAAGAGGAAGAATAGAGATAGAGCTGCGCCATACGCCATGTTTATTACTCAAATTTTCGGCATCAACAAGGTGCCATCTTTAGGTTATACAGACTGATCCTAAAAATATACAAAATAAGTATTATACTATTAGAAAGAAAATGGATCTAATGTAATACATTCTATCACTTAATAAGCTGAAATATACCTAGTGAAAAAGCTGCCAAATACATACAAAACAACATTAATCATAACCCACTGGCCTCAAACTCCATCTTGTAAACAATGAACATCAAACAAAAAAGCTAAAATTCTTTTATAATTGATAAGCACACAATCAAAAAATTACAAAAAACACCCGTGTACAGTACCTCAAAAACCTAAGCACATCGAAAGAGATCCACACCCCATGATAGCTAAGGGACAACTAAACTAACCCAACTCAACCAAACACAACTGTTCATACAACCAATCCCCAAGTTTCGGACATTAATTGCAGAGAATGATATAAAATAAAATATTATGAATTGTGTGAAACGTGAAGTTCAGGATTGATCTTTTTTATTAGTAATTTTTCACCAATAAGTGCTTCATAGTGGCTCCGAAACTTGGCAACTATTTGAAAATCCTCAGGAGTGTAGGGATGGTTTTGTTCTCTAGCATGATTACGAATGGCCGAAAAAGACATTTTTTGCAAAAATTTACATGATCGATGACTTTTACCACAATTCATAATGTTTTATTTTATATCATTCTCTGCAATTAGTTATCATGGGGTGTGGATCTCTTTCGATGTGCTTAGGTTTTTGAGGTACTGTACATGGGTGTTTTTTGTAATTTTGTGATTGTGTGCTTTTCAATTATCAAAGAATTTTAGCTTTTTTGTTTGATGTTCATTGTTTACAAGATGGAGTTTGAGGCCAGTGGGTTATGATTAATGTTGTTTTGTATGTATTTGGGAGCTTTTTCACTAGGTATATTTCAGCTTATTAAGTGATAAATGTATTACATTAGATCCAGTTTCTTTCTAATAGTATAATACTTATTTTGTATATTTTTAGGATCAGTCTGTATAACCTAAAGATGGCACCTTGTTGATGCCGAAAATTCGAGTAATAAACATGGCGTATGGCGCAGCTCTATCTCTATTCTTCCTTTTGTTATGGAAACTGCGGTGCCCTCGGCCCCCTACTGATGTCTTCATTATATATATATATTTGTGGCAGGTTGACCTCCAGGGTACCGGATTTTAAAGATGAAGAGAAGGATAAGAGCGAAACATGTCTCCATTGTAGTTCACTATATTTCGGACTTTCTTAGTCCATCATCAGGTATACATCAATTCCACCTTAAAAGAACAATTTGTTTTTGTTTTTTTCAAATAGGGTGTGGATAAAAAAAAATGTATAAGTCTAAACAGAGAGCTAAAACTAACACATGTAAATAAATAGTATACAACTACCACCAATAAATGGTATACAACTACCACCAATACATAGTATACAACTACCACCAATAAATGGTATACAACTACCACCAATAAATAGTATACAACTACCACCAATCAATGGTATACAACTACCACCAATAAATAGTATACAACTACCACCAATAAATGGTATACAACTACCACCAATAAATGGTATACAACTACCACCAATAAATAGTATACAAATACCACCAATAAATAGTATATAACTACCACCAATAAATAGTATACAACTACCACCAATAAATGGTATACAACTACCACCAATAAATGGTATACAACTACCACCAATAAATAGTATACAACTACCACCAATAAATGGTATAAAACTACCACCAATAAATGGTATACAACTACCACCAATAAATAGTATACAACTACCACCAATAAATGGTATACGACTACCACCAATAAATAGTATACAACTACCACCAATAAATAGTATACAACTACCACCAATAAATGGTATACAACTACCACCAATAAATGCTATACAACTACCACCAATAAATAGTATACAACTACCACCAATAAATGGTATACAACTACCACCAATAAATGGTATACAACTACCACCAATAAATGGTATACAACTACCACCAATAAATGGTATACAACTACCACCAATAAATGGTATACAACTACCACCAATAAATAGTATACAACTACCACCAATAAATGGTATACAACTACCACCAATAAATGGTATACAACTACCACCAATAAATAGTATACAACTACCACCAATAAATAGTATACAACTACCACCAATAAATGGTATACAACTACCACCAATAAATGGTATACAACTACCACCAATAAATAGTATACAACTACCACCAATAAATGGTATACAACTACCACCAATAAATGGTATACAACTACCACCAATAAATAGTATACAACTACCACCAATCAATGGTATACAACTACCACCAATAAATAGTATACAACTACCACCAATAAATGGTATACAACTACCACCAATATATGGTATACAACTACCACCAATAAATAGTATACAAATACCACCAATAAATAGTATATAACTACCACCAATAAATAGTATACAACTACCACCAATAAATGGTATACAACTACCACCAATAAATGGTATACAACTACCACCAATAAATAGTATACAACTACCACCAATAAATGGTATAAAACTACCACCAATAAATGGTATACAACTACCACCAATAAATAGTATACAACTACCACCAATAAATGGTATACGACTACCACCAATAAATAGTATACAACTACCACCAATAAATGATATACAACTACCACCAATAAATGCTATACAACTACCACCAATAAATGCTATACAACTACCACCAATAAATGGTATACAACTACCACCAATAAATGGTATACAACTACCACCAATAAATGGTATACAACTACCACCAATAAATGGTATACAACTACCACCAATAAATGGTATACAACTACCACCAATAAATAGTATACAACTACCACCAATAAATGGTATACAACTACCACCAATAAATGGTATACAACTACCACCAATAAATAGTATACAACTATCACCAATAAATAGTATACAACTACCACCAATAAATGGTATACAACTACCACCAATAAATGGTATACAACTACCACCAATAAATAGTATACAACTACCACCAATAAATGGTATACAACTCCCACCAATAAATGGTGTACAACTACCACCAATAAATAGTATACAACTACCACCAATAAATAGTATACAACTACCACCAATAAATGGTATACAACTACCACCAATAAATGGTATACAACTACCACCAATAAATGGTATACAACTACCACCAATAAATGGTATACAACTACCACCAATAAATAGTATACAACTACCACCAATAAATGGTATACAACTACCACCAATAAATGGTATACAACTACCACCAATAAATAGTATACAACTACCACCAATAAATGGTATACAACTACCACCAATAAATGGTATACAACTACCACCAATAAATGGTATACAACTACCACTAATAAATAGTATACAACTACCACCAATAAATGGTATACAACTACCACCAATAAATGGTATACAACTACCACCAATAAATAGTATACAACTACCACCAATAAATAGTATACAACTACCACCAATAAATGGTATACAACTACCACCAATAAATGGTATACAACTACCACCAATAAATAGTATACAACTACCACCAATAAATGGTATACAACTACCACCAATAAATGGTATACAACTACCACCAATAAATAGTATACAACTACCACCAATAAATAGTCTACAACTACCACCAATAAATTGTATACAACTACCACCAATAAATGGTATACAACTACCACCAATAAATAGTATACAACTACCACCAATAAATGGTATACAACTACCACCAATAAATGGTGTACAACTACCACCAATAAATAGTATACAACTACCACCAATAAATAGTATACAACTACCACCAATAAATGGTATACAACTACCACCAATAAATGGTATACAACTACCACCAATAAATAGTATACAACTACCACCAATAAATGGTATAAAACTACCACCAATAAATGGTATACAACTACCACCAATAAATAGTATACAACTACCACCAATAAATGGTATACAACTACCACCAATAAATGGTATACAACTACCACCAATAAATGATATACAACTACCACCAATAAATAGTATACAACTACCACCAATAAATGGTATACAACTACCACCAATAAATGGTATACAACTACCACCAATAAATAGTATACAACTACCACCAATAAATAGTATACAACTACCACCAATAAATGGTATACAACTACCACCAATAAATGGTATACAACTACCACCAATAAATGGTATACAACTACCACCAATAAATGGTATACAACTACCACCAATAAATGGTATACAACTATACAACTACCACCAATAAATAGTATACAACTACCACCCATAAATAGTATACAACTACCACCCATAAATGGTATACAACTACCACCAATAAATGGTATGCAACTACCACCAATAAATGGTATACAACTACCACCAATAAATGGTATACAACTACCACCAATAAATGGTATACAACTACCACCAATAAATAGTATACAACTACCACCAATAAATGGTATACAACTACCACCAATAAATGGTATACAACTACCACCAATAAATAGTATACAACTACCACCAATAAATGGTATACAACTACCACCAATAAATGGTATACAACTACCACCAATAAATGGTATACAACTACCACCAATAAATGGTATACAACTACCACCAATAAATGGTATACAACTACCACCAATAAATAGTATACAACTACCACCAATAAATGGTATACAACTACCACCAATAAATGGTATACAACTACCACCAATAAATGGTATACAACTACCACCAATAAATGGTATACAACTACCACCAATAAATGGTATACAACTACCACCAATAAATAGTATACAACTACCACCAATAAATGGTATACAACTACCACCAATAAATAGTATACAACTACCACCAATAAATGGTATACAACTACCACCAATAAATGGTATACAACTACCACCAATAAATAGTATACAACTACCACCAATAAATGGTATACAACTACCACCAATAAATGGTATACAACTACCACCAATAAATAGTATACAACTACCACCAATAAATGGTATACAACTACCACCAATAAATAGTATACAACTACCACCAATAAATAGTATACAACTACCACCAATAAATGGTATACAACTACCACCAATAAATAGTATACAACTACCACCAATAAATGGTATACAACTACCACCAATAAATGGTATACAACTACCACCAATAAATAGTATACAACTACCACCAATAAATGGTATACAACTACCACCAATAAATGGTATACAACTACCACCAATAAATAGTATACAACTACCACCAATAAATGGTATACAACTACCACCAATAAATGGTATACAACTACCACCAATAAATGGTATACAACTACCACCAATAAATAGTATACAACTACCACCAATAAATAGTATACAACTACCACCAATAAATGGTATACAACTACCACCAATAAATAGTATACAACTACCACCAATAAATGGTATACAACTACCACCAATAAATGGTATACAACTACCACCAATAAATGGTATACAACTACCACCAATAAATAGTATACAACTACCACCAATAAATGGTATACAACTACCACCAATAAATGGTATACAACTACCACCAATAAATGGTATACAACTACCACCAATAAATGGTATACAACTACCACCAATAAATAGTATACAACTACCACCAATAAATGGTATACAACTACCACCAATAAATGGTATACAACTACCACCAATAAATAGTATACAACTACCACCAATAAATGGTATACAACTACCACCAATAAATGGTATACAACTACCACCAATAAATGGTATACAACTACCACCAATAAATAGTATACAACTACCACCAATAAATGGTATACAACTACCACCAATAAATGGTATACAACTACCACCAATAAATAGTATACAACTACCACCAATAAATAGTATACAACTACCACCAATAAATGGTATACAACTACCACCAATAAATGGTATACAACTACCACCAATAAATAGTATACAACTACCACCAATAAATGGTATACAACTACCACCAATAAATGGTATACAACTACCACCAATAAATAGTATACAACTACCACCAATAAATGGTATACAACTACCACCAATAAATGGTATACAACTACCACCAATAAATAGTATACAACTACCACCAATAAATAGTATACAACTACCACCAATAAATGGTATACAACTACCACCAATAAATGGTATACAACTACCACCAATAAATAGTATACAACTACCACCAATAAATAGTATACAACTACCACCAATAAATGGTATACAACTACCACCAATAAATGGTATACAACTACCACCAATAAATAGTATACAACTACCACCAATAAATGGTATACAACTACCACCACCATAAAATGGTATACAACTACCACCAATAAATAGTATACCACCACCATAAATGTATACAACTACCACCAATAAATGGTATACAACTACCACCAATAAATGGTATACAACTACCACCAATAAATAGGTATACAACTACCACCATAAATGGTATACAACTACCACCAATAAATAGGTATACAACTACCACCAATAAATGGTATACAACTACCACCAATAAATAGTATACTACCACCAATACTACAACTACCAATAAATGGTATACAACTACCACCAATAAATGGTATACAACTACCACCAATAAATAGTATACAACTACCACCAATAAATGGTATACAACTACCACCAATAAATGGGTATACAACTACCACCAATAAATAGTATACAACTACCACCAATAAATAGTATACAACTACCACCAATAAATGGTATACAACTACCACCAATAAATAGTATACAACTACCACCAATAAATAGTATACAACTACCACCAATAAATGGTATACAACTACCACCAATAAATAGTATACAACTACCACCAATAAATGGTATACAAACTACCACCAATAAATGGTATACAACTACCACCAATAAATGGTATACAACTACCACCAATAAATAGTATACAACTACCACCAATAAATGGTATACAACTACCACCAATAAATGGTATACAACTACCACCAATAGATAGTATACAACTACCACCAATAAATGGTATACAACTACCACCAATAAATGGTATACAACTACCACCAATAAATAGTATACAACTACCACCAATAAATGGTATACAACTACCACCAATAAATGGTATACAACTACCACCAATAAATGGTATACAACTACCACCAATAAATGGTATACAACTACCACCAATAAATGGTATACAACTACCACCAATAAATGGTATACAACTACCACCAATAAATGGTATACAACTACCACCAATAAATGGTATACAACTACCACTAATAAATAGTATACAACTACCACCAATAAATAGTATACAACTACCACCCATAAATAGTATACAACTACCACCCATAAATAGTATACAACTACCACCAATAAATGGTATACCACTACCACCAATAAATGGTATACAACTACCACCAATAAATGGTATACAACTACCACCAATAAATGGTATACAACTACCACCAATAAATGGTATACAACTACCACCAATAAATAGTATACAACTACCGCCAATAAATAGTATACAACTACCACCAATAAATAGTATACAACTACCACCAATAAATGGTATACAACTACCACCAATAAATGGTATACAGCTACCACCAATAAATGGTATACAACTACCACCAATAAATGGTATACAACTACCACCAATAAATAGTATGCAATTACCACCAATAAATGGTATACAACTACCACCAATAAATGGTATACAACTACCACCAATAAATGGTATACAACTACCACCAATAAATGGTATACAACTACCACCAATAAATGGTATACAACTACCACCAATAAATTGTATACAACTACCACCAATAATTGGTATACAACTACCACCAATAAATAGTATACAACTACCACCAATAAATGGTATACAACTACCACCAATAAATAGTATACAACTACCACCAATAAATAGTATACAACTACCACCAATAAATAGTATACAACTACCACCAATAAATGGTATACAACTACCACCAATAAATGGTATACAACTACCACCAATAAATGATATGCAACTACCACCAATAAATGGTATACAACTACCACAAATAAATAGTATACAACTACCACCAATAAATAGTATACAACTACCACCAATAAATAGTATACAACTACCACCAATAAATAGTATACAACTACCACCAATAAATGGTATACAACTACCACCAATAAATAGTATACAACTACCACCAATAAATAGTATACAACTACCACCAATAAATGGTATACAACTACCACCAATAAATGGTATACAACTACCACCAATAAATTGTATACAACTACCACCAATAAATAGTATACAACTACCACCAATAAATAGTATACAATTACCACCAATAAATAGTATACAACTACCACCAATAAATGGTGTACAACTACCACCAATAAATGGTATACAACTACCACCAATAAATAGTATACACCTACCACCAATAAATCCGTCTTACACATCGGGAAACATTGCTTATTAATGTAATTAAACTTACCCTACGTATCTCCGTCTTACTCCTAAGGATAGCACAGAATGAGGGTTTGACAAAATCTAGAGACAAGGAAATCGTTAAGGAGTTACCAACACGTAAATATTAATTAAATCTGATGAGAACATTTTATAAAGTTGCGCGGTGTGTCTTAATCTTAATGAACAATAACATATCATATAGATGCACATATAGGATACGAATCAGCGACTGAAATTGTTTGTAAAGATTGAAACTTTAAATATAATGTACGAGAATAATTAAGAATAGAATATGTTAAGCGTGTCTAGTCATTTATCTACATTTGGAAATTTTAAAATATGGTTCGTTTTAATTTATATTATTTTCGGTGAAGCAGTAAATATTTGTGTGTAATTGAAAATAAATGGATAAGTATGAGCGAAGCGATATTTATAGAAGACAACATACGGGATGCCTCCGTGTTTTACATGTCTATTTGAGTATTAAGTTCGGGTTTTATAGTATCTATACAATACTTTTCTCCTATAAATGCCTCTTGTTTATTCCTAAACCTAGCCACTATTCTAAAATCATCCTCACTAAAGCGGTGATCTGCTTCCCTTGCATCAGTTGTAATTGCCGAAAATTGCATTTTAGTGAGAGGACGTCCTGTACAAATACTTTTCCCCATGTGTTCCCATATTCTTGAGCGGAATGCTCTGGAAGAGCATCCCACATACCTCACAGGGCAGCGAGGACAGGTAAATTTATATGCGATATTGGAACACATGTGGTCTGGTATTTTATCTTTAATGTTAACAAATTAACCAATTTTGAAGTCGTTGTGAAGATTATCCTAAAATCTACGACGGGAAACTTTGTTTGAAGCAATTTACGCAATGTTTTCCTAAAATCTTTTTTTGGACGTTTGGGATTGTTTTGGGGTTAATATTGGAATGGCTAAAGGGTTGTTATTTCGTAAACTATACCTTTCGCTTGCACTACATTTACACATTCCCGGATTTCTGTGGTTATTATGGTCGGATACAATAATGTATACACACTTTATTTGGCGCCTTGGCATCACTTGTATGACCAGGTTACTGAATATTTTACTTAAATGGGTTTCAAAATGCATCACTAATATACTGTAATCAGGCCCAATGGTTTTGCTCTACCCTTTCAATTCAGTATTCCGCACAAGGATAACACATTTATTTATTCAGACATTAATTTATTTTGTTGATTTGTTTATTATATCCTGCGATGAAAATACAGTGAAGATACGCTATTTGGCCATGAATGTACATTAGATTATTGATAAAACTATAGTCTGATTTATCCTAGCTGAAGGTAGTTTGCCATGCCCCCATCTTGATTAAACAGTTATACACAAATATATGTCCGAACATATTGATAAATCATTTATGAACACTTAGCAATAATATGATTTACATCCATCGCTTTTATTTTTATTTTGTTTTTATTTTTATTTTGTGTTTTGTTTATCTATTAAGAAGCGGGAAATAATTGTTAAGGGAATCAATTTACCGTCAGCTGAAATGTAAGCGACTATATAGAATGAATCATATTATTGAATATATACGTTACTGAATAATATCGAATTTAAAGAATACGATTCGACAAAATATTCGAAATAATGAAACTCGGACAACAAATCTAAATGCCTGTTATATTTATATCGGAGAGCAATAACATTTCCCCAATACATCGAAGAAACATGATCGTGATATCAGTGTGAGGGTTACGGTATGTAGGTTATGTACCTATATACTTATAAAGGAAATAATAGTTAGATTTTATATTGATAATAGTTAATGTAAAATACAAATAAGTGTAATATGTGCTATTGCTAAAGCATAATACATTATTACCGACGTGTTATTTCTCCTCTTCCATTTGTTTGTACTCCTCCTTCTACTCTTCTAACTGCACCTGTTCCTCTCTCACCCTCCCTCTCCCTCTCCTTTCCCCAGAGTATTGCTACACATTTGTTCCGCTTTATAAGCTAAAGAGTTCCTTTCAAAGCTGACTATGATTGGTACCTCTATAAATATGTAGGTCGTTATTTGATTTATATATTCGAGCTTCGTTCATATTTTTCTCCGGGATGTGTGGCCTTAGTTTTGTGTTTCCAGTCAATGAACATTCAACATATAAATCCGGTTTCATATCAATGTTCGACTATACCAAAGGATGTCTGTGAAACTAATACTTGTCCATGTGAAGGTATTCTCAATTTTTGAACAACTGTTCTTTCTCAGGCATTTTGTCTGAACAATTCTGGTGTGGCAGATTATAAATGGATGTACAGTAGTATAACAACATTACAACATAAAGCAAGTAACATCAAGCTTGTTGATCCTTTTAAAGGTTGCTTGAATCTATCTACGTAATGTAATTACAAGAGAGAGAAACAATAGCACAACATAAACGATCTCTCTCTCTAATCCCTTCAGTGCAGATGTGTGAAAGGTTATCCAAGCATGGACAAAGCGTGGGCAAACTAGCAGAGAGTTATTAGAACGGTTGGACTAGCGAGACAAAATGACTAACTAATGCATAATATACTGTACATTAACACAAAAATACAATGTTCTGGCGCACGACATAAGTTAGCAAACATGATTACATAACTGATCATATATTTCGAAACCTTTCCAAACCTGTTAGTATTATAATCCTTCTAAGAATAATATTATGTGGGCATAATCTTTGAAGGGGTATATACACGGTTAATTTAAAAAAAGGTCAATGGAAAATCCGTTACTTGATAACTGGCCCATATTCAGTGTCATATTAAGTCTATGTGCCATTACCAATTCAAACATCCTAATATTATTCTGTAAAAGTAGCTTGTCAGTAAGTGTAAATAAGCGCTGATGAAAGTATTACTTAACCCGTTAATAAACTGGATGGAAACAACTTTAAAGTTGGGTTGCTTGTGGCAGCTTTTGTAAGAAGTTTCTTACAAATCAGTCACTGATATATACAATACAGTTCTAGTTGAAAGTATCGACGCCAGGTATATACCTTACAAATCAGTCACTGATATATACAATACAGTTCTAGTTGAAAGTATCGACGCCAGGTATATACCTTACAAATCAGTCACTGATATATACAATACAGTTCTAGTTGAAAGTATCGACGCCAGGTATATACCTTACAAATCAGTCACTGATATATACAATACAGTTCTAGTTGAAAGTATCCACGCCAGGTATATATGTTAAGCTTGTTTTATCTATGTGAACGAAGACGATAAAAGGTAAACCAGTCTGTAACGAGTGTCTCCCCCGTAGTTGAAAGAGTGACAGAGAGCCAAGTTCAAGGTATGTTGGAGTTAAAATTGCTGGCACCGAGCTTGAAGCCTTTTAAGTCGTAGGATGAGGGAAAGTCAAACTGAGGGAGACAGTTCCAAAGCTTACTTGCTAAGTAGGCGAATGACTGAGAAAATCGATTCACTCTTGGGTTAGTGAGTTGTTGTTGTTGTTGTTGTTCCCTAAGCTGCCTGGCCGAACAGCCCCGAGTCCCTGAGAAAGGCCATGGCCACGATCGGGCTTTCCCACAGAGCTCTCATTGAGTGTAGATTGTGTTGTTGGCGTAAGTGGTTGTGTGAAATGCAGTCTTCTATGATGTGTTTAATGGTATGGGGTGCTGTGTTACATCCCGGGCAGGCGTCGACAACGGAGTCATCCAGTCTCTTCTGATAGCTCAGGAGAGCTGGATGGTGTCCGCATCTCAGCCTGGCCAGGTGGACTCTGTCCTCGCGAGGAAGGGAGGATTCGGAAGGATGGATTTCGGGAGGTCGTGCATGCAGCTGTGTGTTGTCTGTGAGTGAGTGGATGGATCGGTGAGAGATATGAGTATGGATGTGCTTCTGGAAGTTGGTTCGGGGTGGGCAGGGAGGGAGAGAGGACAATAATTGTGTGTGATACCGTGTGCTGGGTGTTGTTTTGATATTTCTTGGTGTCTGTGGGTGTGTTGCCATGTAGTTTAGTGGGTGGTCTTGGTTCGTGGAGGCTGCTGCCAGGAATTGAGTGCCTCTCATGTCCAGATGGTCTTTGACTTTGAGGATTTTGGTTTCTTGATGTAGGTGATCTGTGGGTGCAGTAGCTGTGCAGCCTGTAATGATCTTCAGGGCTTTGTTTTGAATAGTCTGTAAGGTCTTATGATGTGTTTCAGCTAGGTTAGAAGCCCAGGCTGGGCTTGCGTATTCCATCACTGATCTTATGTATTGTTTATATACTGTGGTGGTAGTTTCTTTGTTGTGTCCAAATTTTGTGTGAGCAAGTGACCTGAGGGCGTTAAGTCTGGGTGTCAGTTTCTTTTTAATGTTTGTGGTGTGCTGTTTGAATGTCATATGAGTATCATATGTTACTCCTAGGATTTTGGGTGTGTGTGTATGTGTTAGGGGTGTGTTGTTTATGGTGAGTTGAGGGATGTATTCGTGTTCTCCTGTCCAACTTGTGAGCAGGGTTGCGGTGGATTTGGCTGGGGCTAGATTAAGTCTGTTTGTAGTGCACCAGCCATGTAGTGTGTTGAGATAGGGTTGAAGGAGATCTGTTGCTCTTTTTGGGTCATGGTGTGTGCATGTGAGTGTTATGTCATCTGCATAGGAGGCTAAGTTTATTTGGGGCGTATTGGGTGTAGTTATATCGTGCATGTACAGATTGAAGAGTGCGGGCGATAGGACGGATCCTTGTGGGACTCCGTTTGGAAAGTTTCTGATTTTAGATGACTGACCGGCAAAAGATACGTGTGCACATCTGCCTGCTAGGAAGTTGGCCAGCCACCGTTTTGTGTTGTTGTGCATGTTTGTGTTGTAGATTTTGTTTGTTAGGTTGTGGCGGGGGATGGCATCGAAGGCTTTACTAATGTCGGGTGTGGCTAATAGTGATCTGTGTGGTGGTCTAGCTGAATTGATGCCGTCGAAAGCTCTTTGTGTAAGGTCTGTGAGAAGAGTGTTTGTGGAGTGCAGTGGCCTAAAGCCATGTTGTGTTGGAGCTAGGGGTAGGTCAGGTGTAATTAGTTGTAATACTAGGCGTTCCATGACTTTGGAGGGGGAGCAAAGGAGTGTGATGGGGCGGTGCGAGGAGGGTAGCGTGGGGTCTTTGTTGGGTTTGGGGAAAGTGATGATGATACCATGCTTCCAAATGTCTGGTATTGTGTTGTGTGAATAGCTGTAGTTTGATATGTTAGTGAGTGCTTGTATGCCTTGTGGTCCCAGGTGTCTGAGGTGTATGTTGCTTATGTTGTCTAGGCCACAGGCGGGTGAGTGCTTGAGATTGTTGATGATATGCTTTGTCTGGTGATTGGTGAAGGGTGTATAGTCAGGGTCTGTGGGGAATTGTCTCTTACGTCGGATGACACGTCGGTCGTCTTTGTGAGGTTTTAGGTGGCTGACATGTGAAAAGTGATTGATGAGAGTGTTTGCTTGTTGTTTACATGAAGGAGTAGAGTCTGTTGTTGTGATTGCAGCATGTGATTGTGTTGTGTTGCTGTTGGAAAGTGTGATGCTGTTTAGTGTTTTGTATAGTTTTTTGGGGTTTGTTTTGTGATCAAGTGTTTGTAGGAAGTTATTCCAATTTAGTTTTTGTTGTTCTTGTATTTTGTTGTTAGTTTGGGTGTTGAGTGCTTGAATTTGTTGTGTGATGTCTTGTGTGTGGGGTGCTGGGGAGTGTTTCAGTATGTCACGTTGTCTGATGAGGTTTTGAATTTCTGGTGTGAAGTTGGGGTTGTGTCTTTTTCTGTTACCTCTTGGAATGTGTTTCTTGTCAGCGTTTTGGATAGTTTTATTGAGTATGTGTACAGCATTGTTGATGTTAGTGATGGGTGTACTGTTTAGAGTTGTGAAGTGTTGTTCTGTCTCATTTGTGAATGCTTCCCAGTTAGCTCTTTTATAATTGGTGTATGTGTGTTTGTGGCTAGCTGGGGTGAGTCTGGTTTTGGTGGTGATAATGATCGGGAGGTGGTCAGAGCCTAAGGTTCTGACCACCCTCCAGGATGTTGTGGGGGCGAGTTCTGGGGAGCAAAAGGTGATGTCTGGAGATGATGGGTTATAGAGGGCTTGGTGAGGAATATGGGTATGTTGATGGATGTCGTTAAGGATGATGAGGTTATCGGTTTGGTTTTGTAGTACCAGCCCTCTGTCTGTGTCGGGGTTGTCGACAAACCAGGCCGACGTCTTGGCGTTGAAGTCACCACCCAGGATGATGTGGGGGGTGTGTGGGGTGTTTGTGATGTGTTGTAAGTGTGGTCTGTATTCATTTGGTACTGTAGGGGATGTTTGGGGAGGGATGTATGTGTTTATGATGGTTATGTTGGAGTTGTTGCCAGTGCGTATTTTAATTGACTGTATTTCTGTTGTGTTATCATTTGGGGGGAGGAGTGATTTGGTTTGTACACTGGTTACTATGTATGATATTTCTTTGTGTACCAGGGTGATGAGTCCACCGCCCCCGCCGACAGCCCGGTCTTGTCTGATGGTGGTGAAATTATGAAATGTGGGTGTTTTTTGTGTTGTGCGGAGTTTTGTTTCTTGTAAGATGGCAATGTGTATGTTGTGTTGTTTGATGAAGTGTGAGAGTTCGTGTTTCTTTGTGTTGATGCCATCTATGTTCAGTTGAAGAATGTTAATGTTTTGTGCACGATGTATGTTGGGTGCTGCTGCACGAGGATGGGGTGGGGGTGGGGGTGATGGGGGGGGTGGGGGTGAGGGAGGGGCTGGGGGTTGGGATGGGTGAGGTGGGGGTGGGGATTGGGGAGCAGGAGATGGGGGTTGGAATGGATTAGGATGGGGTGTGGTGTGTTGAGTTGAGGATGTGGATGGTATGGGAAGGTTAGGTGGGTTAGGGAGGAGAGGTGGACGGGTTTTAGGGGGGGGAGTGGATGATATGGGAAGGTTAGGTGGGTTGGGGAGGAGAGGTGGACGGGTTTTAGGCGAGGGATTTGACTGGGAGAGGGAGGGGCATGAGGAACAGGTCCAGGTGTTTGTGTAGTGTTTCTTGGAGGCAAGTGTTGTGCAGGTGAAGTGGGTCCAGTTCCCACATGAATTGCAGAGAACTGAACCCTTAGTATGGCGACTCGAAGTGATGGGTTTTGAGCAAGTTGGACATATGTATGTGAACGTGGGTCCTGGGTTGCTCTCAATGTCTCCGGCTAGAAGAAGTCTTCGAGAAATGACAGCCGGAGAGTCATTTCTCGGTGTAGGAAAAACTGTGTGATGTGTGTGTGTGGTGTGAGAGGTGTGGAAATTCCCGGCGCGACCGAAGCCGCTCCAAGGACCCGTGCCCCCAGGGAGGGGGCAGGGGATGGTTGTGACGGTTTGGCTCCCGAAACTGCTCCCCGCGGCCGGCATCCGGTTTTCCTCCACTGGTCGTTGATTTTGTCTTCGGCTGTGGAGGGTCGGCAGCCATCCGCGGTTGGCAGCCTCGGGAGGTGGCCCCACGGCGTAGACGCCGCCACATCAGGACCTAGTGAGTTAGTGACCCAGGGTTAGTGAGTTGGACAGAATAGCGGTGGGAGTGTGTTGAGAGGCGGGTGGCCCCCACTTTCCGTAAGGGAATGGTTATATACTAAGAACGCTCTGAAGAACACAGATTATTGTAATATAGTGAGGGATATGCAACATTGTTGCGTGTAGAGAGAGATTGTGGGGAATTTGTAAGTGGAAGTTACTTGATGAGGCGAAATACTACTAACTCTTCCCTTTCAAAAAGTGCGGCATGGGTAAAACCTTCCCACACATGCAAACAATACTCAATACATGGGTGCACTGTCCCCCTATACAGAGAAAGAAGAAGCTGCGCGGGGGTGAAGAACTCACGGAGGCAGTTGAGCACACCTATCTCTGGGAGGCTGATTTAGCAAGAGTGGTAATATGATCGTTCCAAGAGAGGTCAGGAGAAAATGAATCACCAAGAATACTGAGAGATGATGAAAGGTTGATGAGTAAGATATAGTCGGGCAGAGGATGGTGATGGGTAGATAGATGGAGGAAATGGATTTTGGAAGCATTGAAAGTAAATCAGAAGATAGGCGTGCTTTGGCCTCATTGCGTGAGTTTTGGAGAGATTGCATGGTGGGTCGTTGTGGAAAACTAGTTGAATAGTGTAAGGTAGAGTCATCAGCATAAGAGTTGATAGTACTCGAGGTACAGTTGAGAAGAAAGTTAATGAATATTAGAATGAGAACTACTGTAGATAAAGGACAGAACTCTGAGGAATACCGGAATTGATAGGTTTAGGTAGTGAGTAATGGCCGTCCACCGTTATGTGACTTCATCTTTGGGGATTTAATTTGTACTCAATATTTAGAGAACACATTTAGATAAGATAATAAAACCCTAACTGAACAAAATCACTTTTGGGTGCGATTTTACTTTACTAGCGCGCATTTTATAGGTACCCCTTGGACTTATTAGAAATATATTTTAGATTTCCACGCATCCATCAACAAGCTACACCCTTTTCTGGTCTGGTACTAGTAATAGAAATGATCAAATAACGTTTTTTTATGTGTTTTTTTACGTTTATAAAACAGCTCATTTAGGCCGAACATTTGGAGTTTACCGCCTCTTTCGATCGTCTGTTTGTTGACATGACACTCGAAGTTAGTTACATTTGCTGTTGTTTTTTACCCCCTGCTGGCAAAATATATGATGATGACATTAAGTCTTGGGGGGGATGAGGCCACATACTGTATCCCACCGCCTAAATATTAATTGGACCGCCAAGGCGGGAAACAAATTAGATGCACGAAGTAGCCTACTAACCTCGAGTGCAACGTAAACAAAGCGATCGACGTTACTCCCGCGAACGCAACTCTTCCACCGAGTCATCTTTATATTTCGTCTAATATTATTAATATTAGAGCGTCCCATTTCGTTTTTGGGCGTTTCGTATTCCAGAAAAGGGTGTAGCTTGGTGAAGGATGCGTGAAAACCAAATAAATGTCTCTAATAAGTCCGTGGTGGTACCTGTAAAGTGCGCGGTAGTAAAGTAAAATCACACCAAATTGTTATATCTTCCAGCCTAATAAACAAAAACAATTTCGATTTATATAATTATATATATATATATATATATATATATATATATATATATATATATATATATTGTTTCGATTCAATGAAGTGTGACCTGTATACTGTATAGTGTATGAACTATACTATGTAGAAGCTAATAGTATGGATAATGTGTCACTGTAATGTATATATATTTTCCTCTTTGACCCCATCCTTACAATGTTTTCTTCAGTTCGATCTGATCCTAACGTCGTGCAACTTTTGCAATCTCCGTCACTATCAAGCATATTCTGGTTTGTCATCTTTGCGCAACACAGTAACGCCTTTGAATGTCACAACCTTTCATCAGTGATAGTGGGATAAACGTTTATTGTAAAATAAAGGAAAAGACTAATTTCAATACTGCTTGCATTTATAATACTTTGTATAAAGGTTATATATATATATATATATATATATATATATATATATATATATATATATATATATATATATATGGTGTCACTGGTCAGCATGGAAGTGAAGAAGTCCTTGCATGACAGTGTAGTAATCCTGACACTGACTTACGGAAGCGAAGCATGGACGTTGGTGGAGAGATTCAGACCAGGAGTAAGAGATGTTGAAATGAGTTACTAGAGAAGTGCATGATGAGTTACATGGAGGGATAGACAGACGAATGCGGATGTAAGAGGGAGGTGTGGTGCGGAGCTAGATGTGCTGGAAAGTGTGAAAAGGAACACCTTGAGATGGTTCGGCCATATGGAACGTATGGGAAGCGAGAGAATAACTAAGAGGGTGTACAAGAGCGAGGTGGAAGGACAGAGAGGAAGAGGTAAACCGAGAGAGATGTGGAGGGATGGAGGGAAGAAGTATATGGATTAAGGTGGTGCTGGTTAGGAGGAGGGGCGTCGACTGTCTGAGAACAGAGGTGCATGGGGGCGTTTTGTTCGTGGCCACCCATTCGGGGATCACGGCGTCAGGCAAAAGAGATATATATATATATATATAATAATATAGTTTAATAATTGCATAAATTGCAAGTTTTGGCATTGTTATATTATATTTTCTATGATAAGTAGTAAGGAATTTCCTCAGATTTCATTTAGATGTCTATATATTACTTATAAATTATCACAGCAGTTCTCAAAAATGTAATGTGTATTAGTCTAGTAATTTTGTTTTCTGGCTGTGCTACTTCCACGAAAATGTAATGTTCTTGTAAGACGACTTAGTAATAGTGAACATGTTATTCGTCAGCAACATAACACACACAATAATCCTATAAGGAGTAATGTAATGTTCTTGTAAGACGACTTAGTAATAGTGAACATGTTATTCGTCAGCAACATAACACACACAATAATCCTATAAGGAGTAATGTAATGTTCTTGTAAGACGACTTAGTAATAGTGAACATGTTATTCGTCAGCAACATACACACACACAATAATCCTATAAGGAGTAATGTAATGTTCTTGTAAGACGACTTAGTAATAGTGAACATGTTATTCGTCAGCAACATAACACACACAATAATCCTATAAGGAGTAATGTAATGTTCTTGTTAGACGACTTAGTAATAGTGAACATGTTATTCGTCAGCAACATAACACACACAATAATCCTATAAGGAGTAATGTAATGTTCTTGTAAGACGACTTAGTAATAGTGAACATGTTATTCGTCAGCAACATAACACACACAATAATCCTATAAGGAGTAATGTAATGTTCTTGTAAGACGACTTAGTAATAGTGAACATGTTATTCGTCAGCAACATAACACACACAATAATCCTATAAGGAGTAATGTAATGTTCTTGTAAGACGACTTAGTAATAGTGAACATGTTATTCGTCAGCAACATAACACACACAATAATCCTATAAGGAGTAATGTAATGTTCTTGTAAGACGACTTAGTAATAGTGAACATGTTATTCGTCAGCAACATAACACACAATAATCCTATAAGGAGTAATGTAATGTTCTTGTAAGACGACTTAGTAATAGTGAACATGTTATTCGTCAGCAACATAACACACACAATAATCCTATAAGGAGTAATGTACTGTTCTTGTAAGACGACTTAGTAATAGTAAACATATTATTCGTCAGCAACATAACACACACAATAATCCTATAAGGAGTAATTAACTAATCGTCCACTACTTTCCACAGTCTTTGCGTATCATTTCATATTGGTTGTTATAAGTATAGTCATAGACTACAGTAGAGCTGGACTGGACACTAAAATGGAACTTTGCAGTAAGGGACCCAAAATCGGAAAACGAACCCCCAAGTTCGAACCTCGAAACCGCGAAAATGTGATATTTTCTCGGTTTCGAGGTTCGAACTTGGGGCTTCGTTCTCCGATTTTGGGTCCCTTACTGCAAAGTTCCATGTTCGTGTCCATTCCAGATCTACTGTAGTCTATAGTATAGTTAGTAGGGCAATTAGACTAAATTAATCATGATTCTAGGTTTTAGGTTTCTCTAGCATTCATGTTTCCGCTGTAAACCCCGAGTGCCATTCTATCCCATAAATAAAGCGATACTTTTAATGTTAAGCACATTGCACTTATTAAACCAAGGACTAAAATAATTATTTCCTTAGTTAATTTAATTTTGTCTCATTTTCACACAGAGTCACAGAAACCGTTTATCAATATGACCCATTGTAATCAAATTCATATAAAGTGTGGTATAATATCAATGGAAGTTAAATATCTCTAAGCTATAATTATTCAAACAAAATCAATCTAAAATAAATTACTCCAAATCTAAATTGAATTCAATCTGAAACAAGATAATTTATATCCAAAGGTCACACACAATTATTTTTATATAAGGTATGGTTATAAGGTTTAATAATATTCCAGGAATTAACTCACCAATAGTTCCATGTGGCAATGAGACAAAGGAATACGTTTACCCAATATGGCGGACGACGGGGAAACCAGAGACCGGCTCGAAAGCACAAATCAGGGAAATAAATGAATGGTTATATGAGAATGGACATGAATAATATGCTTAGCTGTCTGTCATGGCGTCGATGAGTGCGTCGTGAATGTGTGGATGTGTGAATTGCTGGCAGTTTAATGTGATTAGAGGCACAAAAGCACGATCAACTGAAGGCGGAAATTAGATGTTAACTGGGTGGTGTTCGTGAAGGCTCTGAGCTTCCTCCAGCCCTTCACCTTGCTGCCTTGGCATACGCCAGGTGCCCAAATTATCGTACCGTATATATGTTGCTCAGTATGATAAATTAATCAATATATAAGATAAATTCATATATACTACATAAGACCATGTCAATATTGCTTAATAACATATTAGGCCTTTTATAATCTTAACTTACTTACAATCTTATAATTCACGATCTAATGATCTAATCGTCCTACGCCCTACCGTGGGAACGACCGTTAGACTGTCGTATACCTAGTGACCTCACAGAGACGTACCTTAGCACATTAATTGCCTTACACTATCGTATTACACGATACACTCCCCCCACAACAATTAACCTGAACCCCACCTTAAATTAAAGTTACCCAGAGGCTATCCTCTGATGCCACATATCAACGGCGCCAGCATCAGCGCGTCTGGGACGCGTCCCGGCCCGAGATCCATCACCATCGTGAATCATGAATCCTGAATCCTGAATTGTCACGTTGAGAATTCTCAGACCCAGCAATAACAGGTGGAGCATCAGATTGCAATGCGGAATCCAGCTCCAAAGCGTACAAACGTGCGATAGGACGAACAGTAGTTCCAGTGGCCGTCCTCAATAGTACCACCCGCTCTACAGAGTCTTCCCCCTTGTACACCTCCAACACACGGCCTAATTTCCAGTACAAATGAGGACTATCCTTATTCTCTTATTAGAACTACTTCACCAACAGTAGGTGCCGATGGTCTACCAGAGGGTTTGATGCTTCTTCCACTCAATGCTAGCAGATATTCATCAATCCAACTCTTTCTAAAGTCCTCGATTACCTTCGAAATATACTGGTATCGCTTAGACACCGCTGCTTCAGAGTACAACGAAGGATCCTCT
This sequence comes from Paralithodes platypus, assembly GCA_032716605.1. Taxonomy (NCBI): domain Eukaryota; kingdom Metazoa; phylum Arthropoda; class Malacostraca; order Decapoda; family Lithodidae; genus Paralithodes; species Paralithodes platypus. The sequence continues at coordinate 30,710,576 of CM064567.1, read as the reverse complement.
AGTTCTATGATAGACTGGAAATCGGACGGGAATGCAGTCAATGGTTTACCGTAGAGTAAATGAGCTGGCGTTATTGGTAGTGGTTCTTGCAGGTCGGTGTACACATATGTGAGCGGACGATCATTCACGACTGCTTCTATTTCAGTGAGAGCTGTCATTAACTCACTCTTCTTCAATAAAGCACGTCCTACTACCGCTCTCAGTCCTGATTTAACAATGCCGACACACCGTTCCCACATTCCACCATACCAAGGTGCCCTAACTGGAATGAACCTCCATTCGCACTTCTTTTCTCCCATAAAAGTGATGATTGTAGGATCACTGCTCATATCCTTAAGGTATCTAGATGCTTGGATAAAAGTAGGAGCATTGTCGCTAAGTACTAGTTGAGGGAATGAACGACGTGCACAAAACCGTCTAAATGCCAGCATAAATTCCTCGCTAGACATATTGTCACATAATTATAAGTGTACCACGTGGGACGTTGCACAGGTAAACAATATTATATGGACCTTATCTTGCTCTCTCATCATCAATGCACCTGTGTAATCTAACCCTACAGCTTGGAAAGGCTCGATGTGTTTTAAACGGCATTCAGGTAAAGGCGGAGCTGGTCCAGTCGCATAAGGTTTACCCTTTAGTCTTTGGCATATCACATACTTCCTCACTACGCGTCGAGCTACTTGTCGAACTCTGGGTATCCACCATGTGAGACGCAAATTCGAAATGATGTGAGAGACCCCGTAGTGTTTTACTTCCTTATGTGCACATATGACCAATAGATCAGTAACGTGATGTCTTGCTGGCATAAGGATAGGACGGTTTGTGCCGTCCGGTACACCCGACCACTTCAGGCGACCCTCACACCTGATGATGTCATTATCTAGGTGCAACCTCAATTGACGCACTAAGTTAGGCATTATTAACTTATTAGAGCTTTGTAAAGATTCTAATTCATTGGAAAAGGTTTCTGCTTGAACCCCCTTGATCAAAGTTACTTCAGCTGCTGTATATTCACGAGCATTAATGTTGTGACCCTTATTGCAGAGTCGGCCCATTACTTTAACCTTGATATTGGATATAAATTTCACACCCAAGCTACAACTCTGACTAATTTATTATAGTCACCGAATCTTGCCCACTCTATTACTGGACCCAGTGTCTCATTTGGTTGGGCTGTAACTGCCACTGTTTCCAGTGGTAGAAGTCCCTCACCAACAGCTTGCCATACCGTCCATTCATTTTCATGGAGCAGCCAATTTGGACCATGCCACCACTACTCGGACTTTATTAACTGGCTAGCCGTTATACCCCTAGTTATGAGATCACTAGGGTTGTCTTTTGTATTGACATAGTGATATGCAACGTCTGGCAATAGGGCCCTAATCTCTTCTACCCTATTTCGCACGTAAACTGGCAGAGACTTCTTGCTATGTACCCAGTTGAGTGCAACTTGACTATCGCACCACACGTGAACGACCTCAATATTCAACTCGCTCTCGTATGCTGCGTGTACATGTTACACCAGACGTGCTAATAGCAGCATGGCAGTCAATTCCATTTTAGGGATAGTTACCTTTTTGACTGGGGCTACCTTGGCCCGGGCTATAACTAAATGCGCCCCAAATGAAGTAACGACATATATGGCTACCCCGTATGCCGTGGCGGTAGCATCGCAAAACGTATGTAATGTAACGTCGCCGTATGCTGCCACCTTACGAGGTAGCTGTTAAGTACATAGGATGTCATACTCTTTCAACAACAACGTCCCCTGATCACTTAAGTCCTCAGGCAAACTGTCATCCCATCATACTTTGCGTCTCCAAACTTCTTGCATCAGAATCATAGCTCTTATGGTAACGGGTAATGCTAGACCCAAAGGATCAACAAATTGTGAAACTTTGTTCAACAGACTTCTCTTCAAGTGCGTTCCTGTCTGTTGAACAAAAGACTTGGTTTGAAAGGTTAGTATGTCTTGTTTTGGTTGCCATATCATCCCCAAATTTCTGGTCTTTTCCTGGTTATGAGATGCCGTACCATCCATCTGAATTAGACTCCGAAGATCTTCACTATTAGTAACCCATTCGCGGAGAAATAAATGAGCTTCTGTAAACAATCTACGTGCTTGCCAGTAGGTATGTAACAAATCATCCTGACTATTGCTAGAACCCTGCAAATTGTCTATATACAACCTGTGAGATAGTTTACTTGTGTCCTCATGAGTATCTGACAGATGTTTCATAATTGTGGCATTTAACAAAAACTGCGAGCATGTAGCACCAAAGAGTACGACCCAAAAACGGTAGATCACGACCAGACTTTCAGAGTTGCTGATGTCTTCGAACCAAAGAAAGCGAGTAACATCTCTATCTTCCTCCTGTAATTTGACCATCAAGAAGGCTTTCTCAATGTCACTAGTAAATGCATATTGCCCCAGCCTAAATCGCAATAGGTGATGTGACAAATCCGACACCATGGACAGTCAGCAAGTAATCATTCAGGCTGGGTTGTTGACCTTGGTGGGCCGAGCAGTCATACACCACCCGTATTGGTGTGGTGGCGCTGTCTTTCTTTACCCCATGATGGGCTAGATAGTGAACCCTTCCCTTCCTTATTGGTTCTTTCGCATCGACTCTTTCAATGAAGCCTCGGTCTAAATAATTCCGAAATACATCGTCATACGCCTGGCGCGTGCTTGGTTCATTTGATAGTTTACGCTGTAATGCGCGGAAGCGACCCAATGTCAATCCATAGTTTGTTGGCATGCTCATCTCACTATTTTACCAGAGCAAACTAACCCTGTATTGCTTGTCTGAGGCACTATAGCTCACAGACTCTTCAAACTTCTTCAGCGCAATTTCCGAGTCATAATCGGTCTCCATAGGATTAATACCTATGTGATCCAATCTCCACAGTCGTTCCAGGTCGAACTCGGCAGTCATTTTAGGGTCACTAGGTTGGGAATCATCCCTTCCCAACTCCTCTGCCGCGGTTACATTCAACCTTAATATCGAGACCGTGTCGAGCAGGACATTTGACTGTGTAGTATGTACCTTTCTGCTCATGCAATAGCCAAATTTAGTGGGGATCAATATCACACCACACATCCTTTTAAATCCAGGGTATACTACATCATAATAATTAACCACACCAAGTAGAACATGCACCTCACTCTGATCTCCCATGGGATCTGACAAGTTAACCCCCTTGCTACGTAATGCATGTTCGACCTTCTTCACTCCTACAGATACATATTCTGGTAGGGTGTCTACTACGATACATGACATAAAGTACCTTTGTTTACAATAGAAATAGGAAATCTCCGCTATCTCGTATTCTTGTTTGTCAGTAACCCCTGTAAAGCCCTGCAATCGAAGAGTCTCAGCCCCTACGATTCGGTGCTTAAGTCCCCCTAATATATGGACCTTTTTATAAGGATCGTTGAGACCCTTGATAAAGAATCACCCGACAACCCTTGTTGCTGCCATTACCTTCCATGGGAATCTTTATTGTGGGCAATATAGTGGTGTCTTTCGTGCTACCTAGTGTCAAAGTTGTAGTACCCTCTGGTTTGACGTCTTTGCCTTTGTCAACTGTAGGACACTACTAGTAGAAGTGATGTCCTTTACAGTGACGACAGGGCATTAAGTACATAGCAGTACATTGCCCTTGTTTACCATGATCTTTACTAAGACAACCGCCACATAGTTTCAGTTTTTTCGCTTGCGCTAATTTTAACTCATTTGTTGGGTATTTTACACAGAAACTCCATTTATTTTTGTTATTGTTACATAGCTTACATAAAGTCTGAGCGGATTTCTTGTATATACCCTCTTTCTTTCCCTTAGTCCCCACCGTTCTCCCCAAGATCGACGCACCTGACAAATTCTACGACAAGGCCTTCAGCACAAATAGCCGACTAAAATATTTGTGTCTGAGGGAAGAAGTTGAATTCATCAACCTATTGGACAACTTCTACAACCAGCCTACTCTGTTCCGCAAGGATGGCACTCATCTAAACCCTGTGGGTTCAGCACGCATGGGTCGTCTCCTACACGAAGCAGTCCGCAGCCATGGATCAAAAAATGCCATCCGAGAAGAAGCAGCAGTGACATAAATCATCCCACGCCAAGCAAAAAACAGAGGCAACCGAGGACCACCAGCGATAAGGACCGAAGACAGCGAGGACCGAGGACAGCCATGAATATAAATGTAGATCCGACAAGAACCAAAAATATTATTAAAGACCGTTCCGTGAGTTCTAAAATAAAAAATTTAAAGGTTTTCTATTCAAACGCTCGTAGCATACGCAATTAATTTTCAGATTTAGAGGCGCTAGTGTTTACAGAAAATGATGATGTGATTGGCATAACAGAATCTTGGCTCAATACAGAAGATAGAGACTTTTTAGCAGAGTATTCACTTCCCGGTTATGTAATGTTTGAGAAAATCCGAATAAATCGAAATGGAGGTGGCGTTTTACTTTATATCAAAGAAAGTCTTAACCCTACCCTCTTGTCAAAACCTCAAATTGTGAACGTCGACACATCTTTTGTGCTAATAAAGAATAATAAAGGTACAAAAATAATACTTGCGTTAATATACAGACCTCCAGCTCAATCAGTGCAAACTTTAATTTACCTGTGACCAAGTGGGCCGATACTCTTACTTCACACTCCGGACATGACTTGTACACGAACTTGCAAGAGAGTTCGCTTTATCAATATGTTCGAACGCCGACCCGTGGTAATAACGTTCGTGACACTGTACTTGCAACAAAAGAAGAATTGATAGAGAATTTGAATGTTGTTGATGAATTCAGTAACAGCGACCATCGTACGATAACTTTCACTTTAAAGTTTACTAGTAACGAACCAAATAGTAGCATCGAAAAAGTCCCTAATTTCAAGAAAGCAAACTTCCATAAACTTAGAGCTATGTTTAAAGAAACTGACTGGAGCTTTTTAATTAACAATAACGACATAAATACATCTTGGAAGTTATTCGAATTTACTTACCTAAAAGCAGTGCAAGACTGCATACCATCGAAAATACGGCGTCCAGGCCATAATAATAAGCCCAAATGGTGGAATAAAGATATTTCAAACTGCATGCTTGCTAAAAAATTTGCTAATGATAGATTAAAATCCTCACAAATGACGAAGAACGGGTGAAATTTGTAGAGCTACGAAGCAAAGCCAAAAAGTTAATTAAGAAAAGTAAAAAGACCTTAGAGTTACATATTGCGAATCAAAGTAAAACAAACCCGAAAGAATTCTATAGTTATATCAGAAAGAAAAAAGTAGTTACTTCAACTGTTGGACCGTTAGTTGATGAAAATGGAGAATACACCAAAGACGAAGTACAAATGAGTAATGCCCTCAATACCTTCTTTGCATCAGTATTTACAACAGAAGACCTCAGTGATATCCCTACACCATCGCCGATTCAGATTGATAATTCAGATGTTCTAAGCAATATCACCGTTACAGAGAGTGAAGTATTGAATTGTTTAGATAAACTCAAGGTAAATAAAACGCCAGGACCTGATACAATCTCGCCTAGAGTTCTAAAGGAAGCTAAGGATGAGCTCTCCAAACCACTGATCTTTCCTAGCTGATGCTGAGAGGATTGGGTTCTAGTCATGTGGTGATGGGCTAGTCTATCAGAGTGAGAGCCGAGCGATCTCTGCCATACCCATAGCTTACTCTGACTGTTCCTTTTACTTATATATCTTCTAGATCTCAGGTGACGGCGTCTTTTCCGTGGATTGACCTCCCTACTGCCAACCTAGAAGTTGGCAGATTGGGAGCCAAAGCGTCACATTTTTCCCTTGCCCCTCAACTTTCCCTTCAAAATTGCTGAGGGGCACAGGGCCTTGGGTGGGGCTTTGGTTTCCCGGGTGTTTCCGCACCCTCCTCAGCTCCCTGCCATGGAGTGGCTTCGGTCACCCGGTCTTTGTTAGTGGTAAGCAGGGAGGGTTTTGTGGGGGTGCTCGTTTATGGCCTTGGCCTTGCTCGAGACCTTGGGGCTGTTCGGCCAGACAGCCTGGGGAACAACAACAACAACAATAACTATTCAATAAATCCTTGCAGTCTGGAACTATGCCTGATCAGTGGAAGCTAGCCAACGTAACACCGATATTAAAAAAAGTCAGCAAATCCCTACCCAGTAACTATCGTCCAATTAGCTTAACATCAGTTATATATAAAATGCTAGAAACGGTCATACGAGACAGACTCGTATATCACTTAGAGGAAAATAACATACTTAAAGATACTCAACACGGCTTTCGTAAAAAACGTTCCTGTTTAACAAACCTCTTAGACTTCTTCCACGATATCCTCAACCTCTACGATGCGAGTAAAGCTGTAGATATTATATACCTTGATTTTCAAAAGGCCTTTGACAAAGTTCCCCACGAACGTTTACTGCTAAAACTAAAAGCGCATGGAATACAAGACGGTGTGCTGAAATGGATAGAAAATTGGCTCAGCAACAGAAAGCAAAGAGTAGTCATAAACGGTAAGGCATCTAAATGGACCAATGTAAGTAGCGGGGTACCCCACGGATCGGTACTAGGACCAATTTTCTTTCTAATTTACATCAACGACATAGATGAGGGTCTCACCTGTACAATCTCAAAATTTGCTGACGATACAAAAATTGCAAATAGCGTACTCTCAAAAGAACAAGTTGACGATATGCAACACAATCTAGATAAATTGTCATGTTGGGCCCAAATTTGGCAAATGAGTTTCAATGCGGATAAATGTAAAGTACTACATATCGGATACCTAAATGAGAAAGCAAACTATTCGATGAATGGCACTCAGCTTAAGAATGTAAACAGAGAAACCGATCTGGGAGTAACCTAAAACCGAGTCAACAATATTCAGAAGTTGTTAAGAAGGCAAACAAAATAATTGGCTTTATAGGCAGGTCATTTGAGCATAAATCCAAAGAAGTTATCCTAACCCTTTACAATTCCTTAGTCCGCCCTCTTCTGGAATACTGCGTTCAATCCTGGTGCCCTTATTACCAAAAAGATATAAACAAGCTAGAACGAGTTCAACGTAGAGTTACCAAAATTATACCTAGCCTAAAGAACAAACCATACGAAGAGTGTCTTAGAGAATTAAATCTATTTCCTTTAACCCAGCGCAGATTAAGAGGTGACTTAATTCAAGTGTTCAAAATCATCAAAGGCATCGACAATATAAACTGTAGTAAGTACTTCACTAACGACCAATCTAATTACACGCGGGGTAACGGTTGCAAAATTATTGGTAAATCTTTTAACTCGCATGAATCTAAGAATTTCTTCTTCAATCGAGTTGTCAACTTGTGGAATGGGCTTCCCCGAAACGTTATAGACTGCATCACACCGTTGATTCATTTAAACTCCGCATAGACAAATATTTCGCATCAAAACCGCGACTGACTGCGTTTGTAAGTGAATAACTTTATTTTTTCCCCCCCTCAGTTACTAACCCATCTGTCCTCTACTAACTTCCTAATCCTGCCACGGACATTAGTTCCAGGGCAGTAATTCCCTTTCCAATGTTCCCTTACCCACTCTAAACCACTGTTTGGACACTTGATCCTCAGTGTTTTGGAGGACAAGCAACCTAGAAGGGTCACTAGATCTGTTGTTGCTTGATTTCCTTTGTACTCCTTTGCACTCCTTTGTACCGTCATACTTACAGTTCCCCTCATTTCCACATTCCCACTCCCCCCTGACACATTCATTCTCCCATTGTTCAACAGTAAATTACTGATTTCTTTACTGAACTGAGTTTTAAACTCCCCCAGATCAAATGATCTAACCTTGTCAAGTATTGCCATAGGAAGCTTCTGTCGTAGTATAATAACTATCATTTCCTGTGAGGTGAGCCCTAGGGTGTCTAGCGATCGAGTATGGCACTCCATATCTGCCCTAAATTTTGCTAACTCCTCAACCTTGTACTGTGGTTCTGCGAGCTTTAACAAGGCAACGACATGGGCCATCTTCAACTGCTCTTGATCCCCGTATGTGGACTGTAATAATTCTACTGCATCAAGATAACTATCACCTACTACCGCAAAACCCTCTACCAAATGTAAGGCCTCTTCTTCCATTTGTCCTTTCAGAGAGTGAAATTTACGGACATTATCCAAAGAGGATTCATGTACTGTAGACCGAAATACATCCCAAAAAGCTAACCACTCAGTCAAATTGCCCCCAAATGTAGGAAGATTGAGCTTTGGGAGGTGCACAGTGTGTTTCGGGTCAACCCTTCTATGGGCTTCGTTCTCGCCTCCCTTCTTGTTCGCGACAACGCGCTGTAATAGGTGCTTCGCTTTAAAGACAGTTTCATCATAGAGGGCGCGATTATCACACTCTGCAACTATCTCTTCCTCCCCCGTCATGCTTGCCACAATCACCTCACTTAGAGTAACAATACGACTGTGGGTAGCCTGGACATTGTCTAACCTAGCCTTTAATTCCTCAAGGTCAGCAGTAGTGATGAAAGTGTTGACATCAATAATTAACCTATTTAATACTCCCCGAAGTCCCACCCTCTAATTTTTAGGGGCTTTGCTCTGCACCCCATTAGACGGTGTCTCTTCCTGTTTACTCTTTTGTATGCAAGCCTGTGGGCTATTTACACCTTAAAATGTTACAATTACAACGGCAAAATAGTAGCCTAGTTAAGAGACGCCGACCGGCAGACTTCTTTGTTATGGAGAAAAAATAGCACACCAAATAGCAATACCTACACTAAAGGGTCATATTGAACAAGAAAAATGTTAGGTCAGGTCATGTGTCACAGGAAGTCTGAAATGAAAAAGAGAATTATTGAGGGACGATGATGGGTGGGATGCAGGATATCGGTAGGTGAAACAATGCGACCCTGCATTCCGGCTCTAACCATCGCTTGGCTAGTCCTACCAATTTATCATAGAGTTGTTCCTGCAGCCTGTTTTATGTCACCTTGCTCATTGCCTTTAAAAATCCCCTATCGGTAGCTAATTCCCGGGTCTGGGCACCAATGTGGTATAATATCAGTGGAAGTTAAATATCTCTTTGCTATAATTATTCAAACAAAATCAATCTAAATTAAATTCCTCCAAAATTAAATTGAATTCAATCTGAAACAAGCTAATTTATATCCAAAGGTCACACACAATTATTTATATATAAGGTAAGGTTATAAGGGTTGATAATATTCCAGTAATTAACTCTCCAATAGTTGCACGTGGCAATGAGACAAAGGAAAACGTTTACCCAATATGGCGGATGACGGGGAAACCAGACCGGCTCAAAAGCACAAATCAGGGAAATAAATTAATGGTTATATGAGAATGGACATGAATAATATGCTTAGCTGTCTGTCATGGCGTCGATGAGAGGGTCTTGAATGTGTAGATGTGTGTATTGCTGGCAGTTTAATGTGATTAGAGGCACAAAAGCACGATCAACTGTGGTGATCAGGTGTGGTGGAGTGGTCATGCCACTGGATTGGTAATCCAATGGACCCGGGTTCAAATCCCGATATGTCAATGGGAAGATATTATTGGGATTGAATTTGTGCTGTACCTAGTATCAGTGCATTACCACAAAGCCCACCGAAATGCCAAAAAAATACCCTTATTGTTCCCTGATTAAATAACACTGTATGAATATTCCCATATTCAAAATATGTTACAGGGGGACAATGCCTAGTGAGTTCACTGCTCAATAGGTGGCGTTCTGAGAGTGAGGGTCTGAGTCTGGAGGGTGAGACGGTGAAGCACTTGAGCGAAGCAACCAGCCGCTTCAGAGATTGAGCTGCTTTGAGCCATGATGGATGCTTCACATGTCTCACTCCCCAGGCTGGAACAAGACCTCACGGGCTTCACCGTGTTGAGCGGTGGAATGTACAGGCTCTCAGCCTATGCCCGAGAGGGAGTAGTTGGAATACAGAAAAAAAAAAAAAAAAAAAAAAAAATTAAGGCGGAAATTAGATGTTAACTGGGTGGTGTTCGTGAAGGCTCTGAGCTTCCTCCAGCCCTTCACCTTGCTGCCTTGGCATACGCCAGGCGCCCAAATTATCGTACCGTATCTATGTTGGTCAGTACGATTAATTAATCAATTGATACGATAAATTCATATATACTACATAAGACCATGTCAATATTGCTTAATAGCATATTAGGCCTTTTATAATCTTAACTTACTTACAATCTTATAATACACAATCTAATCGTCCTACGCCCACCGTGGGAACGACCGTTAGAGTGTCGTATACCTAGTGACGTCACACTGATGTACCTTAGCACATTAATTGTCTTACACTATCGTAGTACACAATATAAAGTGTATACCCTCGATTTTGTTTTCTTTTTTCTAACACACGCTTACAATTGTATGACATTATTTGATATAACATTCTGATATAGTAATGTGCTGAAAAGGTTACTCAATATGATCTGACTATGAGAGAACATTCTTTATACAAAATACAATCATCTGTTCATGCAAAAGAACAAATATCAAAGCAGTACAATTTGCTAGTGGTGGTTGGATGGTGTGTGACCTACTCATGTGGGTATTCTTTTGTTGATAGTTTTGCTTATCTTTGTTTGTTTATTTTCACTGTTGTAATCTATATTTTGGATCGGAGTTTGCTTTTGACTAATCAACTTACTGACGGATCGATAACTCACTAGATGATTGGCTGGCTGAATTAATGATTGACGTACTGAATTAGTAAACTCGTAATGATTGATCAATTAAGCTATACAAGTTTTGCTGATGAGTCCTAAGACTGAATAATCAATACAAATCAAGATATCTGAGGAATTAATCGAACTTATTAATTACGGTATATATTGAGATCCGGTGTGCATTTGGAATATCTGTATTTTATGCTACTTATTATAATTAAATTCACCGTAATGAGGGCTCGAAATCTTGATCGAAGTAACTGTAATGAAATACTTACAGTAGATCCTCTAACACCACTGTTAACATATATTGATAATTAGCGTAATTAAAATATTCTAATGCAAAACAACTTTCAACTGAGTATATGTTTATTAATTATAGTGTTAAGAGAAGGTAAGTTGGTGCTCCTAACGACTAACAAATTAAGATAATGGCAACCTTTTACAGTGTCATTTTCCTTATTAACATATTATTCATTGTCTTTTTTTGTCACTTTTTTTTCCTTCTATATTCCAACTACTCCCTCTCAAGCATAGGCCGAGAGCCTGTACATTCAACCGTGCATTCAACAGTGAAGCCGGTGAGGTCTCGTTCCAGTCTAGGGAGTGAGACATGTGAAGTACTTTTGAGATGCAACCAGTCCCCGCTATCTTGCCTTCGCAAGATGAACGGAGCCCGGTTGCCCACCCACGACCCAAAGCAGCCCCATCTCTGGAGCTGCCTCACTCCAGTGCTTCACTGCCTCATCCCCTGGACTCGGACCCTCACTCTCAGAACGGCACCAATTGAGTAATGAGCTCACTAGGCATTGCCCCCCTGTAGCATATTTTGTATATGGGAATATTCATACAGTGCTATTTAATCAGGGAACAATGAGGGTATTTTTTTGGTGTTTCGGTATGGTCTTTGTGGTAATGCGCTGATACTAGGTGTAGCACAAATTCCATCTCAATAAATTATCTTCCCATTAATACATCGGGATTCGAACCTGTCACCATTGGATTACCAGTCCAGTGGCATGACCACTCCGCCACACCTTCTCTCGAGTTATTTAATGTTGTCGTGCTGCATTGTCCTGCCTGTTTGTATCTTAGGTAGAATGACCATTAACATTTTGGGGCTCTTCAGTATCATAATGAGGTCAGACAGTAATAAGTGTCTAAATATATAAATAAATACATAATAAAATACATATTCATTCGAAAGGCAATAGACAAGCATTGCTGGAAAATTCCCAGAGTAGGTATTTCACTTCTTCTTATACATAATTATACATTCCTGATATTACTGGAGTGGCAGCATATAAGGGTAGAAAACACATAATATAATCCACTGCATGCGATAGGTAAAGTCGGAACTATCGTGTTACACTTAAACATCTACGACTGATGTTTCTTTGTAGCTTGAGTTCAAATTAACTCAATAGAAACCTTTAAGCAAATCACACTGTCGGAACATTAACTGTCAATACTAAAACAACATTTTAGGATGAGATGTATGTATATCAAGGAGGAATGTATAACTGAAGGTCAAACAGAGGATACATTATTCTACCACGACAATGCCTTATGTTACCTTGCAATAAATACAAAATAGTAGACATTAGTACATAGACTGGTGTGTATTTCCCTATTAACGTATATAGCCACATTACTTGTTACTGTAGTAGTGTTACGGGGAAGACATAGGGATACAGTCTTGAACAGAAGTCGTTCAGCACCCTAACACTCCCATTATATATTTCGCAGTACCTAAGGGTTGAACAACCTCATATCACACTTATCTCAAGGTTAACTATTGTAACTTAGTTGAGTTGTATATATATTTAGGCTTAGACACTACGGTGCATACTAACCCAATGGTTTTGAGTTTGGCCTTAATGGTTCAAATATTCAAATATATGTACAATTATGGCTTTTGAGAGTATCTTGGTCTTATAATATTAATAAAATATAAAGCAACATTTAAGTAGGTGTATTACAATTCTTAACCACAACGGTACGGCAAACGGAACACGACATAAATGGAAGTTTACTGGCCTCTTGGGAAATATAACCGGGAAACACAGTCGAGATGGCCTGAGAGAGAGGTGGGTATACATGACGGCTAAACGTGAAATATATTATAATAAGTACAGTTGCTCACAAGTCCCACTGTAACAAAGCTAGTGTTTATGCTGTAATACTATGTCTGAGGTATAAACAACCGAAACAAAATTCAATCCTATTATTTACTTTTGATTGTCAAAGTCTAATCCTGGGTTTCCCATTTCAATCAAGCTACTTGACAAAGACAACATAATTAGTACTTGCTCTGTAACAGGTGCTCGTGTGTGCAACTATATCACAATGAAAATGAAAGTACAATAAGGTGGGAGGTGACCATTAAATTGTCTGGCAATTTTATTCTTCGCAATAGGTCTAGCGATATCTGAGTTAAAGATTCACAGACTGTTAAGCACGTGTAGCAAATAATGTTCAGTAATTGAAAAATGTGCTTCAAATTCTCCTGTATGTTGCCTGAAGATATTGGTGATCGATTATTTTTCGATTGAGCACTCCTGTGGTTTCGTTTTAACGTTGACTTTAAGTTATACTATAAGTAGGAGACTTACAAAGCAAAGGGTTATTCTCTAAATCGTTTTAGCACTATATCATGCGACATCTTAGGAGGATATTATATTACAATATATCTGGGGGAGGCGATAACACAGTGGATAGCGTCGTGGACTGCAGACCAAAAGGACCCAAGTTCAAGACAACGCAAAATGTCATGTTTTTTTCTGAGGTGATATGTTCGTTCATGCTGTTCTACATATATCCTTGCTAAACTGACACATCAAGAAAATATCCCCTTATCGTCACAACTCATAGCATAGGAGATGCCCGACCATATTCGAAGATGCTGTGAACGACCATATAGCTGCTCTTTCCACATCAAGTGATGTGTTTAAATATGGTGTCGCCATCTAGTGTGGCAGAAAGGAAGCAACCAACACCTTAAAGCTCCACTGTGACCATCTCATCTAGTGCCACACATGAAGCACCCACCACCTCGAAGTTTCAATCGATTAGCTCGGGGCCTCGTAAGAGTTACAGGCTACTGAACGTCCTACAGTCCCGAGGTTGAGACATAAAGAAAAACGCTTAATTGTTACTGAGGGAAACTGGATCCAACACATAACACTATCCTGTAGAGAAAGAGTCTTCTTGCAGAGAGTTAAGGAGATGTATGTCAGGGGAATTGTTGAAGAGGTTGAAGACCACTACTCTGACCTCCGCTCTGCTTGCTTAGCGCTAAATAAGCTCTGCTCCAAGTCTACACCCAAAATTAACTCAGTTCGAATGGCAGATGGCACAGTCGCACTGGATGATAATGAGTGTAGGGCCACCTGCGCTGAGTAATTTGACCAGTTGTACATGGCTGAACCCCTGTGGTTGACAATTTAACCCAGTAAATGAGCAGGTATTGGTTCCTGATCCTCCAATCAGCAAAAACCTACCCTCCCTTGTTGAGGTAAGAGAGGTTGTGGCCAGGCTGAAGGGTGAGAGCACTCCTGGTATCTGTGGAATTTCTGGAGAACTATTGAAAGCTGTGGGTGAGGTCATGATCCATGGGTTACTTGCAGTCACTGCTGCTGTTAGGCAAACTGGCACCAATACCCTTGACTGGAAAAGGGCTTATCATCCCTATCTGGATAGGGAAAGTGTATTGACAGGACTGCAACAACTGCTGTGGTGTTACACTTCTGAATATGCCAGGCAAGATCTTTGCTCATATAGTGCTGAAGTGAATTTGGATTTATCTGTTAAAAGGACAGAAATTTGCGCAAACTGGTTTCACACTAAAGTTAACTATTAACCGAATCCTGGCACCCGGCTCTTTGTGGAACACCAGCTTGAGTTTAAAGAGGGTACTAGCTGAACAGGGCGGTACTCGTGGGTAGTGCCAGGTCGCTCTGACGATACCACTGTCACCTCTTCCTCTGATAAAGCTAAAATTCACTCAAACTTTCGCTAAAAACTCCACCTTAGATGATTCTAGGTACATAAGGTCTCAGTTTGTAGTTTCCTCTCTTTGTCTTGATTTTGTCTGGTAGCTCTCCGAGCATGGTGACGAACACTTGTCTCACTGCAGCTCCTCCTCTGGCCTTGCATCTCTAGGCTTTCTTGATGTTGGGGTGATTCAGGATGGGTTGCAGATTGAATTCGATGGGGCAGTGCATGAGCACCCCCCGTGTCAACTTCAGCTTAGGGTTTAGTATCTGAGGTGGCTGAAAGTATCTTGAAATTTCCTTCAGCAGTTCTTCGGATACTCCATCTTTAGCCGTCAGGACCATTTCTCCCTTTAGATTTGGCCTGGCAGCCAACTTAAGTGCCGAAGGTTTCTCCTCCAGGTGCGCCACAGCATCATAGGTAGTAGGAAAGTCATCATATTTGACTATCTTTGCCTTTAAACTACGTTTCTTCTTCCTACTCATAGCGACCTGCCAGGGTTCTTCAGTGGCAGAGGAAGGCCTTCCAGCTTTTGTCTCGTCCCTGGATTCTTTTGTGCACCTTCTTCGGCTAGGAGTGCTTATTTCAGGGTTGCTTCTGTCTCTCTTCTTCGGTGGTGTGCTCGTCATTTCGGCGAAAATTGCTTGGAAAAGCTCAGGAAGTCAGAAGATAGAAAGCAGTGGTGTGCTCTCTCTCGCTGTCTGAGTGGTTGTGTGTCCGCTGGTCAGTCAGATGCGAGAGTGTGTGTGAGTCCCAGGCAATGCCCTCCTCCCCATTAGTTTTCAGATTTTAAGATATTCAATCCATTAGTTTGGCGATTTTAAGACCTTTCACCCCATATCTTCGTCAATATTTAGACCTTTCGTGCTAGTTAGTGTATTGTTTTACATCCGACCTTTCATAGAAAGATATATATTACCACTTTTCCAAAGACAGCTTCCCAGAAGTTGGGTGTGCTCAACTGTCTCTTTGGATTCTTCACCCACGCACAGCTTCCTGTTCTGTATAGGGGCACTGTGTGCCCATGTATCGAGATTTGTTCACATGTGTGGGGAGGTTCCACCCATACCACACTTCTCGGAAGGGTAGAGTCAAAAGTTTTTAGCCCCATCAACTCACATACTCATACTGGTTCCGTACAATCTCTTACTACACGCTGCATTGTTGCATCTCTTTCACTCTTCTATCGCTATGCATATTAAGGGAACAAGGTATACTACTATGTGGACTTGATTGATTTACTAATGTTCGAGTGATCGAGAAGACAAATTTGAGCGTGATTGTTATTTGCTATTATACGAAATGCAGCTTTTTAGGGTTAGTGTTTTTCATTGATATGTATCTCTTTTCTGAAGCAAAAATAATACAGCAAAAAGTACATTCATATACAGTACAGTAGTGCCTTAGATAAAGTACATTCATATACAGTACAGTAGTGCCTTAGATAAAGTACATTCATATACAGTACAGTAGTGCCTTAGATAAATACATGCATTAAAATTTTGTTTTGTATTCACCAATTTTGTAAGGTAAATACTGATTATCCAAACACGCACTTATGATTGCATTTTTTGTGATATGGAATAATCGTATAATCAATAATATATGAAAAGGTATATAGAATAGTTTAATTACTTATCAATCTTTGTTTAACACATATGACTGTATTTTGTTTTTACCGACCTGACTAATATTCTTTTTTTATTTCATTCACAGAATACGGACTCTCAGTAAAGGAGCGTAAATTTCAACGCAGCTATAATAGTGGAGTTTATAGAAGTAATTCAACTTCGTATATGCTACAGCTCGTAATATCCTACTGTTCATAGTAGTGGTATTTGGAACAAGAATCTCTGAAATAAAGGTAAGTAATAACGAATTTCAAGAGACTGAACATAGTAACAGTTTGATCATTACACTGTTAATACACTGTGTAGGAGGTTTTAAATGCATATTGAGGATTATGTACCTTATTCATAGCAACAATAGCAATTCATTTAGCTTGTAAAGCCACCCCCCCCCCCCTCTCTCTCTTGTTTTGTCTCTCTCTGTATTTTTACCTACCAAACATCCCCCGATCATTAGGTTGTAATATTTCTGAAGCTAATATAGTGTTCATTAAACTTTAAATATTCTGAAAACTGAGTGGCGAAGAGGTTTCGATGAGTAGAACAAGTTCAAGCGGACTATAGGTCCGTGCGGCTGTGTTAACTCCGAGGCATGTGGTGGGATGCACAGGATGAAATGTAAACAAAGGGCTCCGTTACGGCCTAGAGGAAACATTAGAGAACATGCATGTGGAAGATCATTACATTTGGTGCAATTATAACTACCAAGTTTTGTGAAAAGCGGTTCATAACTTTGAGAGCTGCCTAGTGCCTGTGCTGTCGGAGGTATATGGGCTCTATTGATCGCCTCTAATATTTAATCACTTCCTACTTGGAGCATATGCTATCTGCTCACTAAAATTCTTGGTCAACGGTTCATAACCTTCTGTGTCTCAGGTATGCGCTAGTTTATACATCCTGTGTTTTCGTTGTTTTTTAGTGAACATTTTGCGAGATAATACTTGACCTATAAACGAAGCTCTGATAATGTCTATTATAGCTCAAATGCTGCATGTTATGTGTAACTGTATATCCTACACATGTACACAAACAATTTATTTGAACCGTAAAGTCGTGGGCAAGAATACTTTACACCGCTTCACAACAAAAAACAGACGGTATACGCATTAGCTAGTGAGTTAACACCTTACGAGCGGCCTATGCGGTTTATTTATATGTACCGCACAGCGGGGTGTTTTTAGCCAAAATAGGGCTGTTTACATGATCATTTTCATGCCTAAATAAGACCCAGAACGTAAAACAAGTACCTATCCCTGAAAGGGCATAAACAGAGCTTTCGAATGACACCATAACGATCCTTGTATGATGGATAGTTTTCTTGCAATAACCGTGCAACGCGAGTGCAAAAAGCAGGTAATTCGGTACTTTCGGTACATAATTGAGTATGTAGCGAGTGAGAGAGGGAGGAGGGAGCTGAGATTTGTGTCAGTAGGTTCGCCGCGGTGGTCTGGAGCAGTCATACGCTCGCTAGTCTCCTGCCACCACTTGTCTCTCTCTCTCAGCCACATTACGTGTTGAAATTGCCACTCGACCTATGTCGAGCGCCGCCAAATAGTCCAGCTTTATTTAACTCGACTTATGTTGCTCGCCGCTAATTAAGGGTTAAAGTAATATGATTGTTGTGGCGCAAGTTGTTTTATGAAATAGTTGATATATATATTTAAGAGATGATTCACACGGCCATATTCTTTCACTATGTGATACATACATTGAAACTCCTGTACCGAAAGAAGATTGGATATATTAAGAATAATATATATGCATATTGCATATATATACTTGTATAGGGTGTGCAGTGTACCACGAATGGCAATGGTGTAATAGTTTATGCAGAGATGCCTGGAAGGTACACTGCGAACAACCACTACGCAAGGAGTTTAAACGGACACGAGAACAATTCATCAATGAAAAGCTAATAATGCACTAAAGGGTTGACCTAGTGTGACGTGGGATCAGACAATGCGTTCTGATCTCGAATGTATATACCTGACCAGTGAGGCAGCTCTGAATAGGGCTATTTAGAACGACGTCATTGGGACATGAGGCTGAAACCTCACTTAGTGTAAGAATACTCAGTATTTTAATTGCATTTGATGTATCACAGATTCTAAATAGAACGAAATGCGTTATATTAATTTGTTTGTGAAGGTTTTCACTGCGTCTGGAAGATGGACACCAATATTTTGTTAAGTTTCTCTTTCCCTCATTTACTTAAGTATATAGTTCACCACGAATATATAACTGCAACTGTAGACAGGTTTTCCTTGGAAGAAGGGGAACATTACATTATAATTAAGGTGAGTCTGACAGGAGTAGTGCTTGAACATGAAGATGAACGTAGCACAAGAGGCTAATCAGGGATAAGAGCTCGGGCTCGTTAATTGCTGCCAGTAGGATGAGAGCTGCAGTAAGTACAAGAATATGGTTTAATTATTAGAAGGAAATGTATAACAAGAATTAATAATTATAATAACCTCAAGTTCTTCCAGAACAATTAAGCAGCGCTCGTGATACATTGACACAGATTATTTGCTCAAATGGTACAGTCTCAGATTTTCGTTAACCCCAGTGTCCAGGTACTTAGAGACATAGTATATAAAAATACTTGCTAAACATCTCTATCTGCTCGCAATCTAGATACTTCCAATTGTGAGTCGATTGCGCTCTCAACTACACAACAGGTGAATATATTAATCAATAGGAACACAAAACTAATTATTGTAGTCTTAGGAGAAAGAGGAGGACCAGGATAATCACGAGAATCTGCAGTATTAATCTACAATTATGGTATTTATACATTTAAAAAACAAAACCCGTATTAATTTATCTAATATTATATGTTTACATGCAATCAATTAAACAAATATCAATATAAGCCAGCTGTCCGGCTGGCTTAGTTGATAGCGTGCCTGCTTCCCATCCTACAGACTAGTGTTCAAGCCCCGCTCAGGTTGAACAGTTTTTATGGGATATAGCTGGCGGTTACTGTTTACCTTTGAGCAAGGAAGATGGATAATGGTGTCTGATTGATTTAAGAAGGTCAAGCGTTTGTGAATACTCGAATAAGGAGATACGGGCGCTATATAAGTAACCAGACGAATATTATAATAATAATAATTATTATTATTAAAGTGAGAATCCTGCCAGCCAATCAACGCGCTGCATTTGACTATCTCTTTAAACCAGCTGAGTTTGACATTCCTGACGTTTCACACAACTCTGCCACAACCTCCCGTTTAGCCAATCAGGAGCCTCCGTTGTCGGAGCAAGCAAAAACTGAGCCAGCCGCGCACACATCTTCACCTTTCAAATCGCTCTCGCTCCCTTTACAGGCCGTTTCTTCAAGTTGCAATAGGTCTATGACATCAGTGTAAGCCCTATACTCCCGTAAGCCACTACAAGACCTTTGCAACCATCTCCCTGTGACATATTACAAAGAGATAAGATCAGAGGAGAGGGAAAGAAATTTTCAAACCACGCGGCTGGAGAAAGCACTGCCCGGGCGGCTGACTCAACCAATCACAGCGCAGCAATTCGTGAGGCGGGGCTATAAAGGGGGGGGGGGGGGGGGGGGGGTGCAACCCTGCCTAACGCTTGCAACCCTGATAATAGATCAGAAGGTTAAGCAACGTAGGGTCTGGTCAGTAGTTGGATGGGTGACCGCACCTGTTGGGTGATTGCACCCGGTACCGACATTGACCAGATGTTGCCCTAGGGGTGGGTGAAATTTCCCTGGCTTGCCACCAGGGTTTAAGTAGCCCAGGAGTGTTGAACAAACTCCATTCCCTGTCAGTTCCGTCTCACTCAGACGAAAATGAGTACCTGGATTCATGGTGGCTAAAATGAATTCAGGGGCCTGATTGGTGGCTTCCTACAACCAATCAACACACGAGACTGAGAACTTGGTTAGCCACCAGGATTGCTCAGTGTCATTGGGCAGGCCTTCTCTCGTGTTCGCCTCGTCCCACCCATACGTTAAACTGGGTACCTGGAGTGTAAAATCGGCCTTGGCGTAGGTCGTATCACTAGGGTAAATTTGATTACTTGCCTCACCTTTACTATATACTTCCATTCCCTATGTGTTGTCCGTCCTGTCCCCTCTCGAAAAGTATCCTCAAACTGTCTCTCCAACATAAACCAGCTCACGCAAGTTGGGTCAAGCCCCGACGCCTTCATCTCCTACTAAAATTCACTTCCTCACCCCCTACTACTTCCTCTGTACCAACTCTAGTATTCGAAGCATAAGAGTGATCAAAATTATTACTTGCCTCACCTTTACTATATACTTCCTGCAGACGTCACTCCCGTAACGGATCCCACTGGGTTCACTTGCCAGCAAATCACACTCTCTCCCTCACCTGGGCAACAATGGGAACTTGGCTACACCTGCTCCAGCTTCCCAGCTCGCCTATCCCGCCCCATTAACCCTTATTTAGCGGCGAGCAACATAAGTCGAGTTAAATAAAGCTGGACTATGTGGCGGCGCTCGACATAACTCGAGTGGCAATTTCAGCACGTAATGTGGCTGAGAGAGAGAGACAAGTGGTGGCAGGAGACTAGCGAGCGTATGACTGCTCCAGACCACCGCGGCGAACCTACTGACACAAATCTCAGCTCCCTCCTCCCTCTCTCACTCGCTACATACTCAATTATGTACTGAAAGTACCGAATTACCTGCTTTTTGCACTCGCGTTGCACGGTTATTGCAAGAAAACTATCCATCATACAAGGATCGTTATGGTGTCATTCGAAAGCTCTGTTTATGCCCTTTCAGGGATAGGTACTTGTTTTACGTTCTGGGTCTTATTTAGGCATGAAAATGATCACGTAAACAGCCCTATTTTGGCTAAAAACACCCCGCTGTGCGGTACATATAAATAAACCGCATAGGCCGCTCGTAAGGTGTTAAAGCTGGCCCAACACAGCTTTCGTCTACTAACCAGATACACCACAAGTATCCTGGTGCTTGTCGTCACATTGCTGGCTTACACACCTATAGCCAAGCAATTCAAGAGGGACGACAGATAGTAGATGGAACTGAAGATTTCCAGAAGAACTATTGGCCGGCCTTGAGGTGGTGAAGATTGCTCAAGATATACCCAAGACTTTTTACAGGACCCTTATGGGCCCGAAATACCATTATTAAAAAGAGATAATTTTTTGACAAACCCAGTGGTTCCAATCATTAAAATTGATGTGTAAGTATAGAACAAAATAAAACGAAATAGATTAGACTAATGAATTACATAAAAGCATGAAGTGTTGAGAGAATATAGCTGTCATTTATAGAGAAGGCTCCATGCCACTTAGCTACCAACATTATAGGATCTTCTAGGTTAGTAGATAAATGTAAACTATAAAGATAAGGGGAAGATGAAATAAGAGATTAAAAGTTAGAAGCAACTATAGGAATGACGTGGGGATAAACAATAGTTGCAGATAGTTTAGATCTAGCTTGAAAAATAGTTAGGACGGACACTAGTCCATATGATGAAATATATTTTTTTTTTATAAAGGAAACATTGTTATTTTTAGCATTTAAGAATAATAACTCGCCGGTATGATAATGAACTTTGTGATCATGATATAAGTAACAAGTGGAGGCGACTATTGTGAGGAAATATTGTACTCTTGAGATAAGTAGTTAGTGAGTTGATAAATATAGTATCAATCAGATTAAACATTGAGGATAATAATGTAATCATGATATATAGAGAATTAAGTGTTGAATATTGATAATATAGGGGCTTATGAAATATTGATTATATCGGACCATGTAATGAGATATATTATTTGAGTAATTGGTATCAGTGTTATTGAGTTTATCTATTTGTCAGATAGGAAAGTCAGAGTGGAGCTATTCCAAAACAAAGGGTTAAATTTATGTAGGTGCCTACGGTTACGGATTTATTTGTGTTAAGGATAAGAATATATATAATGTAAGAGCGTTAAAGATAGGGAAATAGAGGTCAAATTCATTAAAGCCTTGGTCTTTGGATTAGACATATTGAGGCCCGGTAAAGTTGATATATTATTTTGGAGACTAGTAATGTGCCTTTGGATCGAAGTCGGAGTGAGTCAATACCTGAATAGCGGGTATCCAAATAGGTGGTAACGGGAACTTGCGAGTTTCAACGTACAATCTATTGTGGGTCGACGATAATATTCAATCTGAGTGTTGAACTCATTTTGGCCCGAACAGAGAATCAATTGCAAGGGGAACATAAAACCATTAGGGAGTTTGTTAAATAAAGGATACGAACTTATGAACTGTCGAAATATTCCCACCTTAGTAGTATACTGAGAATTCGAAAATAACTACTGCAATTATTATTAATATTATTATTATTATTATTATTATTATTATTATTATTATTATATATATATGTTATATATATATATACCAGTATATATATATATATATATATATATATATATATATATATATATATATATATATATAGTAAAACTCGCTAGGAAAATTGACACAATGGAACACCAAGCTTTCGTCTATTCTCTCAAGACATCTTCAGGGTAATACAAGAAAACAGGGGGAGAGTGAGGCTTAAATACCCGTCCTAAATCAACTGTGAGTTGCTAACTAGCATATAAATACAAAAAGTGTTGCCAGCCTACTGCCTGTTGCCATATTTTTAGGAACATACTTAATTTATATACAAAATATATGTACATATATACACTGAAATGTGCCTAACAATACAATCTAATCATATATTCAATTTGATACACATCAATGAACTTGCAGATCCCTTTCAAACTGTTATCGTAACTTATGTAAATATGAAGACATACATATACCTGTAGAAATACATATAATTACATATACATACACATATACATGCATACTGTATACACACATACATTACATACACATACAAATTACATATATAAGAAAAATAGAAAAAGAAACAACAAATTATGGGAGTCTGCAGAAAGCCGAAAGGTCACACAAGGCAGATCCTACCCATACCCAACCCTACTTATAAGGCCGAATAGCCCACACCTGGCTAATCCCCCTCACAGCTACATCGTATATAAATTATACATAAACACACATATACATACACACACCTACTTACACACACACACATGTACTGTATACATACATAAACATACATATATACAATAATTATTATATAACAAAACAAAACACAAAGAAAATACATAGTGATCATACCTCATGTGTATAGTATTAATACGGTACCTAACAATCTAATACTATGAGGATAGACCTCACATAAAGGGTCAGGTGTCAAACTACAAGCTGTTTCAATCTATGATCTGACGGTCTGGACATCTATTTCTAGCTCTTTTTATTTTATAATTTTCATTGAGGAGATTTAGCAGGATGTTATCTATTTTGTAGAGGCCATCATTTAGATTCATAGTGTTTCCAAATTCTCTGATCAAGGCGGACTCGGCAAATAGTCTTTCATAATAGCAGCTTGACCAGTAGATCATCTTAGCCTCATCCCAATTTACATGATGGTTTTGTGTTTGTTTATGTTTAAACATACCATTAGATTCTTGAGCTGACCTTACTGATTGTTTGTGTTGTTTAACTCTCACCTCTAATCTTTTTCCAGTTTGTCCTATGTATATGTCATTACATCCTTTACACGGAATGAAATATACACCACCTGCATCATTTTTAGGGCTGTTTTTGATCAAAGTTGACTTGACGGAGTTTTCATAATTGAATACTACATTTATATTCAAATTCTTGAGAGATGTTGTGAGAGGTGTTAATTCATCATGATATGGCAAAACTAAGATATTTTTCCTTGAAAAGGGAGCTTTATTATTTACATTATAGAAGTTTTTTGTTTCGGCTTTGGCTAAAATTTGATCAACCAGACTTTCAGGATAGCAGAGTGTCTTGGCTAGATTATAGATTTGTTTGTATTCGTTATCTATGAATTCTGGGTTACATATCCTTAATGCTCTTAGAAACATACCTGAAAAAATGGACAGTTTTACTTTAATATGATGGTTGGAGAAAAAATGAATATAGGAATCTACAAGAGTCGGCTTTCTATATACTTTAAATTTTAAGTGACCATTATTATTTATAATCATGGTATCAAGGAAAGGTAGTTTATTGTTTACTTCTTCAATTTTGAATGAAATCGAGGGGACAAGATCGTTAAGTTTATTAAGGAATGAATGATGATTTTGATTGGTAGGGCAAAGACACAAAATGTCGTCAACATATCTAAACCAATGAAGTCTAAAGTTACATATTTTAGGTAAAAACCGATTCTCAAAATATTCCATAAACAGTTAGAAATGATCGGGGAGAGTGGATTTCCCATTGCGCAACCAAATGTTTGGCGAAAAAACCTATCATTCACAGAAAAGTTAGTGTTGAGGATGCACAATTCCATTAGCTTCATGAAAACATTATTACTTATTGGCAAATCTCTCTCTCTCTCTCTCTCTATATATATATATATATATATATATATATATATATATACGTGCCTTCTGCGTGTCGTAAGAGGCAACTAAAGAGGTTGGGTCGGTGGGCTTGCGACCCCCACCCGGAAAAAATATCTAAGCAAAGAAAAACAAACGAACAGCCTCGGATGCGGACGGAACCAACGTTGGGTGTGTGTGCTGGAGTGAGTGAAGGAACAGCGAGAGAAGGTGCATGTTTGTTTGTAAGTAGCAAATGGAAGGAATGTGTAAGAGAGTATGGGTCTGTGGGTTCAAGGATTGTGTGGGTCAGAATGAAAGTAGGAATACAAACGTGGGTGATTGTATGCGTGTATGCCCCGACAGAGGATATACTTGAAAGAAAGAAAGAGGAGTTCTGGATGAATGTGGAGGCGTGCCTGGAGAAGTTTGACAAGAACGAAAGAATATTTCTGATTGGGGATATGAATTGTAAGGTGGGTGATAGGAAAGTTGAGGGAGTGGTGGGAGGGTGGGGGGTACCATTAGAGGTGAATGGGAATGGTAGTGCACTTGTGGACGTATGTGTGGGGAGGAGGCTGTGGATAGCCAACACCTTCTTCCGACACAGAATGATCCACAGGTACACATGGAAGCGGATGTTGACGATGAAGGATAAGACAGTGGTGGAACGAAAGTCATTGATTGATTATGCATGTGTGGATGAACGAATGAAGAAATCTGTGATGGATGCTAGGGTGTATAGGGGTATTGGAGGGGGTCTGTCTGATCATTATGTAGTGGTAGCTACGGTTAGGATACAAAAGAAGTGGGTGAGGAGAGCGGGAGGGAGGCGAGAGGAGGGTGGAATGGTGAGGAGGGTGGAGAGGTTGCAGGAGGAGGAAGTCAGGGAGGAGTACAGGAGAGCAGTGGAAAGACGACTAGGTGGGTTCGACCTGGAAGTTATGGAGGAAGTGGAGGAGATGAGCAAGGTGTTTAAGGATGAGATCTGTGCAGCATGTGAGGAGGTGTGTGGAGTGATGAGAAGAGGGAGGGGAGTGAAAGGTACAGCATGGTGGACAGAAGAGGTAAGAATAGCTGTGGAAGAAAAGAAGAAAGCATATAGAGAGTGGTGGGGTAGTAGAGGGAATGAAGATTCCGAGAGACAGAAACGAGCGAGGTACGTGGAGAGTAAGAGGGTGGTGAAGAGAGTAGTGAAGGAAAGTAAGAGAAGAGTAGATGAGGAATTTGGAAGGAATCTGAGTGTAAAATGGAGGGAGAGTAAGAAACTGTTCTGGAAAGAAGTCAAGACAGTTAGGGAAGGTAGCAAGGGAAACAGTAAGGGTGTGAAAGATAAGAATGGGAGAATGCTAGCCGAGAAGCAAGAGAGAGTCGAAAGATGGAGGGAGTACTTCAGTGAGTTGCTAAATGAAAGGAATGAAGAGGCAGCAAACATAGCTGGATATGGTATGGGAGGGAGAAGAAGAGAAGTAGTGGAGGAGGAGGTGGGGATCAGGAGGTCAGAAGTGTGGGAAGCCATGAAAAGAGTGAAGTTGGGGAAAGCACCAGGAACAGATGGAGTGTGTGGGGAAATGTTGAGGTATGGTGGTGAGATAGTGATGGAATGGGTATGGAAAATGTGCAAACTAGCATGGGAGAAGGTGAGTGCCCCCGATGACTGGAAGACTGGCATAATAGTCCCCCTATATAAGGGCAAAGGGGAAAGAGGAGTGTGTGGTAACCACCGAGGAATATGTCTTCTAAGCGTAGTAGGTAAGGTATACAGTAGGGTAGTGATTGAGAGAGTGAGAGTGAGAACGGAGAAATGGATAGGCGACGAGCAGGGAGGTTTTAGGAAGGGAAGAGGATGTGTAGATCAGATTTTTACCCTGAATTGTGTTGTGGAGAAGTATCTGGAGAAGAAACAAAAGGTGTATGTTGCCTTTATGGACTTGGAGAAGGCCTATGACAGAGTGGATAGAGAAGGTTTGTGGAAAGTACTTAGAATATACGGAGTAGAGGGCAAGTTGCTGAAAGCAGTGAAGAGCATGTATGAGGGTGCAAAGGCGGCAGTACGTGTGGAGAGAGTTCTTTGACCTGAATGTTGGTTTGAAACAGGGGTGTGTGATGTCCCCGTGGTTGTTTACTGTATATATGGATGGAGTTATGAAAGAAATACTATCAAGAGCAGTGGATGTTGGTGTATCGCTGAAAAGGGAGGGAATTGAGTGGAAGCTACCTATACTGCTGTTTGCGGATGATACAGTTCTGATGAGTGATAATGAATGGGAGTTGCAGGGTCTGGTAAATGAGTTTGGAACAGTGTGCGAAAAACGGAATTTGAAGGTAAATACGGGGAAGAGCAAGGTTATGGTCTTCGAAAGGGGTGAAGTCACAGAGTGTGAGGTGAAGCTGAACGGTCAGGCTATGGAGATCGTCAACTCTTTTAAGTATCTGGGCAGTGTGTTGAGTAAAGATGGGACTATGGATGAAGAGGTGCGGGAGAGGGTACAACAGGGGAAGAGGGTTGTAGGAACGCTAAAAGCAGTAACAAGAAATAGGGTGGTCAGTATGGAAGTGAAGAAGTCCTTGCATGACAGTGTGGTAATCCCGACACTGACTTACGGAAGCGAAGCATGGACGTTGGTTGAGAGACTCAGACCAAGAGTGAGAGCAGTGGAAATGAATTACTTAAGGAGTGCGTGCGGAGTTACATGGAGGGATAGACAGACTAATGAGGAAGTAAGAAGGAGGTGTGGTGTGGAGGTAGATGTGCTGGAAAGTGTGAAAAGGAACAACTTGATATGGTTCGGCCATATGGAACGTATGGAAAGCGAGAGAATGACTAAGAGGGTGTACGAGAGCGAGGTGGAGGGACAGAGGGGGAGAGGTAGACCGAATATGAGGTGGAAGGATGGAGTGAGGAACTACATGAACGAAGGCGGTGCTGGTTGGGGGGTGGGGCGTCGACTGACTGGGGACAGAGGTGCATGGGGGCGGTTCGTTCGTGGCCACCCCTTCGGGGATCACGGCGTCAGGCAATAGAATAGAATAGAATATATATATATATATATATATATATATATATGTATATAAGTTTCACAAGGAAAAGGAGAACCAGCGTAGTAGCGAACATCTTATCTTTATTGGTTGCAGAAATTATATATATATAGATATATGCGGTCCGGAACTAGGTGTGCCAAACTTCAGGATAGGATTATATAGAAAATGTTAAGCATAAAATGTTCTACAACAAACATCGAAATTGCATATGTTAAAGATATATTGATTGTTTCCCCCACACCACTATAATGGACTACACTGTTAAGCCGTTTCCAACATGCTGGATACGAGCTACAATACCTGTATTATTATTCTGTAACTTATGAAACTAATATATATTCATTATAACATAATAAAATATAAGGCCCTTTGGCCGATGGGCATGCCTTAATAGGAAATATATGAGAACATGCCATTGCAATCGCTAATATATCGTCAATGGTTGAGATTTGGCATTTTGCTTATACGAAATTATTATACATATATTATATATATATATATATATATATATATATATATATATATATATATATATATATATATATATATATATATATATATATATATTATTTGTATATATAATTTTACCCTAAAGTTTGGCACACCTATTTTAGGACACCTGTATAAACTACGAAGTCATTCGGGAAATATTAACTAACGATGAACTAATATAAAAACAACATATATGGAATTATAATTTAGTTACACATATAAAAGACAAACCTCACAAGGGGATTACAGAACAACAAAATATGTTAACATTAAAATAAGTGCAGGGGAAATACGGAAAATGTTATATAAAACAGATGTATGTGCTTTGATGTATAGAGATTCAGTACCCCTCCACCGACAGTACAGTTACAGAGAGGATGGTGTGAGGGAGCTTCCTGTGTAGTGTGCTGGCTACCTGTCTGCTTCCCGTCACTACTCCACCACCACCACCACAGACAGTACAGGTACAGAGAGGATGGTGTGAGGGAGCTTCCTGTGTAGTGTGCTGGCTATCTGTCTGCTTCCCGTCACTACTCCACCAACACCTCCACCGACAGTACAGTTACAGAGAGGATGGTGTGAGGGAGCTTCCTGTGTAGTGTGCTGGCTACCTGTCTGCTTCCCGTCACTACTCCACCACCACCACCACAGACAGTACAGGTACAGAGAGGATGGTGTGAGGGAGCTTCCTGTGTAGTGTGCTGGCTATCTGTCTGCTTCCCGTCACTACTCCACCAACACCTCCACCGACAGTACAGTTACAGAGAGGATGGTGTGAGGGAGCTTCCTGTGTAGTGTGCTGGCTACCTGTCTGCTTCCCGTCACTACTCCACCAACACCTGCACCGACAGTACAGTTACAGAGAGGATGGTGTGAGGGAGCTTCCTATGTAGTGTGCTGGCTATCTGTCTGCTTCCCGTCACTACTCCACCAACACCTCCACCGACAGTGCAGTTACCGAGAGGATGGTGTGAGGGAGCTTCCTGTGTAGTGTGCTGGCTACCTGTCTGCTTCCCATCACTACTCCACCACCACCACCACCGACAGTACAGTTACAGAGAGGATGGTGTGAGGGCGCTTCCTATTAGTGTGCTGGCTACTTGTCTGCTTCCCATCACTACTCCACCAATACCTCCACCGACAGTACAGTTACAGAGAGGATGGTGTGAGGGAGCTTCCTGTGTAGTGTGCTGGCTACCTGTCTGCTTCCCGTCACTACTCCACCAACACCTTCACCAACAGTACAGTTACAGAGAGGATGGTGTGAGGGAGCTTCCTGTGTAGTGTGCTGGCTACCTGTCTGCTTCCCGTCACTACTCCACCACCACCACCACCGACAGTACAGTTACAGAGAGGATGGTGTGAGGGAGCTTCCTGTGTAGTGTGCTGGCTACCTGTCT
The DNA here is from genome assembly GCA_032716605.1 of Paralithodes platypus. Taxonomy (NCBI): domain Eukaryota; kingdom Metazoa; phylum Arthropoda; class Malacostraca; order Decapoda; family Lithodidae; genus Paralithodes; species Paralithodes platypus. The sequence goes on along the minus strand of CM064567.1, from coordinate 30,680,887 downwards.
GCTTCCCGTCACTTCTCCACCACCACCACCTCCGACAGTACAGTTACAGACAGGATGGTGTGAGGGAGCTTCCTGTGTAGTGTGCTGGTTACCTGTCTCCTTCCCGTCACTACTCCACCAACACCTCCACCGACAGTACAGTTACAGAGAGGATGGTGTGAGGGAGCTTCCTGTGTAGTGTGCTGGCTACCTGTATGTTTCCCGTCACTACTCCACCACCACCTCCACCGACAGTACAGTTACAGAGAGGATGGTGTGAGGGAGCTTCCTGTGTAGTGTGCTGGCTACCTGTCTGCTTCCCATCAGTACTCCACCAACACCACCACCGACAGTACAGTTACAGAGAGGATGGTGTGAGGGAGCTTCCTGTGTAGTGTGCTGGCTATCTGTCTGCTTCCCGTCACTACTCCACCAACACCTCCACCGACAGTACAGTTACAGAGAGGATGGTGTGAGGGAGCTTCCTGTGTTGTGTGCTGGCTACCTGTCTGCTTCCCGTCTCTACTCCACCAACACCTCCACCGACAGTACAGTTAGAGAGAGGATGGTGTGAGGGAGCTTCCTGTGTAGTGTGGCGGGTACTTGTCTGCGTCCCGTTACTACTCTACCACCACCACCACCGACAGTACAGTTACAGAGAGGATGGTGTGAGGGAGCTTCCTGTGTACTGTGCTGGCTACCTGTCTGCTTCCCGTCACTACTCCACCAACACCTCCACCGACAGTACAGTTACAGAGAGGATGGTGTAAGGGAGCTTCATGTGTAGTGTGCTGGCTACCTGTCTGCTTCCCGTCACAACTCCACCAACACCTCCATCGACAGTACAGTTACAGAGAGGATGGTGTGACTGAGCTTCCTGAGTAGTGTGCTGGCTACCTGTCTGCTTCCCATCACTACTCCACCACCACCACCACCGACAGTACAGTTACAAAGAAGATGGTGTGAGGGAGCTTCCTATGTAGTGTGCTGGCTACCTGTCTGCTTCCCATCGCTACTCCACCAACACCACCACCGACAGTACAGTTACAGAGAGGATGGGGTGAGGGAGCTTCCTGTGTAGTGTGCTGGCTACCTGTCTGCTTCCCGTCACTACTCCACTAACACCTCCACCGACAGTACAGTTACAAAGAGGATGGTGTGAGGGAGCTTCGTATGTAGTGTGCTGGCTACCTGTCTGTTTCCCGTCACTACTCCACCAACACCTCCACCGACAGTACAGTTACAGAGAGGATGGTGTGAGCGAGCTTCCTGTGTAGTTTGCTGGCTACCTATCTGCTTCCCATCACTACTCGACCACCACCACCACCGACAGTACAGTTACAGAGAGGATGGTGTGAGGGAGCTTCCTGTGTAGTGTGCTGGCTACCTGTCTGCTTCCCTTCACTACTCCACCAACACCTCCACCGACAGTACAGTTACAGAGAGGATGGTGTGATGGAGCTTCCTGTGTAGTGTGCTGGCTACCTGTCTGCTTCCCGTCACAACTCCACCAACACCTCCACCGACAGTACAGTTACAGAGAGGATGGTGTGAGAGAGCTTCCTGATTAGTGTGCTGGCTACCTGTCTGCTTCCCGTCACTACTCCACCAACACCACCACAGACACTACAGCTACAGAGAGGATGGTGTGAGGGAGCTTCCTATGTAGTGTGCTGGCTACCTATCTGCTTCCCGTCACTAGTCCACCAACACATCCACCGACAGTACAGTAACAGAGAGGATGGTGTGAATGAGCTTCCTGTGTAGTGTGCTGGCTACCTGTCTGCTTCCCATCACTTCTCCACCAACACCACCACCGACAGTACAGTTACAGAGAGGATGGTGTGAGGGAGCTTCCTGTGTAGTGTGCTGGCTACCTGTCTGCTTCCCGTCACTACTCCACCACCACCTCCACCGACAGTACAGTTACAAAGAGGATGGTGTGAGGGAGCTTCCTGAGTAGTGTGCTGGCTACCTGTCTGCTTCCCGTCACTACTCCACCACCACCTCCACCGACAGTACAGTTACAGAGAGGATGGTGTGAGGGAGCTTCCTGTGTAGTGTGCTGGCTACCTGTCTGCTTCCCATCACTACTCCACCAATACCTCCACCGACAGTACAGTTACAGAGAGGATGGTGTGAGGGAGCTTCCTGTGTAGTGTGCTGGCTACCTGTCTGCTTCCCGTCACTACTCCACCAACACCTCCACCGACAGTACAGTTACAGAGAGGATGGTGTGAGGGAGCTTCCTGTGTAGTGTGCTGGCTACCTGTCTGCTTCCCGTCACTACTCCACCAACACCTCCACCGACAGTACAGTTACAGAGAGGATGGTGTGATGGAGCTTCCTGTGTAGTGTGCTGGCTACCTGTCTGCTTCCCGTCACTACTCCACCACCACCACCACCGACAGTACAGTTACAGAGAGGATGGTGTGAGGGAGCTTCCTTTGTAGTGTGCTGGCTACCTGTCTGCTTCTCATCACTACTCCACCACCACCACCACCGACAGTACAGTTACAGAGAGGATGGTGTGAGGGAGCTTCCTGTGTAGTTTACTGGCTACCTGTCTGCTTCCCATCACTTCTCCACCAACACCACCACCGACAGTACAGTTACAGAGAGGATGGTGTGAGGGAGCTTCCTGTGTAGTGTGCTGGCTACCTGTCTGCTTCCCATCACTACTCCACCACCACCGACAGTACAGTTACAGAGAGGATGGTGTGAGGGAGCTTCCTATGTAGTGTGCTGGCTACTTGTCTGCTTCCCGTCACTACTCCACCAACACCTCCACCGACAGAACAGTTACAGAGAGGATGGTGTGAGGGAGCTTCCTGTGTAGTGTGCTGGCTACCTGTCTGCTTCCCGTCGCTACTCCACCACCACCACCACCGACAGTACAGTTACAGAGAGGATGGTGTGAGGGAGCTTCCTATGTAGTGTGCTGGCTACTTGTCTGCTTCCCGTCACTACTCCACCAACACCTCCACCGACAGAACAGTTACAGAGAGGATGGTGTGAGGGAGCTTCCTGATTAGTGTGCTGGCTACCTGTCTGCTTCCCGTCACTACTCCACCAACACCACCACAGACACTACAGCTACAGAGAGGATGGTGTGAGGGAGCTTCCTATGTAGTGTGCGGGCTACCTGTCTGCTTCCCGTCACTACTCCACCAACCCCTCCACCGAATGGCACTCAGCTTAAGAATGTAAACAGAGAAACCGATCTGGGAGTAACAATATCGAGAAACCTAAAACCGAGTCAACAATGTTCAGAAGTTGTTAAGAAGGCAAACAAAATAATTGGCTTTATAGGCAGGTCATTTGAGCATAAATCCAAAGAAGTTATCCTAACCCTTTACAATTCATTAGTCCGCCCTCTTCTGGAATACTGCGTTCAATCCTGGTGCCCTTATTACCAAAAAGATATAAACAAGCTAGAACGAGTTCAACGTAGAGTTACCAAAATGATACCTAGCCTAAAGAACAAACCATACGAAGAGCGTCTTAGAGAATTAAATCTATTTCCTTTAACCCAGCGCAGATTAAGGGTGACTAATTCAAGTGTTCAAATCATCAAAGGCATCGACAATATGAACTGTAGTAAGTACTTCACTATCGACCAATCTAATTACACACGGGGAAACGGTTGCAAAATTATTGGTAAATCTTTTAACTCACTCGAATCTAAGAATTTCTTCTTCAATCGAGTTGTCAACTTGTGGAATGGGCTTCCCCGAAACGTTATAGACTGCATCACCGTTGATTCATTTAAACTCCGCCTAGACAAATATCTCGCATCAAACCCGCGACCGACTGCGTTTGTAAATGAATAACTTTATTTTATCCCCCCCTCAGTTACTAACCCATCTGTCCCCTACTAACTTCCTAATCCTGCCACGGACATTAGTTCCAGGGGAGTAATTCCCTTTCCAATGTTCCCTTACCCACTCTAAACCACTGTTTGGACACTTGATCCTCAGTGTTTTGGAGGACAAGCAACCTAGAAGGGTCACTAGATCTGTTGTTGCTTGATTTCCTTTGTACTCCTTTGTACTCCTTTGTACTCCTTTGTACTTTGTACCGACAGTACAGTTATAGAGAGGATGGTGTGAGGGAGCTTCCTGTGTAGTGTGCTGGCTACCTGTCTGCTTCCCGTCACTACTCCACCACCACCTCCACCGACAGTACAGTTACAGAGAGAATGGTGTGAGGGAGCTTCCTGTGTAGTGTGCGGGCTACCTGTCTGCTTCCCGTCACTACTCCACCAACCCCTCCACCGACAGTACAGTTACAGAGAGGATGGTGTGAGGGAGCTTCCTGTGTAGTGTGCTGGCTACCTGTCTGCTTCCCGTCACTACTCCACCAACACCCCCACTGACAGTACAGTTACAGAGAGGATGGTGTGAGGGAGCTTCCTGTGTAGTGTGCTGGCTACCTGTCTGCTTCCCGTCACTACTCCACCAACACCTCCACCGACAGTACAGTTACAGAGAGGATGGTGTGAGGGAGCTTCCTGTGTAGTGTGCTGGCTACCTGTCTGCTTCCCGTCACTACTCCACCAACACCTCCACCGACAGTACAGTTACAGAGAGGATGGTGTGAGGGAGCTTCCTGTGTAGTGTGCTGGCTACCTGTCTGCTTCCCGTCACTACTCCACCAACACCTCCACCGACAGTACAGTTACAGAGAGGATGGTGTGAGGGAGCTTCCTGTGTAGTGTGCTGGCTACCTGTCTGCTTCCCGTCACTACTCCACCAACACCTCCACCGACAGTACAGTTACAGAGAGGATGGTGTGAGGGAGCTTCCTGTGTAGTGTGCTGGCTACCTGTCTGCTTCCCGTCACTTCTCAGCCAACACCACCACCGACAGTACACTTACAGAGAGGATGGTGTGAGAGAGCTTCCTGTGTAGTGTGCTGGCTACCTGTCTGCTTCCCGTCACTACTCCACCAACACCTCCACCGACAGTACAGTTACAGAGAGGATGGTGTGAGGGAGCTTCCTGTGTAGTGTATTGGCTACCTGTCTGCTTCCCATCACTACTCCACCACCACCACCACCGACATTACAGTTACAGAGAGGATGGTGTGAGGGAGCTTCCTGTGTAGTGTGCTGGCTACCTGTCTGCTTCCCGTCACTACTCCACCAACACCTCCACCGACAGTACAGTTACAGAGAGGATGGTGTGAGGGAGCTTCCTGTAGTGTGCTGGCTACCTGTCTGCTTCCCGTCACTACTCCACCAACACCTCCACCGACAGTACAGTTACAGAGAGGATGGTGTGAGGGAGCTTCCTGTGTAGTGTGCTGGCTACCTGTCTGCTTCCCGTCACTACTCCACCAACACCTCCACCGACAGTACAGTTACAGAGAGGATGGTGTGAGGGAGCTTCCTGTGTAGTGTGCTGGCTACCTGTCTGCTTCCCGTCACTACTCCACCCACACCTCCACCGACAGTACAGTTACAGAGAGGATGGTGTGAGGGAGCTTCCTGTGTAGTGTGCTGGCTACCTGTCTGCTTCCCGTCACTACTCCACCAACACCACCACCGACAGTACAGTTACAGAGAGGATGGTGTGAGGGAGCTTCCTGTGTAGTGTGCTGGCTACCTGTCTGCTTCCCGTCACTACTCCACCAACACCTCCACCGACAGTACAGTTACAGAGAGGATGGTGTGAGGGAGCTTCCTGTGTAGTGTGCTGGCTACCTGTCTGCTTCCCGTCACTACTCCACCAACACCTCCACCGACAGTACAGTTACAGAGAGGATGGTGTGAGGGAGCTTCCTGTGTAGTGTGCTGGCTACCTGTCTGCTTCCCGTCACTACTCCACCAACACCTCCACCGACAGTACAGTTACAGAGAGGATGGTGTGAGGGAGCTTCCTGTGTAGTGTGCTGGCTACCTGTCTGCTTCCCGTCACTACTCCACCAACACCTCCACCGACAGTACAGTTACAGAGAGGATGGTGTGAGGGAGCTTCCTGTGTAGTGTGCTGGCTACCTGTCTGCTTCCCGTCACTACTCCACCAACACCTCCACCGACAGTACAGTTACAGAGAGGATGGTGTGAGGGAGCTTCCTGTGTAGTGTGCTGGCTACCTGTCTGCTTCCCGTCACTACTCCACCAACACCTCCACCGACAGTACAGTTACAGAGAGGATGGTGTGAGGGAGCTTCCTGTGTAGTGTGCTGGCTACCTGTCTGCTTCCCGTCACTACTCCACCAAGCCCTCCACCGACAGTACAGTTACAGAGAGGATGGTGTGAGGGAGCTTCCTGTGTAGTGTGCTGGCTACCTGTCTGCTTCCCGTCACTACTCCACCATCACCACCACCGACAGTACAGTTACAGAGAGGATGGTGTGAGGGAGCTTCCTGTGTAGTGTGCTGGCTACCTGTCTGCTTCCCGTCACTACTCCACCACCACCACCACCGACAGTACAGTTACAGAGAGGATGGTGTGAGGGAGCTTCCTGTGTAGTGTGCTGGCTACCTGTCTGCTTCCCGTCACTACTCCACCAACACCTCCACCGACAGTACAGTTACAGAGAGGATGGTGTGAGGGAGCTTCCTGTGTAGTGTGCTGGCTACCTGTCTGCTTCCCGTCACTACTCCACCAAGACAGTACAGTTACAGAGAGGATGGTGTGAGGGAGCTTCCTGTGTAGTGTGCTGGCTACCTGTCTGCTTCCCGTCACTACTCCACCAACACCTCCACCGACAGTACAGTTACAGAGAGGATGGTGTGAGGGAGCTTCCTGTGTAGTGTGCTGGCTACCTGTCTGCTTCCCGTCACTACTCCACCAACACCTCCACCGACAGTACAGTTACAGAGAGGATGGTGTGAGGGAGCTTCCTGTGTAGTGTGCTGGCTACCTGTCTGCTTCCCGTCACTACTCCACCAACACCTCCACCGACAGTACAGTTACAGAGAGGATGGTGTGAGGGAGCTTCCTGTGTAGTGTGCTGGCTACCTGTCTGCTTCCCGTCACTACTCCACCAACACCTCCACCGACAGTACAGTTACAGAGAGGATGGTGTGAGGGAGCTTCCTGTGTAGTGTGCTGGCTACCTGTCTGCTTCCCGTCACTACTCCACCAACACCTCCACCGACAGTACAGTTACAGAGAGGATGGTGTGAGGGAGCTTCCTGTGTAGTGTGCTGGCTACCTGTCTGCTTCCCGTCACTACTCCACCAACACCTCCACCGACAGTACAGTTACAGAGAGGATGGTGTGAGGGAGCTTCCTGTGTAGTGTGCTGGCTACCTGTCTGCTTCCCGTCACTACTCCACCAACACCTCCACCGACAGTACAGTTACAGAGAGGATGGTGTGAGGGAGCTTCCTGTGTAGTGTGCTGGCTACCTGTCTGCTTCCCGTCACTACTCCACCAACACCTCCACCGACAGTACAGTTACAGAGAGGATGGTGTGAGGGAGCTTCCTGTGTAGTGTGCTGGCTACCTGTCTGCTTCCCGTCACTACTCCACCAACACCTCCACCGACAGTACAGTTACAGAGAGGATGGTGTGAGGGAGCTTCCTGTGTAGTGTGCTGGCTACCTGTCTGCTTCCCGTCACTACTCCACCACCACCTCCACCGACAGTACAGTTACAGAGAGGATGGTGTGAGGGAGCTTCCTGTGTAGTGTGCTGGCTACCTGTCTGCTTCCCGTCACTACTCCACCAACACCTCCACCGACAGTACAGTTACAGAGAGGATGGTGTGAGGGAGCTTCCTGTGTAGTGTGCTGGCTACCTGTCTGCTTCCCGTCACTACTCCACCAACACCTCCACCGACAGTACAGTTACAGAGAGGATGGTGTGAGGGAGCTTCCTGTGTAGTGTGCTGGCTACCTGTCTGCTTCCCGTCACTACTCCACCAACACCTCCACCGACAGTACAGTTACAGAGAGGATGGTGTGAGGGAGCTTCCTGTGTAGTGTGCTGGCTACCTGTCTGCTTCCCGTCACTACTCCACCATCACCACCACCGACAGTACAGTTACAGAGAGGATGGTGTGAGGGAGCTTCCTGTGTAGTGTGCTGGCTACCTGTCTGCTTCCCGTCACTACTCCACCAACACCTCCACCGACAGTACAGTTACAGAGAGGATGGTGTGAGGGAGCTTCCTGTGTAGTGTGCTGGCTACCTGTCTGCTTCCCGTCACTACTCCACCAACACCTCCACCGACAGTACAGTTACAGAGAGGATGGTGTGAGGGAGCTTCCTGTGTAGTGTGCTGGCTACCTGTCTGCTTCCCGTCACTACTCCACCAACACCTCCACCGACAGTACAGTTACAGAGAGGATGGTGTGAGGGAGCTTCCTGTGTAGTGTGCTGGCTACCTGTCTGCTTCCCGTCACTACTCCACCAACACCACCGACAGTACAGTTACAGAGAGGATGGTGTGAGGGAGCTTCCTGTGTAGTGTGCTGGCTACCTGTCTGCTTCCCGTCACTACTCCACCATCACCACCACCGACAGTACAGTTACAGAGAGGATGGTGTGAGGGAGCTTCCTATTAGTGTGCTGGCTACTTGTCTGCTTCCCGTCACTACTCCACCAACACCTCCACCGACAGTACAGTTACAGAGAGGATGGTGTGAGGGAGCTTCCTGTGTATTGTACTGGCTACCTATCTGCTTCCCGTCACTACAACACCTACACCACCACCGACAGTACAGTTACAGAGAGGATGGTGTGAGGGAGCTTCCTGTGTAGTGTGCTGGCTACCTGTCTGCTTCCCATCACTACTCCACCACCACCACCACCGACAGTACAGTTACAGAGAGGATGGTGTGAGGGAGCTTCCTGTGTAGTGTGCTGGCTACCTGTCTGCTTCCCGTCACTACTCCACCATCACCACCACCGACAGTACAGTTACAGAGAGGATGGTGTGAGGGAGCTTCCTGTGTAGTGTGCTGGCTACCTGTCTGCTTCCCGTCACTACTCCACCATCACCACCACCGACAGTACAGTTACAGAGAGGATGGTGTGAGGGAGCTTCCTATTAGTGTGCTGGCTACTTGTCTGCTTCCCGTCACTACTCCACCAATATCTCCACCGACAGTACAGTTACAGAGAGGATGGTGTGAGGGAGCTTCCTGTGTAGTGTGCTGGCTACCTGTCTGCTTCCCGTCACTACTCCACCAACACCTCCACCGACAGTACAGTTACAGAGAGGATGGTGTGAGGGAGCTTCCTATGTAGTGTGCTGGCTACCTGTCTGCTTCCCGTCACTACTCCACCAACACCACCACCGACAGTACAGTTACAGAGAGGATGGTGTGAGGGAGCTTCCTGTGTAGTGTGCTGGCTACCTGTCTGCTTCCCGTCACTACTCCACCAACACCTCCACCGACAGTACAGTTACAGAGAGGATGGTGTGAGGGAGCTTCCTGTGTAGTGTGCTGGCTACCTGTCTGCTTCCCGTCACTACTCCACCAACCCCTCCACCGACAGTACAGTTACAGAGAGGATGGTGTGAGGGAGCTTCCTGTGTAGTGTGCTGGCTACCTGTCTGCTTCCCGTCACTACAACACCACACCACCACCGACAGTACAGTTACAGAGAGGATGGTGTGAGGGAGCTTCCTGTGTAGTGTGCGGGCTACCTGTCTGCTTCCCGTCACTACTCCACCGACAGTACAGTTACAGAGAGGATGGTGTGAGGGAGCTTCCTGTGTAGTGTGCTGGCTACCTGTCTGCTTCCCGTCACTACTCCACCAACACCTCCACCGACAGTACAGTTACAGAGAGGATGGTGTGAGGGAGCTTCCTGTGTAGTGTGCTGGCTACCTGTCTGCTTCCCGTCACTACTCCACCACCACCACCGACAGTACAGTTACAGAGAGGATGGTGTGAGGGAGCTTCCTGTGTAGTGTGCTGGCTACCTGTCTGCTTCCCGTCACTACTCCACCAACACCTCCACCGACAGTACAGTTACAGAGAGGATGGTGTGAGGGAGCTTCCTGTGTAGTGTGCTGGCTACCTGTCTGCTTCCCGTCACTACTCCACCAACACCTCCACCGACAGTACAGTTACAGAGAGGATGGTGTGAGGGAGCTTCCTGTGTAGTGTGCTGGCTACCTGTCTGCTTCCCGTCACTACTCCACCAACACCTCCACCGACAGTACAGTTACAGAGAGGATGGTGTGAGGGAGCTTCCTATGTAGTGTGCTGGCTACCTGTCTGCTTCCCGTCACTACTCCACCAACACCTCCACCGACAGTACAGTTACAGAGAGGATGGTGTGAGGGAGCTTCCTGTGTAGTGTGCTGGCTACCTGTCTGCTTCCCATCACTACTCCACCACCACCACCACCGACAGTACAGTTACAGAGAGGATGGTGTGAGGGAGCTTCCTGTGTAGTGTGCTGGCTACCTGTCTGCTTCCCGTCACTACTCCACCAACACCTCCACCGACAGTACAGTTACAGAGACGATGGTGTGAGGGAGGTTCAGGTGTAGTGTGCTGGCAACCTGTTTGCTTCCCGTCACTACTCCACCAACACCTCCTCCGACAGTACAGTTACAGAGAGGATGGTGTGAGGGAGCTTCCTGTGTAGTGTGCTGGCTACCTGTCTGCTTCCCGTCACTTCTCAGCCAACACCACCACCGACAGTACACTTACAGAGAGGATGGTGTGTGGGAGCTTCCTGTGTAGTGGGCTGGCTACCTGTCTGCTTCCCGTCACTACTCCACCAACACCTCCACCGACAGTACAGTTACAGAGAGGATGGTGTGAGGGAGCTTCCTGTGTAGTGTGCTGGCTACCTGTCTGCTTCCCATCACTACTCCACCACCACCACCACCGACAGTACAGTTACAGAGAGGATGGTGTGAGGGAGCTTCCTGTGTAGTGTGCTGGCTACCTGTCTGCTTCCCGTCACTACTCCACCAACACCACCACCGACAGTACACTTACAGAGAGGATGGTGTGAGAGAGCTTCCTGTGTAGTGTGCTGGCTACCTGTCTGCTTCCCGTCACTACTCCACCAACACCTCCACCGACAGTACAGTTACAGAGAGGATGGGGTGAGGGAGCTTCCTGATTAGTGTGCTGGCTACCTGTCTGCTTCCCGTCACTACTCCACCAACACCTCCACCGACAGTACAGTTACAGAGAGGATGGTGTGAGGGAGCTTCCAATGTAGTGTGCTGGCTACCTGTCTGCTTCCCGTCACTACTCCACCAACCCCTCCACCGACAGTACAGTTACAGAGAGGATGGTGTGAGGGAGCTTCCTGTGTAGTGTGCTGGCTACCTGTCTGCTTCCCGTCACTACTCCACCACCACCTCCACCGACAGTACAGTTACAGAGAGGATGGTGTGAGGGAGCTTCCTGTGTAGTGTGCTGGCTACCTGTCTGCTTCCCGTCACTACTCCACCAACACCTCCACCGACAGTACAGTTACAGAGAGGATGGTGTGAGGGAGCTTCCTATGTAGTGTGCTGGCTACCTGTCTGCTTCCCGTCACTACTCCACCAACACCTCCACCGACAGTACAGTTACAGAGAGGATGGTGTGAGGGAGCTTCCTGTGTAGTGTGCTGGCTACCTGTCTGCTTCCCGTCACTACTCCACCAACACCTCCACCGACAGTACAGTTACAGAGAGGATGGTGTGAGGGAGCTTCCTGTAGTGTGCTGGCTACCTGTCTGCTTCCCGTCACTACTCCACCAACACCTCCACCGACAGTACAGTTACAGAGAGGATGGTGTGAGGGAGCTTCCTGTGTAGTGTGCTGGCTACCTGTCTGCTTCCCGTCACTACTCCACCAACACCTCCACCGACAGTACAGTTACAGAGAGGATGGTGTGAGGGAGCTTCCTGTGTAGTGTGCTGGCTACCTGTCTGCTTCCCGTCACTACTCCACCAACACCACCACCGACAGTACAGTTACAGAGAGGATGGTGTGAGGGAGCTTCCTGTGTAGTGTGCTGGCTACCTGTCTGCTTCCCGTCACTACTCCACCAACACCTCCACCGACAGTACAGTTACAGAGAGGATGGTGTGAGGGAGCTTCCTGTGTAGTGTGCTGGCTACCTGTCTGCTTCCCGTCACTACTCCACCAACACCTCCACCGACAGTACAGTTACAGAGAGGATGGTGTGAGGGAGCTTCCTGTGTAGTGTGCTGGCTACCTGTCTGCTTCCCGTCACTACTCCACCAACACCACCACCGACAGTACAGTTACAGAGAGGATGGTGTGAGGGAGCTTCCTGTGTAGTGTGCTGGCTACCTGTCTGCTTCCCGTCACTACTCCACCAACACCTCCACCGACAGTACAGTTACAGAGAGGATGGTGTGAGGGAGCTTCCTGTGTAGTGTGCTGGCTACCTGTCTGCTTCCCGTCACTACTCCACCAACACCACCACCGACAGTACAGCTACAGAGAGGATGGTGTGAGGGAGCCTTCCTATGTAGTGTGCTGGCTACCTGTCTGCTTCCCGTCACTACTCCACCAACACCTCCACCGACAGTACAGTTACAGAGAGGATGGTGTGAGGGAGCTTCCTGTGTAGTGTGCTGGCTACCTGTCTGCTTCCCGTCACTACTCCACCACCACCTCCACCGACAGTACAGTTACAGAGAGGATGGTGTGAGGGAGCTTCCTGTGTAGTGTGCTGGCTACCTGTCTGCTTCCCGTCACTACTCCACCAACACCTCCACCGACAGTACAGTTACAGAGAGGATGGTGTGAGGGAGCTTCCTGTGTAGTGTGCTGGCTACCTGTCTGCTTCCCGTCACTACTCCACCAACACCTCCACCGACAGTACAGTTACAGAGAGGATGGTGTGAGGGAGCTTCCTGTGTAGTGTGCTGGCTACCTGTCTGCTTCCCGTCACTACTCCACCAACACCTTCACCAACAGTACAGTTACAGAGAGGATGGTGTGAGGGAGCTTCCTATGTAGTGTGCTGGCTACCTGTCTGCTTTCCGTGACTACTCCACTGACACCTCCACCGACGGTACAGTTACAGAGAGGATGGTGTGAGGGAGCTTCCTGTGTAGTGTGCTGGCTACCTGTCTGCTTCCCGTCACTACTCCACCAACACCTCCACCGACAGTACAGTTACAGAGAGGATGGTGTGAGGGAGCTTCCTGTGTAGTGTGCTGGCTACCTGTCTGCTTCCCGTCACTACTCCACCAACACCTCCACCGACAGTACAGTTACAGAGAGGATGGTGTGAGGGAGCTTCCTGTGTAGTGTGCTGGCTACCTGTCTGCTTCCCGTCACTACTCCACCAACACCACCACCGACAGTACAGTTACAGAGAGGATGGTGTGAGGGAGCTTCCTGTGTAGTGTGCTGGCTACCTGTCTGCTTCCCGTCACTACTCCACCAACACCTCCACCGACAGTACAGTTACAGAGAGGATGGTGTGAGGGAGCTTCCTGTGTAGTGTGCTGGCTACCTGTCTGCTTCCCGTCACTACTCCACCAACACCTCCACCGACAGTACAGTTACAGAGAGGATGGTGTGAGGGAGCTTCCTGTGTAGTGTGCTGGCTACCTGTCTGCTTCCCGTCACTACTCCACCAACACCTCCACCGACAGTACAGTTACAGAGAGGATGGTGTGAGGGAGCTTCCTGTGTAGTGTGCTGGCTACCTGTCTGCTTCCCATCACTACTCCACCACCACAACCACCGACTGTACAGATACAGAGAGGATGGTGTGAGGGAGCTTCCTATGTAGTGTGCTGGCTACCTGTCTGCTTCCCGTCACTACTCCACCAACACCTCCACCGACAGTACAGTTACAGAGAGGATGGTGTGAGGGAGCTTCCTGTGTAGTGTGCTGGCTACCTGTCTGCTTCCCGTCACTACTCCACCAACACCTCCACCGACAGTACAGTAACAGAGAGGATGGTGTGAGGGAGCTTCCTGTGTAGTGTGCTGGCTACCTGTCTGCTTCCCGTCACTACTCCACCATCACCACCACCGACAGTACAGTTACAGAGAGGATGGTGTGAGGGAGCTTCCTGTGTAGTGTGCTGGCTACCTGTCTGCTTCCCGTCACTACTCCACCACCACCACCGACAGTACAGTTACAGAGAGGATGGTGTGAGGGAGCTTCCTGTGTAGTGTGCTGGCTACCTGTCTGCTTCCCGTCACTACTCCACCACCACCACCGACAGTACAGTTACAGAGAGGATGGTGTGAGGGAGCTTCCTGTGTAGTGTGCTGGCTACCTGTCTGCTTCCCGTCACTACTCCACCAACACCTCCACCGACAGTACAGTTACAGAGAGGATGGTGTGAGGGAGCTTCCTGTGTAGTGTGCTGGCTACCTTTCTGCTTCCCGTCACTACTCCACCAACACCTCCACCGACATTACAGTTACAGAGAGGATGGTGTGAGGGAGCTTCCTGTGTAGTGTGCTGGCTACCTGTCTGCTTCCTGTCACTACTCCACCAACACCCCCACTGACAGTACAGTTACAGAGAGGATGGTGTGAGGGAGCTTCCTGTGTAGTGTGCTGGCTACCTGTCTGCTTCCCGTCACTACTCCACCACCACCACCACCGACAGTACAGTTACAGAGAGGATGGTGTGAGGGAGCTTCCTGTAGTGTGCTGGCTACCTGTCTGCTTCCCGTCACTACTCCACCAACACCTCCACCGACAGTACAGTTACAGAGAGGATGGTGTGAGGGAGCTTCCTGTGTAGTGTGCTGGCTACCTGTCTGCTTCCCGTCACTACTCCACCAACACCTCCACCGACAGTACAGTTACAGAGAGGATGGTGTGAGGGAGCTTCCTGTGTAGTGTGCTGGCTACCTGTCTGCTTCCCGTCACTACTCCACCACCACCACCACCGACAGTACAGTTACAGAGAGGATGGTGTGAGGGAGCTTCCTGTGTAGTGTGCTGGCTACCTGTCTGCTTCCCGTCACTTCTCCACCAACACCACCACCGACAGTACAGTTACAGAGAGGATGGTGTGAGGGAGCTTCCTGTGTAGTGTGCTGGCTACCTGTCTGCTTCCCGTCACTACTCCACCAACACCTCCACCGACAGTACAGTTACAGAGAGGATGGTGTGAGGGAGCTTCCTGTGTAGTGTGCTGGCTACCTGTCTGCTTCCCGTCACTACTCCACCAACACCACCACCGACAGTACAGTTACAGAGAGGATGGTGTGAGGGAGCTTCCTGTGTAGTGTGCTGGCTACCTGTCTGCTTCCCGTCACTACTCCACCAACACCTCCACCGACAGTACAGTTACAGAGAGGATGGTGTGAGGGAGCTTCCTGTGTAGTGTGCTGGCTACCTGTCTGCTTCCCGTCACTACTCCACCAACACCTCCACCGACAGTACAGTTACAGAGAGGATGGTGTGAGGGAGCTTCCTGTGTAGTGTGCTGGCTACCTGTCTGCTTCCCGTCACTACTCCACCAACACCTCCACCGACAGTACAGTTACAGAGAGGATGGTGTGAGGGAGCTTCCTATGTAGTGTGCTGGCTACCTGTCTGCTTCCCGTCACTACTCCACCAACACCTCCACCGACAGTACAGTTACAGAGAGGATGGTGTGAGGGAGCTTCCTGTGTAGTGTGCTGGCTACCTGTCTGCTTCCCGTCACTACTCCACCAACACCTCCACCGACAGTACAGTTACAGAGAGGATGGTGTGAGGGAGCTTCCTGTGTAGTGTGCTGGCTACCTGTCTGCTTCCCGTCACTACTCCACCAACACCTCCACCGACAGTACAGTTACAGAGAGGATGGTGTGAGGGAGCTTCCTGTGTAGTGTGCTGGCTACCTGTCTGCTTCCCGTCACTACTCCACCAACACCTCCACCGACAGTACAGTTACAGAGAGGATGGTGTGAGGGAGCTTCCTGTGTAGTGTGCTGGCTACCTGTCTGCTTCCCGTCACTTCTCCGCCAACACCACCACCGACAGTACAGTTACAGAGAGGATGGTGTGAGGGAGCTTCCTGTGTAGTATGCTGGCTACCTGTCTGCTTCCCGTCACTACTCCACCAACACCTCCACCGACAGTACAGTTACAGAGAGGATGGTGTGAGGGAGCTTCCTGTGTAGTGTGCTGGCTACCTGTCTGCTTCCCATCACTACTCCACCATCACCACCACCGACAGTACAGTTACAGAGAGGATGGTGTGAGGGAGCTTCCTGTGTAGTGTGCTGGCTACCTGTCTGCTTCCCGTCACTACTCCACCAACACCTTCACCAACAGTACAGTTACAGAGAGGATGGTGTGAGGGAGCTTCCTATGTAGTGTGCTGGCTACCTGTCTGCTTCCCGTCACTACTCCACCAACACCTCCACCGACAGTACAGTTACAGAGAGGATGGTGTGAGGGAGCTTCCTGTGTAGTGTGCTGGCTACCTGTCTGCTTCCCGTCACTACTCCACCAACACCTCCACCGACAGTACAGTTACAGAGAGGATGGTGTGAGGGAGCTTCCTGTGTAGTGTGCTGGCTACCTGTCTGCTTCCCGTCACTACTCCACCAACACCTCCACCGACAGTACAGTTACAGAGAGGATGGTGTGAGGGAGCTTCCTGTGTAGTGTGCTGGCTACCTGTCTGCTTCCCGTCACTACTCCACCAACCACCACCGACAGTACAGTTACAGAGAGGATGGTGTGAGGGAGCTTCCTGTGTAGTGTGCTGGCTACCTGTC
Source organism: Paralithodes platypus (assembly GCA_032716605.1). NCBI lineage: Eukaryota > Metazoa > Arthropoda > Malacostraca > Decapoda > Lithodidae > Paralithodes > Paralithodes platypus. The sequence goes on along the minus strand of CM064567.1, from coordinate 30,664,262 downwards.
TGCTTCCCGTCACTACTCCACCAACACCTCCACCGACAGTACAGTTACAGAGAGGATGGTGTGAGGGAGCTTCCTGTGTAGTGTGCTGGCTACCTGTCTGCTTCCCGTCACTACTCCACCAACACCTCCACCGACAGTACAGTTACAGAGAGGATGGTGTGAGGGAGCTTCCTGTGTAGTGTGCTGGCTACCTGTCTGCTTCCCGTCACTACTACAGTTACAGAGAAGATGGTGTGATGGAGCTTCCTATGTAGTGTGCTGGCTACCTGTCTGCTTCCCGTCACTACTCCACCAACACCTCCACCGACAGTACAGTTACAGAGAGGATGGTGTGAGGGAGCTTCCTGTGTAGTGTGCTGGCTACCTGTCTGCTTCCCGTCACTACTCCACCAACACCTCCACCGACAGTACAGTTACAGAGAGGATGGTGTGAGGGAGCTTCCTGTGTAGTGTGCTGGCTACCTGTCTGCTTCCCGTCACTACTCCACCAACACCTCCACCGACAGTACAGTTACAGAGAGGATGGTGTGAGGGAGCTTCCTGTGTAGTGTGCTGGCTACCTGTCTGCTTCCCGTCACTACTCCACCAACACCTCCACCGACAGTACAGTTACAGAGAGGATGGTGTGAGGGAGCTTCCTGTGTAGTGTGCTGGCTACCTGTCTGCTTCCCGTCACTACTCCACCAACACCTCCACCGACAGTACAGTTACAGAGAGGATGGTGTGAGGGAGCTTCCTGTGTAGTGTGCTGGCTACCTGTCTGCTTCCCGTCACTACTCCACCAACACCTCCACCGACAGTACAGTTACAGAGAGGATGGTGTGAGGGAGCTTCCTGTGTAGTGTGCTGGCTACCTGTCTGCTTCCCGTCACTACTCCACCAACACCTCCACCGACAGTACAGTTACAGAGAGGATGGTGTGAGGGAGCTTCCTGTGTAGTGTGCTGGCTACCTGTCTGCTTCCCGTCACTACTCCACCAACACCTCCACCGACAGTACAGTTACAGAGAGGATGGTGTGAGGGAGCTTCCTGTGTAGTGTGCTGGCTACCTGTCTGCTTCCCGTCACTACTCCACCAACACCTCCACCGACAGTACAGTTACAGAGAGGATGGTGTGAGGGAGCTTCCTGTGTAGTGTGCTGGCTACCTGTCTGCTTCCCGTCACTACTCCACCAACACCTCCACCGACAGTACAGTTACAGAGAGGATGGTGTGAGGGAGCTTCCTGTGTAGTGTGCTGGCTACCTGTCTGCTTTCCGTCACTACTCCACCAACACCTCCACCGACAGTACAGTTACAGAGAGGATGGTGTGAGGGAGCTTCCTGTGTAGTGTGCTGGCTACCTGTCTGCTTCCCGTCACTACTCCACCACCACCACCACCGACAGTACAGTTACAGAGAGGATGGTGTGAGGGAGCTTCCTGTGTAGTGTGCTGGCTACCTGTCTGCTTCCCGTCACTACTCCACCAACACCTCCACCGACAGTACAGTTACAGAGAGGATGGTGTGAGGGAGCTTCCTGTGTAGTGTGCTGGCTACCTGTCTGCTTCCCGTCACTACTCCACCAACACCTCCACCGACAGTACAGTTACAGAGAGGATGGTGTGAGGGAGCTTCCTGTGTAGTGTGCTGGCTACCTGTCTGCTTCCCGTCACTACTCCACCAACACCTCCACCGACAGTACAGTTACAGAGAGGATGGTGTGAGGGAGCTTCCTGTGTAGTGTGCTGGCTACCTGTCTGCTTCCCGTCACTACTCCACCAACACCTCCACCGACAGTACAGTTACAGAGAGGATGGTGTGAGGGAGCTTCCTGTGTAGTGTGCTGGCTACCTGTCTGCTTCCCGTCACTACTCCACCACCACCACCACCGACAGTACAGTTACAGAGAGGATGGTGTGAGGGAGCTTCCTGTGTAGTGTGCTGGCTACCTGTCTGCTTCCCGTCACTACTCCACCACCACCTCCACCGACAGTACAGTTACAGAGAGGATGGTGTGAGGGAGCTTCCTGTGTAGTGTGCTGGCTACCTGTCTGCTTCCCGTCACTACTCCACCAACACCTCCACCGACAGTACAGTTACAGAGAGGATGGTGTGAGGGAGCTTCCTGTGTAGTGTGCTGGCTACCTGTCTGCTTCCCGTCACTACAACACCAACACCACCACCGACAGTACAGTTACAGAGAGGATGGTGTGAGGGAGCTTCCTGTGTAGTGTGCTGGCTACCTGTCTGCTTCCCGTCACTACTCCACCAACACCTCCACCGACAGTACAGTTACAGAGAGGATGGTGTGAGGGAGCTTCCTGTGTAGTGTGCTGGCTACCTGTCTGCTTCCCGTCACTACTCCACCAACACCTCCACCGACAGTACAGTTACAGAGAGGATGGTGTGAGGGAGCTTCCTGTGTAGTGTGCTGGCTACCTGTCTGCTTCCCGTCACTACTCCACCAACACCTCCACCGACAGTACAGTTACAGAGAGGATGGTGTGAGGGAGCTTCCTGTGTAGTGTGCTGGCTACCTGTCTGCTTCCCGTCACTTCTCCACCAACACCACCACCGACAGTACAGTTACAGAGAGGATGGTGTGAGGGAGCTTCCTGTGTAGTGTGCTGGCTACCTGTCTGCTTCCCGTCACTACTCCACCAACACCTCCACCGACAGTACAGTTACAGAGAGGATGGTGTGAGGGAGCTTCCTGTGTAGTGTGCTGGCTACCTGTCTGCTTCCCGTCACTACTCCACCAACACCTCCACCGACAGTACAGTTACAGAGAGGATGGTGTGAGGGAGCTTCCTGTGTAGTGTGCTGGCTACCTGTCTGCTTCCCGTCACTACTCCACCAACACCTCCACCGACAGTACAGTTACAGAGAGGATGGTGTGAGGGAGCTTCCTGTGTAGTGTGCTGGCTACCTGTCTGCTTCCCGTCACTACTCCACCATCACCACCACCGACAGTACAGTTACAGAGAGGATGGTGTGAGGGAGCTTCCTATGTAGTGTGCTGGCTACCTGTCTGCTTCCCGTCACTACTCCACCAACACCTCCACCGACAGTACAGTTACAGAGAGGATGGTGTGAGGGAGCTTCCTGTGTAGTGTGCTGGTTACCTGTCTGCTTCCCGTCACTACTCCACCGCCACCTCCTCCAACAGTACAGTTACAGAGAGGATGGTGTGAGGGAGCTTCCTGTGTAGTGTGCTGGCTACCTGTCTGCTTCCCGTCACTACTCCACCACCACCACCACCGACAGTACAGTTACAGAGAGGATGGTGTGAGGGAGCTTCCTGTGTAGTGTGCTGGCTACCTGTCTGCTTCCCGTCACTACTCCACCAACACCTCCACCGACAGTACAGTTACAGAGAGGATGGTGTGAGGGAGCTTCCTGTGTAGTGTGCTGGCTACCTGTCTGCTTCCCGTCACTACTCCACCAACACCTCCACCGACAGTACAGTTACAGAGAGGATGGTGTGAGGGAGCTTCCTGTGTAGTGTGCTGGCTACCTGTCTGCTTCCCGTCACTACTCCACCATCACCACCACCGACAGTACAGTTACAGAGAGGATGGTGTGAGGGAGCTTCCTGTGTAGTGTGCGGGCTACCTGTCTGCTTCCCGTCACTACTCCACCGACAGTACAGTTACAGAGAGGATGGTGTGAGGGAGCTTCCTGTTTAGTGTGCTGGCTACCTGTCTGCTTCCCGTCACTACTCCACCAACACCACCACCGACAGTACAGTTACAGAGAGGATGGTGTGAGGGAGCTTCCTGTGTAGTGTGCTGGCTACCTGTCTGCTTCCCGTCACTACTCCACCAACACCTCCACCGACAGTACAGTTACAGAGAGGATGGTGTGAGGGAGCTTCCTGTGTAGTGTGCTGGCTACCTGTCTGCTTCCCGTCACTACTCCACCACCACCACCACCGACAGTACAGTTACAGAGAGGATGGTGTGAGGGAGCTTCCTGTGTAGTGTGCTGGCTACCTGTCTGCTTCCCGTCACTACTCCACCGACAGTACAGTTACAGAGAGGATGGTGTGAGGGAGCTTCCTGTGTAGTGTGCTGGCTACCTGTCTGCTTCCCGTCACTACTCCACCAACACCTCCACCGACAGTACAGTTACAGAGAGGATGGTGTGAGGGAGCTTCCTGTGTAGTGTGCTGGCTACCTGTCTGCTTCCCGTCACTACTCCACCACCACCTCCACCGACAGTACAGTTACAGAGAGGATGGTGTGAGGGAGCTTCCTGTGTAGTGTGCTGGCTACCTGTCTGCTTCCCGTCACTACTCCACCACCACCACCACCACCGACAGTACAGTTACAGAGAGGATGGTGTGAGGGAGCTTCCTGTGTAGTGTGCTGGCTACCTGTCTGCTTCCCGTCACTACTCCACCAACACCTCCACCGACAGTACAGTTACAGAGAGGATGGTGTGAGGGAGCTTCCTGTGTAGTGTGCTGGCTACCTGTCTGCTTCCCGTCACTACTCCACCAACACCTCCACCGACAGTACAGTTACAGAGAGGATGGTGTGAGGGAGCTTCCTATGTAGTGTGCTGGCTACCTGTCTGCTTCCCGTCACTACTCCACCAACACCTCCACCGACAGTACAGTTACAGAGAGGATGGTGTGAGGGAGCTTCCTGTGTAGTGTGCTGGCTACCTGTCTGCTTCCCATCACTACTCCACCACCACCACCACCGACAGTACAGTTACAGAGAGGATGGTGTGAGGGAGCTTCCTGTGTAGTGTGCTGGCTACCTGTCTGCTTCCCGTCACTACTCCACCAACACCTCCACCGACAGTACAGTTACAGAGAGGATGGTGTGAGGGAGCTTCCTGTGTAGTGTGCTGGCTACCTGTCTGCTTCCCGTCACTACTCCACCAACACCTCCACCGACAGTACAGTTACAGAGAGGATGGTGTGAGGGAGCTTCCTGTGTAGTGTGCTGGCTACCTGTCTGCTTCCCGTCACTACTCCACCAACACCTCCACCGACAGTACAGTTACAGAGAGGATGGTGTGAGGGAGCTTCCTGTGTAGTGTGCTGGCTACCTGTCTGCTTCCCGTCACTACTCCACCAACACCTCCACCGACAGTACAGTTACAGAGAGGATGGTGTGAGGGAGCTTCCTGTGTAGTGTGCTGGCTACCTGTCTGCTTCCCGTCACTACTCCACCAACACCTCCACCGACAGTACAGTTACAGAGAGGATGGTGTGAGGGAGCTTCCTGTGTAGTGTGCTGGCTACCTGTCTGCTTTCCGTCACTACTCCACCAACACCTCCACCGACAGTACAGTTACAGAGAGGATGGTGTGAGGGAGCTTCCTGTGTAGTGTGCTGGCTACCTGTCTGCTTCCCGTCACTACTCCACCAACACCTCCACCGACAGTACAGTTACAGAGAGGATGGTGTGAGGGAGCTTCCTATGTAGTGTGCTGGCTACTTGTCTGCTTCCCATCACTACTCCACCAATATCACCACCGACAGTATAGTTACAGAGAGGATGGTGTGAGGGAGCGTCCTGTGTAGTGTGCTGGCTACCTGTCTGCTTCCCGTCACTACTCCACCAACACCTCCACCGACAGTACAGTTACAGAGAGGATGGTGTGAGGGAGCTTCCTATGTAGTGTGCTGGCTACCTGTCTGCTTCCCGTCACTACTCCACCAACACCTCCACCGACAGTACAGTTACAGAGAGGATGGTGTGGAGGGAGCTTCCTGTGTAGTGTGCTGGCTACCTGTCTGCTTCCCGTCACTACTCCACCAACACCTCCACCGACAGTACAGTTACAGAGGATGGTGTGAGGGAGCTTCCTGTGTAGTGTGCTGGCTACCTGTCTGCTTCCCGTCACTACTCCACCAACACCTCCACCGACAGTACAGTTACAGAGAGGATGGTGTGAGGGAGCTTCCTGTGTAGTGTGCTGGCTACCTGTCTGCTTCCCGTCACTACTCCACCAACACCTCCACCGACAGTACAGTTACAGAGAGGATGGTGTGAGGGAGCTTCCTGTGTAGTGTGCTGGCTACCTGTCTGCTTCCCGTCACTACTCCACCAACACCTCCACCGACAGTACAGTTACAGAGAGGATGGTGTGAGGGAGCTTCCTGTGTAGTGTGCTGGCTACCTGTCTGCTTCCCGTCACTACTCCACCAACACCTCCACCGACAGTACAGTTACAGAGAGGATGGTGTGAGGGAGCTTCCTGTGTAGTGTGCTGGCTACCTGTCTGCTTCCCGTCACTACTCCACCAACACCTCCACCGACAGTACAGTTACAGAGAGGATGGTGTGAGGGAGCTTCCTGTGTAGTGTGCTGGCTACCTGTCTGCTTCCCGTCACTACTCCACCAACACCTCCACCGACAGTACAGTTACAGAGAGGATGGTGTGAGGGAGCTTCCTATGTAGTGTGCTGGCTACCTGTCTGCTTCCCGTCACTACTCCACCAACACCTCCACCGACAGTACAGTTACAGAGAGGATGGTGTGAGGGAGCTTCCTGTGTAGTGTGCTGGCTACCTGTCTGCTTCCCGTCACTACTCCACCAACACCTCCACCGACAGTACAGTTACAGAGAGGATGGTGTGAGGGAGCTTCCTGTGTAGTGTATTGGCTACCTGTCTGTTTTCCGTCACTACTCCACCAACACCTCAACCGACAGTACAGTTACAGAGAGGATGGTGTGAGGGAGCTTCCTGTGTAGTGTGCTGGCTACCTGTCTGCTTCCCGTCACTACTCCACCACCACCACCACCGACAGTACAGTTACAGAGAGGATGGTGTGAGGGAGCTTCCTGTGTAGTGTGCTGGCTACCTGTCTGCTTCCCGTCACTACTCCACCAACCCCTCCACCGACAGTACAGTTAGAGAGAGGATGGTTTGAGGGACCTTCCTGTGTAGTATGCTGGCTACCTGTCTGCTTCCTGTCACTACTCCACCAACACCTCCACCGACAGTACAGTTACAGAGAGGATGGTGTGAGGGAGCTTCCTGTGTAGTGTGCTGGCTACCTGTCTGCTTCCCGTCACTACTCCACCAACACCTCCACCGACAGTACAGTTACAGAGAGGATGGTGTGAGGGAGCTTCCTGTGTAGTGTGCTGGCTACCTGTCTGCTTCCCGTCACTACTCCACCAACACCTCCACCGACAGTACAGTTACAGAGAGGATGGTGTGAGGGAGCTTCCTGTGTAGTGTGCTGGCTACCTGTCTGCTTCCCGTCACTACTCCACCACCACCACCACCGACAGTACAGTTACAGAGAGGATGGTGTGAGGGAGCTTCCTGTGTAGTGTGCTGGCTACCTGTCTGCTTCCCGTCACTACTCCACCACCACCACCACCGACAGTACACTTACAGAGAGGATGGTGTGAGGGAGCTTCCTATGTAGTGTGCTGGCTACCTGTCTGCTTTCCGTCACTACTCCACCAACACCTCCACCGACAGTACAGTTACAGAGAGGATGGTGTGAGGGAGCTTCCTGTGTAGTGTGCTGGCTACCTGTCTGCTTCCCGTCACTACTCCACCACCACCACCACCGACAGTACAGTTACAGAGAGGATGGTGTGAGGGAGCTTCCTATGTAGTGTGCTGGCTACCTGTCTGCTTCCCGTCACTACTCCACCAACACCTCCACCGACAGTACAGTTACAGAGAGGATGGTGTGAAGGAGCTTCCTGTGTAGTTTGCTGGCTACCTGTCTGCTTCCCGTCACTACTCCACCAACACCTCCACCGACAGTACAGTTACAGAGAGGATGGTGTGAGGGAGCTTCCTGTGTAGTGTGCTGGCTACCTGTCTGCTTCCCGTCACTACTCCACCAACACCTCCACCGACAGTACAGTTACAGAGAGGATGGTGTGAGGGAGCTTCCTGTGTAGTGTGCTGGCTACCTGTCTGCTTCCCGTCACTACTCCACCAACACCTCCACCGACAGTACAGTTACAGAGAGGATGGTGTGAGAGAGCTTCCTGTGTAGTGTGCTGGCTAGCTGTCTGCTTCCCGTCACTACTCCACCAACACCTCCACCGACAGTACAGTTACAGAGAGGATGGTGTGAGGGAGCTTCCTGTGTAGTGTGCTGGCTACCTGTCTGCTTCCCGTCACTACTCCACCAACACCTCCACCGACAGTACAGTTACAGAGAGGATGGTGTGAGGGAGCTTCCTGTGTAGTGTGCTGGCTACCTGTCTGCTTCCCGTCACTACTCCACCAACACCACCACCGACAGTACAGCTACAGAGAGGATGGTGTGAGGGAGCTTCCTATGTAGTGTGCTGGCTACCTGTCTGCTTCCCGTCACTACTCCACCACCACCACCACCGACAGTACAGTTACAGAGAGGATGGTGTGAGGGAGCTTCCTGTGTAGTGTGCTGGCTACCTGTCTGCTTCCCGTCACTACTCCACCAACACCTCCACCGACAGTACAGTTACAGAGAGGATGGTGTGAGGGAGCTTCCTGTGTAGTGTGCTGGCTACCTGTCTGCTTCCCGTCACTACTCCACCAACACCTCCACCGACAGTACAATTACAGAGAGGATGGTGTGAGGGAGCTTCAGGTGTAGTGTGCTGGTTACCTGTCTGCTTCCCGTCACTACTCCACCACCACCTCCACCGACAGTACAGTACCAGAGAAGATGGTGTGAGGGAGCTTCCTGTGTAGTGTGCTGGCTACCTGTCTGCTTCCCGTCACTACTCCACCAACACCTCCACCGACAGTACAGATACAGAGAGGATGGTGTGAGGGAGCTTCCTATGTAGTGGGCTGGCTACCTGTCTGCTTCCCGTCACTACTCCACCAACACCTCCACCGACAGTACAGTTACAGAGAAGATGGTGTGAGGGAGCTTCCTGTGTAGTGTGCTGGCTACCTGTCTGCTTCCCGTCACTACTTCACCAACACCTCCACCGACAGTTCAGTTACAGAGAGGATGGTGTGAGGGAGCTTCCTATGTAGTGTGCTGGCTACCTGTCTGCTTCCCGTCACTGCTCCACCAACACCTCCACCAACAGTACAGTTACAGAGAGGATGGTGTGAGGGAGCTTCCTGTGTTGTGTGCTGGCTACCCGTCTGCGTCCCGTCACTACTCCACCATCACCTCCACCGACAGTACAGTTACAGAGAGGATGGTGTGAGGGAGCTTCTTGTGTAGTGTGCTGGCTACCTGTCTGCTTCCCGTCACTACTCCACCAACACCACCACCGTCAATACGTTTTTTTTTTTAAGTCTTTAAGTTTTTAAGTCAGGAAGAGGGAAAAACTGATTTTGGGAGAGAGAATTCCAGAGCTTAGCTGTTGAATAGAAGTAAGACTGAGAGTAACATTGCACTCTTGGGTTGGAGAGTTGCACAGAGTAGAGGTGGGATTGTGTTGCAAGACTGGTATCTTTTACCCGACGTAGAGGAGGTGGTATACACTGGGAGAGCTCTGAAGAATACTGATTATTTTAGTAGTGATAGAATAGCGAGAGAGATACAACATTGTGTCGAAGAGAGAGAGAGATTGTAGAGAGTTGGTGAGTGGACGGGAGTTAATGATAAGAAAGTCCTTCCTTTCTACTTTGTCTAGGAGTGTGGTGTGAGAGGATCCTCCTCAAACATGTGAACAATACTCAATACAAGGACGCAGTGTGCCCCTGTACAGAGCAAGTAGCTGTGCAGTGGTAAATAACCCATTGAAGCAGTTAAGCACACCCAGCTTCTGGAGTCTGCCTTAGCAAGACTGGTAATATGGTCCTTCCACGTGAGAGCAGAAGAAAAAGAAACACCAAGAATATTGAGAGAAGATAAAGGTTTGATTTTTGTATTGTTGAAGTATAAGGGGATTATTCCTCTGGGAGTTCCGGACGGGTAGTAAGATGGATAAATTAGGTTTTGGAAGAAAGGATTAAAGACATTAACAAGGTTTTTTCTGCCGCAATTGGAAATAACAGTTAGATCAGATGATAAGTGTTGTATGGTATCATTACGTTTGTTATTGAGGGATTGCTGTTTGGGGCGTTATGGAAAACTAATTAAGTAGTGTAAGGTAGAGTCGTCTGCGTATGAATGGATGAGACTGGAGGTACAGTTGAGAAGATCATTTATGAAAATTAGAAAGAGAATGGGATATAGGCCAGAGCCCTGAGGAACACCGGAGTTGATAGGATGAGGAAGTGAGCGATGCCCGTCCACAACCGCAGCTATGGAACGGCAGGAAAGGAAACTAGAGACAAAGGCACAGATGGAGGGATAGAAACCAAAGGAGGGTAGTATAGAAATTAAAGATTTGTGCCAGACTCTATCGAATGTCTTCGATATGTCTAGTGCAATAGAAAAGGTGTCACCGAAGTCCCGATAGGAGGATGACCAGGAGTTAGTGAGATAGGAGGATGACCAGGAGTTAGTGAGATAGGAAAGAAGATCACCAGTAGAAGTGACCCTTAAGGAAGCCATACTGGCGATCTGAGAGTAGATTGTAAGAAGAGAAATGCTTAGGAAATTTGGAAGCAAGAATAGTTTCATAAACTTTAGAGATACAAGAGATGAGAACAATTGGATGATAGTTGGAGGGTTGAGAGCTGTCGCCCTTCTTTGGGACAGGTTGAATGAGAGAAAACTTCCAGCAAGAAGGGAAGACGTTATAGGAGAGAGAGAGACAAAAGAGTTTGCCTAGGCAGGGAGTCATCACGGAAACACAGTTTTTTAGTACAACAGGAGGAACACCGTCCGGTAGAAAGTACATCTTTAGAAGAGATTAGGATATTAGGTATAGGTAGGAGAGAGGGTGGTGGAGAGGGAGGATAGCACTGGAATCATCCAAGGTGTAGTTTCTAGCAAAAGTTTGAGCGAAGAGTTCAGCTTTGTCAGAAAAAGAAGTGATGGTTGTGCCATCAGAGTGGAAAATGGGAGGGAAAGACGAGATAGAAAAATTGTAGGAGAGGTTTTTGGCTAAATGCCAAAAACTTTGGGAAGAGCTAGAGTTGGATAGTTCAGTGCATCTATTATTGATAAAAGAGTACTTGACAAGTCGAAGAACAGATTTGGTTTGATTCCGGGCAGAGATATAGGAAGAATGAGATTCTTGAGTTATAAGGCATCGGTACCGTTTGAATGCTTCCTCCTTGTTGCGGACGGTAGTAGAACAAGCGTGAGTAAACCAATATTTTTTTGCATTAGACTGAGAGAAAGAAAATGGAATGTATGCTTCCATGCCGATGAGCCTCCTAGTCGGCAACGCAGAATTGCCACAAGAGCCGCCGGCTGGGAGGATCGGGTGGCCGTACTGGAGAGATACGACAGGTGACAGTTATTAGTTCATGCTCGGAGGAGTCCAAAAGAGAAAAAATATTTATAGTATAAGCAGAAGGATTAGAGGTTAGAAATAAGTCAAGAATGTTGGGCCAATCTCTGAAGTGATCCGGGATGCGGGTGGGTCGTTTAGGATAGAAAATATGAAGGCTTGTTCACCAGGTTGGTCACTGGAAACAGAGGAGAGCCATTGGCGGTGGTGAACGTTGAAATCTCCTAAAATAGAGATTTCTGCGAAAGGAGAGATAGATAGAATGGGTTCCACTTTAGAAGTTAGATAGTCAAACAATTTTTAATAGTCAGTAGAATTAGGGGAGGGATAAACAGCGCAGAAATATTGACTTTGAGAGTGACAAGAAAGCTTTAGCCAGAGAGTTGAGAATTCAGACAAATTTAAGTTGGGAACACAAGAGAAAGCAAGATTGTTGCGTAAATAGGCGCAACATCCACCTTTGGCTTGAAACTAAGGATAGAATTAGTAGGAGGATACAGATAAGGATTTGTAGTCAGTAGACCCAGACAAATGCGTTTCGGTGAGAAAGAGAAGATCAGGGTTGGCTGAGTAGAGGTGGTGTTCCACGGAGTGGAATTTAGAGGAAAGGCCACGAATGTTGGCAAAGTTAGCCCCTTCTGTACCGGGGACGTCTTTATAATGTTGTTCTTGCTATATTTAGACAATGTTGTGCAATTTAAGGAGTTGTGGTAGTAAAAAGTGTTAAATGAGTTTGTTCGAAGCCTGTCAATTGATGGAGGCCCTTTTTAAACTGATACAGATCGTCTAACAGTAGCCAGAATAAAGTTTAAAAGACGTCGCCGGTACAGAATGGGTTAATCGTGAGAGTAGTAGGAAGAACTTCAGAGCATTTTGACGAGTCGTTTCCTGGGACCATATAAATTGGGGCATTTCTGTTCCCCCCCCCTCCCCCCCAAGGGGGGACTATGAGGCGGGTCGGGAATTCGTCATCATGATTTTTGTTTTGAAATGATAGTGTAGTATGTAAGGTGTTTGTAGTATAATGTATTGGTAGGGGGAGAAGGTGTTTTTGGAGGGCAGGCTGGGGTTGCCCTCAATATTGATGAGGCACAGAAAGGATCAGCTAGAGAGGCCAGATGGTGAAACAGGAGATCCAGCTGTCCTTATCAACCACCTAGCACTCCCCGGGATTATCGCCCTGTACCGCCCGTTGTTTTGCGGTGGCAAAACAAATATGACTATCTACCGACCAATTTCTATTTTGTCTTCCTTTAATAATAATCATGGACGACTGGTTTACGATAGGATGATTAATGTTGTCAGTGAAAATAATATGTGGGTAAAAGAACAGTTCTTTATCCTCAATTTGCAATATTGTTAATGATGTGATTAAATATAAAGGCTAGGTGCATGTTGTAGTTAGGAAGGTGTCTTACTGCCACAACTCTCTCAGTCATAAGTTGTCAATTAATTATAAAGTTACATTCCAAAATCGCATAATTATATATATAACAAAATCAAGGTATGGCGAACATACTTTACCATAAAGCAACAGGTATTCTAAAACTTGGTGATATTCACACTTTAGAGAGTATAACATACTGTATAATACATAATCGACTATTATTTTTCAAGTGTTATTGAATATTCTACTACGTCATCGATTCATTTTGTTTAGTAACAAACGTTATAAAGATACTTTCCGGCATCCACCGTCTCATAGCGAATAACTCAAAAGGTTTATAACTTTTTTTGTGGATTAACCTACCTTCATATCTAGATACCATATCCAGTAATTTAACCTTTGAAATCAATGCCAAGAAGTGTCCACAATATCTGTATTACTTAAGTTTGTTCACTCATTAAGACCACTTATGTACTGCAATATTGATTGCAGTATTACACGAGTAATATGAATTATGTAGTACTTTAATTATGCTATAATAACACTTAGCCAGAGTCAATCAATAGTGTAATATTGAAATTTACGTTGATATGCCATCCCAGTGAAGTGTGCTTATAAAAAATATATAACATTATTGTTTATGTACAGTACATACCAGTTGTATAATATCCTCCACATCTAAGTATTTGAGCCCATACACATTTCTATTGTAATGGGCTCAACTAGTACTTATACTATCTATAATTGTGAAAGTTTGTAAATGTATTTGGCTAAACAAACTGATTTGATTGATTGAGTGATTGATTCAAGAATCTTTAATTCTTCTTTGGGACAACTGTAAAGTATTAAAGAAATTATCAGATGTAGGAATTACGTTACACACATTACACTAATCCTTTACTGATAATTGTGGAGGTGTGTGAAGCCTCTGACCCGTTCTACTACAGTGACCTCTGTGCTCGTCAACACGGACACACAGTGCTACCCACATGTCGGGAATAGGGTAATGATCCCGACAGGTTTTGGTCCAATAGGACATTTGAATTTGGCGGTATCGTATCGCTTGTACGATTTCGGCTGGTTCTTTGTGTATTGTAGTTTATTCTTAAGTTAGGTTAAATATTAACTGTAATGTATAAATATCTACATCAGCTCTAGATGTATTATGAAACCAAGTTATGGGTTATAATTATTATGAGCCGGCAGCCATATGTAATTTCGCGAAGCGATCGGACGCAGGCCCTTTTAGTCTCTCAATCAACACCATACAGCCAACATCTCCTCCCCCGGCTCTGACTCAACCCACAGTTCACCATGTGCTACAAATATTAATCTATAACAATATTAACAACAGTCCTACATCACCAGTCCTCTAAGCTAAGTTCATTGTATCGATATTGTATTATGTGAACATTCCTACATGTCATGCAATTGAATTAGCCGCGTGTGGGGGACTGGATTACACCCATCGAATACCTCGTTGGTAATTATAATATAACTATTTGTTGGGTTATTTCATGTACCAGTGATATGTAATTTAACCACTTTTTCTAAAGTTCCGACAAATAATGGTCCTTCGTGCCCTTAGGCTTCCTTACCGTAGTACCGTTTTGTTTGCTTCCTTGACGCTTGTGGGCTTACAAATGGCTGCCGCCTCGCGCGTTGTTGGCCGACTGCCATTTCCTAGTTTACACCCAGCTTCTTCCCTCGTGTTTTTTACTATTTACGCGCCGTCTCTATCTTTTTTGGGACTAGTTTCCAGTTTTTTTTGGGCGTGTGATCCTTGGCGTTTTTTTGGTGGGTTAGCTGGGCTGGAGTTTGGGGTAGGGGTAGTTTCGTCGGTCACCATTTTGCGCTCCTGGCTAGGCTAGGCTAAGCAGTCTAGGCCTGTGGGTGTCTGCGGTTGCTGTTCCTTTCGCTTTGGTGGTGTGCCTGTGGTGTTCATTGTGTTTTGTCATTGTGGGACTCATTATTAATTTTGCTGGTGGGGAGGGTTCTCATGTGACCTTTTATATTTCAATTTCATAATAGCCTAGGCCTAGTTGCTTACAGTGGCGGTCATGAGTGTCGGTCTTTGTTAATTCCTAAGCGATTGACAGTTAATAGTCAGACCTCATGATTGTAGCTTAACCAACTAGTCTTACCTGAAAAGGGCTTACAATAATTAGTGCTTCACCTTACCCTTTCTTTTAATGGATTTAGTATTTAATTATTTTGTCTAGTTAGATAATTTCCTTTCGATAGTTTATATTAAGGGGGATGTAAGTATTATGTAATTCTTGTTGAGTAAATTTCTTAAGTAATGGGAGTTTGCCGCTGTTGATTCCTAAGCGATTAACGGTTTGTAGTCTGACCTCATTGTAGTTTAAGTAGCTTAAAATTAGACCTTAACGATGACAGATTTAAAGAAACTTAAGATTCTTAAGGGAGGGATGAAGGGAAGTTTAAATAGATGTTTAAGAGATCTTGATGAATTTTTAATAAGTGCCACGGCTGATCAAATAAAGGGTAAATTCGCTACTGTTACTAAATCGCTAGCTACTTATGATAGTTATGCTCAGCAGCTATATGGTTTATTGACAGTTACTGTCGATGTGGAAGAAGAAATGTCGGCAGATCTTGAGTACTTTGAGGATGTTAATACAGCCTTAGCCAGACTATCTTCCACCCAAGAATCAACCTCTGTAAAGGATACCGGTACACCAAAGGCGACTGGTTTTAACCTGCCGAAGCTTACTTTGCCTACCTTTTCCGGGGATTCGGCTACCTGGACTGGATTTTGGGATATTTTTGAGTGTTCCGTCCATCATAATAAAACACTCACATCCATCCAAAGGTTCACATATCTCCGTGGTCAATTGAAAGGGGAGGCATTGAAGTTAGTCGATGGGTACAAGCTAGAAGCTACCAGCTACGAGTCTGCAGTGGAGTTGCTGAAGAGAACTTACGGGAGAGTGGAAGTCATCAAGACCGCGTTAATTACTAAGTTCTTCACGCTAGATCCTCCATCCTATGATGTGGCGGCCCTAAAGAAGTACTATGCCTCCTTTGAGAGCCTCCTCCGATCTATGGAGACAATGGCCGTCACCAAGGAGGAGATATTTAGTGTGAATATCTTGAATAAAATACCCTCTCCCCTAAGGGAAATCTTAAGACGACAACTAAGCGACTCTCCACTAAACTTGGAAGCGTTGGTGCAGGTGTACAAGACTGAAGTCTTCAATATGGAGAGTACTGGACACTACCGACAAGTGGAGATGTCGCCATCTACTGCAGCTTTCCCGGTACAGACTTCTCCTAAACAGAAAAGGCCAATATAATTAGGTTGTAAGTTGTGCAGTGTCCACGGTCATCTGTGGTATCGGTGTCCTAAGTATCCTAAGGCTACACAGAAGATTGGTCAGGCTAAATCGCTTAAGTTATGTACCAGCTGTCTGGCAAGAGACCACTTCACCAGTACTTGCACCAATTCCTACATCAAACCTTGTAAGTATTGCAAGGGGAAACATTGGTTTTCCCTTTGCACCCAGTCTGATCGGCACGACGGCAAAGAAAAGGGGAGACCCCCAAAGAGTCACATGAGAAAGGTAAGAGCGAGGGTGATAAAGTATCTGCCATGTCCATTGCTTCTCGAGAATGTCAATTGCTTCCTACTATGATGCTGCCAGTAGTGGGGAGTAATAATAATACTATAATGACGCGCACCTTACTTGACCAGTGCTCACAGAGGTCATTCGTTCTGCGGTCATCATTACCCCAGCTCAAGTGTACCAGCAAGGGTCAAGAGAATTTGCGTCTCCATGGTTTCACTGGTGAAATAGATTCCAGTGACTATGATATAGTGGAGATTTCATATGTTTGTAGAAAAAAGGTATGTCCCATCAAGGCTGTTGTGGTCGACACACTACCCAGTTTCTATATAGCATCAGAGATTCAACCACATTTGAAATATCTCAGAAGCAAGGGTTATAAACTGGCTGATGATCAACTCTCTGGTAACAATGGTATTATGCTACTGGTCGGAGCTGATTATTACTACGACCTGGTTCACCCTGGATATCGGAGGGTAGATTTTTTTTTTTTTTTTTTTTTTTTTTCTTCTATATTCCAACTTACTTCCTCTCGGGCATAGGCTGAGAGCCTTAACATTCACCGCTTTACAATGAACAGTGAAGCCCGTGAGGTCTTGTTCCAGTCTAGGGAGTGAGACATGTGAAGCACGTAGAGTATAACGAGTACCTGCCATCTTGCCTTCACATGAGGCACGGTGCTCACTCATGGCCCGAAACGACTCCATCTCTGAAGCCACCTCGTTCCCGTGCTTCACTGTCTCACCCCCTACACTCGGACTCTCACACTTACACACACACAACGCCACCTGTTGAGCAGATAACTCACCAGGCATTGCACCCCTATAGCATATTTTGAATATGGGAATATTCATACAGTGCTATTTAATCAGGGAACAATGAGGGTATTTTATTGACGTTTCGGTGGGCTTGTGGTAATGCACTGATACCAGGTACAGCACAAATTCCATCCCAATAATATCTTCCCATTGATACATCGGGATTTGAACCCGGGACCTTTGGATTACCAGGCCAGTGGCAAGACCACTCCACCACACCTCCCCTAGATAAGCTTATAATGCTCCCCACGATCCAAGGGTACGCCATTTCTGGATCATATGCCACTTCCTCTAAAGACACACAGGTGGAGGTGGTTACGGTCCTCAAGGTAGCAGTAAGCCCCATAGATAAATATATTAGGCCAAATGTGCCTGATAATACATGTACTGATATAGATAAGCTATGGGACTTGGACAATATTGGAATTGACCCACATGAACTTGATCGTGAGTCCAAGCTAGCGTTAAGCTCGTATGAAGAGACTGTAACGTATGACTCTGGCAGAGGTCAGTATGTGGTAAGGCTCCCTTGGAATGATAACAAGAGTAAATTACCTACTAATTTCCATCTAGCACTTGGTAGGTTACGTGGCCTTCAGAAGCAGTTTGTCAAGGATCCAAGTTATTGCGAGACTTATGCGGCAGTTTTAGCCGAGCAGGTACAACGTGGATTTGTGGAGAGAGTAGATCTCAGTGAGTATGGGGATAACATCCATTACCTTGCTCACCATGGGATTAAAAAGGACAGTTCCACCACTCCTGTTCGTATTGTGTATGACTGCTCTGCTAAATCCAGTGATCGCTCCTATAGCCTGAATGATTGTCTGTACACGGGTCCGTCCCTGGTCTCTGATCTAGCGCAAATTATGTTGCGCTTCAGATGTCATAAGTTTGCATGGGTCGCCGATATTGAGAAGGCCTTCCTGATGCTTCAACTCCATCATGAAGACAGGGACTCGACAAGATTTTTATGGCCACGGGACCCAATGGATCTAGATTCGGAGTATCTGGTCTACAGGTTCAGAGTCGTCTTATTCGGGGCGACCTGTTCCCAGTTCCTTCTCAACGCTACTATCTTGCGTCATCTTGAGGAGGCTGGACTAGATCCTGACTTCAAGAATGAGATCAAGCAGGGGATCTATGTGGACAATCTTCAAGGCACCGGAGACAATGAAGATTTATTGCTCAAGAGATGCTGGGAGATCCGTGATATATTTGCCAAGGCTCATTTATACTTCAGTGAATGGGCCACTAATAGTGATCTTTTGAAAGGTCAATTTGCTTCTGACGGTGTAGCTACTGAGAATAGTGAGAATACCACAGATTGTATATCCTTCTGTCACACCCCATGCGGCAGTGAGCTTATGACCAAGCGAAACTGCTTAAGCTTGTCAGCGAGCTTGTTTGATCCCCTAGGTTTTTTGCTGCCTGTAACAATCCGTGCTCGTATGTTTTTACAGCAACTGTGGCGGCTAAAACTAGATTGGGATACGCCCCTCCCGATTGAGTTACAAGATACTTGGCGGTTGATTCGGTCGGACCTTTCCACATGTTGCAAGGTCCAACTTAATCGTCAGGTTATTAGTGCTATAAAGAAGATTACAGTTCCTAAATTAGAACTTACTGCAACTATTTGCTATTTCCCGGGGGATCTCGGCACAGCATTTTATGTCTTCCTCTATTTGGTGGCATGGACCTCCATGGCTTACATCTCCAACTGAATGGCCTCAGGATTTCAGGGAATGCATATCTGATCATTCAAGTCGGCCCCAAGATGATGTGTTAAGTAGTTCGAATGTGAGTACTACACATCAGGATAACAAGTTGGTAGAGTGGGAATGTTACGGCAGCTATGATGAAGTAATACGGGTATTTGCATGGATATACCGTTTCATTAACAACATGAGAAGTCGGGCTCACGGGTCTTTCCTTAGTGAAGATTCGAAGCATATCAGACTCCATGAATTGAGATCAGCAGAAGCAAAACTAATACGTTTAGTACAAAAGGAATCTTATCCTACTGAACATCAAATCCTGAGCAAGGAGTCAAAGGCCAAACCCTCAAACTTAATGAGGCAGCTAGGATTATATATGGAAGGAGGCATAATTAAGTGTAGAGGCAGGATACAAAAGGCGGACATTATTGATTCTGCGAAATATCCTGTCCTCCTGAGCTCCTCTCATTTGATTACCAAACTGTTGATTCGCCAATGCCATCGGACCTGCCTACATTTTGGCGTAAATTATGTTCTGGCGTATATGCGACAACGTTGGTGGATCCCTAAGATGCGACAAGCAATTAAAGGGGTCCACAATAGCTGTACTATCTGTAAAAGAGTCCAGGGTAAGCCTTACTCCCCAGTTGATCTACCTCCCTTGCCTGAGTTCAGGGTACAAAGGACTGAACCATTTCAGGTAACCGGGGTAGACTACACCGGAGCGATTCATGTTAGAGAATCGCCCGGTAATATCATAAAGGTATATGCCGTCCTATGCACATGTGCGGTAACCAGAGCGATTCATATTGAATTGATTGACGACCTATCCAGTGAGGGGTTTTTGCATACTCTACGACGCTTTGCAGGCCGCAATGGTTTCCCTCAAATTATTATGAGCGATAATGCGACTTGTTTTGTCGGGGCCTGTAAATATCTCCAGAGTTTAATGGATGACCCGCAGGTTGTGGCTACCCTCACTGGAAAGGGTTGTCAGTGGAGATTTATACCAGCACGTGCACCATGGTTCGGGGCGATTTGGGAGAGAACTATCGGTATCGTCAAATCTGCCATGAAGAAGGTATTAGGAAGGGCACTGGTGACCAGACGAGAGTTGCAAACCATCTTAATAGAAATTGAGATGTCAGTCAACGACAGGCCCTTGACCTATACCTCGGCAGATGTTGATGACCTCTTACCCATTTCGCCTTCTATGCTAACACGTGGACGAACCCTTAATACCTTTCCTAGATCGTCCGTCAATGACGAAGATCTGCATGACCCTACGTTCGGCAATGCTGACGCCACACGTCGTCGCTTCCAGTATGTAAACAAGGTGTCCGACGATCTATGGAAACGGTGGACCCAAGAATATTTGCTGTCTCTTCGCGAGCGTCACTCTCATAAGATCAAAGGGACGAATCAACGATGGCCTCGTATCGGGGATATCGTCCTGATTCATGATGAGCGTCCTAGGTTATTTTGGAAGCTTGGGAGGATTATCGATCTGTTCCAGGGCATTGATGGTCTTATAAGGGTTGCTAGAATACGAACTTCGACTGGGGTTACTACTCGCCCAGTCATAAGGTTATATCCCTTGGAGCAGGATGTAGAACTGCCGGATGATCCTGGCGTCTCTACTGATACCCCTCCGCGGGAGAGTGCTGGTGACAGTGCTCCTCAAGGTGGGGCAGCTGATGATGAGAAGGATGATCCTCCTCAGGCTTCAGGTGGTGCTCGTCCCAAAAGGAGGACGGCTATGAGTTCCGTGGATCTTTGGAGATCAAAGATCAAACAAGGTGATCTTTGACTTCGATGTCCTTTTTTTGTTCTCTGTATATAGCTCCTGTATATCATTTTTGGTGGCGGGCAATATGTCGGGAATAGGGTAATGATCCCGACAGGTTTTGGTCCAATAGGACATTGAATTTGGCGGTATCGTATCGCTTGTACGATTTCGGCTGGTTCTTTGTGTATTGTAGTTTATTCTTAAGTTAGGTTAAATATTAACTGTAATGTATAAATATCTACATCAGCTCTAGATGTATTATGAAACCAAGTTATGGGTTATAATTATTATGAGCCGGCACCATATGTAATTTCGCGAAGCGATCGGACGCCGGCCCTTTTAGTCTCTCAATCAACACCATACAGCCAACATCTCCTCCGCCGGCTCTGACTCAACCCACAGTTCACCATGTGCTACAAATAGTAATCTATAACAATATTAACAACAGTCCTACATCACCAGTCCTCTAAGCTAAGTTCATTGTATCGATATTGTATTATGTGAACATTCCTACATGTCATGCAATTGAATTAGCCGCGTGTGGGGGACTGTTTACACCCATCAAATACCTCGTTGGTAATTATAATATAACTATTTGTTGGGTTATTTCATGTACCAGTGATATGTAATTTAACCTCTTTATCTAAAGTCCCGACACCACATATGTTGCCTAAATGTAATCGTGGACAGTAGAGACCGTATAGCAAGAGATATCGATCAACCATATTGGTGCCACTGGAGCCGGTAGTCTCTATTTGCTGTCACATACGTTCATATCCATAAACATTCGGAAATACTGATACAGGATAAATAATGTGGTCTTTAGATACAATATCATCCCGTTGTTTGATAATTACGCCACCAAAATGGTTTTTTCAGAAGAAAAAAAAAACAATGACCGTCTCTCTTTCTTAAGGCTAGCTAGTGAAAATAGGTAAGCTGAACCTCTATCATCGAAACTGATGACCCACACTAACTTTAACAGCGGCTTCTCCTTCGGATGTATTATTATTTTCCGTCAATTACTTGTATGAATTCAGCTTTCGACAGTAATCTACCTTAAGTCGAACAATTGACGTTAAGGCAATAGAGACCCGATATATCACAAGACAGTATAAAGTGGTTTATCGAAGTCTACGGGAAGCAGATCTCGTGTAACTCCACTATTAACGTTGAGGCGCGGGTCTATATTTAATTTAGGGCAGCCAGTCAGCTTGGGAAACTGACAACACTATCAGGCCTTCCACCTGAGCTCTCTCGCGTCAGCAGCGGACCTTGTCTGGATAATGACTTTTTCCTAGGATACAGAGAACGGACATATTGTAAACTTGGCGTCATTTTGGATATCCGAAACGCTGTTTAAAAGTTTGTGTCACTACGGATATATACAGTACTACTACAACTATTCCTACTAATTATTTTGCTAATATAATTACTATTCATCTTGTTTCATACACCACTTATCTTATCGTGCAGAAATTCACTGGCGTGCTTTACCACAGAGGATTACCATATATGGCACATCATAAATGTCCTTTGACTTTAGGTTACTATAAACTGCTAGGTGAACAGTGGCATTGTGTATACTGAGAATGCTCAATTGTGGCCGTATTGAGCTACCACAAGCTACACAAGTTATATAGTACAACATATATTTACTTAAATTACATTTAAAACATACAATTATTTCTTGTGATGATGTTGGTTATAGTGAAGCAAATACATTATATAGTAAACGCTCTTAACATTTCTGGTCACTGAGAGATATGTATATATATGCTTAATATCAAAACTGATTAGATTATTTAACTATGAGATATGACATTAATTCCAAATAATGACCGGGTATTTATGATCTACGTTAGGTGTTGGTGGTAGTAAAATTGAATGTACAGTACGTGGTAAATGAAAGATTAAGAGTAATTGTTTCTAATTATGTGTGTATTGCTTTCATATAGCGATAAATTAACAACGCCGTGAGTAAATGATTGGAACCATAACCAATCATATCGAAAACTTATTTTGAGATTTTTGTTTTGTTAACAATGTAAATTAATTTTGGTATGTGGATACATACATACATACATAAATACATACGTATGTGTGGTCCACACATACGTGCAGTTTCAGTCTCTTGTCCTAATGGCGGCGTTCCAGGTGTGGTTAATTTAGACGAGTGGACTGTATAATTAATAATTAATTTAGTAAAACGCACATAGAATAATTTTACCTTATATGATGAAACTCAGATGGTGACAGTAGATGGCGGAAGATAGGCTAGGTGAAGTTGTTTAGTGGGGCAAGGAATAGGCTAGGAAAGTGACTAGAATAAATTAAGATAGATTGTATTTACGTTAAAGTTTCATGATAGCTAATTATGATGATGTGACTATGAAAATGAGATGGAAGTGAAGCGAAAACACCTAAAGATAAGACAAAATGAAGAATAGGCTTAGCGTGTGTCGGGGACGGAGGTTGGATGGAGAGTGAGGCCGAGAGAGTCGTCTTTGAGTCTCTAGTGACTGTTCGCGCACGCGCATAGCGTACGGAAAATGTATCTCATCCTTATACACTGAGATACATAGGAACAATAATAATAAGTAATACATTAATATATGGAAATTATAATCCTACAATACTTGCCCATATTCAACTACAGAATAACATATTCTTCCCAAAATTATGGAAAGTTCAACATAAGGATACGGAAGCGTTCAACTTAAGACTACGGAAAGATACGTAACGCTGCATCAACCTAGATTACGTAGCATCGACACTGTACATACTAAATAGAGTATACCGAGTATAGACACCAAGCAACCCTGTTAAGGGCTGCTCCACTTGACAAGCTTTTGGATTTGAGATCGGCACGTATAGTCCGATCCCTGGTCTTCCTCGGTCCACCTCTTGGTGCCGCTCCCTCCACAATCACAGGCCTGTATTTTTTCACCCAATTTTGTTCTTCCATTCCCTCCACATGTCTATACAATCCCAGTCTACTTGTACGCATCACCTCGCTAATACTCTTTATTCCTAAACGTTTCCTCAGCTCATCATTTGTTATTCTATCCTGCAGCCTGGCCCCACACATCCATCTCACCATTCTCATCTCATTACATTCCATTTTGTTGACATCCTCTACTTTAACGGCCCAATGCGTCTGAGGCATACGTCATTGCACTTCTAACACATGAGGCATACACCTTTCCCTTCAGGTGGAGAGGCATTCTTTTCATGGTCAGAATTGGCAGCAGTTCTCTGAACTTCCCCCAGCCACATCTAATTCTAGCAACAGTGGCAGCCTTGGCCCCACCACCGGCAGAGATGGTATCTCCTAGGTAACAAAACTTGTCCACCAGATCCAATTACTCATTTCCAAAATTCAGTGCCACAGGATCATCACATAACACAAGCTCGCCTTTGCACACTATGCACTCAAATTTCTCTATTTCTGACTTATCCTTCGGCAGGGGTCCTCTTACTTTACTACAGTGCTTACTCCCATGATGCACTCAACATCCACAGATGCTACATCGAATCGAGCTAGCGCCCACACCCTTTCCACATACTGCACATGAGTATGCACCGCTCTTTTCCACATTGCCTCGTCTCAATCTAAAATGCATAACCTTGGTTTTGTTAATATTGACTCTTAAACCTTTGCTCGCCATGCCCTCTCTCCATCTTCTGAATTTGGCCTCAGCATCTTGCATATTGTCAGATATTAGGACTAAATCGTCTGCATAAAACAGCTCCAACGGGAGTCCGCCTCTAAAAACTCTAGAGAGTGCCTCCAGGACCATAATAAAGAGGAGGGGGCTTAACACTGAATCCTGATGAACTCCAACATGGACTGTGAACTCATCACTCAGTACACCTTTCACCCTCACCCCAGTTCGCGAATCCTCATCCATCTTCATTATCACATGCACCAGCCACTCTTCCACACCAAGTGTCCTCATAGCCCACTGCACAACATCTCTAGGCACCCTGTCAAAGGCCTTCTCCAGGTCTACAAACACAAAGTAAAGATCCCTGCCTTTTAGTAAGTATCTTTCCTGTATCTGCCTGACTATGAAGATAGCATCGGTTGTACCACGTCCTGGCATAAAACCAAACTGCATATCATCAATGGAGATGCTTTGCCTGATCAAACCCTCAAAGACTCTCTCACAGACCTTCATGATTTGGTCAAGTATTTTCATGCCCCTATAATTACCTCTATCTAGCGCATCCCCTTTTCCTTTGTAAATATTTACTATTACACTTTTGTGCCAATCCTCGGAGATTTTCTCATCTTTAATGATGGTTTTATAAACTCAGTGACTAAGTTGACACCAGTCTCCCCTGAGGCTTTTATCATCTCAGCGACAATGTCAGAGCACCCTGGAGCTTTACCGTCCTTCATTTTATTGATTGCGTCGCTCACTACAGCTGGTGCTATCAAAGGAGGGGGTCCAGATATTGTTTTTTTGATACTAAGCTGTTCCTTATCCCATTCAAACTCTACATTTAGCAATCGTTCATAGTGTACCTTCCATGATTCTCTGATTTCATTTTCTGCATACACAATCTTCCCATTATCGTTTCTAACACACTGTTCACCTATAATATCTCCACTGTCATTTTTAACTCGCCTAGCTAGGTTGAAAATCACATTGGGATTGTCAGTGTTACACACTTGTTCGAGGAACAGGTCCTTAATGCCCTTTTTAGCATTGTAAATAACTCTTTTGGCAGTTCGTTTAGCTGCCTGGTATTCCTCCTTGCTGCCTCCCTTCTTCCATGCTTTGTAGCATCTCCTTTTCTCTTTCACAGCATGTTCTATCTCATCGTTCCACCACCAGATCTTATTCCTTGGGTGACCCTTTGTTTTCCCATAGACTTTGTCAAAGGCAGCAAGAAGGCTATGCTTAAGAAAATTCCATTGACTATTTACATCGCTAGGCCTAGCTTCCTTATTTCTATTAATTTCCTCCAGTTCACTATGAAACCTATCCCTAACTTCCTTGTTCTTCAGCAGCCACACTTTCCTCTTGGGCATGTATACCTTTTTACGCTTAGGATCTCTGTATAAGCTCATGTTGCACACAAGTAGCTTATGCTGGGGGATAAATTCTTCGCTCGGGATGACCTTTACATCCCGAACCAGTTTCCAGTCTTTCTTGTTAACCAAGAAGTAATCTATATGGGCTACTGGAGACCTCAGAGTAATATGTGACCAGATGGCTCTGTCTTTTGTTGAACTTAGTGTTGCACACAACCATATTGAGTGCAATGCAGGACTCCAGTATACTGTATATTCGCCTTCCAGATTCCTCCTTCCGTAACCATTTCCTCCATGTACTCCCTCGTATCCATCTGCAGATGCTCCCACATGACCATTCAGGTCCCCTCCCAGGGTTGTTATTTCATTCTCCGAGAGGCCCGAAATGACACTGACGGTGTCATTCCATAAGTCCTCTGTTATCTCTTTTTGTAGGCCAGCCTGTGTAGGTATGCAGATATCACATTCAGAATTCTTTCACCAACTTTCAACTTCAAAACAATCAGCCTTTCACTAACTCTCCACCCCTTCGGGGATCACAGCGTCAGGCAATAGATAGAGAGATAGACTAACTCTCGTAATCTGAAGCACACTTTCCGCCAGCTCTTCAGCCACCAGAAGACCTACTCCTCCTTTCGCTTTATCAGTCTCAACCCCCTTCCAGTGGATCCTATATCTTTTCTTTCTTCCAACAATCCACTGTACCCCATGCCCTTTCCAGAGTGTTTCCTGGGCACAGCAGACGTCCACTCGCCTCCTCTCACACATCTCAGCCACTTCATTTGCACGCAGATTCAAACTACCAACAGTCACACTAGCAAGTCTGATATTGTGGGGGGCATTTGTTCTAATCCTGTGCGTTTTTTTAATCATCGGACTTACGTTGTTTCTCTTTAGATTTAGTCATATTTGGTAAACTGGCTGGCAAATGGGCATCACCCCGCCCAGAACTCCGGCTCCAGTCTACCCCCCGGGACCATTCCAAGCACCTTCCCCCAAGAGATTACAAGGGGGTAGGAACCAGTGGCCTCGGTGCGCCCCACCAGAACCAGCCGTAGGGACGCACCCCGTGCGCACGGCACTATGGCTGGTCTGGTATTTTTTGCCCAATGACAGGGCAGCCTCCTGGAGCGCTACCACCAGGTTCGGGCCCCTATACTGTTGGGCGGAAAGTGCCAGTCCGGGGAAACACTACACACTGCACCCTCTGGATCCATTTCGTCCAGGTTGGGCCCAAGGCACCAGGTCCGGGTCCAGAGGGAGCGACATCCACCGCCAGTGTGCCGCCATTAGGCAACTTGGAACAAGAACAATGATGCCCTGTCGCAGCACTGTCATATGAAAACAATGCCAGCGCCAATAACAAGGTTTCATTGTATAGTAATGGCTGTTGGTTCGCAAGTCTAACGCCATCCCCCCTATTAGTCGCCTTGTACGACACCACGCAGTAGGATGCGTGAGGCATATTTGTTTTCCTCCACTATAGGTGGAGAGAGTGTATACCCCATGTACCCCTTGTAATATATACCCCATGGGGGTATATATTTTTATATGCACAATGTATAGATTACTGCGTACATACCTTGTATACGAATATGTGGCACAGTGTGATGTGTTCAGCAATTAGTTGTCATGAGAGTGAACTGTTTTTGTCCCAGAAACACACTACCCGAGATATGTTCTGCCACCTCCTTCTGACACTGACATTTCTACAATGTAAATATTTTACATTTCTCTGGGTGTTGTTCATTTTGTTGTTCTTTTGTTTCGACAAGGGAGTAAGAGATTTGCATAGGGTGTTAACATAATTACATTGCTGTTGTATTGCAATCTCAAAGAAAATCACGAAATTCAAGTTTTCAATATATACGTTGAATGTAAATTGGCTGAATTACGGATAAATTTACTAAAAATATTGCTTGTAATCACGTTTAACCTTATAGTTTCGTTATGCAGATATACACCTATTTTCAAACTATTTGTGAATTAAGATTTGTATGCTATAATTATTAAGCCTTTCATATATATATTCTGACATACGGAGCCCTGTATGTTAATTTAAGAGTTAGAATTAGAGTTGAAGGAGCCCACTACCCAAACGGTGAAGCAGACTAGCGAGCGAACGAGCGAGTGGGCAAACCATCTCGCCCCATACCAGCAAACCACCCTTCACACCTGCGTGCGTCATAGGGGACCCTGCAACCGATGCTATGACGTATGATCGACGCCAGGAGCTGTGAGTGGACGACACACCTGTTATGTGATTCGAGGAGCTATGATTGGAGCGCGCACCACCCGCCGCCTCCTGATTCGTTCCTACACCATCATTGTTTGGTATATAAGACCCGAGTTGTGGGCATTCAAATCAGTCTCATTTGGAGTTGGGGAAGGTGAACTTGCAGCTGGAGGAAGACGGGGTGAAGTATTATAATGGGATTGTGACTGTCAGTCAGATTATATAAATGTGTGTTAAGTGTGTTCGGTGTAAACACTTACGTTATGTTGGTTAGTGAGATATGTGATTGGGAATTAACGTGATGTGTTTAATGTGTGTAATGTGTTTAACTATTTGATTGGGAATTAACGTGAACACTACTATTATGTGTTTAACTATTTGATTGGGAATTAACGTTAACGCTATTATTATGTACTTAACTATTTTAGTTGACTAACTTGTGGACTAAAGCAACTCTTTAAGTAATTGGGTTATGATGAAAGTAATACTATTGTTTTATATTAATACTTACGAGTTCTTTCATTTTCTTTGAATTAAGCTTACAGTGCTTAATGGTGCTTAGTACGGTGATGCTATTGTCTCTTATTAGTAATATCGCCTTAGACTAACATGGCTGTGTTAATATTACTTCTAGTGATTTCCTAAGCTGAAGAAAATTCTTTTGCTTCAAAATATTATATTTTGCTTTTCATATTATTTGAGTGAGACCTGAATCGAATCTATGAAACGATCCTGTAACTTTATTTACTCATAATCAAACCTCAATGTTACGTGGTTAAGAAATAAATTTAACTAATTATTAAATATATATCTAACTTTTTATGTGACTTTGATATAAACCCTGATGATAATAATATATAATACCATTAACGTAAGACAAGAACCAAGAATAATTAAATTAAATATAAATAAAAGGACATATAAGAAAACTATCTATTCATTTCAAAAAGGGTAAGAGACGGAAATATTCTTACTTTAATATTTATCTTTCAAGACTTTTATAAAATTAATAGTCCTTCTTTAGCTATAACTTATTCGGTTCATGACCATAGCCTACTAAGCTTCGGTTAAATAATATTCTTTATAAATACTACATGACTTTAATTAGTTTCAGTATTTTTCATAATTAAAGAGTATCAGTCAATAAAGGATACTAAGTCCTAAGATCCAAAAGGAAAGGAAGCAACAACAGGAAATACTTTTATTAGATTTTACTTTTGTTTTGCCTTCAGCTGACTGATACCTTAATATATATCTCTGTGCTATCTAGATTCATCAAGTTAACCACTTGAGGATCAAGATTCGTAACAGAAGAGTGGCGACCTCGCTAGGATTCGTTTCATACAGTTTCACTCAGTTTCATTAACGTTTCACTACTTAAAAATCAAATATTAATCATGCCTCAACTAATTAATGAAGAAGATGCTCGAGTTTTCATAGAATCAGAACCCACAGCCCCTGATATTGACTGTCTGTCAAAATCTGAACTGAAAGTGCTTGCCTCACATCTCCAATTAACTGTCTCAAACATGTCTAAAGTAGAGGTGGCTCAGAGCATAAAAACCCACCTGTTCCCTGTAGAAGGCGGGGAGGGTGACGGAGCAGTTGGTGGGATCCCAAGTAAACCTAGCCAACTTGATGAACAATTGCCACCTGGTTTGACCGGTGATCAAATATTTGAACTAGAACTAGCCAGAATGAAAATAAATGCCGAAGCAAATGCCGATGCCGAACAAGCCAGACTAAAAATAGAACTAGCCAGAATAAATATCGAAGAAGCCAGCATAAAAGCCAGAGCAACGACCGAACAATGTGAATATCAATATCGTACGGCTCAACTAAATGTCGATACAAATGCTCCCGTAATTGCTCCCCCTCTGGGATTGACTATGACTAGTGTCATTCCACCTTTCACTGAGGATAATGTGCAGGATTTCTTTGTTTTGTTTGAGGAAGTTGCTGGAGGTATGAAGTGGACAAGAGATCAATGGCCTTTTATGTTGCAAACCGTTTTGACAGGGCAGGCTCGAGCCACGTATTTGTCAGAAGTAGCAGAAGTTAGGCAGGATTATGACAATCTCAAAGAAGCTATCCTAAAAACCTATCAATTGCAGCCTGAGGCTTACAGGCAATCTTTCCGTAAAAACCAGAAGAAAGTAGAAGAAACCCATAAGGTATTTGCCAGGACCATGACTAAAACTTTCAATCATTGGGTCAAGAGTAAGAAAGTCACTAGCTACAACGATCTGAAGGAGTTGGTCCTGTTAGAAAATTTCCTATGGAAAATTGATTCTTCTGTATCCTATCATTTAAAGGGGAAAAAGGTAGATTGTCTTGCCGACGCCGCTGACATGGCTGACACATACGTGCTCAACAACAAATTTCGTGGGAAGAAGCCCTACGATAATTCTAGTTCTAATTTTAAGTATCCCAATCACAAATCTGACAGACCCAGTCACAAGCCTATAACGTCTTCCCCAGCTAGCCAAAATAGAAATGTTCCCCCAACTAAAAATGCGACTCAGGGCAATGGTAACAGAGGTGGGCCCCAAATAAATAGTAATGCTCAAAGAGGGAACGTTCCCGTATCCCCTAAAGTATGTACTTTTTGTGGCATGAGAGGCCACCTAGCTTATCAGTGCTGGGCCAAGGAAAAAACGGAGAGATCGGGGCAGACAGTTGCCGCCGTATCTCAAATTCCATGTGTTCCTTTAATGCAGGGCTCCCGACAGAAGGAGTACCTAGCACCAAATGTTCCTGTAATGCAGGACTCCCGACAGAAGGAGTACCTAGCACCAAAAGTGCCTTTAATGCAGGACTCTCGACAGAAGGAGTACCTAGCAGCTAACGTAAACCATCTAGACAGGGGTGTAGTAGCATGTGTGGTGCAACCCACAAGGGTTAAACCAATAATTTCACCATCAGTGCAGGACAGTTACCGTCCCTTTATTTCATCTGGCAATGTGAGATTAAATGGTTGCATGCATGAGGTAAAAATTCTGAGAGACACAGGTGCTACTAGCACCCTCATGGTGAATCCTTACACTGAGTGCCCACCTGGCGAACCAGTTGTAATGAGAGGTGCTGGAGGCCAGTTTTATGCATACTTGGTAAAAGGCGAAATTGAATGTGAGTTACTACAGGGTGAGGCCACCATAGCTTTGTGTAGGTCCCAAGATATCCCTGTGCCTGGGGTAACTCTCCTTTTGGGGAATGATGTAGCAGGTGAGAAGGTCCGACCAGACCCCATTTTGTCACTTTCCCCTGTTAACGAGCCACTAACCGGTGAGCTCGAAAAGGAGATGCCAACTGTTTTCCCTGTGTGTGCTGTCACACGTTCAATGTCTCAAGTAGCAGTTCCCTCAGACAGAAATCTACCGAATGTAAGAGTTGATGAAAGGGATGATGAGAGTGTAAATGATGCTCCAACTGTGCCTGATGATGTGACTGAGGTGGATTTATCTGACACCTTTATGGCTCATCTTGACCCTAACGATGACCATGAAACCCCTCCAAATTGTCCTAGTGGCCTGGTAGAGCTACAGAGAGATGATTGTGAATGCAAGGAGTTAGCTGCCAGGTCCGTGAGTGAAGAGGAATGTGAGAAGGAGGGTGGTGAATGTTTCTACCTCAAAGGAGGAGTATTGTGGCGAAGATGGAGACCGCCACACAGACCAATCGATGACGGGGCTTGGGACGTCCATCAAGTAGTAGTCCCCAAACCTTGTCGTAAAGATATCATGGAAATGGCACATTGTATACCATTGGCAGGACACCTAGGTGTGAGAAAAACTCTAGACAGAATCAGATCCCACTTTTACTGGCCAGGAATGCGTGCAGATGTAGTGGAGTGTTGTAGAGTGTGTCACACTTGCCAGATGACAGGAAAACCCAATCAGAAGGTGCCTGTACATCCTCTGGTGCCCTTGCCCGTTTTCGAGAATCCTTTTACTCGGGTGGTAGTGGACATTGTAGGCCCATTGCCTAAGACTTCCCAAGGTAACATTTATTTATTAACTATCATGGACATGGCAACTCGCTACCCAGAGGCTATACCCTTAAGGACTACCTCTGCTCCAACTGTAATCAAGGAACTGCTCAAATTTTTCACCAGAATGGGTTTCCCCCATGAGGTGCAAAGTGATCAAGGAACTAATTTTACCTCTAACGTTTTCCAGCAGTCCCTGAAGGAGTTGGGTATCGAGCATGTAAAGTCTAGCACCTACCACCCAGAGAGTCAAGGGGTTCTCGAACGATATCATCAGACATTAAAGGGAATGTTACGTAAGTATTGTACAGAGACCGGAGTTGAGTGGGATAAGGGGGTACCTTTTCTTTTATTTGCTACTCGTGAGGTTCCAACTGAATCCCTGGGTTTTTCCCCTAATGAGCTAGTTTTCGGTCACCAGGTAAGAGGTCCTTTGCAACTATTGCAGGATAGCCTAGTTGGCCAGGAGGGGAACCAAAACCTCCTCAAATATGTTTCAGATTTCAAAACCCGGCTGAGATCCTCATGTGAGTTTGCCGCTCAAAACTTGACAGTGGCTAAAAGCTCCATGAAGAAATGGTATGACAGAAAAGCCCGTGAGAGGGAGTTTAAGCCCGGTGATGAGGTTTTGGTCCTGCTCCCCCTTTTTGGCCAACCTTTATCTGCCAAGTTCAGGGGCCCATATAAGATCATTCGGAGGGTGAGCATTACCGATTATCTAGTCACTACCCCAGACAGGAGAAAGCCCACGCAAGTAATCCATATAAATATGTTGAAGCCCTACCATAGGTCCCCTGATTCCTCTCCTCCAGATTCTCCCACTGTGGCAGTGAATGTCAGGACCTGTGAGCAGCCTGGTGCGGACAAAGTCTTCAGTTCTCTTACTGACCCGCAACAGACTGTTCCAGAGCCTGAAGGTATCCATGCAGACTTTGACTTGTCATGTAGCCTATCCAACTTTCAGTATAATTCAGTGGCTTTGAGGGAATTACCATCTAAACTATGTCATCTTCCCTCTGATCAAGCGAACCAACTAATCTCTGTTTTATCTCAGTCTCCCAGTGTGTTCCGTGATACTCCAGGGCTTACTTCTTTGGCCGTGCACGACATCGACGTAGGGGATGCAACTCCCATTAAACTATCCCCCTACCGTGTCTCGCCACAACGCAGGAGTATACTGCAGGTCGAGCTTGACTTAATTTTTTCAAACCAGCTGATCACAAGGGCCTTCAGCCAGTGGAGTAGTCCGGTCATACTTGTGCCGAAGCCAGACGGGAGCCATGGGTTTTGTAGGGACTATAGGCAAGTCAATGCTGTCACAAAGAACGATACCTACCCACTGCCACGGATCAAAGATTGCATTTACCAGTTTGGCCTCATGCAGCAGGAAGTATAATTTAATGAGAGGATTTTGGCAATTAGCTCTCCCTTGTAGCGAGGTAAATATCATGCTTTTGTAGTGCGCTTTTAAGCCTTCAGCTGTGAGATGCCTTGCAGTTCGAATAACGCTCCAGCTACGTTCCGGCTATGTTCTGATGTGGTACCTGGAGACGTTGCCTACTTTGGGTGATATCCTTATTATATCCTCATTATAATCTTGCTGTTGCCAATCTGGTGGTGAATCTATTTATGTATTATGTTTAATATTATGTACTATACTCCTTAAACTCTTTTCTAGGGGGGAGGTCTGACATACGGAGCTCTGTATGTTAATTTAAGAGTTAGAATTAGAGTTGAAGGAGCCCACTACCCAAACGGTGAAGCAGACTAGCGAGCGAACGAGCGAGTGGGCAAACCATCTCGCCCCATACCATCAAACCACCCTTCACACCTGCGTGCGTCATAGGGGACCCTGCAACCGATGCTATGACGTATGATCGACGCCAGGAGCTGTGAGTGGACGACACACCTGTTATGTGATTCGAGGAGCTATGATTGGAGCGCGCACCACCCGCCGCCTCCTGATTCGTTCCTACACCATCATTGTTTGGTATATAAGACCCGAGTTGTGGGCATTCAAATCAGTCTCATTTGGAGTTGGGGAAGGTGAACTTGCAGCTGGAGGAAGACGGGGTGAAGTATTATAATGGGATTGTGACTGTCAGTCAGATTATATAAATGTGTGTTAAGTGTGTTCGGTGTAAACACTTACGTTATGTTGGTTAGTGAGATATGTGATTGGGAATTAACGTGATGTGTTTAATGTGTGTAATGTGTTTAACTATTTGATTGGGAATTAACGTGAACACTACTATTATGTGTTTAACTATTTGATTGGGAATTAACGTTAACGCTATTATTATGTACTTAACTATTTTAGTTGACTAACTTGTGGACTAAAGCAACTCTTTAAGTAATTGGGTTATGATGAAAGTAATACTATTGTTTTATATTAATACTTACGAGTTCTTTCATTTTCTTTGAATTAAGCTTACAGTGCTTAATGGTGCTTAGTACGGTGATGCGATTGTCTCTTATTAGTAATATCGCCTTAGACTAACATGGCTGTGTTAATATTACTTCTAGTGATTTCCTAAGCTGAAGAAAATTCTTTTGCTTCAAAATATTATATTTTGCTTTTCATATTATTTGAGTGAGACCTGAATCGAATCTATGAAACGATCCTGTAACTTTATTTACTCATAATCAAACCTCAATGTTACGTGGTTAAGAAATAAATTTAACTAATTATTAAATATATATCTAACTTTTTATGTGACTTTGATATAAACCCTGATGATAATAATAATATAATACCATTAACGTAAGACAAGAACCAAGAATAATTAAATTAAATATAAATAAAAGGACATATAAGAAAACTATCTATTCATTTCAAAAAGGGTAAGAGACGGAAATATTCTTACTTTAATATTTATCTTTCAAGACTTTTATAAAATTAATAGTCCTTCTTTAGCTATAACTTATTCGGTTCATGACCATAGCCTACTAAGCTTCGGTTAAATAATATTCTTTATAAATACTACATGACTTTAATTAGTTTCAGTATTTTTCATAATTAAAGAGTATCAGTCAATAAAGGATACTAAGTCCTAAGATCCAAAAGGAAAGGAAGCAACAACAGGAAATACTTTTATTAGATTTTACTTTTGTTTTGCCTTCAGCTGACTGATACCTTAATATATATCTCTGTGCTATCTAGATTCATCAAGTTAACCACTTGAGGATCAAGATTCGTAACAATATATATATATATATTGTTGGAAAATGTTTCGTAGTCTCCACTTTAAGGTTGAGGCCAAAGACCTTGACCTCCCTTCACATTCCTTTCTTTGATCACCGCCTCATAACATTTCTCTCCAGGCTGAACCAGCCACAGTCGTCAGCTTCCTGGCTTGGCCAAGGCATCATCATCAGAAGGTGATCCCTGCCGTTGTGTTTGTGTTTCACTTTATATTCAAAACTTCATGACTTCTTGTTCTTTAATGATCACATGTACACACACACACACTCTCTCTCTCTCTCTCTCTCTCTCTCTCTCTTTCTATATATATATATATATATATATATATATATATATATATATATATATATATATTTGTTTTAAATGTTGCATTGTACATATTTGCTACTGCTTTTAGTTTCATCCCCATAATTTCATGTATATTGACTTGTTCAATTATTATACCGTTTCAAGATTATCACGTTTCCAATTTATAGTAAGCATTTTAATTTAGTAATAAAGGTTTTACTGTCGATTTCTAGGCTTGAGAATGACACATTAATGTAAAAACGTCTTAGGACATCAATGATTTTACTTACATAATATTTCATTATATTATATCATCATACATATTGGTATTCATTAAATATTTCCATTTACAAAATTCATTGACAGATCTTAGTTTTATATATATATATATTATAATATATATATATATATATAATTATATATATATATATATATATATATATATATATATAATTATATTATATATATATATATATATATATATATATATATATATATATATACATATATATATATATATATATATATAATATATATATAATATATATACCGGTATATATATATATATGTATATATATACTAAAAATTACACAAGGAAATTGAACACACTGGTTTGTAGGACATTTCATACTACATCTTTGTACACAAAATAAAAATTCAGTGTTGCCTCCCCCTGCCTGAAGAACAGCATGAAGTTGAAGCGGATAGGAGATGAGGAGCGATTCGAAAAGAGCGGTGTCGTATTCAAGACTTCGGAACACTGTCTCAACATGTTTCTACAACTTCTGATGAGAGAATCGAGTGGCAGGAGGTTTCCGGAGCATGAGGGCTTCCACATGGTCCTTTAGGATGGATTCCATGTGTTTGCACACGTCGAGATCAGGCGAGTTTCCAGGCCACTCCGCATTGCCAAATAATCGACATTGTTTTCACCTCAGGAGCTGTTGTGTCTGTAGGGCCTTCATGCAGGGTTTTTTTTATCATGCAGGAAGGTCACTTCCTCAACATCCAGGACATGTTTGGAGTTACATAGTAAGTGGATGACGAGTTCAAGGAGGATCACTTGGTGGAAGTAATTGCCATCCCAACTCTGGCCATGCGGTTTCACGACCCACATAATGCAGCGGGCAGTGAAGAGGATGAATACACCCATGCAATCTGGCGACTTCTGCAATTCTCGATAGTACTCCTCGTCTGGAATTTTGTCAGGGGTCTTGGCCCACACACGATCGTTTTGGCTGTTGGGTTTATGAGTCACGTAAACAAAGAATTCGTCGCTGAGAGCGAGATGCAGAAAGCTCTGCTTGTCCAAGTTGCTCAGATATTCCGCAAACCACAGATGGTCTTCTTTGTTCAGATGGGATTTGCAAGGTTACCCCAGTTTCTTCCATGGCTTCAATCCTTCACGTTGTCGGGACCGGCGAATATCTTCTTGATTCACGGTCTTCCCTCGCCGAAATTGAATCTCACAAACGAGTTGGCCTCAACTTTTGCGGCAACGCCGA
Organism: Paralithodes platypus; assembly: GCA_032716605.1. Taxonomy (NCBI): domain Eukaryota; kingdom Metazoa; phylum Arthropoda; class Malacostraca; order Decapoda; family Lithodidae; genus Paralithodes; species Paralithodes platypus. Next base: position 30,627,416 of record CM064567.1, on the reverse strand, counting down.
GACCCTTCCATGATGATTTCCTTGGTCTCTCGGGATAGCTTTTAGGGTCTCCCTCCTTGAAAATTCGACCTCACACTCTGTGAAGGATTTCTTCCTATTCCTTTTGACGAACTCCTCACACCTGCCAAGGCGAATGGTGACCCAGGCTCAAGTAATAAACGCCGCACTAGCGTCTCAAGCTTAACAAAACGTGACTGCTCTGATGCGGTCTATGAATCGCATTTTCTCAGAGTCATTCAACACTGCAGAAGCCATGTAGACACCTGAAAATATAAAGAATTAGATGTTTTTTCGAGTTATAAGGTCATATTTGTTCAGGGTATAACCAGTTTTCTTGGGAAGGGGGTGTCAATAATCGTGTGTCATCACTATACTGTATATATATATATATATATATATATATATATATATATATATATATATATATATATACTGTATATATATATATACTCATATCTACATATCAACTCACTCACTCACTCACTATACTCACTCAACCCCACAATTTGCCGGAGGATAACAGGTTTTTCACAATACGTAGACGGAGGTCTTTTAAAAAAAAAAAAAAAAAAAAATATATATATATATATATATATATATATAACAACATACTGTATATATATATGTATATATATATATATATATTTTTTTTTTTTTTTTTGTATGGACGAAACAAAAGGCAAGTTGCCTGTATGAGTTTTCCCGCCAAAGCCAAAAGAGTGACCACGCCAAATTCAAAGGACGTTGGGGTAAAAAAACTTGGACACACAAAGTTTGAAGCAGTTTTTGTCATAGGATGGAGAAAATATGTATTTAGGGAGAGAGTTCCAGAGTTCACTTGTTGAGTAGAAGAAGAAAGAAAACTTGCCAATTATGTGTTGGAGAGCTGGACAAGATAGGAGTGGGACCCTGTTGAAAGGCGGGTGCCTCACACTCGCCGCAAGGGATGTGGTATGCACTGAAAGAGCTCTGAAGAACTCTGTATATACACACACACACACACACACACATATACAGGGTTTTTCAAAAATGCCTTTCATAGATTTCACAATAAACAGACCTAGCAATAATAAATATACTTCTGGACATATCTCATATTTACCGGGATAGTACTTTTTTTTGGTTAGATAGGAAAGTCTAGGGGATGAAGACGATCAGTAGATTACCATCACCTCAATTACTTTATTTTGTCATAAATATTTGAACATCAATGTATTTTACAATATTTACAATAGATACTCGAAGTTTCTCCCGCCCTCGTTGATACAGGCTTGGGTAGGCGTATAAGAGACTGTCGTACACATTCAAATATCCCTGGTGTGTTTTTTACTTCTCTACAAGACTCTTGAACTTGTTGCAACAGTAGCTGACTGGCATTGATTGTGTAGCATACATCCTACTCTTCAAGTGCCCCCAAAGATAAAAGTCAAGTGAAGTTAGGTCCGGTGATGTAGGTGGCCAGGCGATGGGACCACCACGGCCTATCCACTTATCAGGGTACATAATATTAAGGAAATCCTTCGTGCAAAGTTAGCTGGAGACCCATCATGCATGAACCACATTTGTCTACATGTTCTGAGAGGCACATCTTAAAGGAGTATGGCTAAGTCATCCTAAAGAAATCTGGTGTACACATTGCCTGTAAGTCGCTGAGGTTGCAGAAAAGGTCCGATTAGAATTAGATGGTCACCAAGGATACCGGCCCAAAGAGTAACCGAAAAGCGTTTTTGATTTCCCCTTGTTTTTGTTTCATGTGGGTTTTCTGCTACCCATATAGGCTATGCATATTAATTTATGACAAAATATAGTAATTGAGGTGATGGTAATCTACTGATCGTTTTCATCCCCTAGACTTTCCTATTTAAACTAAAATGTGTAATACCCCGGTAATAAAACGTCTCATAGTTGTTGTTGTTGCTGTTCCCCAGGTTGTCTGGCCGAGCAGCCCCAAGGTCCCGAGCAAGGCCAAGGACAAAATCGAGCACCCCCACAGAACCCTCCCTGCTTACCATTTATAAAGCCCAGGTGACCGAAGCCATTCTAAGGCGAGGAACTGCGGAGGGTGCGGAAACACCCATAAAACCAAAGCCCTACCTAAGGCCCTATGCCCCTCAGCAATTATGAAGGGAAAGTTGAGGGGCAAAGGAAAAATGTGATGCTTTGGCTCCTAGTCTGCTAACCTCTAGGTTGGCAGTAGGGAGGTCAATCCACGGAAGAGAGACCGTCACTTGAGATCTAGAAAATATACAGTATAAGTAAAAGGAACAGTCAGAATAAACTATGGGTATGGCAGAGAACGTTCAGCTCTCACTCTGATAGACCAGACCATCACCTCATGACTAGAACCCAATCCTCTCAACATCAGCTAGGAAAGGCCCTAGAAAGCCGCCTTTGGCGGTTTAGCTTCCCTATTTCAATTTCTCTCTCTCTCTCTCTCTCTCTCTCTCTCTCTCTCTCTCTCTCTCTCTCTCTCTCTCTCTCTCTCTCTCTCTCTCTCTCTCTCTCTCTCTCTCTCTCTCTCTCTCTTTATATATTAGAATACCTGAAATAAAAATAACCACCATGCCACAACAGACCAGCCGGAACCAAAAACGAAGCCTGAAGAGAGAAGGGGAAACTACGGGAAACGAAAGCAACAGAGAACATACACCATCAAAGAAAACGGCGAGAACGAACAAGAATACCAGCCAGACAAAAAGAGATATGAAAACCCAAAGACCCACCACACACCGGACGAACATAGAAGCAAAGAAGAACAAGAAAGGGAAACAGCAGAAGGAGAAAGAAAACTCCCCCCAACACGTAAACACCAAACAACCACCGCAACCCCAAATAAATAGAAAGATGAAGGAAGAAGGCAAACAACATGGCCGCCCAAGACCAAGATTAGCCCCGCCCCACACCAATACTAGGGAAGCCACCATCAACCACAATCTACCACCCACCCCAGGAAAAACAATCAACATCACAATTAATCATGCAGGAGGACAGAAGAAGAAAGTGGAATACCGCCAAATCAACGAGGAACAACATACCCAAATCTCCATATGCGCCACTCTTCCGCGCAGGTTTCCTACCACCAGCACGGGAATTTCTAAGAGGGCTCCCTTAACCCCCTAATCACCCTCCCTGCACCTATGACTTTCTGACCTCCAAGTACCAGCCCTGGGACATAGCAGCAATCGTCATGACCATCTTGATGAGAACAAGGTAGAGTCAGCAATTTGATGGCTCACTTTACTTGCATGCAAGATTTGAGCCAAAATTAACCTCTCATCCATCCGAGTATTCATGCCATGGCTGTCTACCATATTGTCTGAGAGTTCTTTACCCTATTAGTGAACTTTTGTTCTTACACACCATGGTGTAGTGATAACATTGGGATCTCTATTAGGCTGCAAGTTTTGACACTGAAAGTAGCACCGAGGGCTCGCCACAAACTGACTTTTAGGATCAATCCAGTACTCTCCAAAACTCTTAAAGAAATCTTTGCCATGACATGATATCTATAAATAGTTCGGGCTTTGTGAGATACCGTATAAGTAACGGCACTTTGTACACAGAAGTCTATACTGCATATGTCCAACACCATGGTCAAGGACATATGCTGTGACAAGGTTTGATAACCGACCCCTGGGTTCTTTGAACACTCTTACAAAGGTCTGAGGCAGATTGGGAGAATCAGATGATCATGATCTTACTAATTCCCCACGTTAGCCCGATACCTAGTTACTCTGTCATGACACGAGCGACTTTGTATTAAAGACCCTACATCAAGAGTACCGAAACAGAACTTCACTAACGACTAGTATAACGGTCAGGATAGTCGAGCAGCCATAGCTCAAGACATGTCTCAGTTAATGCTCTCGTTCATCGAATAGAATATCCCCCTATGTCATGACATACGGAACTACTATTTAAGACCCAAAACCAACTAGTCGATCTGTATCCCTACCCACTTACCACACGGCAGGACCACCTAAGCGGCTCAACGGGACCAAGAGAAAGGCCTCAGCTATCAACACTTCAGTTACCAGTGCCCGTATCTCCATATCTACCCAGTGTTAGAATAGGAGTGTGATAAAGAGTTATATTACTTCTATTACCAGTGCAAACGAAGTGTATCTCCGAAACTACGCAAGTGATAGAATAGGAGTGCTAAGGGAATTCTATAGGTCCATCATAGATCCTTGCCCGTCCTAGGCATACTTATATTGTGATTAGTCTATGTATCAGTGTAAGGTGTATTAGCCATGTTGTGTATCGAGTGATTATTAAAAGTAAATTCATGTGTGTATTCAGTGTATTATTTACCCTTTACTACTTTTGTGCATGTGTAGTTTCGCTTTAGTTTCTCCAGTCAAGTAAGAACCTACCTTTGTCCAATTAAACCCCAGTAAAAATCTGGCATAACCTTGGCGGCAGACAGTGGATTTTGATTCGGGAAGAAAATTCATTCCACTCAAAAATCAAAAGAAGTAAAGCGTTATATAATATTAATCACCATGGCGAATAACCAATCATATATCCCCCCCCCGTATCCATGCCAAACTGCAGATCAACAAAAACAGCAAATTTTACCACATTATTACGAGTGCTCCCAGCATTTGTAAAAGAGCACCTCACCATCCACGACCCTACAGGCTTCCAAAGAGACATCATCACGATCCGCAAACTATTGGCGGCCCGCCCAAAGACATCCACGGTGGGCGCAATTAAGAGGTTTCCCACTCATCCACAAGCCAACAAAAGACCGGGAAACTACTATAACAATTACGGAGCCAGAACAACACAGGGTCGCCCTCTACCATATACCCCGGGTTTCCCCCACAACTTTAGACCATAACCATCTCAAGGCGCCCCACAGAGGATATATCCCCCCTCCAACCAAACCGGATGAGGCTCCCAGAGAAGCCCCCAGAATTACCCACCTAGGGACCACCCCTTAGTCATCATCAACCCGTTTGATTTCTGGGCCTGTAACTCTGCCTGTCCCTGACACTTTATCAGGGATCAATCCAAAAACAAAACTCCCTCACCTCGAGTTTTAGCTGCAGAAGAGGAGTCCCGGGAACTGGAGGAAGAAAACTTGGAGAAGGAATATGCCTCAGAAGACATCGCACCCATCCACACCACAGAAGAAGAGGAAGAAATCCTGGAGGAAATGGGAGGTTACCTACAAGGATTTTAACACCTCCCCCGCCCGTTATGACTTCGGCGGGGAGTCTGTCATGATCAAACCACCACCTATCTACCACTTGGCAAAGATTCAATAGACACCGGTGCAGCCAGATCGTGACTGTTCAATTATTTTTATCATAAGCACCATCGTAAGCTGGAATCACTGAATGCCGCCACCACCAACCTCATGAGTGCCGGGGACACACTCCTCATAATTCGAGGTGAGAAACCACCCCTGCACATCATGACACCCCACCCAGAAGCCTCCTGCCGACATCCATGTGTAGTCTTCTACTCAGAATGTTCTCAGTATGACGGCTACATGGGACTCGACGTACTCCAACTTCCTCACGAACAAGTGGATTTGCAGAAGGCGATTACTCACCTTAAAAAAAAAAAAAAAAAAAAAAAAAAAAAAAAAAAAAAAAAAAAAAAAAAACAGTCCACCACTAACTCCCCCTAAAACCATCGGGAGAAATAAAGCAAAAAAAAAAAAAAAAACATCAACAATCCAGTCTACACCTCAACGCCTCCCAACCAACTCCCGCCACGCCCCCTACTGACACCACCTTCCCCCAACCAACTTCCGCCATGCCCCTTACTGACACCATTCCACGACCGTCAAATTACCCCACCACCATAGTAAGCCCAGCTATAATAACTCAACGCATCTCTATACCCCTACATGACCAACAATGGGTGCCATTATGCCCTGTACAAAACCAGACCATGATGTTCACCCCGCAAACAGATGCTACTCATTATGACCGTCGTCGCATCCAACCTGCAATTCTCTCCCCCGCCATCAACTCCGCACTAACAGCCAACATCTCAAAAGACCCCCTCACCTTGCCCAAAGGCTTCATCATTGGAGACCTCGAAACGTTTGATGACATTCTGCCAGAGCAAACAAACAATAATGTACCACTTATCCTCCCATCCATTCCAAAAACTGTAAAGACATTACACAAACAACAAATGAGCAAACTGCTACATGATTTCTCGAACATGTTTGAACAATCATCCTCCGGGATAGGAAAAACCAACATGGAAGAACATCTCATCCACACCACAGGCCCACCTATTCGACAGCCATACGGCCAAAGAAACCCATTACAAAGACAGGAGGAGGATCGTCAAGTCCAAGAAATGCTGGATGCCGGCATTGCCACACCTTCTGTCAGCCCCTGGTCCTCTCCCGTGGTGCTCATAAAATAGGAAGATGGGTCAACTAGATTCTGCGTCGATTACCTACAACTGAATGACGCCACCATCAAAGACGCCACACCCTTCCCACAATAGACGACTCTTTGGACTCTCTACATGGTTCTAAATGGTTCACCACACTCGACCTACAAGCCGGATACTGGCAAGTCCCATTAAAACCAGAACATCATCAAAAAACAGCATTTTCTACTGGCGGAGGACACCTCTATAAGTTCAACGTTCTCCCTTTCGGATTATGCAATGGCCCTGTCACCTTCTCTTGCCTCATAGAGTCAGTATTGAAATGACTAACGTGGGAGACCTGTTTAGCATACCTGGACGATGTAATCGTCTACGGAAAAATCTGGACGGAACACCTACAGCGACTTCGTCAGGACTTTCAACGCATTCGAGAGGGCAGGCCTAAAACTCAAACCCTCCAAATGCGAAGTAGCCAGGACTACAGTGGACATCCTTGGACACATCATCTCCGCCGAGGGCATCTCCCCCGACCCTCGAAAGCTATCTGTAATTGCAGCTCAGGAACCCTCCACCACTGTAAAAGGTGTTAGGTCAATCCTAGGCCTAGCCACATATTTTAGAAGATTTGTAAACAAACTTTGCCGAAATTGCTAGACCACTCCACGAGCTGACCAGGATGGACGTAACCTTTCAGTGGACCCCGGACCCAGATAATGCGTTTAACACCCTAAAAAACATCTAGTTAACCATCGAATATCCTGATTACCGCCAACCTTTTCGTTTATATACAGACATCTCTCTATATGCTATAGATGCCTTACTAGTTCGATGGCGGGAGACACTAGAAGAATTCTATTTTGAAATTCACTACCGACCAGGAAAACTGCATACTAATGCAGACGCCCTCTCTCGCCTCCCCGCTCCTTACCTGCACATACCAGCCCTTGCAGCCATAGCGACTCTAACTCCGTCAAACAACCAACCAAAACCATCTCAAGACGAAAACACCCCATTACTAAAAGCTAGGCTAAAATAATCAAGCCTAAATGGATACCCAAGGACCTCTTCTACAACCTTCACCAGGTAGGCGATCAGCTCTACACCGAGTCCGGCCATGCCATGTGGCAATGCCGGAATACACATTGTTTGTGTATGCACGCATACATATATGTACATGCGTGCCCTGTCTGTGTGTATATTTATGTATGTATGTATGTATGTATGTATATACTCACTATTAGGCACATACCCCATTGCTGGGGGTGGCTGACTCGAGAAAGAGCCCGAACAGAAACAACATTTAAAGTTTCAATTCTTAGAGTCCGGGACCACTTTCGCATTCCCTCGCCCCTTTCTCTATCTCGTTGTGTATATACTTTATATATATATACCGGGTATATATATATATAAGACATCAGTAGGGGGCCGAGGGCACCGCAATTTCCATAACAAGAGGAAGAATAGAGATAGAGCTGCGCCATACGCCATGTTTATTACTCGAATTTTCGGCATCAACAAGGTGCCATCTTCAGGTTATACAGACTGATCCTAAAAATATACAAAACAGTATTATACTATTAGAAAGAAAATGGATCTAATGTAATACATTTTATCACTTAATAAGGATAAATAATTCAGGATTGATCTTTCCTGAACTTAACGTTTCACACAATTCATAATGTTTTATTTTATATCATTCTCTGCAATTAGTGTCCGAAACTTGGGGATTGGTTGTATGAACAGTTGTGTTTGGTTGAGTTGGGTTAGTTTAGTTGTCCCTTAGCTATCATGGGGTGTGGATCTCTTTCGATGTGCTTAGGTTTTTGAGGTACTGTACATGGGTGTTTTTTGTAATTTTGTGATTGTGTGCTTATCAATTATCAAAGAATTTTAGCTTTTTTGTTTGATGTTCATTGTTTACAAGATGGAGTTTGAGGCCAGTGGGTTATGATTAATGTTGTTTTGTATGTATTTGGGAGCTTTTTCACTAGGTATATTTCAGCTTATTAAGTGATAAAATGTATTACATTAGATTCATTTTCTTTCTAATAATATAATACTGTTTTGTATATTTTTAGGATCAGTCTGTATAACCTGAAGATGGCACCTTGTTGATGCCGAAAATTCGAGTAATAAACATGGCGTATGGCGCAGCTCTATCTCTATTCTTCCTCTTGTTATTATATATATATATATATATATATATATATATATATATATATATATATATATATATATATATATATATATATACACACTTTGCTTAACAAGAGGCCGCTGTAATAAAACAAAACACTATTGTATAATTTATCTCGAAATCCACAACTGGATATGTAAGACATTTAGGAAAACATTTGATTATACTAATATATACATAGTGGATAATAGGTAGACCAAATGATACTTGAGTCGAAGGAAAAAGAACAGTTATATTAATGATGAGAACTGCGGGGACGTAAGAGGAAAAGGAAAACAAGAGGGTTGGGGAAAACCAGTAAATGAGATGAATGTAAAACTATGTGAGGAAGTTACTAGTGAACATGGAAGAGGAGGGGCAGGATGATATGGAGAATGAAGAGGAAGAGGCGCAAGAGCGTAAAGAAAAGGAGTGAAAGCAAAACTAGGAATTGAAGGACAGTTAGAAGGAGGTACAATATTAGGAGGGAAAGGAAAAGTATAAGGGCGAAGATAGATTTGAGGTTGAAGATAAATGTGAGGAAGGGATGAAAACGTAAACAAGGGAGTCGGAAATAAAGTGAGAATTAGGAATATGGAGAAAAGAATGTATATAAGAAAACTAACAACTCATGATGAAGCAAATTTATAAAAAAAAGTCAATAGGCAAACAAATAGATGCTTATGCTAGAAATGTGAATGATGAGAACGAGAGGAAGGAGAGTAGAGAGACAACTTTAACATTTAGACGGGAAGCATAAAAGCAAAACACTTGAACTCATGCTCGCACTACAACAACAAAGATACACAAACACACACTGCCGGAAAGGAGATATGTGTAGCAAACACTAGTTCAAATGTGTTTTCAATGACTTCAGCTTTGTTCATTTGCATTAGAAACATTAATCGTATTGGTCATAAGATAAGTTAGTTACATATACTGTAATCGTTCATGATGTACCTACATTACTTAGTCCGTGAATACAAATTATTATTTGTCGAAGATTAAATATATTTTTAGTATACTCTCTTACATATTATGATAGCAGATATTTTTGAAACGTTTCTTTTGTTTAGCTTTTCGGTCTATTCTAATATATTATGTAGGATACACTCAGTTATAACAGAAAGGTACCCCCCTGAGCGAGAGATATAATTCCTCACGCTATTCTAGGGCCCAAGCATTACTCCTTGGGGCCCCGGTACTTGTGTCAAGCCCGGGCCCCTCCAGTGCTCTTAATCCTGGGAGCCTTATGTGTTCACCTATGGAGGGGATCCTCCAAAAAAAAAAAAAAAAAAATCAAATACAGGCATGAATTACAATTCAAGAAGTACCGAAAATGTGTTGTTATTCATTTATGTAGAACAGTTTTATGTAAGTTTTATTACATTCTCATCGCACAACTGGTGTATCAAAACATATAATTTATTATGTTCTATCCAACAACCAACTCTACTCCTAAAATCGATTAATGAAATATTACAAACACATGTGGCAGTCCGTGGATTCGAACCCAGGACGCTCACACCGAAAATCAATACCTTATGCATTGCGCCACGAAGACAGTTAAAGAATGGTGGACTCTGCCTACGATTTATTATGCAACTTCGAATCCTGCATATCAATCTAAGCATGTACACACATCCCAACTGCAACTCACTAGAATGACATAAATATGGGTCGAACATAAACATTATTGTTACTCAAGTCATTTCATAAAGGTAACTCACTATACTTCTCCTATAGCGTCTCATGTATCGATTATTTATAAATAAATAAAGACACAATGCCCCTACTTCATATTATTGACAAGTTGTCATCATTACCAAACATATTTCGCTGTAAACATGTTGCTATAGCTGATAAATTAAGGTGTGAGCCATTCAAATTATCGCTAACTTATATAAAATGGACTATAATATAGGTATATACAGAGTCCAACAAAAACTTAATATCTAATATAAAAATATACCACAGGATAACAGTACTAAGCCTAATTTCTGGATCATATTGACATCTAAAAACTGGAAAGAAAAATTATATTGAAGTCAGTCCATATTTTCATTAACATTAACAAATATTTTCAGTAATAATGAATGCCTAGGCTGTGGCATGAATGTGTGTGTGTGCTTTGTTCTTTAAAAACAAACTACTCTACTTAGATTGAGAACGCCACTAAATGTTCAACTTCCTTCCCTTCTTCATAGCAAAATTATTTATGAGATAACTGTAATATAAGGATCTGACAGTATTACCAAAACAAAGGCGTTCTTGACCCATTGTTGCTCTCTTGTAACTTTTTATATTTAACAGTTTACTGAAACTCCGTTCAGCCTCAGCGCCTGTAATAGGCAATGTGCAGAATATACGAAGTGCTATTGTAGATTGCATTCAGTAAAACAAGGGGAGCCAATTTTTTTTCTGCGTGAAAAGTAGATCTAAATATTGTCTTCATGTGTAGCATTTCATTAACAAAATAATTTGACAGATCTGAGGAATACTTCTGAACCAGGTTTTCGAAGCATTTTCAAGATCAGCTTCATCCAAGGAAATATACATAAGAATCGTCTTGAAAGTTTCACATATGCCCTTTACTACCTTAAATATCTGTTCCAGGTCAGTGAGAATACAATCTAAAGTATAATAGAAAATGTTAACCCTGAAAACTAATTCTTCATCTGCTTCATAAGTAGATTATGCACCTTCATTCTCCACTTAATCATAAAGTCTTACGTTTTCTTACTCTCCTCTCTGGAAACTTTGGTAATATTCCAATTAAAGTAGCACCATGATGTGCTTCTGACAAGATGTTGGGACACTTGTCGCTCAGTTGCCTGAACTCGGCACACAAATCAGAGATGAGAGATATCTCTTTCTAGTGATATTCCATGTGCCGGGATGATCTTATTACGTGAATATTCGGAGTCAGAATTTTCTGTAATCTAATATATAAATTTCACCTCACAATTAAATCAATGAAAGCATATGTTCCACCAGGGATTCGAACCTGGGTTACCACATACAGTTCTTAACCCTCCAGCCCCAGGCCCCTAAGCTCCCTCGTATACCTTGGTACCGGGTGTTTCGGCGATTATTGGGCTGTTAATTCAGCTGAAGCTTAATAAAGACAGAATGGATTATTATGAATAAAAAACAAAATGTTTGTCTAACCTTCGTCTGTAGAAAGGCGTGAGTAGACGTCTCTAGCCCCAGTGGCTGCAGAATGGCGAGTGTGCTAAGGAGTGTGTTTTTCCGCGGGACTTTCTTGCCACATTCGGATGCCTCGCCCCTGCCCCGGCTAGCTCGCACCTAGCCGCTCGTCGCACAGAGTCTTTGCCTCCGATAGGCAATTTCAGTGATTGATGTTGACAATTGGATGTTTATTGAGACTTTTAGAGTTATTTTGAGGACAATCATATAAAAGTATGTGTATTAACCTTCAAGCCGCGGGGCCCGACATATGTCGGGCGAGAGAACCATGGCCATCACTGCGGGGCCCGACATATGTCGGAAGGGATGTTGAGCACATTATCAGCTCTGAGAGAGAGTCCACGCGTTAGGAGGACGATAGGCGGGCTCTGACCGCTCGGCATGGACCTAGTTCCGCCACTGCACCATCCCACACCCCAGGCCTCGCGAGAACAAGGAAAAACGATTGAATTTACCGTATTTTAAGGTTTTTGCGCTCGTGTTGCATGATCGTTGCAAGAGAACCTGTGGTCGTACAAGGATGATTCAGGTGTTATTGGAAAGCTCTAGTATCGCCCTTTCACGGATACATAATTGTATTACGCTCTGGCTCTTGTTTATGCATGAAAAAGAGCATGGGATGAAGCTCGTTTAGGGTAAATATGCCCGCCAGGCAGGTAGTAGAAGTTGCAAACATCCCCGTTTGACAGGGGTTAAGGTGTCACTGTCACTAATATTGCTCATTTTCACTCGATACCGTACTTTTTATTACTAATTGAGCTAAGTTATTCTAATATTAGGCACTGATTATTCGTTATCACAGGTGTAAATTATCAATTGCACATAAAATATTAGGTTTTGTGTCACTTTCACTTAGGTAAATATGCTTTTAGGGTGTCACTGTCACTGATAAAGCTAATTTTCACTCGATACTGTACTTTTTATTACTAAGGATAAGTTATTGTAATATTAGGCACTGATTATTCGATATCAAAGGTGTTTATTATCAATTGCATAACAAAAATAAGGTTTTGTGTCACTTTCACTTAGTAAATATGCTTTGTAAACGTTTTATATACAATTTATTGTGTCTGTTTTGGTCTTATTGTAATTGTATCAATGTTGTGATAATAAATTGAACTTTTGAATTACAATACATGGTTTCACTTCCACTTTTTGGCTATATATCAATTGTTGTTGTCACATATTATTATTGTATTAGTTTTAGTTTATTGTCTTATTATTTATTATTATTGTTTCTAGGGCTAGAATAATGTCACTGATACCGTCACTCTCACTGTCTTTGATACTTCCACTATTAGAACTGCTGCTTGCAGTGGTAATCAGCGAAGCACCCTTCAGCACAGAGTGGCACCTTGCACTCCACACACTGCTGAGTGGACTTCTTTTCAGACTTCTCCCTCAGCTTCGTATTGTAGCAGACATGGCACCGCTTCTGCTGCTTTCTTCCTGCTGCATTCACAGGCAGTGAAACGAGCCTGTGCATATTCATGTAATATGCACAGTGCAAGCGGTCAGTGGCGCCGGGCCCAGCGTGTGCCACTGCCCTCTGTGGCATTGCATAATTCTCCAGAAGATCCTTTATTACCTGCTTGTGGAACCTCCGCAGGCTTTTGAAGTCTCTGGGTGTGTCAGTCTGAAGCTTATAAATGTTAGAAGCATTCAGAACAGCCATGTCTACCATATGCAGAACGAATTTCTTGTACCATCTGCATGAGGTACGCAGACAGTCAATGAAGCTAATCTGCATGTCGGACTTGTCGACCAGCCTCATATTGATGTTGTAGTCGAGGACAACATCTGGCTTGGTCAATCTGGCCTGGGTGCGGCGATCCACCTTGCCAGTCTCAACCATTTCCCCTTTGTGAATGGTGGTGAGGAGGTTGATCTTCCGCTGGTCGTGCCAGTGGATAGCCAGAATGGGCCCCGACTTCTTCCGGAACACATCGCCTTTCTTGGACTTCGGAGGGAAAGCTGGCTTGCCCTTCCTTCTTCCTCGTACTGTGCCTACAGTCCCCGTTTTGCGTTCGTGCAGGTACTTCGAGAGAGTGGGGGACGTGTAGTAGTTTTCCGTGTAGAGGACGTGACTCTTGTGGAAGCTGCAGTCCATCATGGCTTTCACCACTGCTCCGCCAAAGCCAATGGTGGGGTCCGCAAGCACATCCCCTTCCTTCCCGCTGTAGACCAGGAAGTCCAGGACATAACTAGTCCTGCAGTCGCACAATACAAAGAATTTGATGCCAAAGCGGTCTCTTTGAGGGGATGTACTGCCGGAAGTGGAGCTTCCCTCTGAACAGAACAAGAGACTCGTCAATGACAACCTTCCGGAAGGGCCTGAAGAATGAAGTGAACCATTGTCGCATCATCTCTTACAAGGTTTGTATCTTCCACAGGTTGTCTGGGCGGTGTACGTCGGTGTTGGTGACGAGATGGAGCTGGGCGAGGATGTCGAGGTACCGGTGCGTGACATATGCTTCCTGAAGGCAGGGGTGGCTATCAGATCATTTGTGATCCAATATTCTGGCAACCTAAGTTTTTTGACATGAGGCATAAGCATTGTCACTGCCAGGAAGACCATGAACTCGATATGAGTCACATCGGTCCACTGCCTCATGTGGCCCTTGGTCACCTTCTCGAAGATGTTGACCTGCATCTGGTGTTGCTTGTTTGTCTCCTTGACAGCGTAGACTACCACCTCCTCATCAAAAAATGCCTCAAACATCTCTCGTGGTGAAGCATTGGGGCCTGTGGGAAAGTTGGGGGTAACCCCTGATCCCTCCTGTGCCTCATCAAAAGGTGTCACCTCAGGGTTGTAGTCATCACCGTCACCCACGTCTTCCCATTGAAACACAGAGAATGGGTCTTGGTTCTGGCGACGCCCACGCCCACGCCCATGACGCACTGTGGGTGGCCGAGCATGCCCATGGCCGACACGGGAGGCGCGCACACTAGGGCGGGTAGGGTGGCCCTGAGAACAACGCCCACGGGTGGCACGGGGGGGGTTCAGGGTTATCCACATAGTCGTCGTCCGAGTAGTCGTCTCCCCCTGATGGTGGCCCCATATAGTCATGGCCAGAGTCCTCAGTCAGGTGTCCTTCCTCGTCAGTATCCTCCTCATAATCTGGCGTGGAATGATGGATGTGTGGGCGGCGTGCAGGTGGGCGAGGTGGGGAAGGAGTGGCAGGCGAGGCTATGTCTCCCGGAGGTTCTGGGCTTCTTTGCCTGCGACGAGTGGTGGAAAGCAGTGTTTCACTGTCGCTAGGCACAGGTACTGGTGATGCGGGCTCAAAAATATCTTCAGCCACACTTGTTGATGTCTGGAAAGTTGGGGAGGACCGTGGGGAAAGTTGCGGGTGGGCATGGCTGGGGCCAGTAGGGGTGGACGCCGCGGGGGCTTCGAACAAAGCCCCCTTAGCTTGCTTGCCCTTTTTGACGAATGTTCTGCCTTTCCCCTTTTCGGCAGTAGTATGTCTCTTGTCAGGGGACCCAGGAGGCGAATAGGCCAAAAGTGGAGGGTCCTCAACCCTCGGCAGTGGTGGGGGTAGTGGGGAACAATGGCGGTCGCCCGGGGCATCTTGGGTGGCTTGGGTAGATAAGGGAGACAAAGGACGGGCAAATGATGAGTCACCATGCTCACGCTCACCCTCACTCATAGCCTCATCTTTCTCACCAAGCTTTTTGGCCTCGTTCCTGGCTACCGCGACCACCTTTTCCAGTACCTGCTTCTTATAAAAGCGTATCTGGTAGGGCGCTTTTGCTGGTGAAGGGCTTGGAGGTTGACCTTGAACTCTCCCACTCGCTCACTTTACCCACTTCATTCTCCTCACCTTCACCAGCTTCCGCGACAACTGTTTCCTCACCTTCAGGGTCTATATCGCTCTCATGTTCACTAGCAAATCCCTTGAACTGAGGTTCTTCGTCACTACTTTCGTCACCATACGCACTCGATGCGTAGCAAGACGACTGGCCACTGCCTGGCTCGGCAACATCACTATCAACATCACTACCCGCTATATCGAGCTGTCGCAAGGTTCTATCTATTCCTCCCGGAGAAAGAATATCCTTGGCGAGGGGCCATCGTGTAATACGGCGGGCGTCGTAGAGGCACGGAATCGGATACAGTCGAATCAATTTTTTTGGTAGTACCCATGATGGCGTCGGGCTAGAGACTGATGCTGTGGTGTAGTTCGAGCGGGGTGGCGCTGTCTACCACTTGTCAACAAACAAAATTGATGCGCGCGTTTCGAAAGCAAAAATTCAAGCAATGGATTTCAGAAGCCTATCCGTGCCCCATGGCACGAGTTTGTTATGGGCTTCTGGAAGCCCAACCGGGTACCGAGGGTTAAACACTCAAACCATTACACCATCAAGACAGTTAAAGGTTAAGTACATGACTACGAATATATATCCATTTATCGAATACTGGATATCAATATAATCATGTACTCAAACCCAACTGCACCTTGAATAGCCTAATATTTTAAGTGAAAGGGAAGCACATTTGAGGGGCACAGATCTCTAAGGACCGACCTTGCTATGAAATGCACCTGAACCTTTAGGAATAATCTTATTTATTTATTTCATTCCCAACACCAAACACCTACCAATGAAATTAATATGACAGAAAACCATACAACCATACTTAGAATACAAAGAGTAAGTAATGAAAATAATTATCTCAAAGAACAGCTCTCTTAGCCTCTCTAATATTTACTAAACGGAAAAAATAGATGTGAACGTTTATCATTCCTAACCATAATTTATGACTCTTACTATGTTATTGTTCATTCTCTGATAAATATCGGAAACATACGTAATTAAGCAGCCATCAGTCCATCACAGGCCCCTCAGACTGCCGGGCCCCGGGACTGGAGTACCCTTCCCCCCCATGCATGGGCCCTGCGCTATTTAGTTGTGGTAGCACTGGACCTGACGTCACAAAAAGAAGTGGCGACTGTGGATTGTGTGGGGAGGCCATGTACGCAACACCGGTGCTGGTGCGGTGTGGCGGTCCCTTTGATTATTTTGTCTTCAGCTATTCTATTATTTTTATTAGACTAACCTAACTAAACTAACCTAACCTAACCTAAATTAAATTTATTTTCTATAACAATAATACAAGCGCAACAATATTGTATTGTGCTGAGATCGAACGCTCGACCTCTTGGGTAGGAGGCCTAGCTGCTAGCTCTGAGCTACTGGGAGAATTCCAAATTGTTGCGCATGCGCAGATCCACACGGCACCTTCGCACCGCACCAGCACCGGCGCTGTCTACATCAAAGTATATAATTATACACTATATATACTTTGGTCTACATGGCCTCTCATTGTGTGTGAAAGTAGGGGGCTGATGTACAAAGCAAAACTTCACTTCATATTGAAAATAGTTTTGCTATGCCTCTCTTTCTCTCTCTCTCTGAATATATATCTATATCTATCTATCCATAAACTATATACATTCAGTTCACTAAAAGACATATCCCACCTGAATCCTGCATATATTTTTGTGAAACAAAAATTGCCATTTTTTGTATTAGTGATATCCTTTGAGTATGACAACCTCATTTGAACGTCTTATGTCCGATCTATTCCAAAAGAGGCCACAAAATAACTAAGGAGGTTATTTCAGGGTTCGTGAACTTTTTACTGACGAACGGTTCACCGTATTATATAAAAGTCATGCGCATTCTCATATGGAAATATTGTTCACCTCTGTAAAGTGGCTGTGGAGAGGTGGTATGAAGGTAATTGAACAACATTAAAAATAGAGCAATACTAATTACCAATACCTTTCAATCACAATTGAATGTCCTCCCTTATCATACGAAGATATGTTGTTTCCCTTGGGTTATAGACACTTTATGGTAAATATTTAGATGAACTTACCTCAATTGTGCCATCTCTTCGCATCTTTCCCCAAGGTGCTACCCTCGTACATACAGTACGAGGGTAGCTGATAACGCCCATGAGTAAACAATTTATCTTCCACAATTAAGAACTTATGTATTTCTATCCGCATTTATTTCACGAACCACCTTTCTGTGTAACGCAATTCTTTAGGGTGCATTTCCACCAATTATCAACACACAGCTTTGTAAATCCAATTGTTAAAGACTATTGAATATGGAGGATGCTATTCGGCACTTGGATTTATTTGTATGTTTTCCTTCCTTCTATTTAACTAATACACATACTGTATGTATATATAATACGTTTGCCAGATGCTGTATTAAATCTTAGGTGTGGTTGTTAACATGTTTATATTTCATTGCGCCTAAAAAATGTATTTAGCTATCACGCATCCCTACTTGGTATGTAATCCAAGGAAAGACCTTTCTTGAGCAGGAAATTGAGGAAAAGTAATATAACCCGCCATATACTAAGGTAAATCCTCAGTATTCTCACTAAAAGGGGATGAACAATGTTATGTTTAAGGCTCAGCAATATATTTAGAAAGAATTACAAAAACAAAATGTCCTAATTGGAAAATCAGCATTAAGCGTATGCTAATTATGCCTAAAGTTATGTTATTTCACGAAGTTTAGTTGCATGAAGTTAACGCAACCTTCATGTTGAAGAAAGTGCTCAGGAACACTCAGACCATAGAGTGAAGAAGGATAGAAGCTAAAGCGTGACATCAAAAATATGACAATAGTGATCCGCGCGTTCGAGAGATGTCAGCACGATCGCAAACAAAAATGGGAGGGTCCCTATTAATTCGTAATAATCCTTACGTTGTACTAATAACGCTATTATAAATCAATTCTACGCTATCCAGAGACTCTGTAGACATGACAGAGTTAAATAGACATAAGTAGAGGCTACTGTAAAGGCCAGATCATCGTGAAATTGTCGTCATTATGAGGAGGTTCACAGTCAAATCTCTTCTACCCCTGCCATTGTTGTTGTGAGAGTGGGGCCAGTGGGGAGTTGCCAACGTCAAACAGTCTGGGACAAAATATCCCTAGATGTTATAAATATAACCTAAGTACGTATTTCGTGAAATGTCCTGTTTTAGTGAAACTTTACAAATTAACATCTACATAACATATAACTAATAATAAATATTCAAATTGACATATTAATTCTTGTTGTGTAGCTTATAGTTATACAGCTCGCATCATATATAGGCTACATTTGTTTTTATATTGTATATGTATACGTAATATTTTCCTCTTGCTTTTATATCCCTATTATATTTTAAATAATTTACAAGTGTTTTTACCCACATTAATTCACTCTTAAGACGTTCCCTCTCTAATCTATCTCCCCCTCATTATGCGGACTTTCCCTAACTTTAGTAATACTGCAGACAAGCCAGGCGCGCGGATATCAAAGAGTATGAAATTAGGAATATCCTCTGGGGCCTTTTGCTCATATTATGCCCCACGATAGTGCGGACACTCCTAGTTCGCGAGAGGAAATAACCGTGTGACGTCACGCTTTCACCTCTATCCTTCTTTACTCTATGACTCAGACATACATCATCTCTCTCTCTCTCTCTTAGCAAAACGATTTTCAATATGAAGCTTTGCTTTGCTTTGTTCACATCAGTCCCCTACTCCCTCACACAATCCAGTTGCCACTCCTTTTCGTGACGTCGATGGTTGAGGGCCAGTGTTACCACAACTAAATAGCATGAGGCATTAGATCTCTCGCTCAGGGGTGTACTCTTCTTTTATGACTGAGTGTATATGTATACATCACCAACTTCTAAAACCCTTAATAATCATATGCAAATATGAAAATATCAATCCAGTTTTTAAAGAAAATGTAAAAGTCCTAAATATGTATTAAAATATTACCATTGAACTATTTTGTCTCCTGCTACCTAAAGACTTATCATAACTTTTAGCCCGCATATTTCTGGTAACAAGTTGGAGGAGGTCGTAATTAGCTAATTAATAAGAAGCTGGAAAGTTTAAGCTTTGGCCAAAACCAATGGTGGCGCCATTAAAATGTTCAACATATCCCCTCCCCTTTAATCAGAGGCGGGCTTGTGGTGTAGTTAGTATTTAAACTGGCTTACAACCGAGAGAACCTGCGTTCGAGTCCAGCAATGTTGAAATGTTTGAGAGTGTACTTGTCTACGCTCGTTGATTTCGCTCATTTTGTATAGTCAGTTAGATTAGAATATGGTTTAATCTTTATAACGAGTCAAGTCCTACAGAAGCACACCTTATCATATCTCTAAACTGAATTAATAAATCGAAATCATATGGCTCCCATATGGAAAATAGCAAGCAGTGAATTAGGTGTGGATTTTTAGACCCGTTTTTATCAGCCTCCACTGAGTAACAAGAGGCTAAAGGCTAGGGCTCACAATGTTTAGACTCGTCATAATGAAAGTATTAGGCCAACATTAGGTTAAGCTGAGGTTATTGTAGAATTAGTGTGGGATCACCTACACTGAATATTGGTCAATAATCCTGTTGTCTTTTGTGACAAACATGTTTTAATCGTATGCTGACTGGATGATAACAAATACCATTGCCTAATAAATAAATTTACCGTCAGACGAAATAAAAACGAATTTAGAAAAACTGTGACATGTTTGTATATCTTTGTGTGGTGCCTAGTAACTATTGAACTCCTGAACGTCGCTTGAGTCACATGCTACTGATGAACTTCTGTCCTCTAGTTAGAACAATAGACCTATTCCTATCTAATCCCAGAGAGGACTGTTTGGATCCATCATCTCTCACTTCATTAGTCTGCAGATTTTAAGATGCATCACCCCTTTAATTTGATGATTATAAGACGTTCTACCCCATGCATCCGTCGATATATATAAAACTCACGTAAAAGGGCCATAGAGCGTCTGTCTTCCGATCTATCAATTATATCTGATTGGGGTATATAAAGTCTTGTTACTTACAACGCCTCCCTTCTCTCTCTACATCGCAATCTTCCACAAGAATACAAATTACTCTTCAACAATGCACAAATAAACTCCAGCGCTACACTGCCGAAATGAACACTAACAGGCGGGTCATTTAACACAAGTTCCCTATTGCACACTGCACATTCAAAGTCTATGATTTTTGTCAAAGGTCCTTTAGCTCCACTGCATCTCTGGTGTACACAGTCACAACAGACGCAACATTGAATTGAGTTACTTGCCACCGCCTTCCCACATACTATGCATGGACAGTCGCTGCTCCTTTCCATAGTTCTGTGCCCTACTCCACTAATCATGACCTTTGTTTTATCTATGTTAACTCTTAGGCCCTTGTTTGCCATACCCTCCCTCCATCTATTGAACTTTGCCTCTGCTTCCCGCGCACAATCTACGATAAGAACTAGGCCATCTGCACATAACAACTTTCATGCAAGTCCTGTTCTAAAGTCCCTTGACAGACCCTCCAGAACCAAAACATACAGTAATGGGCTCAGCATTGAACCTTGGTGAGCTCCAGCTTGCACTGGGAACTCTTTGCTCAGAACCCCATTCACTCTAACTGCTGCCAGCAGCCTCTCATACATTCTCACTATCACACGCACCAACCACTCTTCGACTCTGAGTGTTCTCATAGCCAAAGCCCACTGCATTACTTAGCACCCAGTCAAAGGCCTTCTCCAGATTTACAAAAACTAGGTATAACCCCCTGGTTTTCTCTAAGAACTATATATATATATATATATATGTAGTAAAACTCGCTAAGAAAATTGAATCAATGGATCACCAAGCTTTCGTTATTCTCTCAAGACATCTTCATTACCCTGAAGATGTATTGAGAGCATAGACGAAAGTTTGGTGTTCCTTTGTTTCAATTTTCCTAGCGAGTTTTACTACATAATTTGATCACACGTATTTGTGATTTAGCCTCCATATATATATATATATATATATATATCTACATATATATGCATTTATATACTGTATAGTGTACATAGACGGTATATATGCAGAGTGTCCCAGAAGGAAAGGGCATAAAGTAATTGATATGGAAGAGTCCATTACAGTGGTGTGGGGGAGGAAACTATATATATTCTTCAATATCTTTTTAACCCACTGAGCACCAGGCAATATAATATAAATGTACACTCCAGGCCCGGCAGGTTGTCAAAAAAAAACAAAAAACAAAATCCAGAAAACACCAGGAATGGTTTAGAAATTAGGGAAAACACACAAAAAACTATCCCCTAGGTCATTAAGGGGTCGTACAGTGCGCTCGAAAGTCGGAATTAACATGGGGAAATGGGTAGGCAAAACAAATTTTTTGCGCGCTCACGGCTGGACTTTAAGAGTTTTCAACCTACGTAATTCCCATACAAATCTGAGCCCTCTGGGTGCCATAGGACCAGAGCAATTAACTGCAAAGCACCCTATGCGGAGCTGGGGTTTAGTGTTACATACATTGCTGATGCATAACGTGTGTCGCTGGTACTCGACGGGTTAAGGGTTGAGATTTAGATTTTTTTGTCATAAAACATTTTAACCTTAGAATACTTTGTTTTATCATTTCCCAAAGATATGCCCTTTCCTCCTGGAACACCCTACCGTATATATATACATATATATATATATATATATATATATTTATTTTTTGTTTTTTCTATGTGAGTGAGGGAGGCAAAAGGCAGAACTGCCTATAGCGAATGCCTCCCCCATAGTTGAAAGAGTGACAGGGCTAAAATCAAGGGACGTTCGAGCCAAAATGCCTGGACACACGGAGTTTGAAGCAATCTAAGTCATAGGAAGAGGGAAAGACTGATTCTGGGAGAGAGTTCCAGAGCTCAGCTGTTGAATAGAAGAAAGTTTGAGAGTAACGTTTCACTCTTGGGTTGGAGAGTTGCACAGAGTAGGGGTGGGATTGTGTTGCAAGACGGGTACCATGTGCCCTACATAAAGAAGGTGGTATACACTGGGAAAGCTCTGAGGAACACTGATTATTATAGTAGCAATAGAATAGCGAGAGCGATGCAACATTGCGGCGGAGAGAGAGAGATTGCAGAGAGTTGGTGAGTGGACGGGAGTTAATGATACGAAAAGCCTTCTTTCAACTTTGTCTAGGAAAGCGGTGCGAGAGGAACCTACCCACACATGCGAACAATACTCAATATAAGGACGCACAATGCCCCTGTACAGAGCAAGAAGCTGCGCATGGGTAAAGAACCCCCTAAGGTGGTTGAGCACACCCAGCTTCTGGGAGGCTGCCTTAGCAGGACTGGTAATATGGTCCTTCCAAATGAGAGCAGAAGAAAAAGAGACACTAAGAATATTGAGAGAAGATAAAGACTTGATTTTTGTATTGTTGAAGAATAAGGGATAATCCGCTGGGAGTTCCGGACGGGTAGATAGATGGAGAAAATGGGTTTTGGAAGCATTAAAGGTAACAAGGTTTTCTCTGCCCCAATTGGAGATCGTATTTAGATAAGAATTTAAGTGTTCTATGGCTTCATTACGTTTGTCGTTGAGGGATTGCTGGCTGGGGCGTTCTGAAAAACTAATGGAGTAGTGTAAGGTTGAGTCGTCTGCGTATGAATGGATGGGAATTGAGGTACAGTTGAGAAGATCATTTATAAATATTAGAAAGCAAATAGGAGATAGGAAAAAGCCCTGAGAAACCCTGGAGTTTATAGGGTGAGGAAGTGAGCGATGGCCATCCACAACCGCAGCTATGGAATGGTTGAAAAGGAAATTAGAGACAAAGGCGCAGATGGAGGGATAGAAACCGAAGGAGGGTAGTTTAGAAATTAAATATTTGTGCCAGACTCTATCGAAGGCTTTCGATATGTCTAGTGCAATAGAAAATGTCTCACCGAAGTCCCGATAGGAGGATGACCAAGAGTTAGTAAGATATGAAAGAAGATCACCATTAGAGTGACCCTTAAGGAAGCCATACTGGTGATCTGAGAGCAGATTACGAAAAGAGAAATGCTTAAGAAATTTGGAAGCAAGTATAGTTTCATAAACTTTAGAAATACAAGAGATGAGAGCAATTGGACGATAGTTGGAGGGTTGAGAGAGGTCACCCTGCTTTGGGACAGGTTGAATGAGAGCAAACTTCCAGCATGAAGGGAAGACGTTAGAGGATAGACAGAGACGAAAGAGTTTGCCTAGGCAGGGAGTCAGCACGGAAGCACAGTTTTTGAGAACAACTGGAGGAACACCGTTTGGTCCATACGCCTTCTTAGTATGTAGCCCAGATAGGGTAGAAAGCACATCTTTAGAAGAGATTAGGATATTAGGCATAAGTAAGAGAGAGGTGGGTGGAGAGGGATGAATAGCACCGGAATCATCCAAGGTGGAGTTTCTAGCAAAAGTTTGAGCAAAGTTTAGTTTTGTCAGAGGAAGAAGTGATGGTTGTGCCATCAGAGTGGGAAAGGGGAGGGAAAGACGAGGAAGAAAAATTGTTGGAGAGGTTTTTGGCTAGATGCCAGAAAGCTTGGGAAGAGCTAGAGTTGGATAGTTCAGTGCATTAATTATTGATGAAAGAGTGTTTGGCAAGTCGAATAACAGATTTGGCTTGATTCCGGGCAGAAACATAGGATATATATATATATATATATATATATATATATATATATATATATATATATATATATATATATATATATATTGTATATATATATGTATATATATGAAGTATCTCTCACAAACACACATTAGCTAATATATGTTTATAATTGTACTCCCAGCCAGACTCGAACCTCCGACATTCAGAACGAGTGTCCAAAATTTAAATCCACTACACCACATTTCTTGACAAAGCAGTCAAGACATAAAATTGTGTTGATATCACGAGTATATAATAGTCTTTGCATCAGTCAAATACAATCAAAACAAATTGAATCCTTGTCGCTAAGGATTATGATGCTCTGTCAGTGTAAAAAGCTAAAACTATGAGGGCCATACAGATTCCCAGTAAACTATAATGCATGTATATAAGTTGACAAAATCACACTTTGATCACCCACACATAACTTGGTGATTTATATACTTTACAACGATTGCGCGTTTGTTAGGATAAATACGCAACACTAATTATCAGCAAGCGACACCTCTGCAAATTAAATTATGTATCCAGTTGTCATTTAATTCTTTATCTGACCCCAATAAATTGCATCCATGTTACAAACACAGTATAAGTAACTTAGACCTCAACTACTTTAAATATTATGTGGTAATATTATAACCATCCCAAATGGTTCAAAGGTTTTTGCTTAATTAATTGGACGGAGTAAGTTACTGTATACTTGTCAGATATAGTATGCTTAAAAGTATATGCAAATTATATTACTTTGATTTTTATGGATAAATCTAATTTAAGTGAAGGTTAATATATTGAAAATTTTGGGTAATGGAAATAAAAAACTCTGTTAACGCTACATTTGTTTCAAGTAAATAAACACACCACACATACAGACACACACACGTACACAAAGGCAGACGATCAAGTTGTTTTCCATTTAAGGAGACTTGTGCAAGTTATGGAGAATATATACATTTTCATACCGTGTCAGGTAATACATAAAATTATAGTGATCATTTATTAAATCTGAGTATGCTCTTATCAACTATGTGAAGCACCTGATGAAAGAGAAATAGAACAACAATATGACAATTTAGCCAGTTGTAAGATAACTGGATCGATCCTAAGATTCATAAATTACAAACTGCTGCAATAGTGTCCTACGTCTGCGTAACTTTACTGCACATGTGTATTCCCACTCGAGCTATATTTGCGCCTTCCATGTTTGCTTCTCGCCAAATATTACCATCAACTTCTCCAATGTCCGCGGCCTTGCATCTAACTTTCCCTCTGTCGAACACCACCTCTCCTTCAAACAAACCTGATCTTTTTGTCACAGAGAGTCAGGTGTCTGAGGCAACTTCCAGTAACCCCTTCTCTGTTTCCTCCTACTTTTACTCTACCCTAGTTTCATAGCCAAATGCGGATGTTGTGTTGCTGTCATCACACCTGTCACTGTCACCAAACTTGTTACTGTCACCACACCTGTTACTGTCACCACACCTGTTACTGATACCACACATGTTACTGTCACCACACCTGTCACTGTCACAACACCTGTTACTGTCACCACACCTATTACTGTCACCACACCTATTACTGCCACCACACCTGTTACTGATACCACACTTGTTACTGTCACCACACCTGTCACTGTCACCACAAATGTTAGTGTCACCACACCTGTTACTGTCACCACACCTGTTACTGATACCACACCTGTTACTGTCACCACACCTGTCACTGTCACCACAAATGTTAGTGTCACCACACCTGTTACTGTCACCACACCTGTTACTGATACCACACCTGTTACTGTCACCACACCTGTCTCTGTCACCACAAATGTTAGCGTCACCACAACTGCCACTTCTTACTTTACGCTCACTTACTTTCATTCACCACCAGACTTTAGTCTATTACCACTTTCGGCACTTTTGCTTTACCTCTCAGTCACAATTGTTATCCATATCTTCACCTGCCAATAACCACTATTGTCACTTTCAACAAATCTGTCACTGACACCATTATTATTAATGTTGGCACACCTGATTTCACCACAACTGCTACTTCTGTCCATCAGTGAGTGTCTCCGCTGTCGATAGTGTTACGACCGGCACTACGAAATAAACAAGGGCACTTAATAATGGACTAGATGATAGGCTATATCTGCAACAACGGCCATTTGTTATATCTATTACAACGGTACGCTAATTCCAAACCCTCGAACTATTACGCCGGTGAACAAAAACACTTAAAACCCTCCAGAGTTAATCTACTGGATAACGGGGTATCAATTAACTGGGTTTTAGTGCACTTCTACAAAGGCTTTCCGATGACGGCAAAGCCAACTCACAACAGGAGTACTTACGTTACGAAAATGCTCTTAAGTAATAACAATGCTTGAATAAACTATATAAGATTTAATAAAGGAATAAATGCTTACGTTAAATTTAGTGTGAGTCTGTACTCAACACTAAACTCTTCAATGCTCTATGCAAACACTGGAAGTCTAGTCCTACAGCAATCAGATAAGGAATCTTCTGAAAAGGTCTGATGCTCTACGATGCTCGTTAATACAGAACAGAAATAATGCAGGGGCAGGACACCAAAGCGTGTATCTTAAATACACCAATAAGTAGGATACATATATATAACAAGGGAGTGCAACAACTCTGTGACAGCACTAATAATAACCACTCAAAACAGTACTTCCTCAGCCAACGTAACAGCCAAACTGGGTTGTGCACTATGCATCAACCAAGGCTAAAATAAGGCGTGAATAATTCTTAAAGCATACACAATGAAAGTTAATAAACACAATGCTGTCTTTCTCAGTAATAAAGTCTAGCAGTGGCATAAAAGGTATCAGGAAACTAGGCAGAGCGCAAGCATGCTCGTACCCTACTGTCTCCCCTTGAACAGATTTCCCTTATGATACGTTAAGTGACTTGGAGGCTCTCTTGGTAAGTCCAGATCTCTAATATCTTGTCTTGCCCTGGCGCTCCACAAAGGTCAACAAAATGAGGTAGCAAGCATACAGGTATGTATAGGTAAAAGCCCTTCACCTGTATACTGCTACACTCGCAAAGGAAAATATGCACAAGGGTTACAGGCTAGCTAGCTTCGTCGATGTTGTACAGGCTCTGACTTGCCACATACATAACTCAGACAACGACCAAAGATACCTTCCACTGTCTAGCATTAAATAATGGGAAAGAACAGCTCAATAATTAGAAGCACCCCAACACTAGGCTACCATATGACTATGACTCTAATAATCCCTAAAACTAGTGCAAACATATATGGAGAGCTGGTGCTGGTAATACGACTGGCCGACTATGGAAGTCGTATGCAGAACCAGAAGGGATAAGTAATTGAATAAAGAGAGAAGTATGAAAAGGAAGAAGTTCAGAGAGAGAGAAAGTAGTACAGGGGGTTATAAGGGGGACAGATTGCAAAGGCCATGTAGGACCAAGCACGCTGTGCCAAGCTCTGAAGGAGACACGCGGGCAGGAGCCCGCACCACCCTCACAGGACCGCGGCCTCCAATCACAGACCACTATGTCATGAAGAGCAAGCGTTCTATGACGTAGCCAGGCCCGCCGGCCAATCACGGGCGTGGGAGACTCCTCCGAGCGAGGGAGGCACACGTACATACACACGCACATACTACCACCTCGCTGCCTACCTCGCTCTTTCTCCTACAACTTCACACAATGCATCTTATATTCTATCAATGATATCAAATGCTTCCAAGTATCACAGACAAGAATAAAGACCACCACTGATCTCTCTGTGGCAACATGAACTCCTTGAAAGAAAGAACATCTACGATTATTGTAGCCCATATCACTGCCCTGGCGAGCGCTAGTGAGTTACGAGTGCATTCTGGCAAGCTGGCCAGCGTAACACCCCGCCCAAGATGTGGGACGTTTCTGCCTCAGGTGAACTCCACATCTGACCAGACAGAATGCCCACCAACCCCGCATCACCCAGCTCTCTCCCACGTTGTGAAAATAAGGCACGATCACAAACATAAAACACTGCATTATAAAAAAAAATCTGCACAACACTTTCCCAAAATAATAGCATCATAATAATTATATCACGCTCAACGAGCAAGCTTCACCAAGCCTAGCCTACTAAGACAACAACTCAGAGTGTCTTAGATGCTTGCTGTGATATACTGCACTTATATGCTATCAAAAAGAAAGAGTTTTTATGTGATTTTTTTTTTATATTTTTAATAGTGTTTTTGGCGGCTTTGCACTACAGGGACAAGCCTAATTTTTCTCCACACTCAAACAACCACTGACTGAACGGCGAGGGTGCTCCTTAACCCGGGAACTGCGGGGAGACTCTTAAGAGTCAGAGAAAAAAAAATCAACTTTTGACATCGACAAAAATATATTTTTGTTATTTTTATTTTTGTTATTTTTTATTTTTTTTGGGCCCCTGGGCCATGCAAAATCTCAGTCCTCTACCTCCCCTCCTTCCCCACTTTCCTCCTCTCCTTCAGTTATCACCTATTTTCCCTGTTATTCCCTTATTCTGAGGTATATTTTCGTGCTAACATTAGAAATCCGGTTGCAGGGTGTGGTCATCACTGATAGTAAGCGAATGCAAGAGAGAGAGAGAGAGTATCGATCGACTGTGTCTCAGTGGCCTTGGGGGAAATTGGCGGGAAAGCAGCTTGCCTCACCCATACATTATACAACTCGCGGGCTATATCTCCGATTTTGACCATCCAAACGCTGTTTTCACTCGTTTTATTGTTGTTTCAGGTTAATACCTTTATAATCAACCCATAATAGGCACATATGGATAAGCATTAATGCTATTAATGGTACAATGAATATTTTAGTGACGGAAACACCTCAAATACATGCACACAGGGAGAGGTGTCTAATTACCCCCATGCGCACTTGTTAGGTTAAGACATACGCTCCCGTGACAAACAATCAGCCAGAACATTATCAGTGCCCTTAACATGCCACACATCCAACTTGTGTTCCGGCAGCAAAACAACACCTGACACTGATAAACTGCCCAGTTCATCACAAGACTGGCACTTCTCTCCGCTCTCTCCGGCAACAGGACCTGCCAATAACCTTTCACTCGTTCTACCTTCGTGAGGAACGAGGCAGCCCCGATGCGGTCTATGGTGTCGTCAACTCTGGGTAATGGATAGGCGTCTGTCAAGGATAATGCACCAACACTCTTGCAATCAACACAAACACGGATCTTGCCACTCAACTCAGGTTGCAAACTCACTGGCAACGGCCACTCACGATATCTTTTATCCATCAGACCCTTCTCCAACATGTAGTCTAGCTCTGCTTTCACGACCGGCTGTTGAGCAGGATTTATACGGTAGGGAGCCAATTTGAGCCTTGCACTGTCTCCAGCCTCCATGTCGGATTCTACCCCGTACATCAGGCCTGGAGAATCAACAAACATGCGGACGTACTGCCACAGCCTAGTAAACAACTTCTCTTGACGCTTAGGAACAAGAGGTTGCAACTTATCTCGAAGAACAACATGCTCATTGCCCTCCCACAACCCAGCCGAGACCGCAGTTTCTACACTATAGTCTCCCTCCTTCTCCACCTTTGTCCCTAGAACAGCCAGGTCACGAGAGGGACAATCTGTACCACCTGTGCAGTCACTCCCACAGTTCATAATTGCCAAGGCTTCCCCGCCGATACCGTACATGCGCACCCCCGCATTCCTTGCGACTACATCTGCCTGCGCAGCATCACCGCCTTCAGCGACATGGCCAGATGCAGTCGGTCTATGGTAGGGCTGTTGCATTCGACTAGAGCAGCATTGGGAGGCTATGCGGCGACCGGGCGCATCCACTCCACAGCCAACCTCACCAATCTGCTCAATGTCCTGATTCTGACCACCACCCTTAGCAGCCATGGGTCGACCCTGACCTGACAGCCATGCCAAAGCCTCGTCGCCCACCTTGAACCACTGAAACAACGAGGCCAACGGTCTACTCACACTCAAGTGACCTGTCAGCGGAACATCGTGCACCGCATGAGTTGTGAGGCCTGGGTGCTCGGCACAAACAGTGGGGTATGAACCGAGCAGGTGCTGGAGCGCTGCACACTGCTGCTCAGGCAGGTGCTCTAGCGCTTCCACAGCCACCTAACTCGTGTCCCCCGCCCACTGCTCCGCCGAGACATGACAATCCCAACTCTCCTCCACCTGTGCCCCACTGCCCCCCTCTCCTTCTCCACCTTGGCCGCTGCAGACCAACACAGGGGCAGTAGGCTGCTCAGGTGGTTGCCTCACAAACTCCTTTAACAGGTTCACATGACATGCTTCCCCGTCCTCGAGATCAATAGCCCCGTTCTCACAACTCTCAAGACTAAGATCTTCTTGTTGTCCCTGGGAACTACTCTGTCGTGGAGTGCCATCACGCCTTACCATGTCACTAGGGGGGACAGGTTCTGGGGCCACTCCGGAGGTCACCTTTGGGTCAAGTACCGAGTCACCAAGGAGTGTTGCTGGGTCCAAGCTCTCAACCCGACCACCAGCCTCGACTTTCTCCTTCCGACCCTTCCTCTGCTGGTCATAAACTTGGGTACTAGGCTGTGACACCCGAGCAGACTCAGATCTCTCGAGCTCCTCTTGCCCCTCCCTACTCATGTCGGCCGCCCTCTCGGCAACGACTAAGGGTGGAACCTCGGAAGTGGGCACCGCAAAGTCATTGCCGAGAAGGAGGTCGACCCCCTCAACTGGCAATTTCTCCACCACACCCAAATCCAACTCCTGTGTCACACCGTCCACCTCAAGCTCTACTCTGACCAGCGGGTAAGACCGCGTAGCATTGATGCCTTGAACCACCACAACCCGAGCCGCGTTAATAGGCTTGCCAATGAAATTCTTAACAAGTGTCTGGGAAGCGCCCGTATCACGCAACAACTCAAGCCTATGCTTCACACCAGCCCACCTCACAGTGCCGTGCCCCCTATGACCACAAAAAACATCACGGACGGGTGACAAGCCCTGCTGCTGCTTCTGCACCGGCGATGACTTCGCAACCGACTGTTTACCCTGGGCAAACGCGGAAGACCTCAAAGAAACGCCAATGTTGCTCACTAGTGACACCACTGCTGTAGGCGGTGCGCTCGGACATGAGCGGGCAATATGCCCTTTCTCATAACACTTGAAATATTTCACTTCGCTCTTGGACTTCCTCTGAGGTGAGGAAGGGCCCTGGCCTTTCTTAAACATGAAGGGTTTCGTCTTGGGTTCATAATTGGCAACAGTACTCTTAACCCTTTACGAGCGGCCTATGCGGTTTATTTATATGTACCGCCCAGCGGGGTGTTTTTAGCCAAAATAGGGCTGTTTACGTGATCATTTTCATGCCTAAATAAGACCCAGAACGTAAAACAAGTATCTATTCCTGAAAGGGCATAAACAGAGCTTTCGAATGACACCATAACGATCCTTTTATGATGGCTAGTTTTCTTGCAATAACCGTGCAACGCGAGTGCAAAAAGCAGGTAATTAGCCACTTTCCCGATACAATTCCGTATATAGCGAGTGAGAGAGGTAGGAGGGAGGTGAGATTCGTGTCAGTAGGTTCTCCGCGGTGGTCTGGAGCAGTCATACACTCGCTACTCTCCTGCCACCACTTGTCTCTCTCTCTCAGCAACATTACGTGCTGAAATTGCCACTCGAGTTATGTCGAGCGCCGCCACATAGTCCAGCTTTATTTAACTCGACTTATGTGGTGAGCCGCTTTTTAAGGGTTAAATGGATAATTAGTTGTTGTGTCATTAATTCGGGGGTGGAGTGGTACGCCCCTGGTTACCTGCCTCAGCTCTCTGTGCAGACCCGCACCCACGAATCAATGACACCCTAAGGTCAGCCAGCTCAGCTGCCTTCTGCAGAGTTTTTGGTTGCTTTTCTTTAAGGTTAAGAGTCAAGTCACTGCCAGCACATTTAACAAATTGTTCCAGCAACACTAGTTGTTTTACTGAATCAAAAGTAGTTGCCTTCTCCGACCTTAACCAATTTTCAAATGCATCTGACAGCTCTCTAGCGTGTTCCTGGAAAGTACTCTCCTTTCTTTTTGGAACCGCCCTAAACTTCAGCCTATAGGTCTCTGGCTGTAGCTCATACGCCCTCAGGACAGCCTCTTTTAACAACTCGTAATTCACACAGGAATCTAGGGGCAAAGCATCGTACGCCTTGAGTGCTTTCCCCGTCAACCGTGAAGAAACAAGGGCTGCCCACTTCTCCTCGGGCCTTTGGTGCTCCTGGCACTTTTTTTCGAACCGGAGAATACATTCTGTAACTCCTAATCATCAAACACTGGAACCAACTTAAGTAGATGCAACAGGGACTGGTCATGGGCTCGACCCTGTTACGACCGGGACTCGTATAAAACAAGGGCTCTTAATCATTGGACTAGAAAGGCACACAGCCACAACGGTAACACTAGAACCAACCCTCGATCTTATAATGCCGGCGCACAAAAACACCTATACCCTCCAGAGTTAAATCTGCGATAGCGGGGTATCCTCTAACTCGGTACAAATGCACTACTACTACAGGCTGATGATCTCTGATACAGCCTGATCACAACAACATACAATTACGTTAATAAAGTATACAAGGAAAAAGATAGAGAGCTTAATTAAATCACTGGAATGATTTAACACCTTACGAGCGGCCTATGCGGTTTATTTATGTGTACCGCACAGCGGGGTGTTTTTAGCCAAAATAGGGCTGTTTACGTGATCATTTTCATGCCTAAATAAGACCCAGAACGTAAAACAAGTACCTATCCCTGAAAGGGCATAAACAGAGCTTTCGAATGACACCATAACGATCCTTGTATGATGGATAGTTTTCTTGCAATAACCGTGCAACGCGAGTGCAAAAAGC
Organism: Paralithodes platypus; assembly: GCA_032716605.1. Taxonomy (NCBI): domain Eukaryota; kingdom Metazoa; phylum Arthropoda; class Malacostraca; order Decapoda; family Lithodidae; genus Paralithodes; species Paralithodes platypus. Next base: position 30,594,265 of record CM064567.1, on the reverse strand, counting down.
AGGTAATTCGGTACTTTCAGTACATAATTGAGTATGTAGCGAGTGAGAGAGGGAGGAGGGAGCTGAGATTTGTGTCAGTAGGTTCGCCGCGGTGGTCTGGAGCAGTCATACGCTCGCTAGTCTCCTGCCACCACTTGTCTCTCTCTCTCAGCCACATTACGTGCTGAAATTGCCACTCGAGTTATGTCGAGCGCCGCCACATAGTCCAGCTTTATTTAACTCGACTTATGTTGCTCGCCGCTAAATAAGGGTTAATGCAAACAAGAAGAAGTTATAATTAAAGTTACTCAAAACAATAATAAACTGTCACTCCTATATTAAAGAAAGTGAATGAAAGTCCTAAAGCATCGAACAGGAATCTTCTGAAGATAGTCTGATGCTGCTTAAGATGATCGAATCGGATTTTGAACTGTTATATAAAGCAGGAACAAGATATGACTATTGTAGGGACGTACAGTGTTAACTGGCACGGGAATAACGATAAATGCGCAATAGTATTATCTCCAACAACAAAAGAAGTACTTCCTCAGGCAACGCAAAAGCCTGCTCGGGTTGTGCAACTCAACAACAACCAAGGCTTACAATCAAGGTGAATAAAAATGCTGCATACATAACATAAGAGTTTACAATCCTAATCGGGTGTCTGCTAGGCGAATAAAGTCTAGCTGGGATGTCGTAGGCTAGGAAACAATGGCTGAGCAAGCGGCTCGTAGCCTAGCGAGGTCCTTAAGACTGTACGGCCAAATTACGTTAAATGACGGGGTGCTCTCTTGAGAGATCCAGATCGCTAGTATCTGGTTCTCTCCTGGCGACCCTCTTCAAGTCAAAGCAAAACGAGTTAGCACAGTGTTGGGTGCAGAGGCAAAAGCCCTCACTCGCAACACAGTGCTAAACTCACAAGGTACACAGTCAGAAAGACAACCTAGGCTTCCCACATATCCGTTGCGATTGTACAAGTTCAACAAAACCTGGTACACATCGGAAATCAGAACATCAATATCCTCACCCCAGTCTAGCATTAAATAGCCCAGCAGACAACCAAGAAATAGGTAGGGAGACACCGCGAGTGTGTCGAACCTCTACAGACAAAATGTTAACCCCTCCAAAATGTCTAACTAAACATGAAATATCTGAGAGCTTCAGCATATAATACGATGGCCGATATTTGAAATCGTGCAGAACCAAAGGGGAGTTATGATATTAAATAGATTAGAAGAATAAGAGGTAAGAAGTTGAGAGAGAGAGAAAGTGTTCTATAGGTGGAAGTCGGGGACAGATGGCAAGGGAGGTGTGAAGGTTATGCTGGTCAGGCAAGCTCTGAGCAAGGAAGGCACAAAGGCAGCAAGGAGTGCGGGGGGACTACTTCCTGCTGCGCCAGGAGGGCGGCAAAGCGGCCAGCCACTCAGAGGGCCCGGCCGTGGCATGACGTCACCGAGACAACGCGTAACACTACGCGCACAACACTCTGCCTCCTGCACTTACTCACTCACACTCTCTAGCTGTGTCATTCAGTCTTAAACATTAAACTTATAACTGATGATATAAAATATAATTAATTATCACAGTCGAAATTAAAGACCACTTATATACTGCCTGTGACATGACGATTCATAAGAAAGAAAGTATAACATTCTCTGATAACTGTAGCCCATTTCATTGCCCTGGCGAGCGCTAGTGGCTACCGGGAGGCGATTCTGCCAACGCTGGTAAGCGTCACACCCAGCCCAAGATATGGGACGCTCAACATTAGGCGAGCACCATATCTGACAAGGCAGAATGCCGACAAGACCCGCCACAACCAGCCACTCCGCCAGAAATGAAATGCAAAGCTCAATCATAAACAAAACAATATTTTAGCATAAATAAAATCTTATAACCCCTCCCAAACATAATAGTAAAATTTTAGCCTGCTATGCTCCCAGAGCGAGCTTCACGGAGCCCAGCCTCCTAAGTGAAAGACAGGTTCAACTTAGGACTTTAGCTATAACATTGGCAACTTACAATTAACTATCAAAAGAAAGAGTTTTTATGTGATTTTTTTTATTTAATTTTAATGTTGTTTTTGACGGCTGCTCTACAGGGGCAAGCCTGATTTTTCTCCACTCTCAACACACACTGACTGAACGGCGAGGGTTCTCCTGCAAACAAACCCTCCTGTGACAAACAATCAGCCAAAACATTATCAGTGCCCTTAGCATGCCACACATCCAACTTGTGTTCCGGCAGCACAACAACACCTGACACTGATAAACAGTACTGCCCTTCATCACAAGACTGGCACTTCTCTTCGCTCCTTCTGGCAACGGGGCCGGCCAATAACCTTTCACTAGTTCTACCTTCGTGATTAGCGATGCAGCCCCTATGCGGTCTATGGTATCGTCAACTCTAGGTAATGGATAGGCGTCTGTCAGGGATAATGCTTCCACACTCTTGTAATCACCATACACACGGATCTTGCCACTCAACTCAGGTTGCAAACTCACTGGCAACGACCACTCACGATATCCCTTATCCCTCAGACCCTTGGGAAATGGATAGGTGTATGTCAGGGATAATGCTTCCACACTCTTGCAATCACCATACACACGGATCTTGCCACTCAACTCCGGTTGCAAACTCACTGGCAATGACCACTCACGATATCCCTTTTCCCTCAGACCCTTTTTCCACATGTCGTCTAGCACTGTTTTCACGACAGGCTGATGAGCAGGATTTATACGGTAAGGAATTAAACTGAGCCTTGCACTGTCTCCAGCCTCCATGTCGGATTCTACCCCGTACATCAGGCCTGGAGAAGCAACAAACATGCGGATGCACTGCCACAGCCTAGTAAACAACTTATCTCGCAGAACAACATGCCTAGTGCCCTCCCACAACCCAGCCGAGACCGCAGCTTCTAACCTGTAGTCTCACTCCTTCTCCACCTTCGTCCCTAGAACAGCCAGGTCATGAGAGGGACAATCAGTACCACCTGTGCAGTCACTCCCATAGTTCATTATTGCTAAGGCTTCCCCGCCGATACCGTACATGCGCACCCTCGCATTCCTTACGACTACATCTGCCTGCGCAGCATCACCGCTTTTAGCGACATGGCCAGATACAGTCGGTCTATGGTAGGGCTGTTGCATTCGACTAGAGCAGCATTGGGAGGCTATGCGACGACCGGGCACATCCACTCCACAGCCAACCTCACCAATCTGCTCAATGTCCTCCTGACCACCACTCTTGGCAGCCATGGGTCGACCCTGACCTGACAACCATGTCCAAGCCTCGTCGCCCACCTTGAACCACCGAAACAACGAGGCTAACGGTCTATGGACATTTAAGTGACTTGCCCGCGGAACATCTTGCACCGCCTGAGTTGTGAGGCTCGGGTGCTCGGCACGACCAGTGGGGTATGAACCGAGCTGGTGCTAGAGCGCTGCACACTTCTGCTCGGGCAGGTGCTCTAGCGCTTCCACAGCCACCAGACTCGTGTCCCATTCCCACTGCTCCGCCGAGACATGACAATCCCAACTCTCCTCCACCTGTGCCCTACTGCCCCCTTCTCCTTCTCCACCTTGGCCGCTGCAGACCAACGCAGGGACAGTAGGCTGCTCAGGTGGTTGCCTCAAAAACTCCTCCAACAGGTTCACATGACATGTTTCCCCGTCCTCGTATTCGATAGCCCCGTTCCCACAACTCTCCTCCCCCTGGGAACTACTAAGTCGCAGAGTGCCATCACGCCCAACCATGTCACTAGGGGTGACAGGTTCTGGGGCCACTCCGGAGCTCACCTCTGAGTCAAGTACTAAGCTGCTACAGAGAGCCGCTGGAGCAAAACTCACAAAACTCCCAAATTTAGCTTGCTCTTTCCGACCGTTCCTCCGCTGGTCTGAAGACTGAGGAATAGGCTGTGACACTTTCGATGCAAAAGATCTTGTAACAACGCACGCCATAGGTTGTACTTGACACTTCTCTACCCACTCCTATTCCTCCCTACTCACGTCGGCCGGCTTCTCGGCAACGACTAAGGGGGAAACCTCAGAAGTAGGCACCGCAAAGTCGTTGCTGAGAAGGAGGTCGACGCCCCCATCAGGCAAGTTCTCCACAATTCCAACATCCAACTCTCGCGTCACACCATCTACCTCCAGTTCCATCCTGACCAACGGGTATGACCTGGTAGCATTGATACCTTGCACCACAACCACCCGTGCCGCGTTTATTGGTCTACCAGTAAAGTTCTTCATCAAAGTCTGAGAGGCACCTGTGTCTCGCAACAGCTCAACTCCATGCTTCTTAACAGCCCACTTCACGTAGCCACACCCTCGATGGTTGCAAAAGACATCACAGACAGGTTTTGAGCCTTCCGGATTCTTCTCCACTGGCTGTGTCCCAGCCTCTGACGTTATACCCCGGGCAAACTCAGACGACTTCGGGGACACCCCAATGTTGCAAGCCAAAGACACAACTGCATTAGGTAGCTTGCTTGGACAGGCTCTTGCAAAATGCCCCTTCTCATGACAATGAAAACACTCTAACTCCCCCTTGGGCTTCCCTTGAGGTGAGGAAGGACCCAGACCCTTTATAAACGGGACGGTACTAGGTTTATGGTCAGTTTTGGTGTCGTTGCTCTTGTTCTTAGTGTAATTATGTGTATCAGTGTTTCGGGGAGGGGGAGGGTTACGCTCCTTATTGCCTGCATCACTTCTCTGTGCAAAACCGCACCCACGAATCAAAGATAACCGAAGGTCAGCCATCTCAGCTGCCTCCTGAAGAGTTTTCGTTTTTTTTTCTTTAAGATTCAACGTCAGATCGCCGCCCGTACACTTGAATTTTTTTTCTAGAAGCATCAGCTGTTTCAACTCCTCAAACGTCGATGCCTTCTCAGAACGCAGCCAGTTTCTAAATGCATCGGACAGATCCCGGGCATGCTCAAGAAAGATGCACTCACGACCCTTCGTTACACCCCGGAACTTCAATCTGTACGTCTCTGGTTGTAACTCGTACGCCTGCAGAACAGCATCCTTCAATACCTCATAATCGACGCAAGACTCCAAGGGCAACGCATCATATGCCTTGAGTCCTTTGCCAACCAATCTAGAGGAAACAAGGGCTGCCCACTTAACCTCGGGCCATTGGTGCTCCCGGCACTTCTTCTCAAAACGCATGAAAAATTTGGTGACACCCGACTCGTCAAATACAGGGACTAACTTAAGAAGGTGCGATAAAGACTGATCAAGGCCTCGTTTCCCAGAACCGAGACGCTGCCCTGTTGACTCCACCCTAGACTTCTCAAGATCTATGTCTGCACAGTACATGGTCTTTCTCTCCTCAGCCTGAAGCCTGAGCTTAGCCTCCCGCTGCTGCTGCTGAATCTTAGCCATCTCAATCTGCTGCTTCTGCTCAGATTCATGTTTTCGTTGCTCAGCCTGCATTTTAGCCATCTCAAGCTGGAAGAGCATATCTGGAGTTAAACCTTGAGGAGGAGGAGATGCAACAATTGGAGACCCCCCCCTGTGATCCACCCAGGGGCAAACCACGCTGCCAGTGACTATCGGCCTGCGGGAACGTCGGATCCGGTGTTCTAGAGAGCACGATGAGAGTAGAGTGGAGGGGGAGCTTGGCCGAAGGTGCCAAAGCACCCGCTCCACCCTGTGCACCACGCACCCCGCCCAGCACACATGCCACCAGGTCACTTCTCGTCATGCTGCTAGTGCCAACATGCCCCATGACCGTGGCCAAACACTGGAGACCATACCGATCAATCCCCGCCACCCGGTCAACAGTAATAGGCATTTCCAGAAATTTCCTTGCATCATCCTCACTAGTTATTACTCTCATGTCATCTAACAAAACCAGCCTCTGCACCTTAGAGCCTGCTTCCCATACTGTATCCTCACTGTACACTGATCCGTCGTCCGACATAGTGTCCACCGAAAATTCTCAACGTTTATAAAAAAAGGGAGTACCTAAACTCTCATGTAGCACTATTCACTCAAAAATGCTTGAAGACTCTTAAGTGTTATACTACTTGCCAAACAAAAATCTGTGTCCACTATATTCCTTCAAACAAAAACAAATGACCACAACACTCCTGCAGTATTTCTCTAAGTTCACAAAATCCTGAGCAAGGTCGCCATTTGTTACGACCGGGACTTGTATTAAACAAGGGCTCTTAATCATTGGACTAGAAAGGCACACAGCCACAACGGTAACACTAGATCCAACCCTCGAACTTATAATGCCGGCGCACAAAAACACCTATACCCTCCAGAGTTAAATCTGCGATAGCGGGGTATCCTCTAACTCGGTACAAATGCACTACTACTACAGGCTGATGATCTCTGATACAGCCTGATCACAACAACATACAATTACGTTAATAATGTATACAAGGAAAAAGATAGAGAGCTTAATTAAATCACTTGAATGATTTTATGCAAACAAGAAGAAGGTATAATTAAAGTTACTCTAAACAATAATAAACTGTCACTCCTATATTAAAGAAAGTGAATGAAAGTCCTAAAGCATCGAACAGGAATCCTCTGAAGAAAGTCTGATGCTGCTTAACCTCTGAAGTGCGCATGGGGGTAATTGGAAACGTCCCCCTGTGCTGACGTATTTGAGGTGTTTCCGTCACTAAAATATTCATTGTGCCATTAATAGCATTAATATTTATCCATATGCGCCTATTATGGGTTGATTATAAAGGTATTAACCTGAAACAACAATAAAACGAGTGAAAACAGCGTTTGGATGGTCAAAATCGGAGATATAGCCCGCGAGTTGTATAATGTATGGGTGAGGCAATCTGCTTTCCCGCCAATTTCCCCCAAGGCCACTGAGACGCAGTCGATCGATACTCTCTCTCTCTCTCTTGCACTCGCTTGCTATCAGTGATGACCACACCCTCCAATCGGATTTCTAATGTTAGCACGAAAATATACCTCAGAATAAGGGAATAACAGGGAAAATAGGTGATAACTGAAGGAGAGGAGGAAAGTGGGGAAGGAGGGGAGGTAGAGGACTGAGATTTTGCATGGCCCAGGGGCCAAAAAAAAAAATAAAAATAAAAAAAACAAAAATATAAAAAAATATTTGTTTTTCGATGTCAAAAGTTGATTTTTATTTTCTCTGACTCTTAAGAGTCTTCCCGCAGTGCGCCGGGGGAACTCTTAAGAGTCTCCCCGCAGCTCCCGGGTTAAGATGATCGAATCGGATTTTGAACTGTTATATAAAGCAGGAACAAGATATGACAAGTGTAGGGACATACAGTGTTAACTGGCACGGGAATAACGATAAATGCGCAATAGTATTATCTCCAACAACAAAAGAAGTACTTCCTCAGGCAACGCAAAAGCCTGCTCGGGTTGTGCAACTCAACAACAACCAAAGCATACAATCAACGTGAATAAAAATGCTGCATACATAACATAAGAGTTTGTAATCCTAATCGGGTATCTGCGCTAGCGAATAAAGTCTAGCTGGGATGTCGTAGGCTAGGAAACAATTGCTGAGCAAGCGGCTCGTAGCCTAGCGAGATCCTTAAACCGTGGAGCCCCGGCTAGTTTTGTAATGTTTGTTCACCAGAACCCGGCCGGTTTTCAAAAAATGGTTTTATTCCAGAAACAATAGCGAATGGATTAGGAATGAAGGAAAAACCACAAAAAGATGCTCAAAAAGCTTAAAGAATGGTCCTACAGAGCCCCCGAAAACGTATTTTATAAGAGTACAAAATTGAAGGCAATTACCCCAAAAAACCAGGTTATTGCACGCTCACGCGCACGCACGTGGACTTTGAGAGTTTTCAACCATCGGCACGGTTGCGTGGGATACGTACACAGTTCCCATACAAATCTGAGCCCTCTCGAGTGGTTACTCCTGAGGTTACGGTCGGAGTAATTAGGGTGACTCGTCAGACGCGCGTCGCTGGGGCTGTACGGGTTAAGTCTGTACGGCCAAATTACGTTAAATGACGGTGTGCTCTCTTGAGAGATCCAGATCGCTAGTATCTGGTTCTCTCCTGGCGACCCTCTTCAAGTCAAAGCAAAACGAGTTAGCACAGTGTTGGGTGGCAGAGGCAAAAGCCCTCACTCGCAACACAGTGCTAAACTCACAAGGTACACAGTCAGAAAGACAACCTAGGCTTCCCACGTATCCGTTGCGATTGTACAAGTTCAACAAAACCTGGTACACATCGGAAATCACAACATCAATAACCTCACCCCAGTCTAGCATTAAATAGCCCAGCAGACAACCAAGAAATAGGTAGGGAGACACCGCGAGTGTGTCGAACCTCTACAGACAAAATGTTAACCCCTCCAAAATGTCTAACTAAACATGAAATATCTGAGAGCTTCAGCATATAATACGATGGCCGATATATGAAATCGTGCAGAACCAAAGGGGAGTTATGATATTAAATAGATTAGAAGAATAAGAGGTAAGAAGTTGAGAGAGAGAGAAAGTGTTCTATAGGTGGAAGTCGGGGACAGATGGCAAGGGAGGTGTGAAGGTTATGCTGGTCAGGCAAGCTCTGAGCAAGGAAGGCACAAAGCCAGCAAGGAGTGCGGGGGGACTACTTCCTGCTGCGGCAGGAGGGTGGCAAAGCGGCCAGCCACTCAGAGGGCCCGGCCGTGGCATGACGTCACCGAGACAACGCGTAACACTACGTGCACAACACTCTGCCTCCTGCACTTACTCACTCATACTCTCTAGCTGTATCATTCAGTCTTATACATTAAACTTATAACTGATGATATAAAATATAATGCATTGTCACAGACGAAAATAAAGACCACTTCTATACTGCCTGTGACATGACGATTCACTAGAAAGAAAGTATAACATTCTCTGATAACTGTAGCCCATTTCACTGCCCTGGCGAGCAGTAGTGGCTACCGGGAGGCGATTCTGCCAACGCTGGTAGGCGTCACAACCCCCCTGGGCGACCCGGTTCCTTGTCACCTCTACACGAGTTTTCTCTAGGTCAACATCGGCACGATACCTTTCAGACTCAAACTTGCACTCAGACTCTCGCTCACGCTGCTCGAGGTCAGCCTCATACTTCCGCTGCTCGAGCTCATGCTTCCGCTGCTCATGCTCATTCTGTTGCTTAAGTTTGGCGAGCTCGAGCTGAAACAACATCTCGGAAGACAAACCCTGAGGAGGGGGTGCTACTATTGGGGACCCACCCCGTGAATCACCTAGAGGCATACCCAACCGCCAGCGGGCATCGGCCTGCGGGAACGTACCCGGCTCCGGAACCCGAGGGGGTGCCACGATAGGAGTTGAGTGGAATGGGGGCTGGGACGAAGGTGCCCCAGCTCCCACTCCACTCGAACCACCATGCACCCCACCCAGCACACAGGCAACCAGCTCACTTCTCGACAAACCGCTAGTACCGGGAAACCCTAAGACCGTGGCTACACACTGCAGTCCGTACCGGTCTAGCCCCGACACACGATCCGCTGACACAGGCTCCTCCTAAAATATCCGAGCATCCTCCTCATTGTTCAACACCCGAACGCCGCTTAACAACTCCACCTACTCCACCTCCTCGCCTGCCTCTCGCACTGTGCCCTCATTATGCTCAGACCCGTCCAGTGACATGATGGAGTCAACAACAAAAATATCTCAGTCAAGACAAAAGTAGCCAAACTCTTGCGTAGCTTTATTCACCAAAAAATATTCGAAGATGTTCTTGAGTGCAATTCAAGGTCACCAATAACTCCAACAAGTTCTATGTATCCTCAAAACAATGTCTACTGACAACAATGCGAGAAATAAATTGAACCCCAAATGGCAATAAGATTTCTCCCAAAAAAAACAGCAAAATTCAGTTCACTATATTCTGGTCTAAGGTCGCCATTTGTTACGACCGGCACTACGAAATAAACAAGGGCACTTAATAATGGACTAGATGATAGGCTATATCTGCAACAACGGTCATTTGTTATATCTATTACAAGGTACGCTAATTCCAAACCCTCGAACTATTACGCCGGTGAACAAAAGCACTCAAAACCCTCCAGAGTTAATCTACTGGATAACGGGGTATCAATTAACTGGGTTTTAGTGCACTTCTATAAAGGCTTTCCGATGAGGGCAAAGCCAACTCACAACATGAGTACTTACGTTACGAAAATGCTCTTAAGTAATAACAATGCTTGAATAAACTATATAAGATTTAATAAAGGAATAATTGCTTACGTTAACTTTAGTGTGAGGCAGTACTCAACACTAAACTCTTCAATGCTCTATGAAAACACTGGAAGTCTAGTACTACAGCAATCAGATAAGGAATCTTCTGAAAAGGTCTGATGCTCTAAGATGCTTATTAATACAGAACAGAAATAATGCAGGGGCAGGACACCAAAGTGTGTATCTTAAATACACCAATAAGTAGGATACATATATATAACAAAGGAGTGCAACAACTCTGTGACAGCACTAATAATAACCACTCAGAAACAGTACTTCCTTAGCCGAGGTAACAGCCAAACTGGGTTGTGCACTATGCATCAACCAAGGCTAAAATATCGGCGTGGATAATTCTTAAAGCATACACAATGAAAGTTAATAAACACAATGCTGTCTTTCTCAGTAATAAAGTCTAGCAGTGGCATAAAAGGTATCAGGAAACTAGGCAGAGTGCAAGCATGCTCGTAGCCTACTGTCTCCCCTTGAACAGATTTCCCTTATGTTACGTTAAGTGACTTGGAGGCTCTCTTGGTAAGTCCAGATCTCTAGTATCTGGTCTTGCCCTGGCGCTCCACAAAGGTCAACAAAATGAGGTAGCAAGCATACAGGTAAGTATAGGCAAAAGCCCTTCACCTGTATACTGCTACACTCGCAAAGGAAAATATGCACAAGGGTTACAGGCTAGCTAGCTTCGTCGATGTTGTACAGGCTCTGACTTGCCACATACATAACTCAGACAACGACCAAAGATACCTTCCACTGTCTAGCATTAAATAATGGGAAAGAACAGCTCAATAATTAGAAGCACCCCAACACTAGGCTACCATATGACTATGACTCTAATAATCCCTAAAACTAGTGCAAACATATATGGAGAGCTGGTGCTGGTAATACGACTGGCCGACTATGGAAGTCGTATGCAGAACCAGAAGGGATAAGTAATTGAATAAAGAGAGAAGTATGAAAAGGAAGAAGTTCAGAGAGAGAGAAAGTAGTACAGGGGGTTATATGGGGGACAGATTGCAAAGGCCATGTAGGACCAAGCACGCTGTGCCAAGCTCTGAAGGAGACACGCGGGCAGGAGCCCGCACCACCCTCACAGGACCGCGGCCTCCAATCACAGACCACTATGTCATGAAGAGCAAGCGTTCTATGACGTAGCCAGGCCCGCCGGCCAATCACGGGCGTGGGAGACTCCTCCGAGCGAGGGAGGCACACGTACATACACACGCACATACTACCACCTCGCTGCCTACCTCGCTCTTTCTCCTACAACTTCACACAATGCATCTTATATTCTATCAATGATATAAAATGCTTCCAAGTGTCACAGACAAGAATAAAGACCACCACTGATCTGGCTGTGGTAACATGAACTCTATGAAAGAAAGAACATCGTTCTACGATTATTGTAGCCCATATCACTGCCCTGGCGAGCGCTAGCGAGTTACGAGTGCATTCTGGCAAGCTGGCCAGCGTAACAATAGTTACTAATGTGGCCACTGCCAACCATCCTTTCGCTGTCCCCTGTATATTAAATACAAAGTCGACTACTTTGACTGAGACAAACCCATTATGATTTGTCAATATATTGATTTGAGGAAGTATGGCTCTCTGATTCCCTTACTAATTGAGAAATCGTGTCTTAACCCGGGAACTGCGTGGAGACTCTTAAGAGTTCCCCCGGCGGACTGCGGGGAGACTCTTATGAGTGAGTGAAAAAAAAAATCAACTTTTGACATCGAAAAAAAAAAAAAGCAAACAAAATTATTTTGTTATTTTTTTATTTTGTGTTGGCCCCTGGGCCATGCAAAATCTCAGTCCTCTACCTCCCCTCCTTCCCCACTTTCCTCCTCTCCTTCAGTTATCACCTATTTTCCCTGTTATTCCCTTATTCTGAGGTATATTTTCGTGCTAACATTAGCGAGTTGCAAGCAGGGTGTTGTCATCACTGATGGCAAGCGAGTGCAAGAGAGAGAGAGAGAGAATCGATCGACTGTGTCTCAGTGGCCTTGGGGGAAATTGGCGGGAAAGCAGATTGCCTCACCCATACATTATACAACTCGCGGGCTATATCTCCGATTTTGACCATCCAAACGCTGTTTTCACTCGTTTTATTGTTGTTTCAGGTTAATACCTTTATAATCAACCCATAATAGGCGCATATGGATAAGTATTAATGCTATTAATGGCACAATGAATATTTTAGTGACGGAAACACCTCAAATACGTCAGCACAGGGGGACGTTTCCAATTACCCCCATGCGCACTTCAGAGGTTAATAAACCATGCACATGTACACAACTCTTATAAATTTGAACAGCATGTAAACGGGTTATCTTAATTTGCTGACCAAATGTATTGATTTTGCATTCTGGTACTGTGCCAATTCAGATACTGAACATGTTTAATCAGAATTCAATCATTCTGTGTTTATGAAATTTGCAAGGACACACACGCATGCAAACCCACCCACCCACACATACACATGCAAACCCATCAACACACACACACACACACATACACACACACACACACATACACATACACACACACACACACCACATACAACACATACACACAGACGTATATGAGAGATTATAGTTTAATGCGTCCGCTCGTAACAAGTGTGATATTAAATTAACCTATATATTATTACCACCAATACATTTATATATTTCGACTTTCTAATAGCTTTTGATTCGAGTGAAATTTGACATGTGCATTTGGATGGAGTACCTATATAACAAATAGAGGATGTAATGTAAACTCTCATGTGTATCACTATTTTACTTCATACCTACTGAATCATCTGAAACGGAAAAATACATGTTTCTAGTTGGATAATGATTAGACAAGAACAAGTACAGACTCAGATAAATTCATATTTTTTCACCAACCAAGTTTACTTCTAAACTCAATTAATGAAATCAACAAATACAAAGGACTCGAACCTAGGAGTACTCACTCCGAAAGTCGGCGGCTTTATGCATTACGCTATCAAGACAGTTAAAGAATTATGCACAAGCCTACGATTTATTATAATAATAATAGACATTCATCCACCACTATTAACATTTTATAGAAGAAAGGTAAATGATGAGCAGTATAAAGTCGTCTAGTCTTACTCAGAATGGAATTAATCAAGACGAAGTTTTGCTGAAAGAGTTACTCAAATCACTTACAGCACTTCTTGAATATTAATACAAAATGTAGGACATCAATTCAAGTTAGCGGAAAGGAGAATGTCTGCATGTGCCCTAATATTGTTCAGTTTTAAATTTTACACACGTATGATACCATAAATTTTACACACGTATGATACCATATATTTTCCCGAAACAGTCGCTAATGAATATATTATTAAAATGTATGTATGTATGTATGTACTCATGCACATACCGCATTACTGAGGGTGGCCGACTCAAGACAGAGCCCGAACATAAACAACATTTAAAGTTCCAGTTTTTAGGGTCCGAGACCACTTTTGCGTACCCTCTCCCCTTACTCTGTTTCGTCTTGTAGGTGAACTTTGCTAAAATGTCTATTATATATATTTCCTACAAGCAAAATATTCTTGCAATTAGAATTATAAGTTATATAAGGCACTTAACTCTCTGTATGCAACAAACCGACTGATATACATTTAAATTCATAATAACTCACCATGAAAAGGTCCATATCTAGCTTCATTGACATAATATATTTTGATAAAGAAAATTCTTTAGCCATTATGAAAGCGATATGCGGTAAAATACATAGTTTAACTTGCATCATTATGACAACATAAATATATATCTACTGCCTGACACTGTGATCCCCTAAGGGGTGGACGCGAACGAACCGCACCCATGCATCTCTGTACCCAGTCAGTCGACGCCTCTCCTCCCAACCAGCACCGCCTTCATCCATATACTTCCTCACTACATCCTTCCACCTCTCCTTCGGTTTACCTCTCCCTCTCTGTCCCTCCACCTCGCTCTCATACAACCTCTTAGTTATTCTCTCGCTTCCCATACGTTCCATATGGCCGAACCATCTCAAGGTGTTCCTTTTCACACTTTCCAGAACATCTACCTCCACACCACACCTCCTTCTTACTTCCTCATTCATCTGTCTATCCCTCCATGTAACTCCGCACGCACTTCTCAAGTAACTCATTTCCACCCATCTCACTCTTGGTCTGAGTCTCTTCTCCAACGTCTATGCTTTGCTTCCGTAAGTCAGTGTCGGGATTACCACACTGTCATGCAAGGACTTCTTCACTTCCATACTGACCACCCTATTTCTTGTTACTGCTTTCAGCGTTCCTACAACCCTCTTCAACTGTTGCACCCTCTCCCACACTTCTTCATCCATAGTCCCAGCTTTACTCAACACACTGCCCAGATACTTAAATGAGCTGACAATCTCCATATCCTGACCGTTCAACTTCACCCCTTTCGAAGACCATAACCTTGCTCTTCCCCGCATTTACCTTCAGATTCCGTTTTTCGCACACTGTTTCAAACACATTTACCAGACCCTGCAACTCCCATTCATTATCGCTCATGAGAACTGTATCATCTGTAAACAGCAGTACAGGTAGCTTCCACTCATTTCCCTCCCTTATCAGTGATACACCAACATCCACTGCTCTTCCTTGTATTTCTTTCATGACTCCATCCATATATACAGTAAACAACCACAGGGACATCACACACCCCAGTTTCAACCCAACATTCAGGTCAAAGAACTCGCTCTGCTCATTCTCCACATATACTGCTGCCTTTGCACCTTCATACACACTTTTCACTGCTTTCAGCAACTTGCCATCTACTCCATATATTCTAAGTACTTTTCACATGCTTTCTCTATCCACTCTGTCATAGGCCTTCTCCGAGTCCATAAAGGCAACATACACCTTTTGTTGCTTCTCCAGATATTTCTCCACAACACAATTCAGGGTTAAGAATCTGATGTACACATCCTCTTCCCTTCCTAAAACCGCCCTGCTCGTCACCTATCCATTTCTCCTTTCTCACTCTAACTCTCGCAATCACTACCCTACTGTAAACCTTCCCTACTACGCTTAGAAGACATATTCCTCGGTGATTACCACACACTCCTCTTTCCCCTTTACCCTTATATAGGTGGACTATTATGCCTGTCTTCCAGTCATCAGGTGCACTCCCCTTCTCACATGCTAGTTTGCACATTTTCCATACCCATTCTTTCAATATCTCACCACCATACCTCAACGTTTCCCAACTTCACTCTTTTTATGGCTTCCCACACTTCTGACCTCCTGATCCCCACCTCCTCCTCCACTACTTCTCTTCTTCTCCCTCCCATACCCCATCCAACTATGTTTGCTGGCACTTCATTCCTTACATTTAGCAACTCATTGAAGTACTCCCTCCATCTTTCAACTCTCTCTTGCTTCTCGGCTAGCATTCTCCCATTCTTATCGTTATGTCGCCTTATAATTCTGCACGTTTTAAGGTAGTTCACTATTTCCATCTGAGGAAAGCTTTAGAACTACAACACTCAACTGGAACACAACTGACCTCCATCATAAGAATCTAAATCAAATCAATCTCCACCAATGTCACAAAATACACAATTGTGGTTCACAAGTTTTATTTAATTTCCTTAGCTAGGGTACACAGCACATAATTATATAGTTTGTCTGAATCTTACTCACATATAAATAAGTTCAGAAATGCATATGGAATAAATAACACTATTCCTAGATCATATATAAATAATAATAAAGGTTAGTCTTCATCAACAACAAGATCAAGTTAATATAAGATGATGAATATACATCAAAAGCATAAATTCACACAGAGCGGTTATTCTCAAACAATAACTGATATCCTGAGTTAAAAAACAAACGCGAGGTATAGCGCAGGTCAAGGTAGGTCAATAATACTGAGGTCATAAGTATTCAGTGACGGCAAAATATGGAATTTAAGATATCAGATGAGGTATAAATAACTGGAAAGTTGGACCGATATTTGGAAAATATAAATCTCTATCAAATCATATTAATACAAATGTAGATGTTAGTTCATGGAACGGAGGATAATTTATTTTAGCCCCTATAAAAGGCTGAGGTCTCGTCGTCGAAATATTAACGCGATGTAATATAAATACAAGTTAATAATTTACTTGATTAATGCTTAGACTGAGTTTGAAGTCAGGAAGCATGAATACAATAAGTTTAATAAAGAGACAAAATATTCAACACTCTCTGTGAACACTTACACAAGATTACTTACCCTACTAATAATACTGAATTAAACATAGAATAAGATCTGTTAGGGTGTTCACAGGTATTTACGTGTAGTATGCGGGTAGTATTTCAGATTGAATATATCTATAAACCTTATAGATAATATAGGAATATATATTACAAAGTATATAGATACATCAATCCCAGGACAGAGTTTGTATGTTTTCTCAATACGAGCAATGGTTGCTAGAAAACGAGAATAATTAATCTCGGAGGTTTACATTAAATTGAACACATAACATATCCTATATAACCTTCGTAATAATCACCAAACGCATAGGAATCACAAAAGCACTTAATTTGGGTTGAAGTATAGGAGAAAGCAGCATTGAGAGATTTGGTCACACGTGGCGACTATAGTGCGGTGTCCGTCTGCCTGTTTGCACCAGGGATAGACGATACCTTCACACGGTATAGCTAGAACGGGCACTTCTAGCACAACACATTCTCTCGGTCCTCCAGCACTCCTCGCAGCTTGTAGGATACTTTTCAAGGGGATTTTGGCTAACCCCTACGAAAGTATTCTCAGAGTTGACTTGGTCACGTATACTGTACTCCAGCACAGAAAACCTGTGCTACACAGTGAATCAACTTTGCCTAACAATATCCTATTTTTAATCAGGTAGTAGTACACATTACAGTTATGAACATGGGTCTCGGAATATGAGAGGCATGAGAATTATAGTTTTTGAATTATTGCTCGGTTATCTAAAGTCTTAAAAATATAGTATATGCATGTTTATATGGGGGAGGGTATCCTTTATTTATTTAATTTTAGAAGTAAGTCTTATATGGCTTGGATAAGACAGGATAAACGGTTTTACATGTTTATAGCTTCTTAATATTTATGCGTTTCTATGCAATAGTTTGGTTGTTGGTTGGAATCTTCTTATTGTAGTTGTTGCCTCACTTCTTCGTGGCCATGGTCGGTATTTTTGTCTGGGTAAAGAGACGGAAAGGCTGTTGGGGTAATTGCATAATGTACGCCTCGTCGTAATTTAAATCTGGTTCCTGTGGTGATGTTTAGTCTTTTGGTGTGAGCGGCCATGTTTTTATTGACCGCCCGGGGTAATTAACAAAAGGGTTACTGAACATATCCGGAACGTATTTTAACCTATCCGCGGTGAGACTGATTTGTTAAACGTCGTGATAGGCGAAGCTACTGCATTCATTTCTGACGAAAATCGTCATTATTCGATAAATATCGTTATTACTTATTCATATGCGCCTATTTTATGTTTAATATGAAGATAGTTACATGTTTCAACAATAAAACAAGTGGGAATAGTATTTGGGGGGGTGACAAACACGAAATATTGCCGAGCGGTTCATTCATGGAGTTGACAGAGAGCGAAACTGCACCCTTCCTTCACGAGCTCTCGAGCGAGACTGGAGCTAGTGAGGGCTAGTCTCTCTCTCTCTCCTCCCTCCACACTCCTCCCTCCACACCCCTCCCTTTAGACCTTGAAACTGGGTAGGGAGTTTTGGTGCCATAAAGAAACCAATAATCACAGGAATAAGAGAAAAATAGGTGATAATTGAGGGGGAGGGGGGGGGGGGGAATTTGGACACATGTGGAGTAGTGATTGGATGTATGGAGAGGAATTATCTCACATATTTACACATTCCTTTGTTTTAAGTGACAGTAGGATGTTTGGAAAGGCTTTTTTTAGGTTATGGCTCATATGAGGAGGCTCGCCCTCCTAGGGTTCAGACTCATATGAGGACGCTCGCCGTTTATGGGTTAAGGGGCCAGGTGAACCTTGTTTTCTGTACGGGTGATTGGTGTAGGTGATTTTGGGTTTGGAGGGTAGACCTCTGCTTGCTTCTTCTTCTGCTGGTTATGGCCACAATTTTGCAAGGTACTATCTGGGCCTCTTCTTGTTGCGGGAACGGGTTCTTTATTGGTGTTGGCTTATCTTCTTCCAGCCCCGTCATCTTCCTTATCTTTAACACCCTTACTGTTTCCCTTGCTACCTTCCCTAACTTTCTTGACTTATTTCCAGAACAGTTTCTTACACTCCCTCTATTTTACACTCAGATTCCTTCCAAATTCCTCATCTACTCTTCTCTTACTTTCCTTCACTACTCTCTTCACCACTCTCTTTCTCTCCACGTACCTCGCTCGATCATTTCTGACTCTCCAAATCTTCATTCCCTCTACTACTCAACCACTCTCTATACGCTTTCTTCTTGTCTTCCACACCTATTTTTACCTCTTCTGTCCACCATGCTGTACATTTCACTCCCCTTCCTCTTCTCCTTACTCCACACACCTCTTCACATGCTGCACAGATCTCTTAAACACCTTGCTCATCTCCTCCACTTCCTCCATATCTTCCAGGTCGAACCAACCTAGTCGTCTTTCTACTGTTCTCCTGTACTCTACCCAGATTTCCTCCTCCTGTAGCATCTCCACCCTCCTCTCGCCTCCCTCCAGCTCTCCTCACCCACTTGTTTTGTACCCTAACTTTAGCTAATACTACATAATGATCAGACAGACCCCCTCCAATACCCCTATACACCCTAGCATCCAGCACAGATTTCTTAATTCGTTCATCCACACATATATAATCAATCAGTGCCTTTCGTTCCACCACTGTCTTATCCTTATCCTTCATCCTCCGCACCACTTTCCATGTGTACCTGTGTATCATTCTGTGTCGGAAGAAGGTGTTGGCTATCCACGGCCTCCTCCCCATACATACGTCCACAAGTGCACTACCATTCCCATTCACCTCTGACGGTACCCAACACCCTCCCATCACTCCATCAACTTTCCTATCACCCACCTTCCCATTCATATCCCCAATCAGAAATATTCTTTCGTTCTTGCCAAACTTATCCAGGCACGCCTCCACATTCACCTATAACTCCTCTTTCTCTCTTACAAGTTTATCCTCTGTCGGAGCATACACACACAATCACCCACGTTTGTATTCCTACTGTCATGCTCACCCACACAATCCTTGAACCCACAGGCCCATCGTCTCATACAAGCTCCTTCCATTTGTTACTTACAAACAAACACGCACCTTCTCTTGCTGCTCCCTCACTCACTCCAGCACACACACCCATTCCACACTCCCAGTCCCTCACATCTGTACCCCTCCATTTGGTCTCCGTCATTCCACAGACATCCAGCTTGGCATTCACTAACACTTCCAGGACCTCTCTCTCTTTTGTGTCGTCATTCATGCCTTTAACATTCCATGTTGCTATTCTAATGTTATCCATAAGATTGTCCATAGTCGGTCGGGGTTCATCAACACAGGGTCCATCCGCATCCGAGGGTGTTCGTTCGTCCTATGCCACGCAGGAGGCACGGGGGTGGGGGGGGGGGGGGGGGGGGGGCATATTCTAATCCCTTACCTGCAGGGGATATAATTATATACATTTCGGTAATGCATGTTTCAAAGTTGTTTTCTACTCTACCATTACACAATGCATAATTACAACATATATTAAAATACCATAACATTCCAATATTAAGTTGGTATATCATTATAATACAAGCACTGTAAATTATTTATATGCATAATGCAATGCATAGTCACCTTCCTTTTAAGCCTTTCAGGTTTGCCTGAACCAAAGTTTGACAAAGAAGAGGACATTGGCTAGATGACGCTGACGTCGATATATTTCGTCAGTTGCTTTACTCTATATGACTATACACCCACTATAGTCCATTCATTATAGGTAGGCCAGAAATCGTTACCTCTATCCTCTGTAACTCAAAAAAGGACTGGAGCAAATGGGCTGTAAATTTCCCCATCTATTCCCTGGCTGACTCTTCCCAAATGGTATAAATATTAGCACGATTACTCTTGTCGTTATTGAATTATCAAGGTTAGTGGTCAACATTTGTGGCCTATCTATAAATAAGAACCTGGATGTTAAAAGGAACTTAGAAAAGTTGGTAGAATGAATACAAACACCATTTAAGGAAGACCACATTATTGACAACGTTTCCCAGATGGCCAACCCAACCCCAAATAATATAGCCACATAATATACTGTATATGTTACCGTATTGTTATTAAGTAAAGTACACTATAGTAAGATCAAACAAAATATATAAACTATAATTTTGATATACTGTATCTGATCCATACTGAATTGCTACCCGGAAAAACGTGCATCCCAGTCTTCAGTGACTGCAGCAAGAAAGTCCATGTTGTGCCACGCGTGGCAACCTGCACACACCACAACACACACCTTCACCTGCACTACGATCCCTACTGCCCTATATCCATCCATCTTATAATTGTACAGAGCTGTTCCATAATTACACGTCACAGTTAAGTCATGGGCTGTTAATCTGACACATGCAAAAATCAATCTGGACTAGAAAAGGGTTACTATTTTTTGTCGCAGTTTTCTAGCCTCAAAAGACAGAGTAAGAGAAGATTGCAGTGAGGATGTGCGTGGGAGACCTCGATATACTGGGGTGTTTGGCTCATTTCATGTACCTTCTTTGATGGTCAACTCGTGTATATTGCTGCAAGGGGCAGAACGGGAGGGGGAGGGGAAGGAAGAGGAGAATGGGAGGGGAAGGGAAAGGACGAGGGAGAACGGGAGGGGGAGCGGGAGGAAGAGGAGAATGAGATGGGAAGGAGAAGGACGAGGGAGAATGGGAGGGGGAGGGGAAGGAAGAGGGAGAACGGGAGGGGGAGGGGAAGGAAGAGGGAGAACGGGAGGGGGAGGGGAAGGAAGAGGAGAATGGGAGAGAAAGGGGAAGGAAGAGGAGAATGGGAGGGGGAGGGGGAGGACGAGGATAAGAGAGAGAGAACGGGAGGGGGAAGGAGGACGAGAAGAAGAGGGAGAACGGAAGGGGGAAGGGAAGGAAGAGAAAAGAGAGAAGGAGAGGGGGAGTGGAAGGAAGAGGGCGAAAGGAAAGGTGTGTGTGTGTGGGGCGGTGGGGGGAGGTCGAAGAGAAAAGGGAGAACGGGAGGGGGAGGGGAAGGAAGAGGAGAAGAAACAGAACATGAGAGGGAAGGAAAGTGCACGGGATTGGGCAGAGGAAGGGACCTGGACTTAGCTGGCACGAATCTGTGTTTTAGCCTTCTTGTCATGTTATGCATTAGATTCTAACTTATCTGTTATGGTACACATCAAAGGGACTTTGTTCCCAGACAATAATACAAAAATATATACAATATAACACTGATATTATAATGCATTCATATATTATTAGGGTAAATATTGCTTAATTAGACTTACAATACCAGTTATGTAGTGATATAGTATTGATATGTTATGCAAGTTAGGTTACTTTGTTTATTTAAGGTTTGACATCAAATAAACCTGTAAGAGATAATTCTGCATCATCATTATATTTAAAAAACAATAGTTCTCCCACAACTTAAAATATCATACAACCATTCAAGCTATGTGGATCCCAAGCTAAAGTTAAACACACCGAACAGAATGTACTAGCAGCGTAATGCAATCTATGATATATACTGTATACTTTGATAACCCAACATCAACATACTTTGGCTGTCATCTACTCTGCTTCCACGCATACAGTATATATATAAATATATATATAATTATATCCTATGTGTATGTTTAAGTATCTGGGCAGTGTGTTGAGTAAAGATGGGACTATGGATGAAGAAGTGCAGGAGAGGGTACAACAGGGGAAGAGGGTTGTAAGAACGCTAAAAGCAGTAACAAGAAATAGGGTGGTCAGTATGGAAGTGAAGAAGTCCTTGCATGACAGTGTGGTAATCCCGACACTGACTTACGGAAGCGAAGCATGGACGTTGGTTGAGAGACTCAGACCAAGAGTGAGAGCAGTGGAAATGAATTACTTAAGGAGTGCGTGCGGAGTTACATGGAGGGATAGACAGACAAATGAGGAAGTAAGAAGGAGGTGTGGTGTGGAGGTAGATGTGCTGGAAAGTGTGAAAAGGAACAACTTGAGATGGTTCGGCCATATGGAACGTATGGAAAGCGAGAGAATGACTAAGAGGGTGTACGAGAGTACAAAGGAGTACAAAGGAAATCAAGCAACAACAGCTCAAGTGACCCTTCTAGGCTGCTTGTCCTCCAAAACACTGAGGATCAAGTGTCCAAACAGTGGTTTAGAGTGGGTAAGGGAACATTGGAAAGGGAACTACTGCCCTGGAACTAATGTCCGTGGCAGGATTAGGAAGTTAGTAGGGGACAGATGGGTTAGTAACTGAGGGGGGGATAAAATAAAGTTATTCATTTACAAACGCAGTTTGTTTATTAGACTTCGACCATGACTATTTACGCTTCCCCCCCCCCCGCCAACTCGGTTAAGTGATATATGAGTTTCAATCGTCCTGGTAAAAAATCGTATATCACTTAACCGAGTTGGCGGGGGTGGAGCGTAAAAATAGTCATGGTCGAAGTCTAATAAACTCACCACGTGTTCGAAGGCATAGTCCTCCACGAGACTAAAAACCTGGTTCCTCAAATAAGAACTAAGGTTGCTTTCCTTATATCCGCTCATGGCCGAGTGGTTACGGTGCCCGACTCTCCCAAATATACCTGGAGTGAGTGGGTTCGAATCCTGGTGAGGATACCTCTTACCCAACCTGTCGTACTTAATCGTACATAATTGATAGTTGAGTAGTGTAAGGTAGAGTCATCAGCATATGAGTTGATGGGACTGGAAGTATAGTTGAGGAAATCATTAATAAATATTAGAAAGATGACTGGAGACAGGTCATAACCCTGAGGAACACCAGAGTTGATGGGTTGAGGAAGGGAGTGATGGACATCCACAACTGCAGCTATGGAATGGTCAGAAAGGAAATTAGAGACAAAAACACAGATAGAGGGATATAAACCGAAAGAGGATAGTTTGGAAATTAGAGATTTGTGCCAGACTCTATCGAAATTCTACGATATGTCTAGCACAATAGAAAAAGTTTCACTGAAGTCCCGAGGGGAGGATGACCAAGAGTTAGTAAGATAAGCAAGTAGATCACCAGTAGAGCGGCTTTAACGAAACCATACTGGCGATCTAAAAGTCGGTTATGAGAATATAAATGCTTAAGAAATTTTGAGTTAAGAATAGTTTAACAAAATGTTAGAGATGCAAGAAATAGGAGCAATTGGATGATAGTTGGAGGGTTGAGAGCGGTCACTCTTTGGGACAGGTTGGTAGAATGAGAGCAAACTTTCAGCAAGAAAGAAAGATGTTAGAGGAAAAGCAGAGATGAAAGAGTTTGCCTAGGCAGGGAGTCAGCACGAAAGAACAGTTTTAGAGTACAACAGGAGGAATACCATCTGGTCCGTAAGCCTTCTTAGTATTAAGGACAGAGAAGGCAGAGAGTAGATCCTTAGAAGAGATTATGATATTAGGCATAAGTAAGTGAGACAAAAGAGTTTGTGGAGAGGGAGAAATAAAAATCATCCAAGGTGGTGTTTTTAGACAAAGTTTGAGCAAGGAGTTCAGCTTTGTCAGAGGAAGACGTGACGGTGGTGCCATCGGAGCGGAAAAGAGGAGGGAAAGCCGAAGAAGTAACTGTTGGAGAGGTTTTTGGCTAGATGCCAGAAAGCTTGGGAAGAACTTGAGTTGGACAGTTCAGAGCATTTTTTATTGACAAAAGAGTTTTTGGCTAGTTGAAGAACAGATTTGGCTTGATTCAGGGCAGAAACATGAGAAGCGTCGATATCGTTTGAATGCTTCCTCATTATTGAGGACAATACAGTGTGAGTAAACCAAGATTTTTGTGCATTAGACTAAGAGAAAGAAATTAAATGTATGTCTCAATGCCCGGGATGATTACCTCGGTTATGCACTTGGAACATTCCAAGGGTCCCTGGCCACGGAAGCAGAATTAATTTAATGGGAAATCAAAGAAGTACTGCCAAAGCCCCTCCCAGTCGTCAGTGCCAAAGTGCAACCAGCGCGGCCGGCTGGGAGAATCAGATGACCATACTGGAGAGGTAGGACAGGTAACAGATATTAGGATATCTGAGGAGCCCAATGGAAATAATAGGTTTACAGCGTAATTTGAAG
This sequence comes from Paralithodes platypus, assembly GCA_032716605.1. NCBI lineage: Eukaryota > Metazoa > Arthropoda > Malacostraca > Decapoda > Lithodidae > Paralithodes > Paralithodes platypus. Next base: position 30,569,795 of record CM064567.1, on the reverse strand, counting down.
GATTAGAAGTTAGAAATAAGTCAAGAATGTTGGACCGATCTCCAAGGCGGTCAGTGATTTGAGTAAGGTGCTGGACTAACTGCTCTAGGTCATTTAAAATAGAACATATGTGAGCTTGTTCACCAGGTTGGTCAGTGAAATGGGAGGAGATCCATTGACTGTGGTGAACATTGAAAACTCCTAAGATGTAGATTTCTGAGAAAGCAGAGATGGATAGAAGGTGTTTCGCTTTAGAAGTTAGATAGTCAAAGAATTTTGGATAGTCAGTAGAATTAAGGGAGAGATAAACAGTGAAGAAATATTTAGCTTGAGAGTGACAAGAAATCTTTAGCCAGATAGTTGATAATTCAGAAGAATCAAGGTAGGGAACACAAGAGAAAGTATGATTGTTGAGCACATGTACGCAAATACCACCTTTGGCTTGAAACTGAGGGTAGAGATATTAGGAGGATAAAGAGAAAGGTTTGCTGCCAGTAGTCCCAGACAACTGGGTTTCAGTGAAAAATATATCAGGGTTGGCAGAGAAGAGGTGGTGTTCAACAGAGTGGAATTTAGAGGAAAGGCCACGAATGTTGCAGAAATTGATAGTGAGAGTAGAAGACAGCGGTCCAGAGCATTTTGACAGGTCGGCAACTGGGGCCAAACTACTGGGGGCATCCCCTTCACCCACCCACCCACCCACCCACCCGATGGGGATTCTGAGATGGGTCGTTGGTCACTCATCATTTTCAAAAAGAAATTTGAAAAGAGAGTGATCGATGTCCGATAAATTAATTTATGATTTTAAAAAGGGATAAATACGTAATCAATATATGCGATATGAATATACTCTCGAAGTGAAATAGATAATATTCATTGGTAAGTATTCCTTTCAGAATTTAGGATATCTGACCATACTAAAATATACTCCGTGCAGTTCTTACAGTCGTATATTTTGATTTACATTAACATCTCCTTACACTCTTTCCTTAGCCCGCCACGCGCTCCCCATCCCCCTTCTAACTGCGGTCGGTAAACTTATTACACTTTTAGCAAGGGCAATTTTGTGCGCAGCAGCTGACAGTCTACGAGCCAATTATCATGGTCAAAGGAGAACATCAAGATCATTGGGCGCCAGGTAGAGGTACGTACATTACGGAAGGAAGGGAGCAAGAGAGGGATGTTGGGGAGATCATCTCAATAAGAAATCCTGACCTTGTATTTAGCATTTATAACCAAAGCAAACCTAGTGAACCCTCTCAGTACGATGGTACCTTTGTTACTAGATCAATGTATATACTGTACATGCATAATAATTAGTTTAGCTGTATATGTACTGTCTGTATAATATTAGATCTATGTATATACTGTACATGCATAATAATTAGTTTAGCTGTATATGTACTGTCTGTATAATATTATACAGTATATAGTTAAAGTTAATTTTTCAGCTTTATTAAGTGAGCAGAATATTATGTAGTTCCGTTTCATGGGAAGGAAAGTACTGTATAACGTATTATAGGTGACAAGTTACTGAAATGGACATCGTTTTGTATATACCGATCAGGAGAATATCACAAAAGAATAATGGGTCTTAGTTAAAAACATATTTGGGAAACTATGTAGGACCAACTGTAAAATCTACATACAATACTAATATGTGTTAAACCTGGGATATATAATGGACTGAACTGTAATATGTGTTAAACCTGGGATATATACTGGACTGAACTGTAATATGTATTAAACCTGGGATATATACTGGACTGAACTGTAATATTTTTGTTTTGTTTTTGTTTTTGTTTTTTAAGAGACAATGAACGGAGGAAGGAAAAACACAGATAAAACAAAAAGGTCCATGTGCCTAAAGGCATCCTCCATTCATAAAATGTTTGTAACAACTGGATTTAAACATTTGTAGATTGTAAGTTTGTGGAAAGCAATTCGAGGGAAGTGAATTCCAAAGAGTAGTAGCTCTGGGGATAAATGAATTCTGATAAGCAGAAGTTCTGCATTGTGGAGGAGAAAGTGTAAATTCATGGGCGCTCTCAGCTGCCCTAGTTATACGGGGAAAGATGTGGAGAGGCGGCACAATTGAAGCAAGTTCCTCGGAACAATTGCTGTGAAAATATCTGTAGAATAATGCAAGGGATGCAACGTTTCTTCGTATGGATAATGTAGGAAGGTCCTGTGTGATTGCAGGGTTATTGATTAATCTAATAGCTTTATTTTGAATTTTGTCCAACTGCCTCAATGCAACCACTCCACTTCCACCCCACAGAGGTGAACAGTAATCCATCTGAGAACGCACATGACTTGTATATATCACGGCCAACTGCTCGTCAGTGAAGAATTATCGAACTCTGTACAGGAGTCCCAGTTTTTTAGAGGCATTCTTAGCAATGCTTCTAACATAATGTGTCCAGCTCAAGTTAGTAGTTAATGTTACACCGAGAATGTCAATACTAGGGGAAGTGGGAATATTTACATCATTAACAAATATATGGGAGTCAGTGAGATTCTGTCGGTTAGAAAATTGAATGTACTTGGTTTTCTGTGCATTAAAGGAAACTAGATTCTTTTGTCCCCATCCATTAATTCTAGAAAGGTCCTGGTTCAGAGAAATTGCAGTGTTTATTTTGAATTTATAAGATCGGGTTGGGTGACAGAATTGGTAAATGTGAAGGAACTGTGGAGTGTTGAGTCATCTGCGTAGGAATGTATTGGATTATGAGTGGTAGATATGAGATCATTGATATGAATGAGGAACAGAATTGGGGCCAAAACTGATCCCTGGGGAACACCAGCATTTATTGAGTGAAATTGAGAATAAAGGCCATCTACCATTACACGTATTTTTCTGTTATGAAGATAAGAAGAAATTAGTGGAACTAATGATGCAAGGCCGTAGTGTGACATCTTCGACAATAAGGATTGATGCCAGACTCTATCAAATGCCTTTGATATATCCAGTGGTATTGTTGTTTCACCATGTTGGTCTGTAGCTTGGTTGATTTGATGCATAAGAAGGCAAAGCATGTCTGCAGTTGATCGACATCGTCTAAAACCATATTGCCTATCACTGATTAATTTATTATTCTCAAGATGCTTAATTATGTGATTATTTAATATAATTTCAAAGACTTTACCAAGAGTGGAAGTTATAGCTATTGGTCTGTAGTTTGATGGATCTGAAGAGGCACCTTTTTTAGGAACTGGATGGATGTTTGCTTCTTTCCAGGGTACTGGGAAGCATGAGGTATGAGTACACAGACGGAAATTTTTTGCCAATACAGGAGCGAGCACCAAGGAGCAATTCTTAACACCTTACGAGCGGCCTATGCGGTTTATTTATATGTACCGCCCAGCGGGGTGTTTTTAGCCAAAATAGGGCTGTTTACGTGATCATTTTCATGCCTAAATAAGACCCAGAACGTAAAACAAGTACCTATCCCTGAAAGGGCATAAACAGAGCTTTCGAATGACACCATAACGATCCTTTTATGATGGCTAGTTTTCTTGCAATAACCGTGCAACGAGTGCAAAAAGCATGTAATTAGCCACTTTCCCGATACAATTCCTTATATAGCGAGTGAGAGAGGGAGGAGGGAGCTGGGATTCATGTCAGTATGTTCGCCGCGGTGGTCTGGAGCAGTCATACGCTCGCTACTCTCCTGCCACCACTTGTCTCTCTCTCTCAGCAACATTACGTGCTGAAATTGCCACTCGAGTTATGTCGAGCGCCGCCACATAGTCCAGCTTTATTTAACTCGACTTATGTGGTGAGCCGCTAATTAAGGGTTAAGTACTATTGGAGGAATTTCATCTGGACCAGGAGCCTTATCTACCGAGAGATTCTGCAAAATAGTTTTGACATGTCTGTATCTTAAGTGAGGGAATTTTAGGCGAATTAAAATTAAGTACAGGGACATCTTGATTTATTTCATCTAAGGTTGAGTTGGTGGAGAAAATATCTGCAAGAAGGTTAGCTTTACCTCGTGGGTCACTTACAAGATTGCCATAGATGCAACACATGTATTTAAATTTACCAGCAGAAATTAATTTGTATATAGAATAATCAAAATAGGGACAATTGAAACTAGTAACCTCCTCCAGGGCAATTTCAGATTTTGAGAAGCAACATACACCTCCTTTAGGTCTGAAATTTTGGAGCAGTTGATAACCTGGAAAATTAAATCTAGACGTGTCAGATGTGGATATTACTTGAGTCTCTGTCAAAAAAAGGAGAGTAGGGGATTCTGTTTGATGAAATTGGTGTACAGAATTGATGTTAGAGTGAAGTCCCCTTATATTGCTAAAGAAAAAGCTGCACCGACGAGCAGCTTTGGGACGTTGCAATGCTCTTGACACAGTCGCATGATGACGACCGGGAGGGCCCTGTGTCAATGACCCAACCCTGTCGGGGGTGGATATCCGAGGGACCACCAGGTTTGCTCTTAACAATTGTACTGCCATGTTTATTGGGTAAGGTGTATGGTGTTACATGTATGATATGTAGTGGGAAGAGTAGTGTTTTATGGATAGAGGATAGCAATGTAGGGCAAGTCGTGAAGTTGGATGTGTGTGTTATATAAAGAGGGTTTTCCTGATACCCCTGATGTGTGAGGCAGAAAGATATGTATCCAGCTACCAAGGCCTGGGAGAGAAAATGGAATTCAGGCTATTCCCTGAGTCTCCCGAAACCTTGGCGGTAGTACTTCCCTGGGCGGGGCTGCCTACCCCTACTACCTACAAAGTGTTAAACCTGGGATATATACTGGACTGAACTGTAATATGTGTTAAACCTGGGATATATACTGGACTGAACTGTAATATGTGTTAAACCTGGGATATATACTGGACTGAACTGTAATATGTGTTAAACCTGGGATATATACTGGACTGAACTGTAATTGCTGATAAGTATGATGATGCCGAAAATAATAATACAATAGTAACTATATCACAGCGAAGATTGATAGATATAGAAATAGATGCATACATACATACATTGATGCCAACACATATATTAATACAATAGTAACTATATCACAGCGAAGATTGATGGATATAGAAATAGATGCATATATTGTGACGTTAACCACTCCGTTAGAACCGCATGGCTTGTCCTACAGTGACTCGCTAGGATCGCCAGGGCAGTGGATGGGGCTACAGTTTGTGTATTAGAGTGTGCTTTATTTCATATGAAAGCTCGTGTCATGGGCAGTCCAGAAAGGCTCTTTGTTTTCGCCCATGTCAAGGCTTTATATATTTAATTGTAAAGTATATATTTTATCATTAACTAGTAATGATAGGATCTGGGAGAGAGAGAGGGAGTAGAACAGAGTGAGAGGGGGCGCGCAGTGTGTTTTGTCCCGCTCGATGACGTCACGGCTGGCTGCCTCGCGGGGGTTGGTGGAGAGAGGCCCTTACCATGCTGTAAGCTTTGCTAGTGGTTAGATGACTTGTAACCGCTGTTTTCCCACGCGGCTCGAGCTAGTGCGAGTATATATACAGTTCCTCGCCACTCTCTCCCTCAGATCTGGTTTCTAGAACACCCATCTTTTTTCCCTTGCTATCTGTCCCCGCTCCGTACCTGAGAATCTTTTCCTCTGCCTATCTCTCTCATTTTCCATATCCTTCACCACCTTTTATTAATATTATACCCCCTCTGGTTAACTCTGCAAAATCAGCTTCATGCTGGCCAGTTGTATTGTGTGTTAAGGTCTGATACAGCCTATGTATGTTAGTTGTTAAGATAAGTGGATCACGAAGCATTGGTTGGCATTTATATTGTTTAGTACTGCTTCCTTTAGTTATTAGTGTTCTGCTGGATTAGATAATGCTAGACTAGGAGTCTGATATTATAGGTATTGTTTCCTATGAGTGCTGGCTTCAGTTAAAAGCGGCACGACATACCTGAGAACTGGAGTTGATTGAGTAAATTCTAGTCTGTGTGCCATTGAGAGTAGAGCATGCACGAATGAGGGTTTTTTGCCTATACCATTCTGCACTGTTCTAGTCTCGATTGTTTGTCTTTGAGGTACGCCAGGAGAACGCTTAATACTTCGGTATTAAGGTTTCTCAAGAGAGCTACCCTTCATTATAACGTAATATTTGACGCACAGACTTGAGATTTGCACTAGGCTATGCAGCATGCCATGCGCACCAGTATCTCGTATCATTGACTCTAGCTAGACTTTATCAGTCACAGTAGACATTAAGTATATTAAACCAATTACTCTTTTTATGCATACCCATTTATGATTACACAAGCATTTCGCAGCCTAGTTTGATGTATTGAGACACAAACGACTTAGGCTCTTTTTGTTGATAGGAATACTGCATTGTCGTGGCGATTATTATTATTGTTGTTGTGTTTAGGATATTCTTGGCTCCGACGGCATTATATATTCTGCCTTTTTGTGTGCATAGCCTGCACGAGCATTGTTCCGCTGCCTTTTTTGGGTTCCATTTCCGATACGAGCATCTTTATAGCATCTAACATTTAAAGAAGATTCCCTGTTAGTGTTGAAGGACTTTAGTGCACTTTCTTTCATGCAGGAGTGCCTGACATTTATTGATTAAAGTAACGTAAGCTGTAACTTCTCTTACCACCTTACTTTGCATACCATAACCAAGCACCTTCGGTTATAGGTAGTAATAGGCTGTTTTCACATAACATTAAGCCTAGAGTAGACGCACATTTATTGAGAGTTTGATAGCCTATTATTGCATATAGAACTCTGTAGAGTATTTGTGTTCTTTGTTCACTGGGAATATACTTCAGAGGTTGGAGCTAGCGCTTTCCGTTGTAACATTTATGCCATTACTAGTCCAATGAATAAGAGCCCTGATATATTTGAACCCCAGTCGTAACAAATGGCGACCTTGCCTAGGATTTGGTGAACCTACATTTATTAGCAGGGAACATTTGTTGTTTTGGAGAATATTTTGCGGGGATCAGCAAGAATATATTGTTTTTGCAACATAGTATAGCCCTTGAGTATTTCCGAGAATTGTTGTGTGTATATTGAGGTATAAGAGTTTGGGGTACTTCTTTTCTGAATATTGTGGTGAGAAATTTTTGTGAGCATCATGTCTTATACCGGGTCAGAGGAGAATGGAGACACAGTACGTAATGTCGAAACTGAGGAACAGCAGCATGATGAAAGGGTTAATCGGGTGAACTGTGAGGAGGATGCTAGGATATTTTTGCAATGGCCTGTTACTGCCGAGCGGTTGGAGGGTATGGATCGGTACGGTCTTCAATGCCTGGCCACAGCTATCGGTCATGCGGTTACTAGCAGTATGACCAAGGATAACTTGATAACGTGTGTACTGGGCAGGGTGACTGGTGAGCGAGATGGGTTGAGTGCTCAGAGCCCTTCGGCCATGCTTCCCCTACACTCGACTCCCAGCCATCCCAGTAGTTTGCCGACCCCGGGTACGCTTCCACAGGGGGGTGGTGACTGGCAGGGTGGGTTGCCCCTGGGGGGACCACCGGTAATTTCAAACATTGTAGCACCTTCACCTCCTCAAGGGTTAACTCCAGAATTATTGCTTCAGCTCGAATTAGCTAAAATCGAAGAGAGAAAGGCTATCAGGGTATGTGAGCTTCAGCTTCAGAATCAGCAGCAAATAGAATTAGCCAAGATAGAAGAGAGAAAAACTATCAGTCAAGCAAAAATCCAAGCTGATTTAGAGTCGACTAGGTACTGTGCCGACATGGATGTAGAGAAGTCGCGAGTAGAGGCAACGGGACAGCGACTTGGGGCTGGTAACCGTGTTCATGAGCAGTCTCTCTCGCACTTATTGAAACTGGTTCCGGTGTTTGATGAGAGTGGTGTAACAGAATTTTTCACACGCTTTGAGAAGAAGTGCCAGGAACACCAGTGGCCAGAGAATAAATGGGCAGCACTTGTATCCTCTAGATTAATAGGCAAGGGTCTTAACACCTTACGAGCGGCCTATGCAGTTTATTTATGTGTACCGCACAGCGGGGTGTTTTTAGCCAAAATAGGGCTGTTTACGTGATAATTTTCATGCCTAAATAAGACCCAGAACGTAAAACTAGTATCTATCCCTGAAAGGGCATAAACAGAGCTTTCGAATGACACCATAACGATCCTTGTATGATGGATAGTTTTCTTGCAATAACCGTGCAACGCGAGTGCAAAAAGCAGGTAATTCGGTACTTTCAGTACATAATTGAGTATGTAGCGAGTGAGAGAGGGAGGAGGGAGCTGAGATTTGTGTCAGTAGGTTCGCCGCGGTGGTCTGGAGCAGTCATACGCTCGCTAGTCTCCTGCCACCACTTGTCTCTCTCTCAGCCACATTACGTGCTGAAATTGCCACTCGAGTTATGTCGAGCGCCGCCACATAGTCCAGCTTTATTTAACTCGACTTATGTTGCTCGCCGCTAAATAAGGGTTAAAGCCTACGATGCGTTACCTTTGGAGTCGTGTATTGTGTATGAGGATCTCAAGGAGGCTGTCCTGAGGGCTTACGAACTGCAACCAGAAACGTACCGTTTGAAGTTCCGGGGTGTAACTAAGGGAAGAGATAGCACCTTTTTGGAACACGCCCGGGACTTGTCCGATGCTATGGGGAACTGGCTCCGATCTGAGAAGGTAACAACGTTTGATGGAGTTAAGCAGTTAATGATGTTGGAGCAGTTCTTTAAGAGCACGGGCGGTGATCTAACTTTGAACTTAAAGGAGAAAAACCCAAGAACTCTAGTAGAAGCAGCAGAAATGGCTGATCTACGGCTGTCGTTGATTCGGGGTTGCGGGTCCTCACAGAAGTACGATGCAAGTGCTAGGGACCGTTATCCTCCCCCTCCCCGTAGCAATGACACATTTAAACCAAAGAGCAACGAAACTAAAACTGAAGCCAAACCTACCACCACACCGTATGTGAAAAGTCAGGGGCCTTTTACATCACAGTATAAGCCGAAACCGAAATTTATGTGTTTTAGGTGCCACCAGGAGGGTCATAAGGCAAATGAGTGCCCTAGTCAACCTCCTCCGGCAGCCGTGTCTTTTGCTCACGGCATTGGAGTGTTCAAGAGGACATCGGAGTTTGTTAGAGGCATTTCTTCCGAGGTAAATACACTGCCAGTGCAGAAGGATCCGGAAGGCTTATTCCCTGTCCGTGATGCCTTTAGTGACCACAGGGGACTCGGTTGTGTGGAGTGGGGGGGTAGAAGACATGAGGTGAGAATTTTGCGTGACACTAGGGCATCGCAAACACTGTTGAGAAATTTCACTGGTAAACCTGTCAATACGGCGCGGGTGGTTGTGGTTTAGGGAGTTAATGCGACAAGGTCATACCCGCTTGTAAGAATGAAAGTGGAAGTTGATGGTGTGACTCGTGACCTGGATGTGGGAATTGTGGAGAAGTTACCTGTTGGGGGCGTCGACCTCCTTCTTGGCAACGACTTTGCGGGGCCTACTTCTCAGGCTCCACCCTTAGTCGTTGTCGAGAAGCCGGCCGACGTGAGTAGGGAGGAGCAGGAGTGGGTTGAGAAGTGTCCGGTGCAGCCTATGGCGTGTGTTGTCACCGGAGATTCTGCATCCAGGGAGTCACATTCTGGTCAACAATCTTTAGATCAGCGGAGGAAGGGTACCGAGAAGGGGTTGGAAGTTGATGCGGTTGAGAGTTTAGTATCAACGGACCTTCTCGGGGACTCATTATTAGGACCACATTTCGAGTCTGGAGAGGACCCAGTAACTGTTCCTGAAGGGGCAGAGGATGGGCTTAAAAAGACGAAAGAGTTGAAGGAGGACAGTGATGCACAGTCGGGAGATGTAGCAACAAGGTACCCTGACGCATACCCTATGAGAAATGGGTCGGCGAAAACGGTGGTCCGAAGCTTGCTAGTGTATTTTTCCCGGTATGGTTACCTGCAGGGGATTCAGTCAGTCCGGGGACCCAACTTCACTTCTAGCCTCTTTGTACAAGCAATGCCGCAGCATGGGATTGTTGGGGTTGTGTCATCTTCATATTATCCGGAGAGCCAGGGTGTGTTAGAGCGATGGCACTCAGCCTTGAAATCTTTGCTTCGTTGTTGTTGCTTTGAGAGTGGGAGGGATTGGGATCTTGGCCTGCCATGTGTTTTGTTTGCTGTGTGGGAGGTACCTGGGGAGAGTTTGGGATTCAGCCCTAATGAGCTCGTCTTTGGACACCGTGTCAGAGGGCCTCTCCATATGGTTGAAGAAGTATGGGAGGGCGCAGAAAAACCTTGTTCTATGCTCAAGTGTGTCCTCAACAGTCGAGAACGGATGTTGCGCAGTCTGGAGTTGGCTGGCCGTAATTTGACTAGCTCTCAGGCCCTCAGGAAGGACAGGTACGACCTCAAGGTTGAACTCAGGGAGTTTCACGTGGGTCAGGAGGTGTTGATTCTACTGCCCCTTGTAGGTCACCCCTTATCCGCGAAGTACGCTGGTCCTTATAGGGTGGTGGAGGAGCTATCGGACCTGGTTTACTTGGTAGCCACTCCAGACAGGCGGAAGCACAATCAGTTATGTCATGTTAATCCCATGAAGGAGTATGGGAGGCACCCCCCTGAGCCTCTCACTGTGCCTGTGATGACGTTTAGCAGTCAAGGTGGAGAAGGAGAACGGGACAGTCAAGCTCAGGTGGAGGATAACTGGAAGGATAAGAAGTTCAAATGGGCGCCTGAGTGTGAGAAGGTGTTTAGAGAAGTAAAACACCTGTTGTGCACTCACCCGATCCTCAGGGCCCCTGACTTTAGCCTACCTTTCCAACTAGCAACGGAGGCTAGTGGTGTGGGGGCTGGTGCCGTCCTTGTGGAAAAGGACGCTGATGGGCTGGAGCATCCTGTTAGTTTCTGCTCGGAGAAGTACAATTCGGCCCAGGGGAGCAGCTCTGTTGTCAAGGAGGAGCTGCTGGCGGTTGTACTTGCTCTGAGGCATTTCGAGGTCTGTGTTCCAGCCTATGGTCCGGTCGTTGTAGTTTACCCAGGTCATCACCCTCTCAAGTTCTTGGACCAGTTTCACAATCGGAATATGAGGCTGACCAGGTGGTCACTAAGGTTATTGGTATATAACCTGGACATACGCCATATTGCCGGTTGTGACAACGTGGTTGCAGATGGTCGTTCAAGGGTATATGATCCTGGGTCGATTGACACACGGGTAGCCTCCTGCTTTAGTTTGAATAGTATTTTGCGTTTGGTGCTTGTTGGCTCGCGGTTGTAGCCCAGCGTATTGGGTCGTAAAGCAGGAGTTGAGCGTTGGTATAGAAGAAAAAACTAGGCTTGCCCCTATAGTGCAGCCGAAATAAACAAATTATAAACATAAAAAAATCAAATAAAAACTCTTTCTTTGATAGTTGAATTTTTTTAGTATGTTATAGCAGTAATTCTGAGTTGCACTCCTCTCAGAATGCTGGGCTAGAGAAGCTCGCTCTTGAGGAGCATAACTACATATAATTTAACCTATGGTGTTGGGGAGGGTTATAATTTTGAAAAATGTTTTGTTGAAGAACTGTGCCAGATATTTTACTGCCGCTGGGTGATGGGAAGTGGAGATATAGCATGGGTTCTAACCATCAGATTTTTGTGAGCCTTGGGGCCTCTGAGAAAAATCTTGGGGGGGGTGTGACGTTAACCACTCCGTTAGAACCGCATGGCTTGTCCTACAGTGACTCGCTAGGATCGCCAGGGCAGTGGATGGGGCTACAGTTTGTGTATTAGAGTGTGCTTTATTTCATATGAAAGCTCGTGTCATGGGCAGTCCAGAAAGGCTCTTTGTTTTCGCCCATGTCAAGGCTTTATATATTTAATTGTAAAGTATATATTTTATCATTAACTAGTAATGATAGGATCTGGGAGAGAGAGAGGGAGTAGAACAGAGTGAGAGGGGGCGCGCAGTGTGTTTTGTCCCGCTCGATGACGTCACGGCTGGCTGCCTCGCAGGGGTTGGTGGAGAGAGGCCCTTACCATGCTGTAAGCTTTGCTAGTGGTTAGATGACTTGTAACCGCTGTTTTCCCACGCGGCTCGAGCTAGTGCGAGTATATATACAGTTCCTCGCCACTCTCTCCCTCAGATCTGGTTTCTAGAACACACCCATCTTTTTTCCCTTGCTATCTGTCCCCGCTCCGTACCTGAGAATCTTTTCCTCTGCCTATCTCTCTCATTTTCCATATCCTTCACCACCTTTTATTAATATTATACCCCCTCTGGTTAACTCTGCAAAATCAGCTTCATGCTGGCCAGTTGTATTGTGTGTTAAGGTCTGATATAGCCTATGTATGTTAGTTGTTAAGATAAGTGGATCACGAAGCATTGGTTGGCATTTATATTGTTTAGTACTGCTTCCTTTAGTTATTAGTGTTCTGCTGGATTAGATAATGCTAGACTAGGAGTCTGATATTATAGGTATTGTTTCCTATGAGTGCTGGCTTCAGTTAAAAGCGGCACGACATACCTGAGAACTGGAGTTGATTGAGTAAATTCTAGTCTGTGTGCCATTGAGAGTAGAGCATGCACGAATGAGGGTTTTTTGCCTATACCATTCTGCACTGTTCTAGTCTCGATTGTTTGTCTTTGAGGTACGCCAGGAGAACGCTTAATACTTCGGTATTAAGGTTTCTCAAGAGAGCTACCCTTCATTATAACGTAATATTTGACGCACAGACTTGAGATTTGCACTAGGCTATGCAGCATGCCATGCGCACCAGTATCTCGTATCATTGACTCTAGCTAGACTTTATCAGTCACAGTAGACATTAAGTATATTAAACCAATTACTCTTTTTATGCATACCCATTTATGATTACACAAGCATTTCGCAGCCTAGTTTGATGTATTGAGACACAAACGACTTAGGCTCTTTTTGTTGATAGGAATACTGCATTGTCGTGGCGATTATTATTATTGTTGTTGTGTTTAGGATATTCTTGGCTCCGACGACATTATATATTCTGCCTTTTTGTGTGCATAGCCTGCACGAGCATTGTTCCGCTGCCTGCCTTTTTGGGTTCCATTTCCGATACGAGCATCTTTATAGCATCTAACATTTAAAGAAGATTCCTTGTTAGTGTTGAAGGACTTTAGTGCACTTTCTTTCATGCAGGAGTGCCTGACATTTATTGATTAAAGTAACGTAAGCTGTAACTTCTCTTACCACCTTACTTTGCATACCATAACCAAGCACCTTCGGTTATAGGTAGTAATAGGCTGTTTTCACATAACATTAAGCCTAGAGTAGACGCACATTTATTGAGAGTTTGATAGCCTATTATTGCATATAGAACTCTGTAGAGTATTTGTGTTCTTTGTTCACTGGGAATATACTTCAGAGGTTGGAGCTAGCGCTTTCCGTTGTAACATTTATGCCATTACTAGTCCAATGAATAAGAGCCCTGATATATTTGAACCCCAGTCGTAACAATATACATACATTGATGCCAACACATATATTTACATATTTATACTGAGCCAGTTAAGGAGATGAATGCATCGACAAAAAACTGTTTGGTAAAAAATAGTGAACTATTTAGTAAATAGATACTGCATGTTGATAATTATCAAAATTCTTAGCTCATGTACTGTTATATACTAATTCATCTAAGATGAGTGGCAGTTCCTTGTTAGTAATTTCAAACTTAAATTACAGTTATTATTTTGGTCAATAACTAACACACAAAGGGGAATATAACATGATGATTGTTATGCCGGGTTGTAATCCAATTCGTTTTGTTATGTATTCTTTATTTACCCGGATTTCGGATATTTAGAATTGGATAATGCTCAACAGGAACATATCTCGCTTCATGAATATTACTTTTAGATTACTCAATCGCTCTCCCAAAAACACAATAAACACACAGTATAAATTACACTCATATTTATTCTTTAAACATAGTTACATGAATGGGGTATTAAAACCTCTACTATATTGAGTAGGATTCTAATATACACACACTGTGACTGATACAGAGTTGAAAAGATTTTACTCTCTAATGAAATATAGTTGTCACTTACAAAGTATAAAACTAGGAAATATGCAGTTACATAAAATACATACACGAACAATAAACATTAATGACAATATCTATGTGGGCCAAGTGTATAACGTAAGGTATAGTAATTATAAGGTATGGAAACTGAGGTCAACTACTCAGCTGCGCATAAGGATGCGCGGCGTGAAATACAAATAATGCTGCGCTCAGGTGTACACTCAAAGGTACCGCTCTCGGGGGTACAGGTCAGACGGACTGAGGTCAGGCTAAATATAATCTTGATTTAGTGCAACGTTAAATCGAGGATGGAAGATATGAACTTTGCTTTAGTATATGGGGAATGATAATTTAAATCTGAATAAAACTATCAAAGGGTTATTGCGAATAATTGTTCACACGATACACGAAAAATAAATTCAATCGTAAATGAGCTAATATTACACGGAATAAGGTAATCAGAATCACAGTAAATGTAGTGAATTAATTATAGCGGCACAAATAGCTATAGACAAGTATGTTTGAATGAATTAAACTACTGAAAGTAACACAGAACGGAGTAGCGCTTTATTATAGCTTTAATAAGAGCTATAATAACTTAGATACAAAACAAAGTAGTATTTAATAAATAGCCAAAGACGATGGCATCAGAAGGAGTTTGAATAAATTAACAAACTGCTGAATGGAACGCAGAACTAAGTAGAGCTTTACTATAACTTTAATAATCGTTATAATGGTTTAATTACAAAACAAAGTAGTAATATATCAATAGCCAAACATAGAGGCTTGATGAATAAAGGAATGTATAATATGAATTCCTAAATCGGTGGCGAAAGAATTACATAGCCCGGGTAACGTATATGATTAGATTATTCATAAGAACTAATACAAATTAAGTTTCTTGAATATAGATTAATTCTAACTCAACAGATAGGTTCTTTACTTTCAATGGTGGCGAATTTATACCATAAGTATTCTCTGGTTAGAAATGGACGTAATATGGTCCTGAGTTTAGGAGTTAAGTTTAGGTTATTTATAAAGAAAATAGCCCTCGTTATATACTTCATTTCGACTTGGACACGCAATGAATAATAACACAATAGAATAAAATATGAGATAATTCACTAAGAAACATGTGTAATCTTGACTATATTACGTATGTAAAAATGATTGAACAAATTCTTGAACACTTGTTTTTTTTTTTTTTTTTTTTTTTTTAGGAAAGGTGGGTGAGAGGAGAGGGTTTTATGTGGGAGGCAAAGAGGGAAAGATGAAGCAAGTGTGGGAGGCATAAAAGTTAGTGGGCATACCACTTCGCTTTATTTATAATACATTGGTTTCACACATTATACATTTTTCGTTGTATTATTATTATTATTATTTTTTTTTTTTTTTTTTTTTTTTTAACATGCATTTTTGGAGCTAGCCAAATACATAGTTAGTTTTTCATAGCCTATACAATCAGTGATAGTTGTGTCTTAAAATTATTACTAGCTAAGTAGCCTAAAATGTTATTAATTATACTTATACTATACTGGCCTGCCTAATTGTATAGCCTACAGTTGTCACTTATGATTTAGCTAGATTCGAGGATCTTATTTGTTGGATTGTCAGTTGAGTTTATAAACAATATTGAAACTTAATTTCTACATGCTTAGTTGCCTATTTAGTATATAGGGGCAGGCACTTGAGCGTTGTTAAATTGCAGTGAATGTAGGCTACTTGGAAACCACTGATGGTTCATTTTATCCCTATCATCATCTCTTATCATTCAAAAAGTGGGGTCATCTAACAATTCTAATCGTTCCCATATTTTAGTAGCCTGCTTGTGGAGACGGACGTTAAGTGGAAGTGTGTTTGTATGTTCGTGTATTTGCTGCGTTGTCATAGTGTATGGGTAGTGTTGGTTGGTGGCAAATCTTAAGGCTTTATTTTGAATTTGTTGTAGTCTTCTTAACTGATTGTTGCTTAGTGCGTGTGTGGGTACGGGTGGATAGTCCAGGATGGGTAGTACAGTGGCTTTTACTAAGTGAGTTTTGATTTTAGTAGGTAATTCTTTGAATCTAAAAAGCCTTACTAGTGCGGCAATGGCTAGTTTTTTCCTTTCTGTAACATGTTGTATATAACCTTGCGTGCTTATATTTAGGCCTAGTATTTTGCCTTTGTTTTTGTTTTCGATTATATTACCATCTATCGTAATGTGTTGCTTATTTTGAATGGCAAGTTGTAAGACTGTGAATTTATTTAAGTTTGTTTTTATTTTCCAGTGTTCTTCAAATCTATTTATTCTCTCTGCTTCTCTTTGTGTACGTCTAGCCATCATCGCCCTAGACTGTCCCGGGTACCCTATTATCTGTGTTATGTCATCTGCGTATGTAATGTTTGTGCCTGTGAGTGATGTTGGTGTGTCGTTTGTGTATATCGTGAAGAGAGTAGGGGATAGGACAGATCCTTGAGGGACTCCACAAGTTATTGATAAACTGTCACTTAGGGTATTTTTGACTTTTATTCTGGCTGTTCTGTTATTAAGGAAGTTGCATAGGAATTTTTCGATTATGGTAGGAAGGTTAAGATGTAATATTTGATATTTTAGCCCTAAGTGCCAGACTTTATCAAAAGCCTTAGATATATCCCGAAGGATTAAGTTACACTGATGTTTGTTTGCTTTGTTGTTTGCTATAATTTCGGTGGTTATACATACAAAATACGCCGTACTTATATAAAATCACTGCACGGATCAAAGTTGGATAAATCTACACGTGTAATAAATTGACAAGGGAAATCCTAGAAGCGGATCTCTACGAACAAGTTAAATTGAACACTCGTACATTTGATATTACCTTCATAATAATTCCCAACATTTAGAAAACACAGAGACACTTAGGGTACGGGGTAGAGGAGAAGTAATTTCCATGAGGGAGAATCTGGACGACGTAGGACTCGTAGTTTTTCCTCTGGCTGGACGTCAAAGGGAGCTGCCTCTCTCACGGACAATAGAGATGGTTGCTCCTGGTTCCTCTAACACACTCTCGTTCGCCACCCTAGTTGGACTTTACTACTGGGACAGGCTTGTCCTATGGAAAGTCTACAACACTATTCTCTACCCACTAAAAGTTAGACCAGTGGAAGGTAGGAACCGTAGTTGCATACCTTCCCTCAATTTCAGTCAGGCTGTATTTGGGTTATAATTTGAACTCTATCTATCTATCTATCTATATGCTCAGGCCCAATCCCCATTTTGGGGGTAGCCGACTCAAGACAGAGCAAGAACAGGGAAAACACAAAACAACATAAAACAAAAAATAAACACAGATAAAAAACACAAACTCTCACACATCCAGGTCACCCAGGAGAAGACCCAGAGACCAGGGTTACCAAGGTCGCTCCAGCACTCCCCCGGCCCCTGACCACCCGGAGAGGTTCCGATCTCGGCAGGCAGACATGCAGCGGAGCCAAAGCCACAAGCCCTCCCACCACACTTCCAGGCACACCCTTCATATTAATCGTCTCCCCGGGCCAGGCGCCTCATGGACTATTATCTAGTCCAACTTGCGCCCGACCCCTTACTCAAAATGACCACGTGTTCACTCAACTATTCACAAGCATTCTCCATTCACTCCTGTCCACCACCACTTCCCCTGCCTGATCTATAGTCATTCCTCTATCATCCAAAGCCTTTCTTACACAGTCTCTCCATCTCAATGGGGGTCTTCCTGCCCTTCTATCTCCCCTTGTACCTGACTCACATATTCTCTTTGTAAGCCTTTCATCTCCCATTCGTTCAACATGACCATACCAGCTCAGCACCCTTCTGTCCACTCTGGCTGACAAATGTTCCTGCTGCCCCACTCTCCTACGTATCTCTTCATTCCTCAATCTGTCTCTACGAGTAACTCCACACATACTCCTCAAGCAGCTCATCTCCATCACATCCAGCCCTCTTTTCTCCTTTTTCTTCAGAGCCCTTGTCTCAGCCTCATACATCACTGTTGGCACAACAATTCCTTGATACAGTGCACTTTTTACTTTCACTCCGAGATTTCTCGTCTTCCACATACTTCCCATTGCTCCGAAAACCTTCCTTCCTTCACACGCTCTCTGTTTTACCTCCACTTCCATACCTCCACTCCTGCTTATTGTTCCTCCTAGATATTTATAACACTCTACTTGTTCTAATATGTCCCCATCCAGCCTCACATCTACATTCACCCTATGCTCTCCCCTATTACACACCATTACTTTACTTTTATTGACGTTCTCCTTCAGTTTCCTCCTTCCACAAACCACACCAAACTCTTTGACTACCCGCTACAGTTTCTCATCAGAATCCGCCACCAATGCTGTGTCATCAGCGAACAGCAACTGATTCAACTCCCAATCTCTACCATTCTTTCCTACTAAACCCAATCCTCTTCCCATAGTTCTCCTTTTCACCTCCCTCACCACACCATCCATAAACATATTAAACAGCCATGGTGACATTACACAACCCTGTCGCAAACCTATTTGAACTCAATTTGACCTATTTCAATATAGTAGGGACATGGGGATTTCATATTTTTCTTTATTGTGAAGGCAATCATTATTCTAAAAATATACTTACCCTAATAATACATGTATAAGGTTATTCTCTATATCTTAAAATTATACTCTTTATATAAAAGGCTTGCATGGCTGCATGATAAATGTTTTTCTGTTATTCACACTTCCTGACTTTTCCTAGATTGTAGGCCATGCTTTCGTTCCTCTTGATTCTTTGTCTACTACTTCCACTCCTCAAGTGAGGTACTGTAGAGGTGATTCTCTTTGGTCCCATCTGTAGAGGTACTGCACTGGATCTTGATGTGGCATTTGCATAAATTCTTCCTCGTTGTATAATAAATCCTGCTGTTGTTGCGTATTTGCCTTATGTGTATGTCCAAGGTTCTGCCATTCATTGGACAGGTATCACCGTGATAGGTCGGGGCTTGACCTCCTGGTAGGTCCCGGATGTGGTGACCTTTGGCGGGCGGCCTGTCCTATTCCTGCAAGGATTAGAGCATGGGTAGGCCTTCCTTGCTGGGTAGACTGTGTTACTGCTGTAGGTACTAGAGCATGGGAAACTCGGGGGAACTGTGTGGTTTCTCTTTTGATCTTCTGCTGCATCTTCTTCCTTGTTCTTCTGCTCTCCTTTACTGCGGCTATTTTGGCTATGGTAGGCTGTTCCCTTTCCTGCATTGTCAGGACCTCTACAGGGTTTGCTATGCCCCTAGTTTGCAACCCCGTCATCTCAATAATGTTGGTAGAGATAGTCACAGTGATCACCATGAGAAACATGACTAGTGGTGAACAGTGGTAAAAGCTGTAGCATCGTGATAATAGATTCTGTATTGGTTACTGACGTGTAGGTCACAAAACGTTGGCAAAGTTACAAAGAATATTTTATAAACTGTGTATAGATATATATATGTATATACAGTATATATATATATATATATATATATATATATATATATATATATATATATATTAGTAAAGCCAGGTAATACATTATCTTTAAGGCAAACAAGGTTAAAGGAAATAGCAATTTCAGCATTAGATATTTTATTATTCAGAGTTTCTAGGTTTCTGATTAATTTTCGTTGAGGTTCAGTGAGCAGGTGGATAAGGTTAGCAAAGTTCATGGTGGTTCACCGTTTCGCTAGGCATCCAGCATCTTCAAGGAATGATTACAATGTTCAAAATTACGGGTATATATACACATGAGGGAACAGGGGGGGGGGCATGGAGTGGGCGGGGCTACTGCGTGTTTGGTGGCCTGCCATTTGTTGTGGGTAGCCATCCTGAGAGACGCGCGCTGCTCCTTGTCTGTGGTTGGCTGGAGGTGGGCGAAGTTGACGTTGATTGGCTGCTGAAAGTCATCAGGGCAGAGGGCTGCATTCTGGGTTGCGTGGACGTCTGTGGCGCGGGAGGGAGGTGAGGAGCGGCGCCCTTAGCAAGGTAGTGGCGTTTAGCAGAAGGTAATATTTGTAGATCCAGTATTCGGTTGTTTATGTTGGGGCTTAAAGCTTGGATATAAAGAGCTTCAAGTATAGAGAGTTTTCTGGGGTAATTGTCTTTGTCAATTATGGAGGTGTGTTTTTTTAAATCGTTGTGGGTAAGGGCGGGGTGGTTAAGGGAGAGGTAGTGGTCTTTAATAGCTCCAGACTGAAGGTGGAGAGTTAGCCGGCGGGACAGACGAGTCTGAGTCATACCAATATATGAATGGAACCCACAGTCCCCATTATTACAGGTGTGCTGGTATATCACATGATCGTCATTCATAGGGCTCTTAGTCTTGGTGGAAGTAGGTGTGTTTCGGAGTACAAGGTTGGAGGTCTTAGGGGATTTGTAGTGAATGATGAGTTTAATTTTGTTGTCAGTGTTGGTGGGTAGTACATGTTTGTTGATTATTTATTTCATGATGGATTCGTCGGTTTTGTGATCAGAAGACATGTAATTACGGTAGGATTTCGTCTGAGGAGTTGGTGTTAGGGGGATCTTGAGTATACCATTTCTCTAGGTGGTGGTTAATGGTGCTGGAGACATCAGAGTTGGAGTACCCATTATTCACCAGAACTTGGGAGAGTCTTTCAAGTTCCTGGTGTGTCTCCCCAGGTAGTGCAGTGTGAGAGGGCTCTCCTAACATGAGCTGAGATGGAAGATAGGAGGTAGCGGCGGGGGCATCCACTGTCACCGTTGAGACATTGTCCGCTATTAGTGGGTTTGGAGTAGACTGTGGTTTTGAAGCCAAGAACATTCAGAGAAACAATGAGGTCGAGGAAGGGTAATTATCCGTTGGTTGATTTTTCATAAGTAAAATTGAGTCCGGAGGCAGCCATGAAGCGCTGCTGGAGTTCCTTATGTTCATCAAAGTCCTTTACTTGTACAAAAATGTCATCAACGTATCTACAGTAGATAGCGGGCCGGTGAGCAGCTAGAAGTTCCTCTTCGATAGTTTCCATGAAGAAGTTGGCAAAAAGGACTCCCAGGGGGCTACCCATCGCCACGCCGTCTATCTATTGATACATATTACCTCGGGGGCAAAGGAAGAGACCCTCCTTGGTACATAATTCCAGCAGCGTCTTCAGGGCCTTCTCAGGGATGTCCAGGTTGGGTGTGTCAGGGCAGTGGTATATCCGACGAAAAATCATGTTAATGGTCCTGTCCACAGGCACATTGGTGAACAGGTTTTCTACGTCGAGGGAGGCGATGGTGTGGTCGTTAATCCGGGGGGTGTCTCGAAGAATTTCCAAGAAGTCGTTGGCAGAGTTCAGGTTGTATTGGCAGAGCACGTAGGGGGTGAGGAGGTTGTTCAGGGCCTTGGCGATCTGGTAGGTGGCAGTGGGGATCTGGGAGATGATGGGACGGAGGGAGTTCCCAGGCTTGTGGGTTTTTATGGTGCCATAGGCATAACCAGGGGTGAATTCTCCAATAAGTTTTTTAAAGTGAACTTCTCCTTCTTTAGCGTTGATGGCGGTGATGGTGATGTTGTCTATCCATTTTATTTCATCAGTCGGGTTGCTTGTGATCCTTTTGAACTTGTTTTTGTCACTTAGGATGCTGTCCATTTTCCTAGGTATTCCTCCTTATTGTGGATCACATGGCGCAGGAAGCTTTGTCGGCGCGTCGGATGATGATGTTAGGGTTCTCTCTCAGTTGTTTGACAGCTTGGAAATGGTGTTTATTGAGGAGTTTGCTGTGGTGAGATCCCCTGGTTTTGGCAGCTTCAGCTAGTAGAGTGGGTTGTAGAGGAGGATTTCAGTTTCCAGCCGTTTTCAGTGAGGTCCAGGCTTGGAGATATAGTGGCAGTTAATGCCCTTGTTAAGGAGGTCTTCTTGCTTAGGTGTCAGGGTGGTGTTGGTAAGGTTTATATATCCTTTAGAGGGTTTAGGAAGTTTTATGTTTCCGCGAAAACGTTTTGATGGTCGTGCTTTCTGTTTTTCGTCTGTGTTGTTCAAGGAGTTGTTGGAGTACTAGGTTGATCTCTGATTTAAATAAACACACCTCCATAATTGACAAAGAAAATGACCCCAGAAGACTCTCTATAGTTGAAGCTCTTTATATCCAAGCTTTAAGCCCCAACATAAACAACCAAATACTGGATCTATAAATATTACCTTCTGCTAAACGCCACTACCTCGCTACGGGCGCCGCCCCTCACCTCCCTCTTGTGCCACATACGTCCACGCAACCCAGAATGCAGCCCTCTGCCCTGATGACTTACAGCAGCCAATCAATGTCAACTTCGCCCACCCCCAGCCAACCACAGACAAGGAACAGTGCGCGTCACGCAGGACGGCTACCCTCCACCAATGGCAGGCCACCAAACATGCAGTAGCCCCGCCCACTCCTTGCCCCCCCCTGTTCCCTCATGTGTATATATACCCGTAATTTTGAACATTGTAATCATTCCTTGAAGATGCTAGATGCCTAGCGAAATGTTGAACCACCATGAACTTTGCAAACCTTATCCACCTGCTCACTGAACCTCAACGAAGATTAATCAGAAACCTAGAAACTCTGAATAATAAAATATCTAATGCTGAAATTGCTATTTCCTTTAACCTTGTTTGCCTTAAAGAAAATACACATATATATATATATATATATATATATATATATATATATATATATATATATATATATATACAGTTTATATATATATCGGAGTATACATCACAAATATGTGTGATCAAATTATGTAGTAAAACTCGCAGGAAAAAAATTAACATCGGAACACCAAGCTTTCGTCTATTCTCTCAAGATGTCTCCTGAAGATGTCTTGAGAGAATAGACGAAAGCTTGGTATTCCAAAGTTTAATTTTTCCTGCGAGTTTTACTACATTATTATATATATATATTGTTACGTATCTTGATCCTCAGGTGGTTAACTTGATGAATCTAGATAGCACATAATAGTAGTGTTCACGTTAATTCCCAATTAAATAGTTAAACACATTACACACATTAAACACATCACGTTAATTCCCAATCACATATCTCACTAACCAACATAACGTAAGTGTTTACAACGAAAGCTTGGTATTCCAAAGTTTAATTTTTCCTGCGAGTTTTACTACATTATTATATATATATATTGTTACGTATCTTGATCCTCAGGTGGTTAACTTGATGAATCTAGATTACACATAATAGTAGTGATCACGTTAATTCCCAATTAAATAGTTAAACACATTACACACATTAAACACATCACGTTAATTCCCAATCACATATCTCACTAACCAACATAACGTAAGTGTTTACACCGAACACACTTAACACACATTTATATAATCTGACTGACAGTCACAATCCCATTATAATACTTCACCCCGTCTTCCTCCAGCTGCAAGTTCACCTTCCCCAACTCCAAATGAGACTGATTTGAATGCCCACAACTCGGGTCTTATATACCAAACAATGATGGTGTAGGAACGAATCAGGAGGCGGGAGGTGGTGCCTACTCCAATCATAGCTCCTCGAGTCGCATAACAGGTGTCTGGTCCACTCACAGCTCCTGGCGTCGATCATACGTCATAGCATCGGTCATCGAGGTAGTTTGCAAGGGTCCCCTATGACGCACGCAGGTGTGAAGGGTAGTTTGCAGGTATGCGGGCGAGAAGGTTTGCCCACTCGCTCGTTCGCTCGCTAGTCTGCTTCACCGCTTGGGTAGTTTGGCTCCTTGAACTCTAATTCTAACTCTTAAATTAACATACAGGGCTCCGTATGTCAGACCTCCCCCCTAGAAAAGAGTTTAAGGAGTATAGTACATAATCTAAACATAATACATAAATAGATTCACCACCAGATTGGCAACAGCAAGATTATAATGAGGATATAATAAGGATATCACCCAAAGTAGGCAACGTCTCCAGGTACCACATCAGAACATAGCCGGAACGTAGCTGGAGCGTTATTCGAACTGCAAGGCATCTCACAGCTGAAGGCTTGAAAGCGCACTACAAAAGCATAATATTTACCTCGCTACAAGGGAGAGCTAATTGCCAAAATCCTCTCATTAAATTAAACTTACTGCTGTATGAGGCCAACCTGGTAAATGTAATCTTTAATAGATATGTGATAGGCAATCGGCTAGCACGTTTTGGACCCCCTTAATATGCTTGACATCCAGGGAGTATTCCTGGAGCAACAAACTCCACCTGGTCAGTCGTTGGTTTTTATTTTGGAACCTATGCAACAATTTTAAGGGGTGATGGTCAGTATATACAGTGATGGCACCAGAGGCAGATTGCACATAGACAGCAAAGTATTGAAGGGATAAAATTAATGCCAACAGCTCCTTCTCAATGACTGAATAGTTACGTTGGGCAGAATTTAACTTTTTACTGAAATAGCACACAGGATGCAATACTTCACAGTCGTCTTCCTGGAGCAACACTGCACCAACCCCGGTATTGCTCGCATCCACTGCCAGGGAAAAAGATCTGTTAAAATCAGGAGCTCGGAGTACAGGATAATTAGATAATATACTTGGTAGCAATAAAGGCCTCTTCACATTCAGAGGACCACACAAACTTCACATCCTTACGGAGAAGATCTGTCAGGGGAGCTGTCAACTTTGAAAAATTTATAATGAAACGCCTATAATAGCCAATCATGCCTAGGTACCTTTGGATATGTTTCTTACTGCTAGGAGTTGGGAATTCTAGAATAGACTCTACCTTTGCTTGAGGAGGTGCAACCTGCCCCTGACCTACCGTATATCCTAGATACTGGACCGTACTCTTTACAAAGGTGCATTTCTTAAGATTAACCACCAGATTGGCATCAGCAAGATTTGAGAATAGCAATCTAAGTTGGTAAAGATGCTCCTCCCATGACTTTGAAAAGATAAGAATATCATCGATGTAGACAACGCACCCAGGTACCCCTTCAGTCACCAAATTCATGAGGCGCTGGAATGTAGCTGGGGCGTTTTTCAAGCCGTAGGGCATTACGTTACAGCAGAAGGCTTGATTGTTGACTACAAAGCATGATATTTCCCTTGCTCTGGGGGTGAGAGCTACTTGCCAATACCCCTTCATCAAGTCAATCTTGCTGATATAGGTGGCTGTACCAATCTGGTCAATGCAGTCGTCGATCCGTGGCAGTGGGTAGGTATCGTTCTTTGTGACAGCATTGACTTGCCTATAGTCCATACATAACCTATGGCTCCCGTCTGGCTTTGGCACAAGTATGACCGGACTACTCCACTGGCTTAAGGCCCTAGTGATCAGTTCATTAGAAATCATAAAGTCAAGCTCGACCTGCAGTATACTCCTGCGTTGTGGCGAGACACGGTAGGGGGATAGTTTAATGGGAGTTGCATCCCCTACGTCGATGTCGTGCACGGCCAAAGAAGTGAGCCCTGGAGTATCACGGAACACATTGGGAGACTGAGATAAAACAGAGATTAGTTGGTTCGCTTGATCAGAGGGAAGATGACATAGTTTAGATGGTAATTCCCTCAAAGCCACTGAATTATACTGAAAGTTGGATAGGCTACATGACAAGTCAAAGTCTGCATGGATACCTTCAGGCTCTGGAACAGTCTGTTGCGGGTCAGTAAGAGAACTGAAGACTTTGTCCGCACCAGGCTGCTCACAGGTCCTGACATTCACTGCCACAGTGGGAGAATCTGGAGGAGAGGAATCAGGGGACCTATGGTAGGGCTTCAACATATTTATATGGAATACTTGCATGGGCTTTCTCCTGTCTGGGGTAGTTACTAGATAATCGGTAATGCTCACCCTCCGAATGATCTTATATGGGCCCCTGAACTTGGCAGATAAAGGTTGGCCAAAAAGGGGGAGCAGGACCAAAACCTCATCTCCGGGTTTAAACTCCCTCTCACGGGCTTTTCTGTCATACCATTTCTTCATGGAGCTTTTAGCCACTGTCAAGTTTTGAGCGGCAAACTCACATGAGGATCTCAGCCGGGTTTTGAAATCTGAAACATACTTGAGGAGGTTTTGGTTCCCCTCCTGGCCAACTAGGCTATCCTGCAATAGTTGCAAAGGACCTCTTACCTGGTGACCGAAAACTAGCTCATTAGGGGAAAAACCCAGGGATTCAGTTGGAACCTCACGAGTAGCAAATAAAAGAAAAGGTACCCCCTTATCCCACTCAACTCCGGTCTCTGTACAATACTTACGTAACATTCCCTTTAATGTCTGATGATATCGTTCGAGAACCCCTTGACTCTCTGGGTGGTAGGTGCTAGACTTTACATGCTCGATACCCAACTCCTTCAGGGACTGCTGGAAAATGTTAGAGGTAAAATTAGTTCCTTGATCACTTTGCACCTCATGGGGGAAACCCATTCTGGTGAAAAATTTGAGCAGTTCCTTGATAACAGTTGGAGCAGAGGTAGTCCTTAAGGGTATAGCCTCTGGGTAGCGAGTTGCCATGTCCATGATAGTTAATAAATAAATGTTACCTTGGGAAGTCTTAGGCAATGGGCCTACAATGTCCACTACCACCCGAGTAAAAGGATTCTCGAAAACGGGCAAGGGCAGCACCTTCTGATTGGGTTTTCCTGTCATCTGGCAAGTGTGACACACTCTACAACACTCCACTACATCTGCACGCATTCCTGGCCAGTAAAAGTGGGATCTGATTCTGTCTAGAGTTTTTCTCACACCTAGGTGTCCTGCCAATGGTATACAATGTGCCATTTCCATTATATCTCTACGACAAGGTTTGGGGACTACTACGTGATGGACGTCCCAAGCCCCGTCATCGATTGGTCTGTGTGGCGGTCTCCATCTTCGCCACAATACTCCTCCTTTGAGGTAGAAACATTCACCACCCTCCTTCTCACATTCCTCTTCACTCACGGACCTGGCAGCTAACTCCTTGCATTCACGATCATCTCTCTGTAGCTCTACCAGGCCACTAGGACAATTTGGAGGGGTTTCATGGTCATCGTTAGGGTCAAGATGAGCCATAAAGGTGTCAGATAAATCCACCTCAGTCACATCATCAGGCACAGTTGGAGCATCATTCACACTCTCATCATCCCTTTCATCAACTCTTACATTCGGTACATTTCTGTCTGAGGGAACTGCTACTTGAGACATTGAACGTGTGACAGCACACACAGGGAAAACAGTTGGCATCTCCTTTTCGAGCTCACCGGTTAGTGGCTCGTTAACAGGGGAAAGTGACAAAATGGGGTCTGGTCGGACCTTCTCACCTGCTACATCATTCCCCAAAAGGAGTGTTACCCCAGGCACAGGGATATCTTGGGACCTACACAAAGCTATGGTGGCCTCACCCTGTAGTAACTCACATTCAATTTCGCCTTTTACCAAGTATGCATAAAACTGGCCTCCAGCACCTCTCACTACAACTGGTTCGCCAGGTGGGCACTCAGTGTAAGGATTCACCATGAGGGTGCTAGTAGAACCTGTGTCTCTCAGAATTTTTACCTCATGCATGCAACCATTTAATCTCACGTTGCCAGATGAAATAAAGGGACGGTAACTGTCCTGCACTGATGGTGAAATTATTATTGGCTTGACCCTAGTGGGTTGCACCACACATGCTACTACACCCCTGTCTAGATGGTTTACGTTAGCTGCTAGGTACTCCTTCTGTCGAGAGTCCTGCATTAAAGGAACTTTTGGTGCTAGGTACTCCTTCTGTCGGGAGTCCTGCATTACAGGCACATATGGAGTTTGAGATACGGCGGCAACTGTCTGCCCGATCTCTCGGTTCTCTCCTTGGCCCAGCACTGATAAGCTAGGTGGCCTCTCTTGCCACAAAAAGTACATACTTTAGGGGATACGGGAACGTTCCCTCTTTGAGCATTACTA
Source organism: Paralithodes platypus (assembly GCA_032716605.1). Classification (NCBI taxonomy): domain Eukaryota; kingdom Metazoa; phylum Arthropoda; class Malacostraca; order Decapoda; family Lithodidae; genus Paralithodes; species Paralithodes platypus. The sequence goes on along the minus strand of CM064567.1, from coordinate 30,541,982 downwards.
TTAGTTTGGGGCCCACCTCTGTTACCATTGCCCTGAGTCGCATTTTTAGTTGGGGGAACATTTCTATTTTGGCTAGCTGGGGAAGACGTTATAGGCTTGTGACTGGGTCGGTCAGATTTGTGATTGGGATACTTAAAATTAGAACTAGAATTATCGTAGGGCTTCTTTCCACGAAATTTGTTGTTGAGCATGTATGTGTCAGCCATGTCAGCGGCGTCGGCAAGACAATCTACCTTTTTCCCCTTTTAGTGATAGGATACAGAAGAATCAATTTTCCATAGGAAATTTTCTAACAGGACCAACTCCTTCAGATCGTTGTAGCTTGTGACTTTCTTACTCTTGACCCAATGATTGAAAGTTTTAGTCATGGTCCTGGCAAATACCTTATGGGTTTCTTCTACTTTCTTCTGGTTTTTTTCGGAAAGATTGCCTGTAAGCCTCAGGCTGCAATTGATAGGTTTTTAAGATAGCTTCTTTGAGATTGTCATAATCCTGCCTAACTTCTGCTACTTCGGACAAATACGTGGCTCGTGCCTGCCCTGTCAAAACAGTTTGTAACATGAAAGGCCATTGATCTCTTGTCCACTTCATACCTCCAGCAACTTCCTCAAACAAAACAAAGAAATCCTGCACATTATCCTCAGTGAAAGGTGGAATGACACTAGTCATAGTCAATCCCAGAGGGGGAGCAATTACGGGAGCATTTGTATTGACATTTAGTTGAGCCGTACGATATTGATATTCATAATGTTCGGTTTTTATTCTGGCTTCTTCGATATTTGCTCTGGCTTTTATGCTGGCTTCTTCGGTATTTGCTCTGGCTTGTTCGGCATTTACTCTGGCTAGTTCTATTTTTAGTTTGGCTTGTTCTAGTTCGAATATTTGATCACCGGTCAAACCAGGTGGCAATTGTATATCAAGTTGGCTAGGTTTACTCGGGATCCCACCAACTGCTCCGTCACCCTCCCCGCCTTCTACAGGGAACAGGTGGGTTTTTATGGTCTGAGCCACCTCTACTTTAGACATGTTTGAGACAGTTAATTGGAGATGTGAGGCAAGCACTTTCAGTTCGGATTTTGACAGACAGTCAATATCAGGGGCTGTGGGTTCTGATTCTATGAAAACTCGAGCATCTTCTTCATTAATTAGTTGAGGCATGATTAATATTTGATTTTTAAGTAGTGAAACGTTAATAAAACTGAGTGAAACTGTATGAAACGAATCCTGGCAAGGTCGCCACTCTTCTGTTACGTATCTTGATCCTCAGGTGGTTAACTTGATGAATCTAGATAGCACAGAGATATATATTAAGGTATCAGTCAGCTGAAGGCAAAACAAAAGTAAAATCTAATAAAATAATTTCCTGTTGTTGCTTCCTTTCCTTTTGGATCTTAGGACTTAATATCCTTTAATGACTGATACTCTTTAATTATGAAAAATACTGAAACTAATTAAAGTCATGTAGTATTTATAAAGAATTATTATTTAACCGAAGCTTAGTAGGCTATGGTTATGAACCGAATAAGTTATAGCTAAAGAAGGACTATTAATTTTATAAAAAGTCTTGGAAGATAAATATTAAAGTAAGAATATTTCTGTCTCTTACCCTTTTTGAAATGAATAGATAGTTTTCTTCTATGTCCTCTAATTTATTTTTTAATGTAATTATTCTTGGTTCTTGTCTTACGTTAATAGTATTATATTATTATTATCATCAGGAGTAATATCAAAGTCACATAAAAAGTTAGATATATATTTAATAATTAGTTAAATGTATTTCTTAACCACGTAACATTGAGGTTTGATTATGAGTAAATAAAGTTACAGGATCGTTTCATAGATTCGATTCAGGTCTCACTCAAATCATATGAAAAGCAAAATATAATATTTTGAAGCAAAAGAATTTTCTTCAGCTTAGAAAATCACTATAAGTAATATTAACACAGCCATGTTAGTCTAAGGCGATATTACTAATACGAGACAATAGCATCACCGTACTAAGCACCATTAAGCAATGTAAGCTTAATTCAAAGAAAATGAAAGAACTCGTAAGTATTAATATAAAACAATAGTATTACTTTCATCATAACCCAATTACTTAAAGAGTTGCTTTAGTCCACAAGTTAGTCAACTAAAATAGTTAAGTACATAATAATAGCGTTAACGTTAATTCCCAATCAAATCGTTAAACACATAATAGTAGTGTTCACGTTAATTCCCAATTAAATAGTTAAACACATTACCCACATTAAACACATCACGTTAATTCCCAATCACATATCTCACTAACCAACATAACGTAAGTGTTTACACCGAACACACTTAACACACATTTATATAATCTGACTGACAGTCACAATCCCATTATAATACTTCACCCCGTCTTCCTCCAGCTGCAAGTTCACCTTCCCCAACTCCAAATGAGACTGATTTGAATGCCCACAACTCGGGTCTTATATTCCAAACAATGATGGTGTAGGAACGAATCAGGAGGCGGGAGGTGGTGCCTACTCCAATCATAGCTCCTCGAGTCGCATAACAGGTGTCTGGTCCACTCACAGCTCCTGGCGTCGATCATACGTCATAGCATCGGTCATCGAGGTAGTTTGCAAGGGTCCCCTATGACGCACGCAGGTGTGAAGGGTAGTTTGCAGGTATGCGGGCGAGAAGGTTTGCCCACTCGCTCGTTCGCTCGCTAGTCTGCTTCACCGCTTGGGTAGTTTGGCTCCTTGAACTCTAATTCTAACTCTTAAATTAACATACAGGGCTCCGTATGTCAGAATATATATATATATACTGTATATATATATATATATATATATATATATATATATAGTATATATCAACGATTGATCTTGTCCACGGGAGGCGGAGACAGATAATGGAGATTAAAAAAGGGATTGATTGAAGAACACGTTCATATCTTAGGGGTTGGTGAACATTGTTTTGTTTACTCATAATTATTGCTGAATTTTTGCATTTTCAATAGTCCAAGCTTCTAGATTAATTATTTTGTTCTCTCCATAGTTTTGTTGTTATCCTGTTTCTAATAACATGTTTTACGTTGCATTGTTGTAAAATATATGATGTACGTTACTCTTAAAACATATATGTATGTGGTTAAATAGAATTCCGTAATAACATTGCCAACAAGTACATTAGTACTTGGAAGTGCTAGTGAATGCCAGGCTGGATGTATGTGGAATGACAGAAACCAAATGGAAAGGTTCAGATGTGAGAGAGTCGGAGTGTGGAATGGGTGTGTGTGCTGGAGTGAGTGAAGGAACAGCGAGAGAAGGTGCGTGTTTGTTTGTAAGTGACAAATGGAAGGAATGTGTAAGAGAGTATGGGTCTGTGGGTTCAAGGATTGTGTGGGTGAGAATGAAAGTAGGAATACAAACGTGGGTGATTGTGTGTGAGTATGCCCTGACAGAGGATAAACTTGAAAGAAAGAAAGAGGAGTTCTGGATGAATGTGGAGGCGTGCCTGGAGAAGTTTGACAAGAACGAAAGAATATTTCTGATTGGGGATATGAATGGTAAGGTGGGTGATAGGAAAGTTGAGGGAGTGGTGGGAGGGTGGTGGGTACCATTAGAGGTAATGGGAATGGTAGTGCATTTGTGGACGTATGTGAGGGGAGGAGGCTGTGGATAGCCAACACCTTCTTCCGGCACAGAATGATCCACAGGTACACGTGGAAACGGGTGTGGACGTTGGAGGATGAGACAGTGGTGGAACGAAAGTCATTGATTGATTATGTATGTGTGGATGAACGAATGAAGAAATCTGTGATGGATGCTAGGGTCTGTCTGATCATTATGTAGTGGTAGCTAAGGTTAGGATACAAAAGAAGTGGGTGAGGAGAGCTGGAGGGAGGCGAGAGGAGGGTGGAATGGTGAGGAGGGTGGAGAGGTTGTAGGAGGAGGAAGTCAGGAGAGCAGTGGAAAGACGACTAGGTGGGTTCGACCTGGAAAATTACGGAGGAAGTGGAGGAGATGAGCAAGGTGTTTAAGGATGAGATCTGTGCAGCATGTGAGGAGGTGTGTGGAGTGAGGAGAAGAGGGAGGGGAGTGAAAGGTACAGCATGGTGGACAGAAGAGGTAAGAATAGCTGTGGAAGAAAAGAAGAAAGCAAATAGAGTGTGGTTGGGTAGTAGAGGGAATGAAGATTTCGAGAGACAGAAACGAGCGAGGTACGTGGAGAGTAAAAGGGTGGTGAAGAGAGTAGTGAAGGAAAGTAAGAGAAGAGTAGATGAGGAATTTGGAAGGAATCTGAGTGTAAAATAGAGGAAGAGTAAGAAACTGTTCTGGAAAGAAGTCAAGAAAGTTAGGGAAGGTAGCAAGGGAAACAGTAAGGGTGTGAAAGATAAGAATTGGAGAATGCTAGCCGAGAAGCAAGAGAGAGTCGATAGATGGAGGGAGTACTTCAATGAGTTGCTAAATGTAAGGAATGAAGAGCCAGCAAACATAGCTGGATATGGTATGGGAGGGAGAAGAAGAGAAGTAGTGGAGGAAGAGGTGGGGATCAGGAGGTCAGAAGTGTGGGAAGCCATGAAAAGAGTGAAGTTGGGGAAAGCACCAGGAACAGATGGAGTGTGTGGGGAAATGTTGAGGTATGGTGGTAAGGGGAAAGAGGAGTGTGTGGTAACCACCGAGGAATATGTCTTCTAAGCATAGTAGGGAAGGTATACAGTAGAGTAGTGATTGAGAGAGTGAGAGTGAGAACGGAGAAGAACTGGATAGGCGACGAGCAGGGAGGTTTTAGGAAGGGAAGAGGATGTGTAGATCAGATTTTTACCCTGAATTGTGTTGTGGAGAAATATCTGGAGAAGAAACAAAAGGTGTATGTTGCCTTTATGGACTTGGAGAAGGCCTATGACAGAGTGGATAGAGAAGGTTTGTGGAAAGTACTCAGAATATACGGAGTAGATGGCAAGTTGCTGAAAGCAGTGAAGAGCATGTATGAGGGTGCAAAGGCGGCAGTATGTGTGGAGAGTGAGCCGAGCGAGTTCTTTGACCTGAATGTTGGTTTGAAACAGGGGTGTGTGATGTCCCTGTGGTTGTTTACTGTATATATGGATGGAGTCATGAAAGAAACACAAGGAAGAGCAGTGGATGTTGGTGTATCGCTGAAAAGGGAGGGAATTGAGTGGAAGCTACCTATACTGCTGTTTGCGGATGATACAGTTCTGATGAGTGATAATGAATGGGAGTTGCAGGGTCTGGTAAATGAGTTTGGAACAGTGTGCGAAAAACGGAATTTGAAGGTAAATGCGGGGAAGAGCAAGGTTATGATCTTTGAAAGGGGTGAAGTCACTGAGTGTGAGGTGAAGCTGAATGGTCAGGCTATGGAGATCGTCAACTCTTTTAAGTATCTGGGCAGTGTGTTGAGTAAAGATGGGACTATGGATGAAGAAGTGCAGGAGAGGGTACAACAGGGAAAGAGGGTTTTAGGAACGCTGAAAGCAGTAACAAGAAATAGGGTGGTCAGTATGGAAGTGAAGAAGTCCTTGCATGACAGTGTGGTAATCCCGACACTGACTTACGGAAGCGAAGAGAGATGGAGAAGTAGACCGAAAGAGAGGTGGAAGGATGGAGTGAGGAAGTATATGAACGAAGGCGGTGCTGGTTGGGGGGAGGGGCGTCGACTGACTGGGGACAGAGGTGCATGGGGGCGGTTCGTTCGTGGCCACCCCTTCAGGGATCACGGCGTCAGGCAATAGATAGATAGATAGACATAAGTATACATACAAACGTTCATGGTCGTAACATGCACTCGGATACCATAGTATCTAGCCTACTCACGAATAGTCGTGGAACGATTTTCTGAATATGATTTCCTGTGCATCAATTATTAAACTACATACACTTTTATAGCAAAGTTATATAACAAAAATCAATCCAGATAGTTACAATTGCATACAGAAAAACATAGAAGGGTCCAGGAATTGTAATGAGTGGGCAAGAGATTATGGCATCCGAGTGTACAACAACATTGCAAAGGTGTTTGGGTAAATGGTTTCTCAACATGAAATTACTAAAGACGAAATGTTTGAAATATGTTTTGCCAAGAAATAGTGCCTCCCGTTTTAATGATGTAAATAAGTACAGTTGTGGATTACAAATTAGTCGATTTAAACTATTTTAAACGGGTAGCCAATTTCCTCTTTCAGTCAGAGATATGACCTTCATACTAAAATATAATAAACTAATTTTAAGAAGACCATTGTTTAGACTGTGGCCTTGTTTAGTTGATGGCTTAGTGCCGAAGTTATTTTTCTGTTAGAACAAGTTCTTACTTAATTAGACAATAAAACATTAATTTCGTTGCTATTCAGATGAGGTTAATATTTCAAACAGTGCCTTTTGTTTATCAAGCATCCACAGTGTTATCCAATTTGGAAAATATGTTTTGCTATGCGATGCATTAACCTAAGTTAGATCATGTCTTGCCTTTCCCTAACTTTTCTAAGCAGAATTAAATAACTTGCGGGTCGTAGGAATGGCAAAATATTCCGAGCTCATTTGATTGCATTGATCTTAGCTCATTACAATTGTAATTAATCTAGACAATCCTAACCATTTTCTAGCATGGGCCAAACGACTCGTGTGTGTAAAACATACTCTGAAAGAAATGGCTACCCTATCAGCGCTTTGGGATTTGTCACAAAAACGCTTTCCTGGTAATGTTGATCTGACAGCTTCCTATATCTATCTATCTATCTATTGCCGGATGCCTTACTCCCCTTACGAGGGTGGCCATACACAGAATGCCCCCAAGTGGACCTATTCTCTGTGGGAGGGACAACCCGCCGACTCCGAGGCCCTCTGTGTATCTTGTTAGCACTATTTTTCTACAGTGGTGTTCGGCTAATCCATCCACTAACCTGCCTTACCCTTAGGTAAGCAGTACGGATTTGTATCAGGTTTACTCCCCTAGACAGGTTGCCAACCAAGGCTGACGAGTCACATCCACCCGGATTTGTATCAGGTTTACTCCCCTAGACAGGTTGCCAACCAAGGCTGACGAGTCACATCCACCCGGATTTGTATAAGGTTGTCTCCCCTAGATGAGTTGCCAACCAAGGCTAACGAGTCCCATCCACCCATATATATAGTTCTATAATAAATCAACCACCTATGGCAATCAACTTTCAGTCTTTATGATGATAACTATTCAAAGGAGCCATGATGTGTTGCCAGTAATATGCCCGAAAGAGTGTTCGTTGATGAAGAGTTTTACCCCACGGTGGAGTCCATGGTGTGGTAAATACTCATTATGCTGGAGCCTATTATCCTACCCAGACACATTTTACCGCACCCCACCACCGACCCAAAGTAATGTGGGAATTATTGTAGAATGGCTTGGCGTAAAAAGGGCTTGGCAATTTTACTGGGCGGGGAAAAAAAAAAAAAAAAAAACTATTTGTAATAGCCCTCCCATTCCTGTTTTCCCAAAGACTGTCAGTATATTTGTATATTATATATCTCTGGTTTGTCAGATAGCTTGTCTGAGTTTGCTAGCTAGCATCTCTCTCTCTCTCTCTCTCCGTGTTATCATGCAAATAGTGAACGGTTCTTACTCTTATTAACATATTTAGCTTCCTAAATAACTAGGGATAAAAGGGTGTTCAATTTCTACAGGATGTTCTAATAATATAAAATATTGCTAACTAGAAACACAAAAATAATGACTTTATTTTAACTTTGTGTTTAATTAATATATCACAACTTGATTAATAGTCGCTCACAACAATTCGACAACTTTATGTTTATGTATAATAAACAATTTTGTCACGCTGGCCCTTGGCATTTTGTCACGCTGGCCCTTGGCATTTTTTTGTTTGTTTTGCTCTTGAGAAACATACGATAACATAATAATGGACATTGTAAAGGCAATATATCTTGGTTTGAGTAATTCCTTCGGCATGATGTTGTCTGGCTTTCTTGTATCATAGCTAACTTTAAACGAATATGTATAAGATTAAATAATGGTTTCTATATATGAGTATGTCCTCTAAGGATGAGTGTTTCTGTTGGACACTTCAAGAATAGTAAGACGTTGGTTCATGCGATTAAGAGCAATGAATATACTGCTTAGGATGCAAATGATGATCAAAATAGGTGTTGATAGGACAGGGATGGCAAGGGTGGGGTGATAGTACTTGACATAACTAAATTCCTTTAGAGAGTCATTTATCATGAGGTGAATTGATGTGAATCAGAGGTGTGTTTGTGGAATTGTTGGGAAGTAACTGAACATGTCATCAACCTTGTATAACTTCGCCACGTCAGTGATTTATTTTTTTATTTTTTGTTATGTGGATGAGGGAGACAAAAGGCAAAGCTGCCTGTGACAAGTGCCTCCCCCAGAGTTGAAAGCAAGTAGGGATGAAAGAACTCCAGCAAGACCGAATAAACCCAAATGGGGACGAATAAACTACCGAGCCAGACTCAACTGGTAGAGACGATTTTTTTTTTTTTTTTTGTGACAGAAAGAAGTGTGGTGTGCTTGTTTAGTGTAGTGAAGTAGATAGCAGGAGGAGGTGTTTGTGAGAGCTAGCTGGATCACTCTGTCTAGGTGATACACACACACAAACAGTAAGGGAAACCAGACAAATGAAACAGGAGTTCCAGCAACTCCTTATCATATGCCTATAGGCCTCCCCTGGGTATTGCCTTGTTCGAATGGTGCCTGCAATCTCCCCAGCTGTTAACTGTCTTCTGTTATAGAGATCGCCACCTGTAAGTGGCACCGATTGTTTGTGTTTTTTTTTTTTTTTTAAGAGACAATGAACGGAGGAAGGAAAAACACAGATAAAACAAAAAGGTCCATGTGCTTAAAGGCATCCTCCATTCATAAAATGTTTGTAACAACTGGATTTAAACATTTGTAGATTGTAAGTTTGTGGAAAGCAATTCGAGGGAAGTGAATTCCAAAGAGTAGTAGCCCTGGGGATAAATAAATTCTGATAAGCAGAAGTTATGCATTGTGCAGGAGAAAGTGTAAATTCATGGGCGCTCTCAGCTGCCCTAGTTCTACGGGGAAAGATGTGGAGAGGCGGCACAATTGAAGCAAGTTCCTCAGAACAATTGCTGTGAAAATATCTGTAGAATAATGCAAGGGATGCAACGTTTCTTCGTATGGATAATGTAGGAAGGTCCTGTGTGATTGCAGGGTTATTGATTAATCTAATAGCTTTATTTTGAATTTTGTCCAACTGCCTCAATGCAACCACTCCACTTCCACCCCACAGAGGTGAACAGTAATCCATCTGAGAACGCACATGACTTTTATATATTACGGCCAACTGCTCGTCAGTGAAAAATTCTCGAACTCTGAACAGGAGTCCCAGTTTTTTAGAGGCATTCTTAGCAATGCTTCTAACATAATGTGTCCAGCTCAAGTTAGTAGTTAATGTTACACCGAGAATGTCAATACTAGGGGAAGTGGGAATATTTACATCATTAAAAAATATATGGGAGTCAGTGAGATTCTGTCGGTTAGAAAATTGAATGTACTTGGTTCTCTGTGCATTAAAGGAAACTAGATTCTTTTGTCCCCATTCATTAATTCTAGAAAGGTCCTGGTTCAGAGAAATTGCAGTGTTTATTTTTGAATTTATAAGATCGGGTTGGGTGAAAGAATTGGTAAATGGGAAGGAACTGTGGAGTGTTGAGTCATCTGCGTAGGAATGTATTGGATTATGAGTGGTAGATATGAGATCATTGATATGAATGAGGAACAGAATTGGGGCCAAAACTGATCCCTGGGGAACACCAGCATTTATTGAGTGAAATTGGGAATAAAGGCCATCTACCATTACACATATGTTTCTGTTATGAAGATAAGAAGAAATTAGTGGAACTAATGATGCAAGGGCGTAGTGTGACATCTTCGACAATAAGGATTGATGCCAGACTCTATCATATGTCTTTGATATATCCAGTGCTATTGTATGTGTTTCACCATGTTGGTCTGTAGCTTGGTTGATTTGATGCATAAGAAGGCAATGAATGTCTGCAGTTGATCGACATCGTCTAAAACCATATTGCCTATCACTGATTAATGTATTATTCTCAAGAAGCTTAATTATGTGATTATTTAATATAATTTCAAAGACTTTACCAAGAGTGGAAGTCATAGCTATTGATCTGTAGTTTGATGGATCTGAAGAGGCACCTTTTTTAGGAACTGGATGGATGTTTGCTTCTTTCCAGGGTACTGGGAAGCATGAGGTATGAGTACACAGATGGAAAAATGTTGCCAATACAGGAGCGAGCACCAAGGAGCAATTCTTAAGTACTATTGGAGGAATTTCATCTGGACCAGGAGCCTTATCTACTGAGAGATTCTGCAAAATAGTTTTGACATGTCTGGTGTGGATCTTAAGTGAGGGAATTTCAGGCGAATTAAAATTAAGTACAGGGACATCTTGATTTATTTCATCTAAGGTATAGTTGGTGGAGAAAATATCGGCAAGAAGGTTAGCTTTACCTCGTGGGTCACTTACAAGATTGCCAGTCGGAGATTTTAATGGTGGAATGGATGAAGCAGTAGTGAAGTTGGATTTGAATGAGTTAAGAGTAGACCAAAATATTTTGTTATCATTTGGATTATTTAGAAGTTTATTTGCCTGCTTGTGGAGAAAGTTTGATTTAGTTAGGTTTAATACAGTTTTGGCATGATTTCTGATGTTTCTAAAGTAATTAAAGGCTTCATGTGTTTTTGATCTTGTGTATGCATTGTAGGCTATTGCTTTTTGTTCAGTTACTCTAGCACAATTATGGTCAAACCATTTAGGTGAATTAGATCTTTTACTGTACTTTTGATGAGGAATAAAAGTTTCCATTCCAATTTTTACAAAATTTTGTATGTGGCTCAAGGTGGTGTGTGCATCATTAGAAAAGAAAGAGGTCCAGGGAATATCAATAAAGAAACCTTGAAGACCCTCCCAGTCTGCCCTATCGTAATGCCATTTAGTCACCAAAACAGGTTCAGAGTGGGAAGGTGTGGTAGGTGATAGACAGGTGGCCTGTATCAGACAGTGATCAGAAGATCCAAGCGGGGACCTCACTGTAACATCATACGCATGTTGCCCATGCAACATAAGATTAGCATGTTGCCTATCGGTAATTCCCCTAGATGGGTTACCCGCCAAGGCTATCGAGTCCCATCCACCCGGAAACACCCCTTTCAGATACCATGGGGACTTCTATCACCAGAGACACCCCGATCACAGGGGGACCACGTAACACCAGAGACGCCCTATTACATTATAGGGAACGAGTGGAGAAGGGGATGTACCCGAACTCTTCAGGGGAGCCCAGGGACCCTGACTCATAATTAGTTGGATACAAGTTTACTAGGTGTGTGAGAATGGTACAACTATCAGGGATGATGACGAGACCAGAAACACGCCTGCTAGCGTACCCTAGAGGTTGGAGTTTATCTCTACAGTCCTTCTGCATAAGACATGCTCCAAAACCCTGGTATGAAGCGTCTGTGTGGATGATAAAAGCCTGGATAGGCAAGGCAAGGTGGATCAGTTAATTCAGCCTTCAATTCTAAGAATGATTTATGAAGTTTGTCTGTCCAAATATACTTGGTGTTTTATCTAAGATTGAATAGGTGTTTGGCTTTCTCAGAAAAACCTGGGACAAAACTCCGGTAATAACCAGAGAGGCCCAAGAACTAGCGTAATTGTTTTACGTTTTCTGGTTGTGGAAAATGACAGACAGCTTTAGTTAAATCTAGTTTAGCTTTGATTCCTTCAGATGACAATTCATGGCCAAGAAATTCATCTTTAGCCTTTAAGACGTTGCACTTTTTTAGTTTGATTTTCAACCCGGCATCCTTAGGTTTATGCAACATTTTGTCTAAACTTTTTAATGTGTGATTCAATATCAGGGGACATGATGATCACACCATATATATAAATTTGGATATCTCTTCGTAGGTGGCATGCAAGAATTTGGCACATGAGCCTTTGGAAAAAGGCTGGACTCGTTTAAAGTCCCTGGGAGAGTCTTGTGAATTCATAAGTGCCTGAAGGAGTCGAAAAGGCTGTCTATTTACGTGAGTCAGTGTCCAGATCAATTTGATGAAAGCCAGATCCCAAATCAATGGTTGAGAACATTTTATTCTTAGAGTTCAAATGATTCATGACTTCGTGATCGATGGCATATAAAATTGTTTATCTTTAATTATATAATTTAGTTTCCTAAAGTCAACTACTAATTTATACTCGCCTAATTTGTTCTTAGGTACGATACAAATGGGTGAACGCCAATGGGACACTGTAGGTGTAATGATATCCTGGTCTATCATGTCCCTAACGTGAGCTTCTACATTCTCTCGTTGAGCATGTGCTAATCTATAGGCTGGAGAGTAGATGGGGCGTGTTTCTGTTTTTTTTAGTATGATTTTATGCTTTAGTACATCACAGAAGCCTATACAATCACCTTCTAACATTACAGTGTTGTTATATTTATTTAGTAACTGAGTAAGTGCCTCTTCGTGGTGTTCAAAATCTACTGTGTTTAATTCTTTCCTAATTCCTTCTTGTCTATCCGTTTCAATTTTGTGGATAGATGCGTTAAGAACAGTTGTTTGTGTGTTATCAGCTACATCAGTGAAAATTAATGGAAATATCTCAGCGTCTGTGAGTTTGGTTCCTTTCTTCAGGTGCACTGGAAAATCAGTGTAATTCATTATTATTGTTTCAAATTCCTGGTGTTTGCTTTCATGAAGGGCTACATTAATAAGGATACCTTTAATGCAACAGGTGTCCGAGAGGGAAAAAATAATGAGCCTTTCAAAGTGTTTAGGTGTGTCATTCACATAGACTGATACTTTGTTAAGAGATTTAGGTTCAATGTTAGTGTCACAGTGTAATATTATATCAGAGGTGACAGCATGATTTATAATCAGGTATTTTATGCTTACTTCTGATTCCTGATAATCTTGGGTGGGCAAAGTAGAGGGGGTAATTAGGGAGGGCGGTGTTGAGGGGGGAATGGTGGCATTTTGATTTTGACTGTCCTCACTGTGTAGTGTTTTGATTGGGCGTTGAAGTGAGTTTGGTTTTACTTTGAACTCTATCCTACTGTTTTGGTGTTTACCACGGTGTATATAACTGTTTCCCTGGGTACTCTGCACGCACTCCACATTTTCTCCTTGTAAACCCCCAATGAGAACTTGATCCATGTGTGGTAAGATAATAATTTTTACTTTTGACATAACTTCTAAACCCAGAAGCATGTCAGTATTTGCTGTGAGCTCAGAGATTACATAGAAGGGCAGATTAGCTGTATGCGCTTCTATGAATTCTATGGGAAGGGTAACCTTAGATAAGGTTTCTAGTTGGTCTCCACTTACAGGCTTAATCTCGATATCTGAATGAGATTCTTCGAGGTTGAAATCTTTCAAGCTTTTGAATTTAGCAAGGCTTTGAGGTTTACTGGAGAGCCTGTGTCGAATAATAGTTCTATATCATGAATACCACACCTGGCAGGTAACATGAGTGAACTTTCATTTACACTGTTAATTTTAACAGTTTTACGTTTTGGTGTTTGGCAGGATGCATTTGTTAGCCCAGATGAGTGGCTTCGTTTAGTGATTCTTCTCGGGGCACCTAGTTTTCCCCCAAATTTGGTGTGGAGGGACTGGTGTAGGTTTGGTTGTTGGTGTTGCTGGCAGTAGTGTTGTTGCTAGCGTTTGTGTTGTTTTGTGTCCTACCATTTTGTGTTTTTCCTCTTAGTTTCTCTCTAAGTAACTTGACATGTGAGCAGAACTTTGTCCAGTGGTCCTTGTTCTTGCAGAATCTGCAATAAGACTCTCTATTCTCGGTTATATCACGTTCTTCCCTTTCATTGATGAAACATTCTTTACTTGTGTGGCCTTTGTTGCCACAATAGTAACAAGTTATGTCTTGGTTGTGCCTTGGGTTGTCATGAAATATTACAGTTAAATTAACAGAGAGTAATTTATAAAAGTGGGCATATACTATGAGAGTGAGTCGAACTTACATGTATATACTGTATAATATCTAAGTGTAATATACATGTTACAATAATTGTTTTTGTCACGCTGGCTCTTTCCATTTTTATTTTTTTCTTGGAAAACATACAATGACATAATAATGGACATTGTAAAGGCGATAGAACTTGGTTTGAGTAATTCCTTCGGCATGACGTTGTCTGGCTTTCTTGTATCATAGCTAACTTTAAACGAATATATTTATATCAATATACAGTAGGTGTTTCATATAAATAAACTAACATATTTAGATTAATTATTTGGTAATAGAAACATTGCCTGGCAATTGACAATGGGAATGCTTATTGTATGATTATTCTGGTTAGAGTGGGTTTTTTTTATCAGAGATACACTTTCATTGTCACGGTTCCAATATTTTCTAGAGTATATTCATGGAATAATGAAAGTTTTTAAGTCAATACTATATAATTATAAGGAGTATAGAAAACTGAATTATATGGTAACTTATAATATAGAATAATACAACAGATTAGATATACTCCTAACTAGCTATTGATGGAGTTAGTAGGGTTATAAACTCAGTCAGGATATTTAGACTAAAAGTGATAATGTGGTTTGACTACCAATGAGTTTATAAGGTTGGTTTATAAGTTGGTTTTGACTGGGTGTAAAGGGAGTCTCTTAGAGCTAATGAGAGGGGTAAGACCAGGGAGTTAATGGAATAGAACCTCCCTTGCATAGGTCTCTTGGTGAAGTGAGAGAGTAACTCCCTGCTTGTGTGAAGCAGGGGGTAGCTGTTTAGTCAGCAATTATAGGTGGGTCATGAGGGTTTTGTAGGGGTTAAATTGACATTCTGTGATGTCTAGGGGAGAGATTGTTTACAGATAATGTTTATAAAATGTAAGTATAAACAATCTAGATAATTATATCTTTGTGATCAGTTTAACTTGTGGATTATGAAGGTGTAGTTAATCATATGATTAACTTAGGGGGTTAATAGATTATTTGTGTGTTCTACTATTATGGGGTATCCTATATATATATATATATATATTGTAAGCTATGCCGGCCCCTTGGCCAGCGCCAGGACGTCAGGACATCACTTGTGTGAGCGGTATATCATCTATGTGCTTTTAAATGTTGAAACACAGTTAAATTTATATAGGGACACTACTACTGTAAAAGACAAGGAGTGTGGAATGTCTCCCTATAGAGGACCCAACTAACGGTTCTAAGAATGACGGGTTCCTGCCTGATATTGCATCATCTTATTTATATCAGCCCATAGACTATTAAAGGTGGTGGGGCATCCGAAATTAAAATTAATTTATAATGTATTTAAAGAGATGTTTAGATCTCCAGTAATCAACCTGATTTTGTCAAAACTAATCTTCAATATTAGAGAACAAATCAAAAATAGATATTGAATTGCGACCCCTTGCAACTAGTACTCACGTGAGGATGTGACGTACGCCCAGGCAAACATTTGGGAAGTAAACATCAGCAAGTATAGCAAAAATGGTGAATTGGTGTGCTGTTTTCGGGTGTAGCAACATCCCTGGACCAAACATGGCACTACACAAGTTTCCAAGTGATCCATACCATTGTAACAAATGGGTGAAGTTTATACAAAGAACCAGAGTGTGGGAGGCAAAGCCCAAAACAAGCTTCATATGCAATGGACATTTTCGTGATGAATGCTTTGACAATAAAGTGCAGTGGAGTATGGGTATGGCTAGATGCACCCGCTGATTGCCTATACGGCCTGGGGTCTTGTCACGCCCAGTGCCAGGTCCGTATATATACGGACTCGCCGGAAAAAATCGTAGCAGCGAAACGACTGCACCTATAGCTTTCATATTTCTACCACATGTACCTTACCCTTCTGGCGTCTTGCTACCACCACCCCAACCCCCTCCCCCAATCCACTCGCCGACCATGGGTCGCCGCATCAGGCCATCACAAGGGAAAAAAAGGAAAATATGTGGCGGCGAAACGACAACACCAATTGGTTCCATATTTGTGTGACAAGTCCCCTACCCTTCTGTCTTCCCCCCACCACAACCCCAACTTCCTCCCACCACCCACTTCCAGCCTATCCGGAGATCATCACATACAAAAATGAAAATCCGTGGTGGCGAAACTACTTCACCAATCGGTTCCATATTTTTGTAACACGAGTTGATTACCCTTCTACCTTCCCGCCACCATCCCCCAAACCACCCTCCCATCCATACGTGCTTGCCAATTTCAGGAGTCAGGAGAGTGGATAATATGGGCTAACTTAACCCTCCAGCCCCGGCTATGTATTATATATATACAGTATTCCTCGAAACCCGGGTGTTTTGGCCGAAAAACGTCTAGGCTAGGCTACCGTATATGTGTTAATCTGACTGCTTCCCGCGCATCCCCAAGCGTAGCTGTGTTATTTACCTGTAGAATGGCATTAAGTAGAGCTCTCCAAGTCAACTGGTTGAGTTGTGATGATGATTTCATTGGAGATAACTTTATGGCCAAAAGAGCCACTTTACACTACTTTTCGATACTTAACAACATACAGGCACACACGAACAAGCGACGCTCTCCTTCTTGTGGCCGGAGATGCGGGGCGTCGGTCCAGCCGGCTGTTGGTTACATGCGTCGGACCGACGCCTCGCACACGAAGCTCACAGGCTTTCAACCACTGGGCGTTCAAGAGCCCTTCCGGGCAGCTGTTATATGCTTTTTTATGGGCGTTCAAGAGCCCTTCCGTGGTGAGAGGGTTAAGCCTAGCCCAAATTATACAGTCAGTGTCGATGGATATAGGCCTAACCTAGGCTAAAGAAATGTATTGGCTGAAATTCAACTACTAGCAACTAGGCTAAAAAAAAAAAAAAAAATACAATATAAGTCGATCGCCGCGGTTAAGTTCCCGTCTATTTTTACGGCGATTGTTTCTGTTTTTTGCACCCTGTTAGCAATGTATATGATGATGACAATAAGTCATGGAGGCGTGAGGGGCGGGCTTTCATTATTGTATCCAAATGCAGTAAAAATAGACGGGGACATGATCACTAGCGTCCGCCGCGGCTCCGAGTAGTGTAAACAAGGCGGGCGGTAATCACAGCTGCTCCTCCCTCCTCTCCTGCTGCTGGATCTCGTCCTACAGGTTCATACATATAAGCCTGAACACCACCAATATTCATCACTTGAGGTTCTTTGCCATAATCACGGTTATCACCCTCAGTATTGACAAACGAATCGGAACTACTGTCACTATCCTCCATTTCCACCTATGTTCCTGGGCATACGTCATCAGAGCGCTTAAACTCCGAATCCAGAAAAGTGTCACCCATATCCTATTTTGGCCATTATATAAATAATTAAGCCATTGTAGCAGAAAATATTGCACCAAAAGCTATAGTGCACACTGCCGGTAATGATTGTGGAGGAAAATAATAGCATGCACACCCACCTTTATGATGGGAGGAGTTCTTTAAAAAGCTGTACTAAATCAGGTATTAGACTAAATACTGATAACGAAAGTGTTTGGGTAGAGGTTAGCGAAGGTAGTGAGACCATAATTATTGGAGTTATTTATAGACCACCAAATATGAGTAGAAACGAAGGTACAGCTATATGGCAGGAAGTGAAAGTAGCATCAAGGTTTAGCAATGTGTGTATTATGGGGGATTTTAATTTTCCGAATATTGATTGGCAGTATCAAATCGGCAACTCAGATTCAAAAGAGTTTATTGAGGCGGTACAGGATAGTTTTTTATTTCAATTCATAGACTCGCCTACTAGAGGTAATAATATCCTCGATTTAGTTCTCAGTAATAATTAATAAATTATAAATAATGTAGAGATAGGAGACCAACTAGGAAATAGTGATCATAAATCAATTTATTTTAACATACAATGGACAGGAAAGGCTAAAGAGAATACGACACTTATCCCAGATTTCAGAAAAGCCAATTATGGTGGATTAAGAAGAGCCTTAAGAGTCGATCCTATGGTTAAACTATTAAGTGGACCCAGGTGCGCTAATGAACATACTCTCTCCCAGATACCTGTCTTAACTCAGGATAATTTGACAGCTACATATAATAATTTTATTTCTTCACTCCACAATGCGCAAAATAAATATGGCGGCTGAAAATTGGTGTGGGTATAGTACTACATGTCAACTCTCGACACGACCCCGCCAAACGCTCGCCCCGCACTCGTGCAAGCACCACCGCGCCAGTAACCACGCACTAGTCATGGAGCCCACACGTCCCTCACGCTCGCTCCCTGATGACACAACCAGCCCTCCTTCTGGTGGTGTTAGCCGCCGTGGAAGGCAGAGGGTGGCTGCTAAAGACCCTACCTACCAGTACGACACGCCCTACAGCTCGGAGGACGAAACACCTGCACCCAAAGCACGAAAAACACGTGCAAGCACAAGAAAGGTACAGAGGTCATTGGTGTTTCGGGACACTGCCACCACGACCCAGGCCACTGCAACAACCACTACCACCCCCACTGCCACCACTGCCACCCCTGCCACCCCTGCCACCGGTACCAGCGATGCAGGAGGCCGCCCTAGGGCTGCAGAACCAGCGGGGGCAGGAAAAATTAAAGGCACGGGCGTAGGGAAGAGAACCCGTACGCCAGCCACAGTGCCCTACCACCACCACCACCACCAGCCGCCCCTGGCCCGGCTGCCCCTGCTGCCCCTGCTGCCCCTGCCGCCCCTGCTGCCCCTGCCGCCCCTGCTGCCCTTGCCGCCCCTGCGCCCCTGCCCAAGGAATAGGGAAGGGGAAGGGGAAAGGGAGAGGGAAAGCGACTGCTGGCCCTGGTGTCCCTGGTGTCCCTGCTGCCCCTGCTGCCCCTGTTGCCCCTGCTGCCCCTGCCGCCCATGCCGCCCCTGCCCAAGGAACAGAGAGAAGGGCGACAGGCACCACCATCATCTTGCCATCAAGGCCACGCACCACTGCTGCCCCTGCCGCCGCCCCTGCCACCGCCTCTGCTGTCCCTGTCCATAAGACTCCCGCACGTGCAAAAGTGACCCGGAAAACTCTGCACCATCAAAGTATGCCGCCCTGCTGTTTGATGGTGATTCGCAGGACATTGGCAGCCCGGGTTTCGACGACGAAGCCCTAGTACGGGACCAAGGGTTGGGGGATTTGGGAGTGGACAGTGGGAGTGAGTCCGACGTCGGTGACGAGAATGAGGAAGGGCATCGTCTGTCAAGTGAAGAGGAGGGTGATGATGATGCAGTGCTGTATCGCGACCATGGAAGCGATATTTCAGACGATGAAGCAGACGCAGACGACATTCCGATCCCTGAGCTGCCTTCGTTCGATTGGTCTGATGGGGTCAATTTTGTACCTGACGTGCCCCAGTTCAATCCTGGGACGTCAGGAACAACTGACGACTGGCCCTGTGACGATCAAGCGAACGAAAGCGACTTCTTCCTCGCTTTTTTCGATATGGAGGTAATGACGTACATCGTTGCCCAAACAAACGCCTACTACAGGTGGGTGTTTGGCAGATTGGACGTCCTTTCTCCAAAAGCGAGAATACGAGGCTGGGTGGATACGACTGTGGAAGAATTTATGACGTTCTTTGCCTTGTTGTTCCTCATGCCTCTGATCAAGAAGCATGTGTTGCAACACTATTGGAAGCACGACCCTCTCATCGCCACCCCAACTTTCAATAAGTTCATGACTCGTGACAGATTTTTGTTGCTGCTAAGATTTATGCACTTTGCAGACAACGAAAATCCTAACAGGATTGACAGGATATGGAAAGTTCGGGATGTGTTCACCATGTTGTTGGAGAGGTATAGGAAATACTTTTACCCCTTCCTCAATTTGGTGATTGATGAGTCGCTCGTGCTCTTCAAAGGACGTCTTGTTTTCAAGCAGTATATCCCCTTGAAAAGGCATAGGTTCGGAATCAAGCTCTTCGTTTTGTGTGACTGTGAAACTGGAATAGTGCTTGACATGATCGTGTACACAGGCACTGACATTGACATACCGAAAGCCGCTGCCAATGACCCCATGGGCATGTCAGGTGCCATCGTCAGGAAAATGTTGGCACCTTACCTGGGCAAAGCCCACATCATCTACACTGACAACTGGTATACTTCTCCTGCTCTCTGCCAGTTTCTTCATGACAACCAAACGGGGTCATGTGGGACTGTCAGAAAGACAAGAAAGTTTATGCCAAAGTTCACAGGTGATGTCATTCCTCTCACAGATGCCTCCTCCAGTGACACACCTTCAGAAGACGACCTGGCCCAGGAACACCGCGAGAGGCATGTGTGAAGAAGGCGACGAAAGGGGTAGAAATTCAAGCAGCTCGAGAAGTGTGGGAAACTGATAGCCCTGAAGTGGAAGGATAAGCGAGACATCCACCTGCTTTCCACCATCCACATAGGTGCCCAGGTGGATTCTGGCAAAATCCACTACCGAACCAGGAAGACCATCTACAAGCCCGACATGGTAGTGGACTATACCAAGAACATGCGCCTGGTGGACAAGTCTGACTGTCAGCTGTCAGGCGTTGAGTGTCTGAGGAAGACTGTGAAGTGGTATCACAAGCTCTTCCTCCACCTAGTTGATATCACGACGCTCAACGCCTACAACTTGTGGTTGGTGAAAAAGGATATGGCCCCAAACCAGAAGCTGAAATTCCGGGAGTTCGTTTACAACGTCTCATACCAACTCCTGGAGAAGTATGGCACCACCACTCACAGACGTACGGCATGGCGTGGGGATCACGTTCCTGACCGCATCCAGCTGGGTGTCGAAAGACACTACCCAATCAACACTGAGATGCTTGGCACTCGTCGCAGGCAGGCACAGTGCACCGTCTGCAGCACCAGTGTCAGGAAACCCCATGTCACCAAAAGAGTCACCTCAATGTGCGCCGAGTGCAAAGTTCCACTCTGCCTGGGTGACTGCTTCAGGGACTACCACACCTTCAAGAATTATTGAGTGTCGCCCTGCCCTGCCCTGCCCTGCCCTGGACTCGCCCCGTGCCCTGCCCTGGACTCGCCCCCTGCCCTGCCCTGTCCTGGACTCGCGCCCTACCTTACCTGACCTGACCTAATTGATCACGCTACTTCATAATGTAACATATATATTATATAATGTATAAGTTCCAAAGATGTCCCTGTGATGTAGCTTTTACATTATATAATTGTATGTTTCATTATTTAGTTTATAAGTTTCAAAGATTTACATGTAATATGCCTTATTTTTTTAGTATATCAATATATATGTTTGTTATTAGCCAAAGCAATGTGTATATAATTATTTTCTTACCTCAAATGAATTGTACAAAAATAAATATGTTTCAATAAATCCTGTCAAACCTACTAAGATAATAAAATAAAACAATAAAAAAACAAAAAAAAACAAGGTCATGTCATTGTATTCTTACAATATGATAAATTTTATTCTATGAATATTTCATATTGTTTGAATACAATGGCATGATCTTGTAAACAAAATAATGTATCAAAAATGTTCTAGACAATATAAAATCTTCCCCATAACCCCCTCCTGGATTCGATCACACAACCCTACCACACTTTGAGTTTTCCAGTCCGCGACCTTACCAACCATGTCACAGGAGCTCATACCAAATATCACTCAAAACTTCGTGTTTACAATCGAAATGACAATATACAAAAAAAAAATAATTATCCTACCAATTTACGTTTGTAAATTGATGGGATTATCAATTATATCATGCCAAGGTTTATAAAAGTTTGTCTCTGTCAAGAATTAGTAATTATATAACTTTATTCTGACAAAAATTGCCCAAACACTCAGCAAAATTGCCCCTCTCAGTGTGACTCCACTCATTTTCACACGGTCAAGCGGTGACCCTTGCCGCTCCTTTATGCCCCAGCTACACCAGCAACAGCAGCTCTGTCTGGGAACAAAATTTGTATAAATACAATAATGGATAAAATACTCTTCACAAATACATTTGTATTGTATAATATTATAAATAAAAATGAATAATAAGTG
The DNA here is from genome assembly GCA_032716605.1 of Paralithodes platypus. Lineage (NCBI taxonomy): Eukaryota > Metazoa > Arthropoda > Malacostraca > Decapoda > Lithodidae > Paralithodes > Paralithodes platypus. Next base: position 30,519,969 of record CM064567.1, on the reverse strand, counting down.
TGTGGGTGTCGAAAATTGCTCAACCAGCTTTCTTATGTCTCGCCTACGCGCGTATATTGGATTATACATAGTCATGACTGTCATACAAATAATTGCAGTAGGTCTCGAATATACATTTATATTGCATATTACTTGGAAATAAATAACTATACGTTTCTCTGGTGGCAATCTACCTTTTCGCAAGTGTAAGGAGACACCCGTCTATATTTAGCCCTCTATCACAAAAGGCAATCTGCCTGTGTTTACTGACCACCGTCGCTGGTGGTCTATATAATATAGTACTTTATTTACAGTCAATAGCCTACATGTTTCTGTGGTACTTCACATGTGTCTAAAATGCAATGTCTGCTTGCATAAAAATGCAATTCTGAAGTCCATTTATACGTACGACATACGCATGTCTCAGTTGCTCTCTCTCTCTCTCTCTCTCTCTCTCTCTCTCTCTCTCTCTCTCTCTCTCTCTCTCTCTCTCTCTCTACATTCCTGACTCATGTTATTGTAAAACTCTTGATGGCAACAAACACCAGACACCTGGTAGACATAAGGTTCAAAATCCCAAGACATCAATACGCCTCGGGCGGCTCCACAATTGTCACACAGCTGGCTATCTATCTAGAGATCTGCCTGCCTTCCTTCTCTCCACGACTCACTCACTCACTCACTCCCTCCCTGCTAGCCTCCCTCCTACCCAGCCACCCCCACCCACCCTTTCAGGCTTCCGTCTGCTAGAAACACATTCACAATTTGCATAAATATCGCATCAATTGGGCTATATGCGGTATATTCCTTGTTATATGGGACGCCTACATACGTACACGTCTTTATTATAGCATGACAGTGCTCTAAATACAAGATTTACGTGATATTTATGGCGTAACACACCCTCTCCCCCTTTCATTCCCACCACAACTCACTCACACCTTGGTTCACGCATAGAAACTCATTGATAATGTGCGTAAATATCGCATGAATTGGTCTATATGCGGTATATATTTTGAAATATGGCACGTATACATACGTACAAGTCTGTATTATAGCATGACGGTACTCTACGTACAAGATATAAGTGATATGTATGGCGTAAACCACACTCTCAGCTCATAAATTGCCGCCAAACCTCCAACACATCTTCATTCCCGCCTAAAAATTCTCTTATAATTCCCTTATATATTGCAATTTTTGGTCACTATGATGCATATTCATTGTTATATGGGTGGCCTACACACGTATACATACTCTACATAGCCTAAAAGGGCTCAAAAAAGGAGATATACGTGATAATACGCGGTAACCCACCCCCTCCTTCTATCCCCTGGGCGCGTGAAAATTCGGCAGGGAAATCTCGCCGCTCGATGATAATCTAGCCGCGCGGTGCCATTCGCTCCACATTTTTCAACTACGGACCGTTCCCCCCCCCCCCAGAAATTTTTTTGGGGGTCAAATATATATGGGCCGATGCACGCAAACATTCCTTACACGATGTACTTTTTATCGAAATTGGCAATAGGTCCCAAAATCATCATAGGTGCGCACAGTCTTACCCTGTAGAAAAACCCCTGTGCGCCTCGGAGAGGTTAAGAACCACCTGGGCTGACATTGTCATACAGATATCCCATATTGTTTTTTACTATATCCCAGTTGGACATTTATATTTCCCATATTGTTTTTGACTACATCCCAGAGGGACATTTATATTTTATTGGCTTAATTAGGCACCCGATATTTGATGAGTCATTTGAGTCAAATGTTCCTTTAATTCTCAATCAAATTCATTGTATTTATTATTGCCTGCTTAAGTGAGGAGTCTTGATACTTTATAGGAGTAATTTATCAACGTGTTTCTTTGATAGTTAATAAAGTTAATTTCTGATATTTTTGAGAAGTCTGCTTAGCCTAACTCATTTTGTCTTGAGGAGTGCCTATATAATTTACTTCACAGTAGGCTATTGTACAGTGACAGAAGTGAATTATAATATGATATGAATCCATTGACAGTGTATCAATATGATTTCCTTCCATGTGATAATAGTGTAGATTTACATTAATAGGGATATTAACCCTACCTGTCTTCTGAAGTAGTCAGATTCGCGTTGTTGTGTCCGAGGTCTATTTAGACTTTGTATGAGTTCTGAAGAGAATTCGTAACATTCGATATATCAAAATAGTGACCGGAGGGTTCCCATTTTGTTTTGGCGACCCGGTCAGGATTGTTTTTAACAATATATATATATATATATATATATATATATATATATATATATATATATATATATATATATATATATATGTGTATATATACATGTTACAATACAAACATTTGTCACGCTGGCTCTTTGCATTTTTTTTGTTCTTGGAAAACATACGATGACATAATCATGGACATTGTAAAGGCGATATTAACTTTGTTTGAGTAATTCCTTCGGCATGACGTTGTCTGGCTTTCTTGTGTCACAGCATAAGCCAGGTTACCACTGTTAATCTCCCCAGATTGTTAATTTACTCCAGGTTTCTAGTTATTGGTAGGTGAACAGTAGAATGAGTGGGTTTCTTGCTACCCAGAAATACAGACAGGTAATAACCGGAATTCCTTATCCATTGAAACATATTTAACAACGGTATCTATAAACGTCCATAGGATATTTTCAAACAACAGGAGGTCAGGTTGCAGCAGTGAAATTCGAAATTTAAGCCTTTTTATTGCTAATGTATATACAGTTGTTTAATAACAGCAAGAATATAATACAAACAAGAAAAGTTGTATAGGTGCAGCTACCTAAATGGTGGGAGGAGTTATGGTACTAATGGCGTGTAATTTGTCTGGATCTTGGGCAATTCCTTGTTCTGAGACTATGCGGCCTAGGAATTTAACTTCTTTTTTATCCAAGGTACATTTAAAGGGTTTGAGTTTCAAGTTTGCCTCCCGAATTCTTTGAAATACTTGTCGGAGCCTCTGAAGATGGTCAGCCCAGGTTTTTCTAAACACAATGATGTCATCCAAGTATGCTAGACAAGTCTCCCAGGTTAATCCTTGCAAAACAGATTGCATTAACCTGGAAAAGTTAACAAGCCCATTGCATAGGCCGAAAGGCAATATTGTGAATTCATACAATCGTCCTTGGCTTGTGGCAAAAGCCATCACCTGTTGATGTTCTGGAAGTATGGGTACTTGCCAATATCCGGCCTGTAGGTCGAGAGTGGTGAACCATTTAGCTCCTAATTGGGAATCTAAAGAGTCCTCAATTCGAGGTAATGGGGTAGCGTCTTTGATGGTTACGTCATTCAGTTGTCGGTAATCTATGAAGAAGCGGTTGGATCCATCCTTTTTCCGGACGAATACCACCGGAGATGACCAAGGACTAGTGGAATGTTGGACAACTCCTGTGGCTAGTATATCTTTCACCTGTGATTCCTCTTCTTGTCTCTGTATTGGATATTTGCTCCGAATTGGCTGTTTGATCGGGGGTCCTACAGTATGGATAGGGTGATGCAGTACGTTAGTTTTCCCGACATCTCGACTGGATGTGGAGAAGGTGTCTTGATAAGAAGTCATCAAGTCATAGAGTCAGTTTGTTGTTGAGAAGTTAAATGAGAAGGGATGCCAGGTAAGGGAAAGGAAGATGAAGAGGTATCTTCTGAAGGTAAAGATAGTTCTTCTGCATATATTTCAAGTTCCCCAATGGTTAACCCTTTCGGTAAAGTGATAGGTTGATCGGAGATAATATTAGCTATTTTGATTCAATTTAATTGATTAGAGATGATGGCTGGAGCGGTCAGGCAATCAATCCCTGTCAAAAGTGCTTCGGAGGTTAGAGGTCATAATTACATCCCCAGGCAATGTAGGTAGGATAAGTACCCATTGTTCATGATGAGGGGGAAGTGTCACTAATTTGGAAGTGACTGCTTGAGTTGTCTGTATGAGACAAATGGTGGGCTGTTTTTGTTTCTCCTGATTGATCATAGACTTTATTTTTGGGGCTATGTTATTCAATGTTTCTGCAGTGGCATTAGACTTTTTGACCATCTGGGTGTTTTTTTTTTTGTTTTTTTTTTTTTTTAAAGTGAGGGTGAAAACTTGAACGTTCTCTGTTTACAGTCATTGGAAGTGCTCAGGGAAGTGAGCAAGTCGAGACCCAAATATCCATTGTACTTGGTCTCTTTGGGGTATTATATCATGAAAGAATGTTTTGTCCCATGATCAGGGACCGGGGGGGTACTAACATGAAGTGGAAGTGTCTCTCCACAGTTAGGAATAATGTCATCATTAGCACCTATCAAGACTATTGTAGAGGGTTTAATAGGACCAAAAGCTTTGTGGTGCTGTTTGAAGAAAGGAAAGAAGAGACATGAACGGGAAGCCCCGGACTTTCACACCATTTAAAGTTATTTTCGTATAGATGGGAAGATTTTCCCTGTCTGTCCCCTCCGGAGCCCCCGCCATTTTGACAATCAATTGTGGACGGGGGCGGATGAAAAATCCAGGTTGTCCTGAACCTCTGTAGTCTCTGTCATTACTTCCGGCTCTTCGACCGTGTCTTCCTTGTCAAGGTCCTCGATCCCTGCAATTCCATCCTCAGTGATTGTAACCACACGGCGGGGCTTAATCCAGGGGACCTGAGCCCACCAACTAGGTAACCTGGACCTCCGCTTTGTTAATTCCATAAATGATTTCTTCATGGACACCAGTGAACATTGGCCATTACATGGTTTCCAGTCGGAGGGGCGAATTCTGGCCCATTCCTCCACTTTATCGCTGGGTCGTGGCGCCGCAGTGGTAGGTGAGGGTGCTGTTGACGGGTGAGTAGTGACCCTACTGATGACGGTGATCATATCATGTTCCTTGGTTTTTCTCAAAGCAAAGATGCGCCGTACTACTGGCAAATCGTCCTCATAATGTGTGGGCTCTGTGATAGAGAAATGATATGCTACTGCCGGGAGTAGTACTCTCAGTAGTGCTTTAAACACTATTTTCTTCCGTTGAGCTGTTGTGCTGTCTAAGTTTCCTGCATACTTAACCTCATGAAAGTGACGGACCGCTATGGTTTGACCTATTACTGAGTTGATAGCTAATTTTGTGTAGCTCTCAAACTGTGCCCAGGTCAACCCTGGAGTGTCATGCACATACCCGGATACTTAGCCGCGTATTTTCCTAGCTTCATGACCGCTGTATGAATTTTGTCCATTTCATCGTCTCTGAACGTAATGTCCAGGACCGGTTTGACAACTTTTAAATAAGTGTTAATGTCATGATCCTCCGTTTTGAAGGCAATAATATCGAGTGCCTTAGCCGCCATGATGAATTTTGCGTCTGAAGATGATTGAGTAACAACAAATTAAAAGAACAATAAAGCTGATATGCCGTATCGAGACACCGCTACCGCCAGTGTTATGCTGGGTTGTAATCCAACTTGCTTTATTATGTATTATATTATAATCCGGGTTTCGGATATTTAGAATCATATAATGCTCAACAGGAACATACAGTATCTCGCCTGATAAATGTTACTTCTAGATTACTCAATTACTCTCCAAAACACAATAAACACACAGAATAATTATACTTGTTTTTGTTACATAAACAAAGGTACAAGTAAATGGGGGCATCAGAATCTCCACTATATTGAGTGGAAGTCTAAAGTAACACAAGGTGACTTATAAGGAGTTGAATAAGTTTTACTCTTTTAGTGAATAATGTCACTTACAAAGCATCAAACATGAAACATATTAATACATAAAATAAACACATAATATAAATATTGATGATAATACCTATACGGGTCAAGTGTGTATCAAGAGGTATAATAATTAAGATGTATGGGCAGCTGAGATCATCTACTCAGATGCGCACAGGTATGCGCGGTGTGGAATACAAATAGGGCCGGTTCATATATGCGCTCAAAGGTACCGCTCAAGGGGGAAAAGGTCAGACGGACTGAGGTCAGGTTAAATAAATATTCGATTTAGTGCAAGGTTAAATCGAGTATAGAAGATATGAACTTCGACTTACTCTAGATGGGATGATAATTTAATTTAGGATTTAACTATCAAAGAATAATTGTGGATAATCTCTCACACGATACACAAAAAATAAAATTAATTCACTCGTAAATGAGGTAAAATCACACAGAATAAGGAAATCAGATTCACAGTAAATATAGTGAATAAATTAGAGCGGCACGATAGTTATAGACAAGTTGGTTTGAATGAATTAACAAACACAGAAAAATTAGATTTTATACAGAACAAAGTAGTATTAAATAAATAGCCGAAATGATGGCTAATGAAGAAGTTTGAATGAATTAACAAAGTACTAAACAGAACGCAAAACGAAGTAGCGATTTACTATAACTTAAATAAAAGTTACAATTATATAGAAACAGAACAAAGTAGTAACTTATCAATAGCCAAATAATAGGCTGGAGGAATACAGGAATGTATAATCTGAATTCCTAAATCGGTGGTGAAAGAATTACATAAGAAGGGTAACGTATATAATTAGATTATTCACAAGAACTAATACAAATTAGAAATCTTGAACATAGGTTAATTCTAACTCAACAGAACGGGTGTTTTACTTTCAGCGGTGGCGACTTTATACTCTAAGTAATCTCTGATAGCAACTGGACGTAGCACAGTCCTGAGTTTAGGGTTTATAAGTTTCAAGAAGGAAAATAGCCCTCGTTACACACTTCACTTCGACTTGGACACACAATGAATAATAACACAACCGAATAAAATCTGAGAGCATTCACTAAATATCACGTATAATATCGACTATGTAATGTAGGTAAAAATAGTTGAAGAAATGCTTGAACATAAATTATTATTATTATTTTTTTTTTTTTTTTTTTTTTTTTTTTTTTTTTTTTTCCTAGCGGGGGAAGGGGGAGGAAAAGTAGAGGTTTGGTCAGGAAGGTAAAGTAGGAAATTATGAAAGAAAGTAGTAGATTAAAAGTTAGTGGGCATACCACCTTGCTTTATTAAGGTTAGGGCAACTGTAATACACCAAAGGTATTACTATATTACATTATTTAATGAAGTTAAGAGTTATTATTTGAGTCTATTCTGTATTTAAAAGTTTATTTTGAGTCTATTTAACATTTCAGTTGAAATATTGTGTTGGCTATCATTGTGTGTTATATTCTATACGGGGGAGGTTATTAATTTGGCAGCATTTATTGATGTCATATTTCTCCTTCATTTCCATCCATCTCCAGTTATCGTTGGGTTTCTTTGTTCTTGCTACATTGCGAAAAGCCGTGAAGAAGTAGCCTGTTGTTTCTGTTTCCATACTTCTGATGCACTCATAGACATCTCGAGTTATTCGTTTTTCATCTTCTTTTGTAAGGATGCTTTTAAGGTTCTTGAAGTCCAGGTGATCAGTGTTTGGTAGGTCCCTTGGGTATTCTTGTTTTTTCTCTGTATTCTTCATTCGTGATCTGGTGTTTTTCGGAGATGGAACAGGAGTTGGAGTGTGTCTTCTTCCTCCTCTTCTTCGTATTCATCTTCTTCTACTTCATTTGCATCTTCTTCTGCATAGTCCTGGAGGTCCACTTCTGTCTCGTCTTCTTCTTGTTCTTCTTGAATAGTTGGCTTGTTCTCCTTCCTTGGTGTTTTTATCTTTCTTCCATGTTGAGTGGGAGGTTTCAGAGCTTCAAGAGGGATCTTGATTGTTGGCAGATCATTGTGGTGAAGTATCAGTGGAATTATCCGACTCAATTGATGTTTATTTGAGCCAGCAATTGCCACTGCAGCTTGAACGCATGCATACATTTTTGCATTAATGTCATGTTCTACATTTCTGCTGTATTGTTTCTTGGGTGTTTTGATGGTAGATCCCTGTGTCCTGCTGCCAGTTGGTCCTGTGACTTCGTGTGCTTCTTGGCCTTTTCTTCCACTTCTGACGATGAACTCCACCTTTTCGCCGTCTTCCAGGGATCTTTTAGTGTTATGTTGGTGTTTAATTCCCGAAAAATGGATAAAAATGTCTTGTTCACTGTCATCACGAGTTATGTAGCCAAAACCACGTTGATGATTGTACCACTTCACAGTCCCGGTGTTTTTGGTGTTCATGGTGTTCATGGGACATAAATTATATAAATCACAAACCGTACTTATATAAAATCACTGCATTGATCTAAGTTCGATTAATCTCAAATGTATACTAAATTGACAAGGGGAGTCCCAGAAGCGGATCTCTACGAAAAAGTTAAATTGAACACTCGCATGTTTTATATTACCTACACAATAATTACCAAAACTTATTAACACATAGACACTTAGGGTACGGGTGTAGAGGAGAAGTAGTACAAAGGAGTACAAAGGAAATCAAGCAACAACAGATCTAGTGACCCTTCTAGGTTGCTTGTCCTCCAAAACACTGAGGATCAAGTGTCCAAACAGTGGTTTAGAGTGGTAAGGGAACATTGGAAAGGGAATTACTGCCCTGGAACTAATGTCCGTGGCAGGATTAGGAAGTTAGTAGAGGACAGATGGGTTAGTAACTGAGGGGGGGATAAAATAAAGTTATTCATTTACAAACGCAGTCAGTCGCGGGTTTGATGCGAGATATTTGTCTAGGCGGAGTTTAAATGAATCAACGGTGATGCAGTCTATAACGTTTCGGGGAAGCCCATTCCACAAGTTGACAACTCGATTGAAAAGAAATTCTTAGATTCGTGCGAGTTAAAAGATTTACCAATAATTTTGCAACCGTTTTCCCGCGTGTAATTAGATTGGTCGATAGTGAAGTACTTAGTACTGTTCATATTGTCGATACCTTTGATGATTTTGAACACTTGAATTAAGTCACCTCTTAATCTGCGCTGGGTTAAAGGAAATAGATTTAATTCTCTAAGACGCTCTTCGTATGGTTTGTTCTTTAGGCTAGGTATCATTTTGGTAACTCTACGTTGAACTCGTTCTAGCTTGTTTATATCTTTTTGGTAATAAGGGCACCAGGATTGAACGCAGTATTCCAGAAGAGGGCGGAGTAAGGAATTGTAAAAGGTTAGGATAACTACTTTGGATTTATGTTCAAATGACCTGCCTATAAAGCCAATTATTTTGTTTGCCTTCTTAACAACTTCTGAACATTGTTGACTCGGTTTTAGGTTACTCGATATTGTTACTCCCAGATCGGTTTCTCTGTTTACATTCTTAAGCTGAGTGCCATTCATCGAATAGTTTGCTTTCTCATTTAGGTATCCTATATGTAGTACTTTACATTTATCCGCATTGAAACTCATTTGCCAAATTTGGGCCCAACATGACAATTTATCTAGATTGTGTTGCATATTATCGTCAACTTGTTGTTTTGAGAGTACGCTATTTGCAATTTTTGTATCGTCAGCAAATTTTGAGATTGTACAGGTGAGACCCTCATCTATGTCGTTGATGTAAATTAGAAAGATAATTGGTCCTAGTACCGATCCCTGGGGTACCCTGCTACTTACATTGGTCCATTTAGATGCCTTACCGTTTATGACTACTCTTTGCTTTCTGTTCCTGAGCCAATTTTCTATCCATTTCAACACACCGTCTTGTATTCCATGCGCTTTTAGTTTTAGCAGTAAACGTTTGTGGGGAACTTTGTCAAAGGCCTTTTGAAAATCAAGGTATATAATATCTACAGTTTTACTCTCATCGTAGAGGTTGAGGATATCGTGGAAGAAGTCTAAGAGGTTTGTTAAACAGGAACGTTTTTACGAAAGCCGTGTTGAGTATCTTTAAGTATGTTATTTTCCTCTAAGTGATTTACGAGTCTGTCTCGTATGACCGTTTCTAGCATTTTACATACAACTGAGGTTAAGCTAATTGGACGATAGTTACTGGGTAGGGATTTGCTGCCTTTTTGTAATATCGGTGTTACGTTGGCTAGCTTCCACTGATCAGGCATAGTTCCAGACTGCAAGGATTTATTGAATAGTAATGTCAGTGGTTTGGAGAGCTCATCCTTAGCTTCCTTTAGAACTCTAGGCGAGATTGTATCAGGTCCAGGCATTTTATTTACCTTGAGTTTATCTAAACAGTTAAATACTTCTCTCTCTGTAACGGTGATATTGCTTAGAACATCTGAATTATCAATCTGAATCGGCGATGGTGTAGGGATATCACTGAGGTCTTCTGTTGTAAAAACTGATGCAAAGAAGGTATTGAGGGCATTACTCATTTGTACTTCGTCTTTGGTGTATTCTCCATTTTCATCGACTAACGGTCCAACAGTTGAAGTAACTACTTTTTTCTTTCTGATATTACTATTGAATTATTTCGGGTTTGTTTTACTTTGATTCGCAATATGTAACTCTAAGGTCTTTTTACTTTGCTTAATTAACTTTTTGGCTTTGCGTCGTAGCTCTACAAATTTCACCCGTTCTTCGTAGTTTTGTGAGGATTTTAATCGATCATTAGCAAATTGTTTAGCAAGCAGGCAGTTTGAAATATCTTTATTCCACTATTTGGGCTTATTATTATGGCCTGGACGCCGTATTTTCGGTGGTATGCAGTCTTGCACTGCTTTTAGGTAAGTGGTTTCGAATAACTTCCAAGATGTATTTATGTCGTTATTGTTAATTAAAAATCTCCAGTCAGTTTCTTTAAACAGAGCTCTAAGTTTATTGAAGTTTGCTTTCTTGAAATTAGGGACTTTTTCGATGCTACTATTTGGTTCGTTACTAGTAAACTTTAAAGTGAAAGTTATCGTACGATGGTCGCTGTTACTGAATTCATCACCAACATTCAAATTCTCTATCAATTCTTCTTTTGTTGCAAGTACAATGTCAAGAACGTTATTACCACGGGTCGGCGTTCGAAAAAATTGATAAAGCGAACTCTCTTGCAAGTTCGTATACAAGTCATGTCCGGAGTGTGAAGTAAGAGTATCGCCCCACTTGGGCACAGGTAAATTAAAGTCGCCAAAAATTACGGTATCTTGTGAGTTACCTACATCTGCAATTTGTTCGTAAATTTCTCGGTCAGTTTGCACTGATTGAGCTGGAGGTCTGTATATTAACGCAAGTATTATTTTTGTAATTTCCATGAGGGAGAATCTGGACGACGTAGGACTCGTAGCTCTTCCTCCGGCTGGACATCAAAGGGAGCTGCCTCTCTCACAGACACTAGTGAAGGTCACTCCTGGTTCCTTCAACACACTCTCGTTCGCCACCCTCGTTAGAATTGACTATAGGGACAAGGGCTTGTCCTATAGAGAAGTTTCGCCAACACTGTTATCTACCCACTAAAAGCTGAACTAGTAGAAGGTATTTCCGCGTGTTTGCATGCCTTCCATCGATTTCAGTCAGGCTATATTTGGATGATAAATTGGACTCAATTTGACCTATCTCCGAATAGTAGGGACATGGGAATGTCAGTCTTCTAATCATTGTGAAGGCAATCATTATTCTAAAAATACACCTACCTTAAGAATACATGTACAGTAGCCCAACTAAATTTTTCGACAAAATATTAGGTACGTGGCACCTGTCTAGTTTGCACTCCCGTCCCAAGCCCGTGTGGTCGTTTCTAGCAGGGGCCGTGGTGTCTAGGCAGGCGCCACCGCCACCTGCGCTACCACAGCCAGGGCACACAGACACAGTACCCGCAAATGCAGGGCGCTACATATGACAATATTGCTATCATTATTTATTTGTATCATAATAGAAGGCTATCTCTTTCTCTCTCTCTCTCTCTCTCTCTCTCTCTCTCTCTCTCTCTCTCTCCGTTAAATACAAATATATTTACGCGCGACAAACTAGTTTATAGATCCATTTTTATACATAAGTTAAAATGAATACAATGAGTTGCATAGATTGTATTATATACCGGTAATCTAGTATACACTTGTTAGTCATTGTTCTAATTAGAACCCCTATTAAACAGTATACTTTGTGTTGGTGTAGAAAGTATTCGAGAAACGGCTAGTCAATCTCTACATATATTTCCTGATCTACTCATATTTATGTAATGATATATACAGTATATATATATATACCGGTATACAGTATATATATATATTTTTTTTTTTTTTTTTTTTTTTAGTTAAAGATGTTATGCGGTCATGATTAACGTCAAGTTTGCTGGCACCGGGTATATATTGTATGAGTTATCCTAAGCGTTTATATGTATTCGATGTTACTAAACAAATTGTAATTTTATACAGCTAAATGACTAAGAGACTTAATTTGTCTGGACGTCAATAGCATCTGAGGTGAAGCCAATGATCTTGGGGGCTAATAAGTGATTGAGGTTCCCGAATGTTTTTGTGCGAACTGCTGTATAGATTCTTCCCCTGCCACCTCTTTTTTTTCCCCTCCTTTCATGTGTTTCTTGTTGATAGTCCCTACCCCTTGTGGGAATAAGGGCTGGCTACTGACTAAATTACAAACGTCAAATTAAGAGGAGTATGCTGCTGTCACATGTGTTAAATGCTTAATCATCAATCTTGTAATGGAATTTAATCGTGTTGGCTGCGAGTGTCTCGCTATCTATTAACCTATTTTATCCCAAGCATACGAATCGATAAACAAAGACCAAAAAATTACCTTCAAAGATATTGACATATCAGTAAAGTTTTCGATAAATATCCACATAAAAGATTGTTGATTAAAGAAGCAGCTCTTGGAATAGGGCGAAATATATTATGTGAATTAGACCATGGCTAATTAGTAGGAAAGAAACAAATTAACATTAACAGTACCTTATACAATCAGATTGGGGTGTAGTGAAGGTTGGGATCTTACACGATGGTCAGTTTTAGTTCCTCAATTGTTCATCTTTTACATTTTTAACGACCTAGCTTGATTTAGGCCTAACTAAAAAGATTGGTAATTTTTCAAATGACACTAAAAATAGGTTGAATTAGTGATCCTGATAACGATTCATGCTCTCCAAAAATAATTTGATACACTACCCGAATGGGCAATACATGCAGTTTAGTGAAAATTGGGAAATCGACAGAAATTTCAGGATATAAATTTAACAATATTTACTTTGTCAATAATTACGCGCCATATATCTTCCGTATGAAGAGATTCAATAGCTCAATGCATTCTTGTGATGTCCGATTACATTACCCATCTCCCTTACTGTAGCTATATATATCTGTAATTTTAGTTGTTGCTTGCACGATCTTGTAATAACCTTTGACTGATACACTTTTTTATCTAAAAAGAGTAGGCTACTGCTTTACTAGGCTTCAGTGACACCAGGGTCATCTGTTGACACAGTATATTAACCCCTTGTGTGCAGTCACACTTTATTTTTATATAATCTCTATTTGGTGAATTGTATATTTAGTTACATATTCTGTTATACATATATTTGTTTAAGGTTAGGTTATCACACCTGGTAGCCTATTTCTGCGAATTTCAATTTTATTATATTCGGTTAGGCTATTCAACGCTGGTAGCCTATTATTGCGTATTTCAATTTAAAAAAAAAACTTTTGGTTAGGCTATCGCCCCTGGAAGCCTAATTCTGCGTATCTCAACATTTTTGTTTTCGGTTAGGCTATCACCCCTGATATCCTATTTCTGCGTATTTCAGCATATTTGTTTTCGGTTGAAGTGATTGAAGTGTTTTTAAAGTGAGTGAAGTGTTGTAAAGTGAGTGAATTGTTTTTTAAGTGAGTGAAGTGATGATCTGAAGAAAGTGACTGTCACCATGCCTCGCGCTTGTGCGAACTGCGCCGGTAGGTTTGGTGAGTCCATGTTTGCTACTATCGATCTTCAAGTCTGCCGGCTCTGCCAGCAACGAGAGAATTTTACAGTGAAATTAGATGAAGCCTACAACAAGATCAACGTCCTCACCATGAAGCTGGAATCACTCCAAGAGTTTGTAACACTCAACGTTGGAGTGCCACAAACTTCAATTGTCACCGCAACTCCAGCAGCCACCAACGCCCCAACGTCAACTGCCAACAATTCAACGCCTACAGTAGCCATTTCAGCTGATGTTTCCGATACTCAAGATACAAATAGCGACTCTCTTCCCCCTCAAGACAACTTCCGTGTCGTGAGGAACAACGTTTGCCCCAAGACCAGGAAACACATACCGATTACCGAGTGTCAAAACCGTTTCCAGATATTCGCAGACTCAGATGACGAAGAGGAAATAGAAGAAGTCCGGCTCGTGGGAGACTCGATGATACGGGGTCAGCTCACAGAGTTTTGCGCCAGGGCACCTAAGACCAGGAAGCGTTTTTGTATCCCTGGTGGTGGTGTGGATGACGTAGTTGCAGCAGTTGACGAAGTATCAAAGCTGGCCCCTGCAAATACAATGTACGTCATCCACGTTGGATCCAACGATATACAGCGAACCCGGTCGGAAGATTTGCTTTTAAAGTACCAGCAGCTGATCAAGTCGTTTAAGGAGAAGTCATCAAGGATCATCGTCTCAGGAATCGTCCCCCGGCTCGGTGTAGAGAGCCGATTTTACAACATAGCCACCAGCACAAATCGTTGTCTAGCAAACCTCTGCAGGAAGGAGAACGTGGGATTCGTCGACACCTGGGACAATTTCTACTACGATGACTATTTGTTTTCGGATGATGGAGTTCATCTGAACCAGGTGGGAGCAGCGCGTTTTGGGCGTCTTCTCAACGATGCGGTGAAGGATTTTCGGAGAAGAAATCGACTCAGCACAGGACAACCAGGAAGGAGGACCGAAGACAGCGAGGACGGCAATCTACAAAGGAATTAAATACTAATCCGTCAAGAACCGCGAATTTGGATAAAGCTCCACCAACACGACCCAAATTCAAAACCGTCAGGGATAACAACCGAGGACCGAGGACAGCCATGAATGTAAATGTAGATCCGACCAGAACCAAAAATTCGATGAAAGAACGATCTGCGAGTTCTAAAACCGCAACTTTAAAGGTTTTCTATGCAAACGCTCGTAGCATACGCAATAAATTTTCAGATTTAGAGGAACTAGTGTTTACAGAAAATTATGATGTGATTGGCATAACAGAATCTTGGCTCAATACACAAGATAGAGACTTTTTAGCAGAGTATTCACTTCCCGGTTATGTAATGTTTGAGAACAGCCGAATAAATAAAAATGGAGGTGGCGTTTTATTTTATATCAAAGAAAGTCTTAACCCGACCCTCGTGTCAAAACCTCAAATTGTGAACGTCGACACATCTTTTGTGCTAATAAAGAATAATAAAGGTACAAAAATAATACTTGCGTTAATATACAGACCTCCAGCTCAATCAGTGCAAACTGACCGAGAAATTTACGAACAAATTGCAGATGTAAGTAACTCACAAGATACCGTAATTTTTGGCGACTTTAATTTACCTGTGACCAAGTGGGGCGATACTCTTACTTCACACTCCGGACATGACTTGTATACGAACTTGCAAGAGAGTTCGCTTTATCAATTTGTTCGAATGCCGACCCGTGGTAATAACGTTCTTGACATTGTACTTGCAACAAAGAAGAATTGATAGAGAATTTGAATGTTGGTGATGAATTCAGTAACAGCGACCATCGTATGATAACTTTCACTTTAAAGTTTACTAGTAACGAACCAAATAGTAGCATCGAAAAAGTCCCTAATTTCAAGAAAGCAAACTTCCATAAACTTAGAGCTATGTTTAAAGAAACTGACTGGAGCTTTTTAATTAACAATAACGACATAAATACATCTTGGAAGTTATTCGAAACCACTTACCTAAAAGCAGTGCAAGACTGCATACCATCGAAAATACGGCGTCCAGGCCATAATAATAAGCCCAAATGGTGGAATAAAGATATTTCAAACTGCCTGCTTGCTAAAAAATGTGCTAATGATAGATTAAAATCCTCACAAAATGACGAAGAACGGGTGAAATTTGTAGAGCTACGACGCAAAGCCAAAAAGTAAATTAAGCAAAGTAAAAAGACCTTAGAGTTACATATTGCGAATCAAAGTAAAACAAACCCGAAAGAATTCTATAGTTATATCAGAAAGAAAAAAGTAGTTACTTCAACTGTTGGACCGTTAGTCGATGAAAAAGGAGAATACACCAAAGACGAAGTACAAATGAGTAATGCCCTCAATACCTTCTTTGCATCAGTTTTTACAACAGAAGACCTCAGTGATATCCCTACACCATCGCCGATTCAGATTGATAATTCAGATGTTCTAAGCAATATCACCGTTACAGAGAGAGAAGTATTGAATTGTTTAGATAAACTCAAGGTAAATAAAACGCCAGGACCTGATACAATCTCGCCTAGAGTTCTAAAGGAAGCTAAGAATGAGCTCTCCAAACCACTGACATTACTATTCAATAAATCCTTGCAGTCTGGAACTATGCCTGATCAGTGGAAGCTAGCCAACGTAACACCGATATTCAAAAAAGGCAGCAAATCCCTACCCAGTAACTATCGTCCAATTAGCTTAACCTCAGTTGTATGTAAAATGCTAGAAACGGTCATACGAGACAGACTCGTAAATCACTTGGAGGAAAATAACATACTTAAAGATACTCAACACGGCTTTCGTAAAAAACGTTCCTGTTTAACAAACCTCTTAGACTTCTTCCACGATATCCTCAACCTCTACGATGAGAGTAAAGCTGTAGATATTATATACCTTGATTTTCAAAAGGCCTTTGACAAAGTTCCCCACAAACGTTTACTGCTAAAACTAAAAGCGCATGGAATACAAGACGGTGTGTTGAAATGGATAGAAAATTGGCTCAGCAACAGAAAGCAAAGGGTAGTCATAAACGGTAAGGCATCTAAATGGACCAATGTAAGTAGCGGGGTACCCCAGGGATCGGTACTAGGACCAATTCTCTTTCTAATTTACATCAACGACATAGATGAGGGTCTCACCTGCACAATCTCAAAATTTGCTGACGATACAAAAATTGCAAATAGCGTACTCTCAAAAGAACAAGTTGACGATATGCAACACAATCTAGATAAATTGTCATGTTGGGCCCAAATTTGGCAAATGAGTTTCAATGCGGATAAATGTAAAGTACTACATGTCGGATACCTAAATGAGAAAGCAAACTATTCGATGAATGGCACTCAGCTTAAGAATGTAAACAGAGAAACTGATCTGGGAGTAACAATATCGAGTAACCTAAAACCGAGTCAACAATGTTCAGAAGTTGTTAAGAAGGCAAACAAAATAATTGGCTTTATAGGCAGGTCATTTGAGCATAAATCCAAGGAAGTTATCCTAACCCTTTACAATTCCTTAGTCCGCCCTCTTCTGGAATACTGCGTTCAATCCTGGTGCCCTTATTACCAAAAAGATATAAACAAGCTAGAACGAGTTCAACGTAGAGTTACCAAAATGATACCTAGCCTAAAGAACAAACCATACGAAGAGCGTCTTAGAGAATTAAATCTATTTCCTTTAACCCAGCGCAGATTAAGAGGCGACTTAATTCAAGTGTTCAAAATCATCAAAGGCATCGACAATATGAACTGTAGTAAGTACTTCACTATCGACCAATCTAATTACACGCGGGGAAACGGTTGCAAAATTATTGGTAAATCTTTTAACTCGCACGAATCTAAGAATTTCTTCTTCAATCGAGTTGTCAACTTGTGGAATGGGCTTCCCCGAGACGTTATAGACTGCAGCACCGTTGATTCATTTAAATTCCGCCTAGACAAATATCTCGCATCAAACCCGCGACTGACTGCGTTTGTAAATGAATAACTTTATCCTCCCCTCAGTTACTAACCCATATGTTCCCTACTAACTTCCTAGTCCTGCCACGTTAGTGGCAGGGCAGTAGTTCCCTTTCCAATGTTCCCTTACCCACTCTAAACCACTGTTTGGACACTTGATCCTCAGTGTTTTGGAGGACAAGCAACCTAGAAGGGTCACTAGATCTGTTGTTGCTTGATTTCCTTTGTACTCCTTTGTACTCCTTTGTACTCAAGGCCAGGGTAGCCAGTAACCACCAGCTATATCTCAGAAAAAATATATAATTTGTTCACCAATCTGAGTGGTGACAGGGGCAAGACGCAATATCAGTGATATCTAGATGGCTAAATAACATGGAATTAAGTAACTCAATTATTACAAAAGATTTGGAAGTCATCATCAGCCGTGATATGAAACCAAACAAACAATGCAACATTGTTTGAAATCAGAGTTTTTAGATAGATATCTAGAAGCGTGAATAACAACAAACGTTATTTTAACATTTCACCCGTGTTTAGTAAGGCTTCACATGGATTATGTTTTTAATTTTGCTGTCCAGTGTCCATATATTGATTGGAAGTGACGGTACAAAGAAGAATGGCAAAACAATCCAGAATAATAGAACATTAGAACATCAATAATATTCTAACGCCTGACGACTAAGGCCAAATGACACGGAATTATAGCCAGTTTGGGTTAGAACATTTAACAGAAGTAAAAGATTATTGAGGTAGTGAATATCATGAAATACATGATATGGTCAGTACAAAAGAAATGGGACTTGGGAAAACATTAGGCTTGCATATATTAGAGGTGTAGAGTAAGAGAGGATATTATACAGATGTAAGTGGGATCCACAAAGAAGATGTGAAAAACGGCTGCTGCTCCGTGATAAGCATGCAACAGTTTGGTAGATATGTGAAATAGGCTACCGATTTCTACAGTAGGATCAATAACGACAGAAAGATTAGAAACATAATTAGATAGGCACATGGCTGTGAAGTGCTGATTGTCAATGGGATCCGCCGTGAATGGGCCAGTCCATGGTATAAAGACTAATATTAGTCATTATACCATGGGCCAGTCAGCCCATGGAGTCAGTCCTCTGAAAAATCCCTCTTTTATGATTTTTGTTATGTTAATGTTTATGAAGGCCTAGCGGAATCAGGACGCGTATTTGGCAGTTTATTCAGACTAGCATTTTACTATTATATTCAGAGTAGAAAAGGAAACTATTTTGTTCAGAGTGGAAAGGGAATATGAAAGTCAAACGGTAAATATGACATAGTATGTGTCCCTATAATTCCTACAGAACCTCCTAAAGTTGTATAAACACTCTAATGAAAAGCCCGATTAAACTGCCAAAATTAGTCAATCCTAATGGGATTAATGAGTATATATTTATTGATTCTCATGACAAACTGGTCTCTCTATTTACCAATGATAGTTTAGGTAAAGTATTATGTATTATATTCGCAAACAAGTTATATGCATTCACTAAGGGGGGAGGGAAGTAATAGGGGAAGATCTATCCTATATTGCACAGATAGTGGCGGGCGAGGTGGCTAGGATAAGTTACTAAACCGAACGTGGTTGTTTTTTAGGTAAACAACTGATGGTATAGACAGGAGTGGTTAATGTGCATATTATATCAAGTCATGCTAGCTTAATAGTATTTGAACAATATAAGTGAACTAGTAAGTTAGGTGTATTAGTGGATGAGTAATGAAATTAAGAGTTATATAATGCTCGGTTAACATGAAATTAGCCAAGAGTGATATGATGGAGAGTATTACTCTGTATGATGACTATTCTATATATTTTATGCACACTATCAACTAGGACTAACTCACATGCCGTGTGTTCCTAGGCCTCCAACAGCGCAGTCTTCGACCCATGCGTGGTTGAGCTGAAAGTGTTCTTGTCTGAGAAAACAACTCTTGGTTGGGAGAGAGGTATCCTGACCAGGATTCGAACCCACTCACTCCAGGTATGTTTGGGAGAGTTGGGCACCGTAACAACTCGGCCATGAGCGGATAAAGTAAGCCATCTTTATTCTTATTTGAAGAAACCCCGCCAACTCGGCTAAGTGATACAATTTTAATCGTCCTGGTACTATTATGGAACCTCTCTGACATTATCAAAACAACTCGTTCACAATAGTCAATGCCCTGGTCAACAAATAGTCGAGCGAAAAAAAAGCCTAGTTTGTTTGTGCCTCTTGGTTAGCTTTGGCTTGACTGCTGGTCATCTATGTTTACATCCCATCTCCTTCAATCTCTTGCGTATAGTTTCTGTAGAAGCTTGAAATTGCAAATGTTGCTTAGCTTCGTCGGCATTGGAGAATGAATGGTTATACATATACTGTTTAATTTCTTGGTCCTGTTATGACGTGGTTTTCCGCTTAGCTCCACTTCTATGTCGGTTTGTCAGTTGCCCTTCTTCCCACCTTATTTTGCCACCGGTAAACGTTCCGACACCCCACTCTCGCTCATCCCAACCATACTACAGCGTTCAGCAACCTTAGCAGCCTGATGAGCCATGACTTGCTGAATGGATGACTAGGTGTGATGTGGGCAAGAGAGTATTGAGGATTTTCTGATCACCTCAGTTTCCAATAATTACAGCTTCACGTTTTTTTTTTCTTTTTACTGAAAAAAGCTCGACCGGGGAATATATTGCGTAAAGTGTTAATGCATGGTTGGAGTGGCTGTAGATATGCATGTAATCTGTAATCAGCCAATTGCCAATATTTGGATTTTGAGTGTTTGGTTGACCTGTACGGTACCCGGTACCCGTCCAGCTAGTAATAGACCACCAACTCTAAAAAAGACTGTAAGTGGCCTCTTATTCCAGAGGCCTATTTATACTGCTAGGTCTAAAGAGGCGCATTGTGTAAGAAGAATTGCCTAAATGTTTCTTTCCCGCCCGGGAATGGAACCCGTGTCCTACTGGCTGTGAACCAAGTGCGCTAACCAATATGCTACGGACCCCTGTGTGTGTGTGTGTGTGTGTGTGTACAAAGGAGTACAAAGGAAATCAAGCAACAACAGATCTAGTGACCCTTCTAGGCTGCTTGTCCTCCAAAACACTGAGGATCAAGTGTCCAAACAGTGGTTTAGAGTGGGTAAGGGAATATTGGAAAGGGAAATACTGCCCTGGAACTAATGTCCATGGCAGGATTAGGAAGTTAGTAGGGGACAGATGGGTTAGTAACTGAGGGGGGGATAAAATAAAGTTATTCATTTACAAACGCAGTCAGTCACGGGTTTGATGCAAGATACTTGTCTAGGCGAAGTTTAAAAGAATCAACGGTGCTGCAGTCTATAACGTCTCGGGGAAGCCCATTCGTGTGTGTGTGTGTGTGTGTGTGTGTGTGTAAAATTCTGTAAAATAGAACTTAAATTATATACCCGGTAAACTAAATGTTTAGTTATACTCCCATATATTTCCATATTAGACATAATTTCATCGAAGTTAGATTCTATAATCATAATACGGTAATGATAATTGTCTATATTCTAATAGTATCTCATAGAAACAGTAAAATCTTTAGCTGTATATTAACCCTTTGAATACCAGCGACGTCTATTCAATTTTATTCTAGCTATATTTAGACGATATTATGCAGCTTAGGAAGGATCTGTGGTAGTTAAAAGGCTTGGTTGAGATAGTTTGAAGCCTTATTATGGCTAGAGGCCTTTCCGAAGCTGAATAAAATCGCGTAATAGTTGCTAGAATAGGAAGAAAAGGACGTCGCCGGTACAGTATGTGTTAATACACGTTCTTATCATTAACCCGGGAGCTGCAGGAAGACTCTAAGAGTTCCCCCGGCGGACTGCGGGAAGACTCTTAAGAGCGAGGCTTTTGAACGCGTACCAAAACCGCGCGTTTATAGGCAGGCGGCTAAAAATTGGTGTGGGTATAGTACTACATGTCAACTCTCGATACCACCCCGCCACACGCTCGCCCCGCACTCGTGCAAGCACCACCGCGCCAGTAACCAAGCACTAGTCATGGAGCCCACACGTCCCTCACGCTCGCTCCCTGATGACACAACCAGCCCTCCTTCTGGTGGTATCAGCCACCGTGGAAGGCAGAGGGTGGCTGCTAAAGACCCTAGCTACCAGTACGACACGCCCTACAGCTCAGAGGACGAAACACCAGCACCCAAAGCACGAAAAACACGTGCAAGCATGGCAAAGGTACAGAGGTCATTGGTGTTTTGGGACACTGCCACCACGACCCAGGCCACTGCAACAACCACTACCACCACCACTGCCACCCCTGCCACCAGTACCAGCGACGCAGGAAGCCGCCCTAGGGCTGCAGAACCTGCGGGGGCAGGCAAAATCAAAGGCACGGGCGTAGGGAAGAGAACCCGTACGCCTGCCACAGTGACCCTACCACCACCACCACCACCAGCCGCCCCTGGCCTGGCTGGCCCTGCTGCCCCTGCCGCCCCTGCCGCCCCTGCTGCCCCTGCCCAAGGAAAAGGGAAGGGGAAGGGGAAGGGGAAGGGGAAAGGGAGAGGGAAAGCGACTGCTGGCCCTGCCGGCCCTGCTGGCCCTACCGTCCCTGCCGGCCCTGCTGCCCCTGCCGCCCCTGGAACCCCTGCTGCCCCTGCTGCCCCTGCCCAAGGAACAGGGAAAGAGAAAGGGAAAGGGGCAACAGGCACCACCATCATCTTGCCTGCCTCCAGGGCCACAAGACCACGCACTACTGCCGCCCCTGCCGCCCCTGCCGACGCCGCCCCTGCCGACGCCCCTGCCGGCCCTTCTGTCCCTGTCCATAAGACTCCCGTACGTGCTACAGTGACCCGAAAAACTCTGACACCATCCAAGTATGCCGCCCTGCTGTTTGATGGTGATTCGCAGGGCATTGGCAGCCCGGGTTTCGACGACGACGCCCTAGCACGGGACCAAGGGTGGGGGGATTTGGGAGTGGACAGTGGCAGTGAGTCCGACGTCGGTGACGAGAATGAGGAAGGGCGTCTGTCAAGTGAAGAGGAGGGTGATGATGATGCTGTGTTGTATCGCAACCATGGAAGCGATATTTCAGACGCAGAAGCAGACGCAGACGACATTCCGATCCCTGGCATGCCTTCGTTCGAGTGGTCTGACGGGGTCAATTTTGTACCTGACGTGCCCCAGTTCAATCCTGGGACGTCAGGTACAACTGACGACTGGCCCTGTGACGAGCACGCAAACGAAAGCGACTTCTTCCTCGCTTTTTTCGATTTTGAGGTAATGACTTACATCGTTGCCCAAACAAACGCCTACTACAGGTGGGTGTTTGGCAGATTGGAGGTCATTTCTCCAAAAGCGAGAATACGAGGCTGGGTGGATACGCCTGTGGAAGAATTCATGACGTTCTTTGCCTTGTTGTTCCTCATGCCTCTTTGCAAGAAGCATGTGATGCAACACTACTGGAAGCACGACCCTCTCATCGCCACCCCAACTTTCAATAAGTTCATGACTCGTGACAGATTTTTGTTGCTACTAAGATTTATGCACTTTGCAGACAACGAAAATCCTAACAGGATTGACAGGATATGGAAAGTTCGGGATGTGTTCACCATGTTGTTGGAGAGGTATAGGAAATACTTTTACCCCTTCCTCAATTTGGTGATTGATGAGTCGCTCGTGCTCTTCAAAGGATGTCTTGTTTTCAAGCAGTATATCCCCTTGAAAAGGCATAGGTTCGGAATCAAGCTCTTCGTTTTGTATGACTGTAAAACTGGAATAGTGCTTGACATGATCGTGTATACAGGCACTGACATTGACGTACCGAAAGCCGCTGCCGGTGACCCCATGGGCATGTCAGGTGCCATCGTCAGGAAAATGTTGGCACCTTACCTGGGCAAAGGCGACATCATCTACACTGACAACTGGTATACTTCTCCTGCTCTCTGCCAGTGTCTTCATGACAACCAAACGGGGTCATGTGGGACTGTCAGAAAGACAAGAAAGTTTATGCCTAAGTTCACCGGTAATGTCATTCCTCTTACAGATGCCTCCTCCAGTGACACACCTTCTGAAGACGACCTGGCCCAGGAACACCGCGAGAGGCATGTCCGAAGAAGGCGACAAAATGGGCAGAAATACAAGCAGCTAGAAAAGTCTGGGAAAGTGATAGCCCTGAAGTGGAAGGACAAACGAGATGTCCACCTGCTTTCCACCATCCACACAGGTGCCCAGATGGACTCCGGTAAAATCCACTACCGAACCAGGAAGACCATCTACAAGCCCGACATGGTAGTGGACTATACCAAGAACATGCGCCTGGTGGACAAGGCTGACTGTCAGCTGTCAGGCGTTGAGTGTCTGAGAAAGACTGTGAAGTGGTATCACAAGCTCTTCCTCCACCTAGTTGACATCACGATGCTCAACGCCTACAACTTGTGGTTGGTGAAGAGGGAGATGTACCCAAACCAGAAGCTGAAATTCCGGGAGTTCGTGCATAACGTGGCATACCAACAACTCCTGGAGAAGTATGGCACCACCACTCACAGACGTACGGCATGGCATGGGGATCACGTTCCTGACAGAATCCAGCTGGGTGTCGAAAGACACTACCCAACCAACACCGAGCTGATTGGCACTTGTCACAGGCAGGTGCAGTGCCACGTCTGCAGCTCCAGTGTGAGAAAACCCCACGTCACCAAAAGAGTCACCTCAATGTGCGCGGAGTGCAAAGTTGCACTCTGCTTGGGTGACTGCTTCAGGGACTACCACACCTTCAAAAATTACTGAGTGTCGCCCCCTGCCATGCCCTGCCCTGGACTCGCCCCATGCCCTGCCCTGGACTCGCCCCGTGCCCTGCCCTGGACTCGCCCCCTGCCCTGCACTGCCCTGGACTCGCGCCCTACCTTACCTGACCTGACCTAATTGATCACGCTACCTCATAATGAAACATATATATTATATAATGTATAAGTTCCAAAGATGTCCCTGTGATATAGCTTTTACATTATATAATTATATGCTTCATTATTTATATAAGTTTCAAAGATTTACATGTAATATGCCCTCTTTTTTTAGTATATCAATATATATGTTTGTTATAGCCTAAATAATGTGTAAATATTTTCTTACCTCAAATGAATTGTACAAAAATTAATATATTTCAATAAATCCTGTGAAACCTACTAAGATAATAAAATAAATCAATAAAACAAACAAGGTCATGTCATTGTATTCTTACAATATGATATATTCTATGAATATTTCATATTGTAAAAAAAAAAAATTATCAAAATTTATCTAAACAGTATAAAACCTTCCCCATAACCCCCTCCTGGATTCGATCCCACTACCCTACCAAACTTTGAGTTTTCCAGTCCTCGACCTTACCAACCATGCCACAGGAGCTCATACCAAATGTCACTCAAAACTTCGTGTCTACAATCTAAATAACAATATACAAAACAAAAAATAAATTATCCCACCAATTTACGTTTGTAAATTGATGGGATTATCAATTATATCATGCAAAGGTTTATAAAAGTTTGTCTCTGTCAAAAATTAGTAATTATATAACTTTATTCTGTCAAAAATTGCCCAAACACTCAGCAAAATTGCCCCTCTCAGTGTGACTCCACTCATTATCACACGGTCAAGCGGTCACGGGGTGACCCTTGCCGGTCCTTGCTGCTCCAGCCACAGCAGCTATGTCTGGGAACAAAATTTGTATAAATACAATAATGCATAAAATACTCTTCACAAATACATTTGTATTGTATAATATTGTAAAAAAAATGAATAATAACTGTGTGGGTGTCGAAAATTGCTCAACCATCTTTCTTATGTCTCGCCTATGCGCGTATATTGGATTATACATAGTCATGACTGTCATACAAATACTTGCAGTAGGTCTCGAATATACATTTAGATTGCATATTACTTGGAAATAAATAAATATAAGTTTCTCTGGTGGCAATCTACCCTTTCGCAAGTGTAAGGAGACGTCTCACCAGTCTATATTTAGCTCTCTATCAAAAAAGGCAATCTGCCTATGTTTACTGACCACCCTCGTTGCTGATCTATAATATATTACTTTATTTACAGTCAATGGCCTACATGTTTCTGTGGTACTTCACATGTGTCTAAAATGCAATGTCTGCTTGCATAAATATGCAATTCTGCAGTCCATTTATACGTACGACATACGCATGTCTCACTTTCTCTCTCTCTCCATTCCTGACTCATGTTATTGTAGACCTCTTGGTGGTATCGAACACCAGACACCTGCTAGACATAAGGTTCAAAATCCCAAGACATCCATACGCCTGGGGCGCCTCCACAATTATCACACAGCTCCGTATGTTTCTTGATAGCTGCGTATGTTTCTCCCTTCCTTCACTCTCTCCACGACTCACTCCCTGCCTCCCTCCCACCCACCCACCCCCACCCACCCTTTTAAGCTTCCGTCTGCTAGAAACTCATTGATAATGTGCGTAAATATCGCATGAATTGGTCTATATACGGTATATATATTGATATATGGCACGTCTACATACGTACAAGTCTGTATTATAGCATGACAGTGCTCTAAGTACAAGATATAAGTGATATTTATGACGTAACACACCCTCTCCCCCTTTCATTCCCAGCACAACTCAATCACACCTTGGTTCACGCATAGAAACTCATTGATAATGTGCGTAAATATCGCATGAATTGGTCTATATGCGGTATATATTGATATATGGCACGTCTACATACGTACAAGTCTGTATTATAGCATGACAGTGCTCTAAGTACGAGATATACGTAATATTATAGCGCAAACCACACTCTCATCTCATAAATTGCCGCCAAACCTCCAACTCATCTTCATTCCCGCCTAAAAATTCTTTGATAATTCCCTTATATATTGCAATTTTTGGTCACTATGAGGCATATTCATTGTTATATGGGTGGCCTACACACATATACGTACTCTACATAGCCTAAAAGGGATAAAAAAAGGAGATATACGTGATAATACGCGGTAACCCACCCCCTCCTCCCTCTGGTTCGCGTGAAAATTCGGCAGGGAAATCTCGCCGCTCGATGACAATCTAGCCGCGCGGTGCAATTCGCTCCACATTTTTCAACTACGGACCGTTCCCCCCCCCCCCAGACATTTTTTGGGGGGTCAAATATATATGGGCCGATGCACGCAAACATTCCCTACACGCTGATGTACTTTTTATCGAAATTGGCAATGGGTCCCAAAATCATCATACATGCGCACAGTATGACCCTGAAAAAAAAAAACTGTGCGCTGCAGAGAGGTTAATAATATTACCTGATGCAGATGTTGCAAATAAAACTACTCGTATAACCCAGCACTGCAAGATGATGCAGATTATAGCATGCCTGTATTATCTAAAGAGTGTTAACCCCTTGAAGCTCTGATGCGTTTTAGCACTTTATTTTGGCTATCATTAGACAATTTTATGCAGCTTAGGAAGGATCTGTGGTTATTAAAAGGGTAAAGACTAGCTCGATCAACCCTCTGACTTCCATATACCCTTCCTAATCTGAATAAAATCGTCTAATAATTACCACAACACAGAACAGAAATGCGTATCGGATCTTGAAAGGGTTAATTAGATAAAAGAACAATTATTTACACCTCATTGTTTTATCAAGGAAATCAGTGAAGAATGTGGGTTTATAACACTGAACTTTGCCTTCCGTTTCTGTGTGTGCGTGTGTGTTAATTAATCTACAAATAGTGTAGCGTGAACATTGATTGATATTAACCTCAGAGAGAGAGAGAGAGAGAGAGAGAGAGAGAGAGAGAAAAAAAGAGAGAGAGAGAGCGACTTCTAATATGATACAAACAAATCATGATAGCAATATTGTCATATGTAGCACCCAGCATGCTAGTACTGTGTCTGTGTGCCCTGGTTGTGGTAGCTCAGGCGGTGGCGCCTGCCTAGACACCACGGCCCCTGCTAGACACGACCACACATTGGGATTGGGACGGAAGTGCAAACTAGACAGGTGCCACGTACCTAATATTGTCGCAAAATTTAGTTGGGCTACTGTACATCGTTATTCTCTATATCTTAAGAGTACACTCTTTGTATAGAACGCTTGCATGGCTGCAATATAAATCTGAATAAGTATGTGCACACATACTTATACATATACCATCGCAGCAGAAGAACGTGTATATAGCAATATTGCTACAATGCGAGAAGAAAGTATTGGAGAAATTGTATGTTAAAAGAAGTAAGCATTTTTGTGTGTGTGTGTGTGTGTGTGTGCAGATTGGGTCAGGTAAGGGTTACAATGGGAGGTCAATCCTCAGGCCAGGTCAAATGAGGGATTGAAAAGGGCAAAACTGGAAACAGCTAAGGGGGATTATAGCATTGAGGACATTCTTATGCATAGGTGTGTGTGTGTGTGTGTGTGTGTGTGTGTGTGTGCGAGAGAGAGAGAGAGAGAGACAAGGTGAAATGTGGAAAAGTTGTACATTTTGTTAACCTCTGAAGTGCGCATGGGGGTAATTGGAAACGTCCCCCTGTGCTGACGTATTTGAGGTGTTTCCGTCACTAAAATATTCATTGTGCCATTAATAGCATTAATACTTATCCATATGCGCCTATAATGGGTTGATTATAAAGGTATTAACCTGAAACAACAATAAAACGAGTGAAAACAGCGTTTGGATGGTCAAAATCGGAGATATAGCCCGCGAGTTGTATAATGTATGGGTGAGGCAACCTGCTTTCCCGCCAATTTCCCCCAAGGCCACTGAGACACAGTCGATCGATACTCTCTCTCTCTCTCTTGCACTCGCTTGCCATCAGTGATGACAACACCCTGCTTGCAACTCGCTAATGTTAGCACGAAAATATACCTCAGAATAAGGGAATAACAGGGAAAATAGGTGATAACTGAAGGAGAGGAGGAAAGTGGGGAAGGAGGGGAGGTAGAGGACTGAGATTTTGCATGGCTCAGGGGCCAAAAAAAAAAAAAAAAAAAAAAAAAAAAAAAAAATCGATTTCAAAAGTTGATTTTTTTTTTCACTCACTCATAAGAGTCTCCCCGCAGTCCGCTGGGGGAACTCTTAAGAGTCTCCCCGCAGTCCCCGGGTTAAAGGTTGAAACACATGGATGATAATACACTAGCAATAATGGAAACAAAAGTAACAGTAATGATAAAACAATAATAATTATACATAGATAGGGGCATGTATGAGTGACCCATGCCACACAAGCCAATTTTCCCTACTCAAAATCGGTGTATTAGTAAAACTCTAATCAATTTATTAGTATAACTTTTTGACCATTAGAACCGCAAAACGTGAAAGTATTACCTCATATGAAATATATACAGTATAGTAAATATAATCATAAAAGTATATGAACAAATATAAAAACACACATGAAGAAACGAGGAGGAAATGGATGGAATATTAATTAATAAAATAAATAAATTGAGTTAAGGAAAGGGGAGAAACCGAAGGTAGGAACGTGTAAGATAAGGGAAGTATTATTTAATCTCTGCCAGGTCATTCCTTTTATTTTTCACTCACTATAACTCGCCCTAGCTTGTAAATTATCAGAGCGGACGAAACTGAATACGTACCATTGACAAATTTCAGGAAGAATTCTCCCTATAGAAGTCATTCAGTCATAGCCCGAGTGGCATTAAAAAACATTGATTGCAGAGATAGGGAAATTGAATAAACAAAGAAATGTAGGCAGGGGAATGGGGAAAGAGTGAATTTGAGACATATAAGTGGGAACCTAGGGTAGTATTATGATAAACGAATAGTATAGAACAGTAGTGAATAGGAAATATAAAACGAAAGGAGGATATGGAAGGAAAACGAATAAATAAATATATAAGTCTATTGTATTCGTTCATAACCCGAGTGGCCTTGATAACAATATTAATTAATCACAAGCAAAAACGGAACTAGATAATTTGTAAGGCAATTGAATAAACAAAAAAACTGGAGATGGGGAATGAGGATGGAGAGAAAGTGAGAAGGAAAAGATGCGCTTTTCGCAGATGGAGTGCAAAAGATTATTTAGGAGTGTAACAGAGTATGATGGAGTGTAAGGGAGTTATTAGGACTCGGTAGGAGTTGAAACAGAGTCTATCAGACTTTTCACACTCGGTACCCAAATTTCAAACAAGTTTGAAAGTGTTTGCACCACCCAGGAGTGCAACAGACTCATGAGGAGTGCTACAGACTATTTAGGGGTATGACAGACAATCTCCAGGAGTCCATACAGAGTCACTACTCTGTTACAGTTGGCTACACACTCCTTGATGTGGGAAGGTCCCTTAATAAAAGAGAAAGAGAGGGAGTGAGTGTGAGAGTGTGCAAATGATTAAATTACTCATACATATTTCTATACAAATGTATCATTTTTGTTGGCCTATTTGTTCTAATGCAAACATTTGAATATTTATGGATATGCAGAAATAAAGTGGGACTGTTAGGACATAATCAAATTGGATAGGACATAAGGTATGGTTGGGGGCGGAGTCGGAGGATTCCCACGGTCAATTTGTTCCCGGCTTCTTATCTCATCAACTCCGTCCGGTATAGTGGCCTACGAATTAAAGTTTTATAGGTATCCAGTTAACTGCTGCAATGTAACGTTAGTATTTATATGGATAATACAAGAGTCCCAAAATACTGCCAGAAATAAAGATTCCTATTAAAAGTAGCCAATAATAGTTTCCGTATAACTCGTATAACTCGTTCCTACAATGAGGTAGTGTCAGTGTGACTCGGCCCAAAAGATAGTTTCTTCACATCTCACAATGAGTTAGGGACAGTGAACACACACACACACACTCAAACACACTACGCAGAGAGCGCCGATATTTCATGGAGGACAAAACTTCATACATTAAAAGGTATATCACATAATTCTTTATCTGGAATACGAACTGTATGAATGACAATATTTTGCTGATGTTCTTGCTAACTTCATGCGATCTTCTTCAAAAAGGTAAGACTTCTAATTGTCAAGAAGGATAAAACCACCTCAAGTATCTCTTTCTGTGAAGTATATCTTGATTTGTATTATTTTGTCTAACCCTAGGCGACTATATTAAGTTCAGGAAAGGCCTTCCGCATTCAAAACGTTATATGTGCCTGCCTACATGTTTCAATAGAAGTACCAATTTACAGATGGTTTAGAATCATAACTAAGTAAACGTATGGTAAGTACCAGAAAAGGGTAATACTTACAGTATGCTTCATAACTGGATATAGACCACGTGTCACACAGACGACTTACTGTACATACAGTATGTATGCAGATGCTTGTATAATTTTGATATCAACTACTATAATCTCAAACAGCATACATAACTAGTATCAAACTTAATTCAACGAAATGCTAGCACGTGGTGGTGTTTCCCAGGGATCTGTATTAGGCCCTCTTTTGTTTGGTATATACATAAATGACCTTGATTTAGGTATAACTAGTAGGATAAGTAAATTCGCAGACAATACCAAAATGGGGAAAAAAGTAGATTCAGATAGAGACATAGAGTGCCTCCAAAGGGTTCTAGATACCTTACACGAATGGTCAGTAAATTGGCAGACGAATTTCAACATTGACAAATGCAAGATAGGGAAGATGAATACAAATAAGAAAATAAGAACATAAGATTGCGGGAAACTGCATAAGGCCATGCGGCCCACATGATGCAGCTCCCCTTAATGCAAAATATAAACTAGCTAATATGGAATTAGAAAACTCAGACTGTGAGAAAGATATGAGTGTGTTTGTTAGCAATGATTTGAAACCTAGAAAACAGTGTATACGCGTTTGTAACAAGGCAAACATGATTCTCTAGGAGTGTGAGTAACAGAACTGCTAATGCTATTTTAAAGCTTTACTTGTAATTAGTGCGACCCCATTTGGATTATGCTGTTCAATTTTGGTGTCCCTATTACAGAATGGACATATATTCCTTGGGGAGAGTCGGTCCTCATGGTGTTAGTGAGTTGAGTCTATAATTAGGTCTTATGATTAGGGTTGGGTGTGAGATGGATCTGCTTTGTATAATAGTGAAAATCTTAATTTAATTGTTACTTCTACTTAACCCTTTGCAGATTAGGACACATTTTGACAGTATATTCTGACTACCTTTAGACGATTTTATCCAGCTTAGGAATGATCTGTAGTAACTAGAAGGGTAAAGAATATTTTAAGTAACCCTCTGACCTCCATAATTATGCACTTCCTAATCTGAATACAATAATCTAATAATTGCAAGGAAACAAAAACTATATCCATAATTGTATCTTGAGTGGGAATACACCTATTCCATAGATGCACAGACACTCAGACAGTTATATTTACATTTTGATTCGAGGGCATAAATTATATTTTTGTAATAGGCCTTATTATGTAAACGAGATTGTGAACTTGTTGTTCTCCCAAGTATTTTTCAGATATTCCGGGGTAAGGCTTGTACACATTGATCCATAGATACACACACACACACACACACATACTGTACATACTGTACATACTGTACACATACTGTACATACACAGAATTTCCAGCTTTTCCACATTTTGCCTCTTTACACACACACACACATGTGTTAGCTTCAGTTCACCTATCTGTAAATAGGTACCTGGAATAAGTGGACGACGTTGTGACGTTCCATCTGGGGTTGGCAAAAATGGTACAAGGCGAGATGGGTATCATATGGTTCACCTAAGCTGATGGCTACCTAAGCCTTCGGGCGAGACGGTACCGTCTATAGTGAGAATGGTACCATACAGATCCACCCTAAGCCTTCGTTTCCGATGTTGCCAATTGGCTAAATACAGACTACACACACATCCACAGCCATGCCAACAGTACATAAAACACTTAACATGCATTTCACGCAATACATTCCCAGTTAAGGAGGCGCGATAATAATGAGTTTAGCTCGCATTGCGTGGATTCCCCTTGACGAACAAGTAACTGAATAACACAGAATGTCCAACTTTTCCACATGTCGCCTTTTCACACACACACACACACTACAACACGCGTACACACACACATGGCATTCGCCATATTCGCACAACCTTCGCAGTGTATCGCATCACATCGTCCAACACTCGCAGGACAATCACCGTGGCATCGCTACTGTCGCCATCACCTGTCGCCACATTCGCTCTGAATCGCCTTCAATTGTCGTACACCATTCGTCATTATCGCCTCGATAGTCACCGCAATCGCACTGTGATCGTACTTCTGTCGCTCGGCAATCGCGAAATTTTTTCTTTTTCGCCTTCATTCGCTTCTGCAAAACCCCTATTCGCCGCGAATACTAGACATAGACAAAAAAATACTGTCGCCGGGCATTCGCCATCGGAAAGTCGCACAATGGGATACCGCCTTTAGTTATCACGAAGCAACAGGTGGTTGCCGCAGTGACTTCTTTCCCAGCAGGCTCTCCCGCAGGCCCAGATGGCATCCAACCCGCCCACTCAAAGGTCTCTTTGGTTGGTGATCAGGAGCAGCTAGGGAGGCACTCTTAGAAAACTTCACTAAATTTATCAACATGGTCTTAAAAGGGGAAGTCCGCAACTGTGCTACACCCATCTCTTGGGGCATCACGCTGTATATTGGCCAATAAAGATGGCAATGTGCATCCAATACCAGTAGGGAACAGCTTCTGTTGTCATGCCACAAAGGTGGGTTTTAAACCACTTTCGAATGACCTAGGACAAACATTGAAGACCAATTCAACAATGTTTTGGAACACCAGGGGTGTGTGAAACAGCTGTGCACGCAACCTGCTCCTACCTCAGCCATAGTATAATTGTGTGCTTCTTAAGATAGACATGCGGAATGCGTTCAAAAGCATTAGCAGGGATGTCTTCTTCCAAGCAGCAAAAGAGCTCATACCTAGTCTGTATCCCTAATTTGGCAGGCTTATTCCAAACTTTCAATTATTTTCTTTGGCGAGACGGTAATCCCATCAGCGAACGGATTACATCATGGAGATTCCATTGGTCCTGCTTTGTTCTCACTAGGGGTGGACTCAGCAGCTAACAAAGCTAGGTAAGAGTTGAATGTTTGGTACTTGGATGATGCTACTTTAGGTGGCTTTGTAGAAAATGTCTTAACCGATCTAAGCATTATTACTGACCTCGGCCAGGCTGGGCTAGAAGTAAGTGACACCAAATGTAAACTTGTCTTCCTCAACCACACACCCGCAGAAAGAAAACGCACTCGGGTCCAATTCCAAGATGCCTTGCCAGGTGTACGGTTCCTTCAGGAGTTACTCCATCAGGTTAGTCTAGGCTATCATCCCTGGTGGCCTATTTCTGCGTACTTCAATTTTTAAATTTTCAGTTAAGCTATCACCGCTGGTGGCCTATTTCTGCGTACCCGTATTTCATAATTTTTGTTTTCGGTTATTTTTGTTTTCGGTTAGGATAGGCTATCACCCCTGGTGGCCTATTTCTGTTTAAATAAAAATAAAGTTGTTTTCGGTTCGGCTATCACTGCGTATTTAAATTTAATTTTGTTTTGTTTTAATTTTCGGTTAGGCTATGACCGCTGATAACCTATTTATGCGTATTTCAAATTTTTTGTTTTCGGTTAGGCCTATTTAAGTAAGTGAAGCGACCTGAAGTGAGTGAAGTGTTTTTAAAGTGAGATAAGTGTTAGTAAAGTGAGTTAAGTGTTTTAAAGTGAGTTAAGTGTTTTTAAAGTGAGTTAAGAGTTTTTAAAGTGAGTTAAGTGTTTTTAAAGTGAGTTAAGTGTTTTTAAAGTGAGTTAAGAGTTTTTAAGTGAGTGAAGTGATCTGAAGAAAATGATCATCACCATGCCTCGTGCCTGTACGAACTGCGCCGGTAGGTTTGGTGCTTCCATGTTTGCTCCTGCCGATCCACAAGTCTGCCGACTCTGCCAGCAACGAGACGATTTGACAGCGAAATTGGATGAAGCCCACAACAAGATCAACGCCCTCACCAGGAAGCTGGAATCACTCCAAGAGTTTGTAACACTCAACGTTGGAGTATCACTAGCCCAAATGGTTTCAACTCAAGCATCTATCACTGTCCCAATGTCATCTGCTAACAATCCAACACCTGCAGTAGCCACTGAAGCAGATGCTCCTGATGAACCTGAGCCGACATCAAACCAGGACAGCCGCCCTGTTCAGCTTGTGACGCTTCTGCATAGTAGCCACGTGCGGGCATGCGCGCGCGTCGGCGGCCCAGCCGTTTAGAAACCGGCTGTTGGCAGCCGGCCGGCCAGCTTTTCCTTAGTATATATCCTACGACAATGTAACTAATGTCTGGGATATTCTTATGTTGTTTCACAGCTTGTAGCTGCCCTTATTCTTAACCAACGCATCTTAGTATATTTTATTCTCGATAGTTGATTGTTTCATTATAATATATAAGATGTAAGTCTAGTGAGAGTGGGAGGAGACGAGCGGGAGAGAGAGACCGGCTGGGGGACATTGCTTCGCGCGGAGAGTCCAGCTTGGGACGAGCCTGATGTTGCCATATGCATTTGATTGCAACGTTAGGCTTAGTTTCGACTCACGCACGGGGTAGACGATTTTGACCCGGCAACTGTGTTGAGTGTTGCTAAGCCTGGGAAGTATTCTGCATGCCTAGGGCGGGGTCCAGACAGATTCAAGACTCAGAGCTCACCTCACTGTCGTATCCTTCGGACCCCCTTGATATCTATCCCTCTCAACCCCACTTAGAAACTTTCTCTCTTACTTTGTATACCTTCCTTCCACTACTTCACCAATCTATTTAATTATCCCATCCCCTTGATAGACCTTATATCTATTATTGGATTAACGACGAGCTCTCAGACAACTAGATAGGATTTTGGGCCTTATGCAGAGACGTAATTGTTAACACCTTACGAGCGGCCTATGCGGTTTATTTATATGTACCGCCCAGCGGGGTGTTTTTAGCCAAAATAGGGCTGTTTACGTGATCATTTTCATGCCTAAATAAGACCCAGAACGTAAAACAAGTACCTATCCCTGAAAGAGCATAAACAGAGCTTTCGAATGACACCATAACGATCCTTTTATGATGGCTAGTTTTCTTGCAATAACCGTGCAACGCGAGTGCAAAAAGCATGTAATTCGGTACTTTCCCCATATAATTCAGTATGTAGCGAGTGAGAGAGGGAGAAGGGAGCTGAGATTCGTGTCAGTAGGTTCGCCGCGGTGGTCTGGAGCAGTCATACGCTCGCTAGTCTCCTGCCACCACTTATCTCTCTCTCTCAGCAACATTACGTCCTGAAATTGCCACTCGACCTATGTCGAGCGCCGCCACATAGTCCAGCTTTATTAAATACGACTTATGTGGTGAGCCGCTAATTAAGGGTTAATGAGACCTAGGAAGCTTTTTTGTTGTCTCATATTTGGTGATTTCATGCTTGCTAGTGTGTTCTTGTGTCAGGTTAGCAGGGGCTAGACCGGAGGGGAGGCTTTTTGCGATCCTTTAAGTAAAGTCTGCTGGTGCGAGTCCTGTGGACCCGCACGACTTTACTAGGATGCCCGTGGGAGTCTGGGGGCATTTTCTTGTCTGTGTCCCTGTGTGTCTAGTGTTGTGTTGTGTGAGGGCCCTTGCCTAGTCCACTCAGCACTGCGCTAGCACGTCTTGCTTTTGTTTTAGGGTCGCCAGGAGAGAGTCAGATACTTGCGATCTGAGTCTCTCAAGAGAGCACCCTTTCAATTAGAGTAATTTGGCGCACAGACCTGGGAACGTCCCTAGGCTAGAGCAGGTGGCTCAGCCCGGGTATCCGAAGCCTATATCCTTCCGGCTAGACCTCTGCCACCTGGCAGATTAACAGCTAGGGGTTTATTATCTCTGTATGCTTGTTATTGTGCCACAGTTTACCGTTTTTGTGAGCATTGTGCGTCAGGGTGTGGCTTAGAGACTCTGTCCGAGCAGGCTTGCCTGACTAAGAGTGAGAAGCACACCTGTATGTGGTTAGGTTGCGAGTTGCTACTTTTATTTAATTATACCTATGCCATTATACACTGTATGGCCGATCACTAGTATTTATTCCTGCTTATGAGTTAAGAGTTCTCTAAATCCGTAACGTACTTTCTTTGCTAAGCATCAGATCCTACAGTAGTCGCATGCAGTTTAGAAACCTGCATCTTGTCTACCGGTACGATGTTTTGAGGACTGTTTGCTTTCACCTTCTTTCACGCAGGGGTGATTAGGTGTATAAATTAACGTAACGTTAAATGTACTTTCTTCTAGTTTGTTATTAAATTGTTTCGGCAATTTAATTCCGTTATCTATCTTTTCCTTGAAGCTTTAAGTCAACTTAATTGTGTGATCTTTTATATAGCCTGCTTGACTATCAGCAGTCTATAGTGCATGCACCCTGTAACCGAGTCATAGGATACCTCGTTGTCCAGGCAGGACTCTTGACGGTTTACGGTGGTTTGTTGCCTGGGTTTATAGATAAGGGTTGGATCTAGCGTTTTCCGTTGTTGCTTGTTGCCGCATACCTAGTCCAATAGAAAGAGCCCAGTGTTTATATATCCCAGGACGTAACAAATGGCGACCTTGCATAGGATTTACTGAACAGAGGAATATAGTGGTCATTTGTTTTGAGATTCCTTATGATTAGACGAATACAGTGGACATAGATTTTTTTTTTTGGAGCAACCAATATAACACATTAAAGACTTTAAATAACATTAGTATATACATACTTGCATAGGAGATAAGGCACATTCTGTAACCGTGATAATTACTGCAGTACACAAACATGTCTAATACATCAGAACAGAGTGATGGGTCAGGTCACAATACGGGCTCGGAGGGAGAAAGACCTGTGGAGTGGCTATAATATTAATAATAATAATAATAATAATAGTTCTTTAAGCTAGCACATGCTAAGCTAGCTAAGGATAGCTCAATAAGGCCGATTAGGCGTATTTCCATTGGGGTCCTGTACTACTACCCCATCCCTTTGCTCATGAGGGATGGTAACGACTCAGTGCTTGTAAAAAATCTTTAATGCGCCGAGCGTGGGCGCGAACCCGGGCCTTCTGGGTGGAAGTCGAGACGCTAGTCACTACACCAAGCGAGCCGCTAGTCGATAGCGAGGAGGGTGCTAGAAGATTTTTAGAGGTGCCCCTTACCGCTGCCAGGGTGTTCAAGCTGAATAAGTATGGCTTAAAGTGTGTGGCAGGTCTTCAGGGTCACCAGGGTTTAAGTGGCATGAGGGAAGATCAGCTGAGGACTTTGATATTTGGTTTAGAAGGGAGAGACCTGGGTGGAGAGGCGACTGGGGGCCCCGGTCCCCAGCCCCCCCCCTCCACTCTACCCCCGTATCAAACGTCAGGGTGCCTGAATTTAGTACATACCCCCAAGTTGATGGTCAATGGCAGCGTGGAATTCAATCACAGGGACCCTCTCCATTAAATGCACCTTCCCCTCCTCAAGGGTTGACTCCAGATTTGTTGTTTCGGCTTGAGATGGCCAAGGTTGAAGCCGCCGAAAGACAGGTTTGTGTGCAGGCTGATGTTGCTAGAGCTCAGGCTGAGGTTGCTATACGAAAGGCTGAACTGCAGGCAGAGTCTACTAGGTATCGGGCTGACAGGGAGCTGGAGAGATCTCGAGTGGAGGTAACAGGGCGAAATATTGGGGGAGGTAACAGACATCGGGACCAATCATTGTCGCACCTGCTTAACCCTTATTTAGCGGCGAGCAACATAAGTCGAGTTAAATATAGCTGGACTATGTGGCGGCGCTCGACATAACTCGAGTGGCAATTTCAGCACGTAATGTGGCTGAGAGAGAGAGACAAGTGGTGGCAGGAGACTAGCGAGCGTATGACTGCTCCAGACCACCGCGGCGAACCTATTGACACAAATCTCAGCTCCCTCCTCCCTCTCTCACTCGCTACATACTCAATTATGTACTGAAAGTACCGAATTACCTGCTTTTTGCACTCGCGTTGCACGGTTATTGCAAGAAAACTATCCATCATACAAGGATCGTTATGGTGTCATTCGAAAGCTCTGTTTATGCCCTTTCAGGGATAGGTACTTGTTTTACGTTCTGGGTCTTATTTAGGCATGAAAATGATCACGTAAACAGCCCTATTTTGGCTAAAAACACCCCGCTGTGCGGTACACATAAATAAACCGCATAGGCCGCTCGTAAGGTGTTAAAGTAGTTCCTGTGTTCGATGTATTAGGTGTGGCTGAGTTTTTTATGCGATTTGAGAAGAAGTGTCAGGAACACCAGTGGCCTCAGGAAAAGTGAGCAGCATTAGATTCATCAAGACTCCTAGGAAAGGGGCTAAAAGCGTATGATGCACTTCCTTTAGAGTCCTGTGTAGTTTATGATGAGCTAAAGAAGGCTGTGCTACGGGCCTATGAGTTACAACCAGAAACTTACCGCTTGAAGTTTCGGGGTGTTACTAAGGGCAAGGATAGTACCTTCCTAGAACACGCCCGGGACTTGTCTGATGCACTACGACATTGGGTGCGTTCTGAGAGGGCAGCTACTTTTGAGGAGTTGAGTGAGCTGGTTCTCTTGGAGCAGTTCTTCAAGCGCACAGGCGGCGACTTAACATTAAATATAAAAGAAAAAAATCCTAGAACTCTCCAGGAGGCAGCAGATATGGCTGACCGCCGACTGTCAATAATTCGAGGGTGCGAAGCAGCAGCTAGGAGTGAGTCGGGTGCAAAGGATCGTACCCCTCCCCCTCCCAAGAATTTTGATACACATAAATACACAAAACCATGTAGCACTGACAATAAAACTGAACATAAACCAAATACCGTCCCGTATAAGAAGTCTAATGGTACCTCTGTGACGTTAACCACTCCGTTAGAACCGCATGGCTTGTCCTACAGTGACTCGCTAGGATCGCCAGGGCAGTGGATGGGGCTACAGTTTATGTATTAGAGTGTGCTTTATTTCATATGAAAGCTCGTGTCATGGGCAGTCCAGAAAGCCTCTTTGTTTTCACCCATGTCAAGGCTTTATATATTTAATTGTAAAGTATATGTTTTATCATTAACTAGTAATGATGGGATCTGGGAGAGAGAGCAAGAGTAGAACAGAGTGAGAGGGAGCGCGCTGTGTTTTTGTCCCGCTCGATGACGTCACGGCTGGCTGCGTCGTGGGGGTTGGTGGAGAGAGGTCCTTACCATGCTGCTAGCTCCCTTGCTAGTGGCTAGAGGACTTGTAACCGCTTTTTTCCCACGCGCCTCGAGCTAGTGCGAGTATATATACAGTTCCTCGCCACTCTCTCTCTCAGATCTGGTTTCTAGAATGCATCCATCTTTTTCCCTTGCTACCTGTCTTCCGCTCCACACCTGAGAACCTTTTCCTCTGCCTACCTCTCTCTTTTTCATATCTTTCACCACCTTTTTATTAATATTATACCCCCTCTGCTTAACTCTGCAAAATCAGCTTCATGCTGGCCAGTTGTATTGTGCGTTAAGGTCTGATATAACCCATGTATGTTAGTTGTTAAGATAAGTGGATCACGAAGCATTGGTTGGCTTTCATATTGCTGCTTCCTATAATTATTAGTGTTCTGCTGGATTAGATAATGCTAGACTAGGAGTCTGATATAATAAGGTATTGTTTCCTATGGGTGCTGGCTTTAGTTAAAAGCTGCACGACATACCTGAGAACTGGAGTTGATTGAGTAAATTCTAGTCTGTGTGCCATTGAGAGTAGAGCATGCACGAATGAGGGTTTTTTGCCTATACCATTCTGCACTGTTCTAGTCTCGATTGTGTGTCTTTGAGGTACGCCATGAGAACGCTTAATACTTCGGTATTAAGGTTTCTCAAGAGAGCTACCCTTCATTATAACGTAATATTTGACGCACAGACTTGAGATTTGCACTAGGCTATGCGGCATGCCATGCGCACCAGTATCTCGTATCATTGACTCTAGCTAGACTTTATCAATCATAGTAGACATTAAGTATATTAAACCAAGTACTCTTTTTATGCATACCCATTTATGATTACACAAGCATTTCGCAGCCTAGTTTGATGTATGGAGACACAAACGACTTAGGCTCTTTTTGTTGATAGGAATACTGCATTGTCGTGGCGATTATTATTGTTGTAGTGTTTAGGATATTCTTGGCTCCGACGGCATTATATATTCTGCCTTTTTGTGTGCCTAGCCTGCACGAGCATTGTTCCGCTGCCTGCCTTTTTGGGTTCCATTTCCGATACGAGCATCTTTATAGCATCTAACATTTAAAGAAGATTCCTTGTTAGTGTTGAAGGACTTTAGTGCACTTTCTTTCATGCAGGAGTGCCTGAAATTTATTGATTAAAGTAACGTAAGCTGTAACTTCTCTTACCACCTTACTTTGCATACCTTTAACCAAGCACCTTCGGTTATAGGTAGTAATAGGCTGTTTTCACATAACATTAAGCCTAGAGTAGACGCACATTTATTGAGAGTTTGATAGCCTATTATTGCATATAGAACTCTGTAGAGTATTTGTGTTCTTTGTTCACTGGGAATATACATCAGAGGTTGGAGCTAGCGCTTTCCGTTGTAGCATTTATGCCATTACTAGTCCAATGAATAAGAGCCCTGATATATTTAAACCCCAGACGTATCAAATGGCGACCTTACCTAGGATTTGGTGAACCTACATTTATTAGCAGGGAACATTTGTTGTTTTGGAGAATATTTTGCGGGGATCAGCAAGAATATTTTTTTTTTTGCAACATAGTATAGCCCTTGAGTATTTCCGAGAATTTTTGTGTGTATATTGAGGTATAAGAGTTTGGGGGTACTTCTTTTCTGAATATTGAGGTGGGAAATATTTGTGAGCATCATGTCTTATACCGGATCAGAGGAGAATGGAGACACAGTACGTAATATCGAAACTGAGGAACAGCAGCATGATGAAAGGGTTAATCGGGTGAACTGTGAGGAGGATGCTAGGATATTTTTGCAATGGCCTGTTACTGCCGAGCGGTTGGAGGGTATGGATCGGTACGGTCTTCAATGCCTGGCCACAGCTATCGGTCATGCGGTTACTAGCAGCATGACCAAGGATAACTTGATAACGTGTGTACTGGGCAGGGTGACTGGTGAGCGAGATGGGTTGAGTGCTCAGAGCCCTTCGGCCATGCTTCCCCTACACTCGACTCCCAGCCATCCCAGTAGTTTGCCGACCCCGGGTACGCTTCCGCAGTTGGGTGGTGACTGGCAGGGTGGGTTGCCCCTTGGGGGACCACCGGTAATTTCAAACATTGCAGCACCTTCACCTCCTCAAGGGTTATCTCCAGAATTATTGTTTCAGCTCGAAGTAGCTAAGATCGAAGAGAGAAAGGCTATCAGGGTATCTGAGGTTCAACAAAGGGCATGTGAGCTTCAGCAGCAATTAGAATTAGCCAAGATAGAAGAGAGAAAAAGTCACCAGCACATAGAGCTAGCAAAAATCCAAGCTGATTTAGAGTCGACTAGGTACTGTGCCGACATAGTAGTGCCGACCCAGTCTAGTTCAGTCAGTAACAGGAGAAGGTTGTGTTAATCTAAGCTCCTGCCCGGACCACTTACCAGTGACCTTTAATGACCATTACACCTACCTGTGTTTGGGGGCAGTGCACTCGTGTTATATAAAAGTGTTATAGCTCAGTTTTTAGCTGTTAGTTTACTTGTTTTTGTTTTTCTGTACTTAGTTTCTTGCTCCTCGCTAAGCTTATTGGGATCATGGCAGGTATGGAGTGCGAGTCTCTAACTGATCTGCATCATCTTATTCTCCAGGTAAGAGAG
Source organism: Paralithodes platypus (assembly GCA_032716605.1). NCBI lineage: Eukaryota > Metazoa > Arthropoda > Malacostraca > Decapoda > Lithodidae > Paralithodes > Paralithodes platypus. The sequence continues at coordinate 30,477,542 of CM064567.1, read as the reverse complement.
GAGATAGTTGTGGTGAAGGAAGAGGTCTTGGCTCTAAGGGAGGTTAATGTTAAAATTCAGAGGGAAGTGGATTTGATTAAAGACGAAAATCTAGCTTTCAAGCTTAGCCAAGAGGAAATAAAGTCAAGTAAGGGGAAAAGGGAGGAAGTTGATGAAAAATTGTATTCATGGCAGGTTGTTAAAAATACGGGTGGGAAAGTCACCCTCAAGAAGCAGGATAGTAGAATAGGTATGAGTGTGACAAATACATTCTCTCCTTTGCGAGACGAATCTGAGGGAAAAGATAGCCAGGATAAGGGAGGGATAACCGAAGTGCCTGCCGCCGACTCAGCTCCAACCTCTGACGCTGTTCTACCTACCACCACCACTACCCGCACCACCACCACCACCAAGGGAGCTTCTGCCACCACCGGGGGTTCTCCAACTGCAGCTGCTGGATCCTCCCGAGGGAAAGGTAAGTCTGTGTCCCGAGAAGGTAAGTCTGTGTCGATTGTGGGCGACTCCATGGTAAGACATTTAGTTAGGGCTACCCGCACTAAACTTAGGAAGGTTGTGTGTCTGCCTGGCCATGGAGTTGGGAGGGTTTTAGAGAAGATGGACCACATCTTGGAAGATAGTGGAGATAACCCCATTATCTGTCTCAGTGCCGGGAGTAACGATGTTGGTAAGGGTAGAAGTGAGGAACTGCTGCAGCAGTATCGGGATGTGTTAGATAAAGTTAGGATGAAGGGAGGGATCCCTGTAGTATATTGTATCCTACCCAGAAGAGGAGTTCCCAAGGAATGGACATCCAGGGCGATTGGTGTCAATTGCCGTTTGGAGAAATATTGCAAAGAAAAAGCAATACCATTCATTGATAACTGGGATAGTTTCTATGGGAGAGATGGGATGTACGCAAGGGATGGGGTTCATCTTTCACGGTTAGGGGTTTCTACATTAGCTAGTTCTTTAGATAGGGTGGTTGTGGGGTTTTGAACAGAAATATTGAGAGTGTAAATGAGAGGTTAAATGGAACAATTTTAGCGTCAGGCGAAAGCGATAAAGATATTCAGTCTCATGGTAAAAATGATGACTATAATGCAAATGATAGTAGTGATGGTGCAACGGAAGATGGAAATGTCGTTAGAAACAAAGGTAAATTAGGTATAAAGAAAAGATGTAAATTGAGAGTATATTTCACAAACTGTAGGAGTCTATGTAACAAAATGAACGAACTTAGAGCCCTTGTTAGCAAAGAAGATATAGACATAATAGCGCTAACTGAAACGTGGATTAATACAGAAACCAGGCATTTTTTAGCAGAATTTGATATACCAGGATATAGTTTGTTTAAATATGACCGAACAAGTAAGAGGGGTGGCGGTATAGCAGTGTTTGTCAGGAGTACATAAAAAGCTGTATTAAATCAGGTATTAGACTAAATAACGATAATGAAAGTGTTTGGGTAGAGGTTAACGAAGGTAGTGAGACCATAGTTATTGGAGTTATGTATAGACCGCCAAATATGAGTAGAAATGACGGAACGTCATTATGGGAGGAAATTAAAATGGCATCAAGGTTTAGCAATGTGTGCATTATGGGGGATTTTAATTTTCCGAATATAGAATGACAGCATCAAATAGGAGACTCTGATTCTGAGGAGTTTATAGAGGTAGTACAAGATAGTTTTTTATTTCAATTCATAGATACGCCGACTAGAGGTAATAATATTCTCGATTTAGTTTTCAGTAACAATGAACATATGGTAAATAATGTAGAGATAGGGGACCACCAAGGAAATAGTGACCACAATTTTGTGTATTTTAATATACAATGGAAAGGTAATACCAGAGACAATACAACATTAATACCTGACTTTAGAAAAGCCAATTATGGTGGGTTAAGAAGAGCCCTATTAGCTGACCCTATGGTCAAAACATTAAGTCGATCCAGGTGTCCAAATGAGTGTACCCCTTCTCAGGCACCTGTCATCATAAGTCAGGAAGAGACGTCAACCTTGGTAGATACATACGATAATTTTATCAAGTCAGTATTCAATGCACAAAATAAATACATCCCCAAAAGAAAATTTAGATCAACACAGAACCAACCCAAATGGATGAATAATAGACTATTAGATCTTCTAGGACAAAAGAGAGGAATATATAGAAAAATTAGAAAAGGCGAAATTCACCTACTTGCTTACTATCAGAATCTATCAAGACAGGTAAAAAAGGATATTAGGAAAGAAAAAAGAAATTATGAAATTAAGGTTGCCAATGACTCAAAAAATAATCCTAAAGCTTTTTACCAACTATATAAATCCAAGGTTAGAAATGTAATTGGTCCCCTTAAAACTTCGATAGGAGAAATGACAGAACATGATTTAGAAATGTGCAGTACATTAAATAGTCAATTTCTTTCCGTTTTCACTAATGAAAATTTGGCACAGTTTCCAGAAGTCCGTAAGGTATATAGCGATAGTATAGAAAATAGCTTAAGTACGGTTACTATAAGTAGAAATGATGTGCTTAAGGAAATTGACAGACTGAAACCTCATAAATCGCCTGGTCCTGATGAGGTATATGCTAGAGTATTAAAATAATGTAGGGATGAGTTAAGTTACCCATTAACATTTTTATTTAACAAGTCATTGGAGACAGGTATAGTTCCAGAAGCTTGGAAGCTTGCAAACGTAGTTCCGATCTTCAAAAAAGGTGACAAATCAATAACATCCAATTACCGTCCCATTAGTCTTACATCAATCATAGGAAAGCTACTAGAGTCAATTATTGCTAGTAAAATTAGAAACCACTTAGATACATTTAATTTAATAAATTCTTCTCAGCATGGATTCACTCAGGGACGTTCTTGCCTTACTAATTTGCTTAGTTTTTTTCAGAGGTATATGAAGCAGTAGATAATGACAAGTCATATGATATAATATATTTAGATTTCAGTAAAGCTTTCGACAGAGTCCCCCATGAGAGATTGATGAGAAAGGTTGAGGCGCATGGAATAGGTGGGGCGTTGTTGGGATGGATTAGGTCATGGCTAATTGGTAGGAAGCAGAGAGTCAGCATAAATGGTACTAAGTCAGAATGGGGAGCAGTCAAAAGTGGTGTCCCCCAGGGATCTGTATTAGGTCCTCTGTTGTTTGTTATATACATAAACGACCTTGATTTAGGTATAACTAGTAGGGTAAGTAAATTTGCAGACGATACCAAAATGGGGAGAACAATTGATTCAGATAGAGATATAGAGTGCCTTCAAAGGGATCTAGATACCTTACACGAATGGTCAGTAAATTGGCAGATGAAGTTTAACATTGACAAATGCAAGGTATTAAAGATAGGGAAGATGCATACAAATGTTAAATATAAACTAGCTAATGTGGAATTAGAAAACTCGAATTGTGAGAAAGATCTAGGTGTGTTTGTTAGCAATGATTTGAAGCCTAGACAACAGTGTATAAGCGTTCGAAACAAGGCAAACAGGATTCTCGGGTTCATCTCAAGGAGTGTGAGTAACAGAACTGCTGATGTTATCTTAAAACTTTACTTGTCATTAGTGAGACCCCATATGGATTATGCTGTTCAATTTTGGTGTCCTTATTACAGAATGGACATAGATTCATTGGAGAGAGTACAACGTAGAATGACAAAAATTATCCATAATATTAGAAATCTTCCGTATAAAGAAAGGTTGAAGAAATTAGGCTTACATTCGTTAGAGAGACGCAGAGTTAGAGGGGATATGATTGAGGTGTTCAAGTGGGTTAGTGGGATTAACAAAGGGGACATGACAATTGTACTAAAGCTCAGTGATAGCGAAAGAACTCGTACCAATGGGTTTCAAATTAGATAAATTTCGTTTCAGAAAAGATATAGGCAAATATTGGTTTGGAAACAGAGTTGTAGATGGGTGGAATGGACTACCAAGTGCTATAGTGGGATTAAAAACGATAGGGAGCTTTAAGATAAAATTGGATAAGCATATGGACGAGAAGGGTTGGGTGTGAAGGGGGATGAGCAGGGTTGGGCCAATCAGCGCTCTGCAGACCCCCATAATCCTACGTTAATCTCTAACCGTTTTGGTAAGATGATCCTCAGGGTATTAGAGTGTGAAGCCTATAATTGGGCTTTGTAATTGAATTGGGGTTGTGTGGGACAGGGATCTGCCTTGCTTAGGCCAATCGGCTTTCTGCAGACTCCCATTTTCTTATGTTATGTTCTTATAATTGGGCTTTGTAATTGGGGTTGTGTGGGACAGGGATCTGCCTTGCTTAGGCCAATCGGCTTTCTGCTGACTCCCATTTTCTTATGTTCTTATGGACGTAGAGAAGTCGCGAGTAGAGACAACGGGACAGCGACTTGGGGCTGGTAACCGTGTTCATGAGCAGTCTCTCTTGCACTTATTGAAACTGGTTCCGGTGTTTGATGAGAGTGGTGTAACAGAATTTTTCACACGCTTTGAGAAGAAGTGCCAGGAACACCAGTGGCCAGAGAATAAATGGGCAGCACTTGTATCCTCTAGATTAATAGGCAAGGGTCTTAAAGCCTACGATGCGTTACCTTTGGAGTTATGTATTGTGTACGAGGATCTCAAGGAGGCTGTCCTGAGGGCTTACGAACTGCAACCAGAAATGTACCGTTTGAAGTTCCGGGGTGTAACTAAGGGAAGAGATAGCACCTTTTTGGAACATGCCCGCGACTTGTCCGATGCTATGGGGAACTGGCTCCGATCTGAGAAGGTCACAACATTTGATGAAATTAAGCAGTTAATGATGTTGGAGCAGTTCTTTAAGAGCACGGGCGGTGATCTAACTTTGAACTTAAAGGAGAAAAACCCAAGAACTCTAGTCGAAGAAGCAGAAATGGCTGATCGACGGCTGTCGTTGATTCGGGGTTGCGGGTCCTCACAGAAGTACGATGTAAGTGCTAAGGACCGTTATCCTCCCCCTCCCCGGAACAATGACACATTTAAACAGAAGAGCCATAAAACTAAAACTGAATCCAAACCTTACACCACACCGTATGTGAAAAGTCAGGGGCCTTTTACATCACAGTATAAACCGAAACCAAAATTTATGTGTTTTAGTTGCCACCAGGAGGGTCATAAGGCAAATGAGTGCCCTAGTCGACCTCCTCCGGCAGCCGTGTCTTTTGCTCACGGCATTGGAGTGTTCAAGAGGACATTGGAGTTTGTTAGAGGCATTTCTTCCGAGGTAAATACACTGCCAGTGCAGAAGGATCCGGAAGGCTTATTCCCTGTCCGTGATGCCTTTAGTGACCACAGGGGACTCGGTTGTGTGGAGTGGGGGGGTAGAAGACATGAGGTGAGAATTTTGCGTGACACTGGGGCATCGCAAACATTGTTGAGAAATTTCACTGGTCAACCTGTAAATACGGCGCGGGTGGTTGTGGTTCAGGGAGTTAATGCGACAAGGTCATACCCGCTTGTAAGAATGAAGGTGGAAGTTGATGGTGTGACTCGGGACCTGGATGTAGGAATTGTGGAGAAGTTACCTGTTGGGGGCGTCGACCTCCTTCTCGGCAACGACTTTGCGGGACCTACTTCTGAGGCTCCACCCTTGGTCTTTGCCGAGAATCCGGCCGACGTGAGTAGGGAGGAGCAGGAGTGGGTTGAGAAGTGTCCGGTGCAGCATATGGCGTGTGTTGTCACCGGAGATCCTGCATCCAGGGAGTCACATTCTGGTCAACAATCTTTAGATCAGCGGAGGAAGGGTACCGAGAAGGGGTTGAAAGTTGATGCGGTTGAGAGTTTAGTGTCAACGGACCTTCTCGGGGACTCATTATTAGGACCACATTTCGAGTCTGGAGAAGACCCAGTAACTGTTCCTGAAGGGGCAGAGGATGGGCTTAAAAAGGCGAAAGAGTTGAAGGAGGACAGTGATGCACAGTCGGAAGATGTAGCAACAAGGTACCCTAACGCGTACCCTATGAGAAATGGGTCGGCGAAGACGGTGGTCCGAAGCTTGCTAGTGTATTTTTCCCGGTATGGTTACCCGCAGGGGATTTAGTCAGTCCAGGGACCCAACTTCACTTCTAGCCTCTTGGTTCAAGCAATGCCGCAGCATGAGATTGTTGGGGTTGTGTCATCTGCGTATCATCCGGAGAGCCAGGGTGTGTTAGAGCGATGGCACTCAGCCTTGAAATCTGTGCTTCGTTGTTGTTGCTTTGAGAGTGGGAAGGATTGGGATCTTGGCCTGCCATGTGTTTTGTGTGCTGTGCGGGAGGTACCTGGGGAGAGTTTGGGATTCAGCCCTAATGAGCTCGTCTTTGGACACCGTGTCAGAGGGCCTCTCCATATGGTTGAAGAAGTATGGGAGGGTGCAGAAAAACCTTGTTCTATGCTCAAGTGTGTCCTCAACAGTCGAGAACGGATGTTGCGCAATCTGGAGTTGGCTGGCCTTAATTTGACTAGCTCTCAGGCCCTCAGGAAGGACAGGTACGACCTCAAGGTTGAACTCAGGGAGTTTCACGTGGGTCAGGAGGTGTTGATTCTACTACCCCATGTAGGTCACCCCTTATCCGCGAAGTACGCTGGTCCTTATAGGGTGGTGGAGGAGCTATCAGACCTGGATTACTTGGTAGCCACTCCAGACAGACGGAAGCACAATCAGTTATGTCATGTTAATCCCATGAAGGAGTATGGGAGGCACCCCCCTGAGCCTCTCACTGTGCCTGTGATGACGTTTAGCAGTCAAGGTGGAGAAGGAGAACGGGACAGTCAAGCTCAGGTGGAGGAACTGGAAGGATAAGAAGTTCAAATGGGCGCCTGAGTGTGAGAAGGTGTTTAGAGAAGTAAAACACCTGTTGTGCACTCACCCGATCCTCAGGGCCCCTGACTTTAGCCTACCTTTCCAACTAGCAACGGAGGCTAGTGGTGTGGGGGCTGGTGCCGTCCTTGTGGAAAAGGACGATAATGGGCTGGAGCATCCTGTTAGTTTCTGCTCGGAGAAGTACAATTCGGCCCAGGGGAGCTGCTCTGTTGTCGAGGAGGAGCTGCTGGCGGTTGTACTTGCTCTGAGGCATTTCGAGGTCTATGTTCCAGCCTATGGTCCGGTCGTTGTAGTTTACCCAGATCATCACCCTCTCAAGTTCTTGGACCAGTTTCACAATCGGAATATGAGGCTGACCAGGTGGTCACTAAGGTTACTGGTATATAACCTGGACATACGCCATATTGCCGGTTGTGACAACGTGGTTGCAGATGATCGTTCAAGGGTGTATGATCCTGGGTAGATTGACACACGGGTAGCCTCCTGCTTTAGTTTGAATAGTATTTTGCGCTTGGTGCTTGTTGGCTCGCGGTTGTAGCCCAGCGTATTGGGTCGTAAAGCAGGAGTTGAGCGTTTGGTATAGAAGAAAAAACTAGGCTTGCCCCTATAGTGCAGCCGAAATAAACAAATTAAAAAAACATAAAAATCAAATAAAAACTCTTTCTTTGATAGTTGAATTTGTTTAGTATGTTATAGCAGTAATTCTGAGTTGCACTCCTCTCAGAATGCTGGGCTAGAGAAGCTCTCTCTTGAGGAGCATAACTACATATAATTTAACCTATGGTGTTGGGGAGGGTTATAATTTTGAAAAATGTTTTGTTGAAGAACTGTGCCAGATATTTTACTGCCGCTGGGTGATGGGAAGTGGAGATATAGCATGGGTTTTAACCATCAGATTTTTGTGAGCCTTGGGGCCTCTGAGAAAAATCTTGGGGGGGGTGTGACATTAACCACTCCGTTAGAACCGCATGGCTTGTCCTACAGTGACTCGCTAGGATCGCCAGGGCAGTGGATGGGGCTACAGTTTATGTATTAGAGTGTGCTTTATTTCATATGAAAGCTTGTGTAATGGGCAGTCCAGAAAGGTTCTTTGTTTTCACCCATGTCAAGGCTTTATATATTTAATTGTAAAGTATATGTTTTATCATTAACTAGTAATGATGGAATCTGGGAGAGAGAGAGAGAGTAGAACAGAGTGAGAGGGAACGCGCAGTGTTTTTGTCCCGCTCGATGACGTCACGGCTGGCTGCCTCGTGGGGGTTGGTGGAGAGAGGTCCTTACCATGCTGCTAGCTCCCTTGCTAGTGGCTAGAGGACTTGTAACCGCTTTTTTCCCACGCGCCTCGAGCTAGTGCGAGTATATATACAGTTCCTCGCCACTCTCTTCCTCAGATCTGGTTTCTAGAACGCATCCATCTTTTTCCCTTGCTACCTGTCCTCCACTCCGCACCTGAGAACCTTTTCCTCTGCCTACCTCTCTCTTTTTCATATCTTTCACCACCTTTTTATTAATATTATACCCCCTCTGGTTAACTCTGCAAAATCAGCTTCATGCTGGCCAGTTGTATTGTGCGTTAAGGTCTGATATAACCCATGTATGTTAGTTGTTAAGATAAGTGGATCACGAAGCATTGGTTGGCTTTCATATTGCCGCTTCCTATAATTATTAGTGTTCTGCTGGATTAGATAATGCTAGACTAGGAGTCTGATATTATAAGGTATTGTTTCCTATGGGTGCTGGCTTTAGTTAACCCTTATTTAGCGGCGAGCAACATAAGTCGAGTTAAATAAAGCTGGACTATGTGGCGGCGCTCGACATAACTCGAGTGGCAATTTCAGCACGTAATGTGGCTGAGAGAGAGAGACAAGTGGTGGCAGGAGACTAGCGAGCGTATGACTGCTCCAGACCACCGCGGCGAACCTACTGACACAAATCTCAGCTCCCTCCTGCCTCTCTCACTCGCTACATACTCAATTATGTACTGAAAGTACCGAATTACCTGCTTTTTGCACTCGCGTTGCACGGTTATTGCAAGAAAACTATCCATCATACAAGGATCGTTATGGTGTCATTCGAAAGCTCTGTTTATGCCCTTTCAGGGATAGGTACTTGTTTTACGTTCTGGGTCTTATTTAGGCATGAAAATGATCACGTAAACAGCCCTATTTTGGCTAAAAACACCCCGCTGTGCGGTACACATAAATAAACCGCATAGGCCGCTCGTAAGGTGTTAAAAGCTGCACGACATACCTGATAACTGGAGTTGATTGAGTAAATTCTAGTCTGTGTGCCATTGAGAATAGAGCATGCACGAATGAGGGCTTTTTGCCTATACCATTCTGCACTGTTCTAGTCTCGATTGTTTGTCTTTGAGGTACGCCAGGAGAACGCTTAATACTTCGGTATTAATGTTTCTCAAGAGAGCTACCCTTCATTATAACGTAATATTTGATGCACAGACTTGAGATTTGCACTAGGCTATGCGGGATGCCATGCGCACCAGTATCTCGTATCATTGACTCTAGCTAGACTTTATCAATCATAGTAGACATTAAGTATATTAAACCAAGTACTCTTTTTATGCATACCCATTTATGATTACACAAGTATTTCGCAGCCTAGTTTGATGTATGGAGACACAAACGACTTAGGCTCTTTTTGTTGATAGGAATACTGCATTGTCGTGGCGATTATTATTGTTGTAGTGTTTAGGATATTCTTGGCTCCGACGGCATTATATATTCTGCCTTTTTGTGTGCCTAGCCTGCACGAGCATTGTTCCGCTGCCTGCCTTTTTGGGTTCCATTTCCGATACGAGCATCTTTATAGCATCTAACATTTAAAGAAGATTCCTTGTTAGTGTTGAAGGACTTTAGTGCACTTTCTTTCATGCAGGAGTGCCTGACATTTATTGATTAAAGTAACGTAAGCTGTAACTTCTCTTACCACCTTACTTTGCATACCATAACCAAGCACCTTCGGTTATAGGTAGTAATAGGCTGTTTTCACATAACATTAAGCCTAGAGTAGACGCACATTTATTGAGAGTTTGATAGCCTATTATTGCATATAGAACTCTGTAGAGTATTTGTGTTCTTTGTTCACTGGGAATATACATGAGAGGTTGGAGCTAGCGCTTTCTGTTGTAGCATTTATGCCATTACTAGTCCAATGAATAAGAGCCCTGATATATTTAAACCCCAGACGTAACACCTCCCACTCCCAAGGGAAACCAAAGAGTAAAGAGTGCTTTGCATGTCACAAGGAGGGTCACTTTGCAAATGCTTGTCCGAACAAGCTACCAAACAAGGTTGTGTCATTGGCCCGCAGCATAGGGGTGCCGCCTATATCTTCTGAGTTTGCCAAGGGTAGTTCGTCAGAGGTTGGGACACAGCCTGTGTTCAAGAGTCCAGAAGGCTCGAACCCTGTCCGCGACGTCTTTGGGGGTCATAGAGGGCATGGTTTTGTGAGGTGGGCTGGCGAAAGGCGAGGAGTTAAGCTATTGCGTGATACGGGGGCTTCTCAGACCTTGTTAAAGAACTTTACTGGTAGACCGATTAACGCTGCTCGGGTGGTGGTAGTTCAGGGGATCAATGCTATGAAGTCCTACCCGCTGGTGCGGATGGAGCTGGAGGTGGGTGGTGTGGCGATAGAGCTGGATGTAGGAATTGTAGAGAACTTGCCTGTTGGGGGCGTCGACCTCCTCCTCGGCAACGACTTTGCGGTGCCTGCTTTTAAGGTTTCACCCTTGGTCGTTGCCGAGAAGGCGGCCGACGTTAGTAGGGCGGAACAGGAGTGGGTTGAGAAGTGTAGCGTACAAACCATGGCGTGTGTTGTGACGCGTTCTCAGAAATCCGGAGCCTTGCAGCCACCACCTCAGTCTATCAAACCGCGGAGGAAAGGTCACAAGAAAACGGGAAGTGTTGGTCAATTGGAGAGTTTTTGAGCCGGCAGTGTTTCTTGGTGACTCATTATTGGCACCTATGTTAGAGTCTGGAGAGGCCCCGGGGCCTGTCACCGCTAGTGCAGGTGCAGGGCAGGAAGAGACTCTGCGACAGCATCGATATGCGCAGCGTGAGGAAAGGATGGCTCAGCGGGACATTGGAGGTGGAAATAAATTATTTAAGATGAACTTGGATAATCTCGCACCTGCTGATATATGTTCCTTGCAGCTGGAAGATCCTGAAGTCAGGGCGTGTGATAATGGTGCTGTCGAACTGGAGAGCGATGGGGATGCGCAGCCTGGTGATTTTTTCTTGTCCGAGGGGATCTTGTATCGGAGACATCAGGATCCCAAGTAAAAATGGGATGGCGGGTCAGGATTAGTGGACCAGTTAGTAGTACCGAGGGCGTGCCGTGAGAGCTTATTGAGATTAGCTCATGATGTGCCTTTGGCAGGGCACCTGGGGGCACGTAAGACGGAGGCAGCTCTGAGCAAGCTTTTCTGGTGGCCTGGGTTAAAGGCGAGTGTCGTGTCATGGGTGTCACAGTGTCACACTTGTCAAGTTGTTGGGAAACCCAATCAGGTCATCCCGAGAGCCCCGTTACAACCCATCCCTGTCATTGGGCCGCCCTTCAGCAAAGTAGTTATCGATATGGTTGGCCCATTGCCCCCCACTAGTGCCGGCAATAAATTTTTACTAACTGAAATGGATGTAGCAACACGGTATCCAGATGCTTACCCCATGCGCAACGGGATGGCTAAGACTGTTGTCAAATACCTACTTGTCTATTTCTCTCGTTATGGCTACCCTCAGGAGATTCAGTCTGATCAGGGATCCAATTTTACTTCTGCTCTGTTTAAGCAGACCATGCAGCAACATGGGATAGTGTCTGTGGTGTCATCTGCCTACCATCCCGAGAGTCAGGGTGTTTTGGAAAGGTGGCACTCGACTCTCAAGTGTATGTTGCGGTGTTATTGCATGGAAAATGGGAAGGACTGGGATCTAGGTCTCCCATACGTTTTATTTGCTGCGAGAGAAGTACCTGGGGAGAGCTTGGGATTTAGCCCGAACGAGTAGGTTTTTGGACACAGGGTCAGGGGGCCCCTCCACATAGTCAAGGAGATCTGGGAGGGAGTCACAAAGCCATGCTCACTTCTAAAGTATGTAGTTGAAAGCCGTGAGAGAATGCTAAAGAGCTTGGAGGTAGCAGGTCGGAACCTTAAGAGTTCACAAGCTCAGATGAAGGACAGATACGACCAGAAGGTGAAGCTGAGGGAGTTTGAAGTAGATCAGGAGGTACTGATACTACTGCCTCTGGTGGGACACCCCTTGTCTGCCAAGTATTCTGGTCCGTATCGGGTTGTAAGGAAGGTTTCTGATCTCGACTATTTAGTAGCTACTCCTGATCGTAAGAAAAAGAACCAACTTTGCCATGTAAATCTGATGAAAGAGTATGTGAGGCGCCCCTCCGAGCCTCTCACTGTCCCGGTGTTGATCTGCAGCGATCGTGGTGGAGAAGGAGGAAGGGACAGTCAAGCTGCGGGGGAGGATAATTGGGATTGTCATGTTTCCGCGGATCAGCGGGCGGGGAATTCTAGACAAGTGGCTCACGAGTTGATATTGCACCTGCCTGAGCAACAGCGTGTAGCTGTGCAGCACTTGTTTGATTCAAACCCAGCTGTTTTCGCGGAGCATCCTGGCCTCACTACTCAAGCGGTGCACGATGTCGATGTTGGGGACCACCCGCCCTTTAAATCAGTGCCATACCGTGTTCCCCCTATTAAATTACCAGCACTTAGGGAAGAGCTGGATTATATGCTGAAACGTGGGCTGATTTCTGAGGGTGCAGTAAGGTGGACTTCCCCCGTCACATTGCAGCCCAAACCAGATGGCAAGGTGCGGTTTTGTATAGATTTCCGCAGGTTGAATGGTTTAACCCCCACAAATGCCTACCCTCTCCCTCGTGTGGACGAGTGCGGATAAGATAGGAAAAGCCAAGTTCCTCACTAAGATAGACCTTGTTAAGGGTTATTGGCAAGTGCCCTTGTCTGAGCGAGCGCGAGAGGTGTGTGGGTTTGTGGTGGACGGTGCCTCATATCGTTGCCATGTTATGCCATACGGGCTGAAAAATGCCCCTGCAACGTTTCAGAAATTAATGAACGACATTGTAGCCGACATTCCCAACTGTGCGGTGTACCTAGATGATGTCATAATATACGACGAGGATTTTAACTGTCACTGTGCTCACATCGGACAGCTTTTTAATAAACTGAATGAAGTAGGTTTGGTGGTAAACCTGGGTAAGTGCGATTTTGTCAAAGCCACAGTTTTGTACCTGGGGTTCGAGCTGGGGATGGGTCAGGTGTGCCCTCCACAGACAAAGATCAAAGCCATCGATCAGTTTCCCCAGCCTACGACTAAGAAACAAATCATGCGGTTTCTAGGTATGATAGGCTATTATCGTCGCTTCATCAAAGGCTATTCGACTGTACTTGCACCTTTAACTGACTTATTATCTAAGGACAAGAAGTTCCGGTGGTCTCCTGAGTGTGCAGAGGCGTTTTCCTTGGTGAAACACCTGTTATGTACCCACCCCATACTCAGGGCCCCGGACTTCAGCAGACCTTTTCAGCTGGCGACTGATGCCAGTGGCGTAGGGGCTGGGGCTGTTTTGTTACAGACAGATGATGAAGGTATCGAACATCCAGTGAGTTTTTACAGTAAAAAATTCAATAGTGCACAAAGGAATTACTCTGTAATTGAAAAAGAACTCCTGGCGATAGTGCTGGCGCTCAGGCACTTCGATGTATATGTTCCTGCTTTCGGACCAGTCATAGGTGGTTTATACCGATCATCACCCTCTGAAATTCTTAAATCAGTTTCATAACCGGAATATGAGGCTGACCAGGTGGTCACTCATGCTTCAGGAGTATAATCTGGACATACGCCATATTGCCGGTTCTGATAACGTGATAGCGGATTGTCTATCAAGGGTGGATGATGTTGGTTAGACTGCCACAGGATTGAGGGTTGAGTGCGGAGGAAAATAGGCTGTCACTGTAGTTCAGCCGAAAAAAAACAAATTAAAAATGCAAAAACCTTATAAAAACTCTTTATTTTTATAACGTGTAGAATTTTGTATAAGATGTTGTAGCAGTATCTAAGTTGAATGTTTTCGCTTATTGTCGCTAAGTTAGTTGAACTTGCTCGGTGGAGCGCAACAGTCTTTATTTTTTATATGTATAGTGCCTTGTGTCGCAACAGTGTGTGGTACTATGAGAAGCTTTCTGTTAGATATGAAGAACTTAGGGAAGGGTCTTATATCTTGGGGGAGGTGTGACGCTTCTGCATAGTAGCCACGTGCGGGCATGCGCGCGCGTCAGCTGCCCAGCCGTTTAGAAACCGGCTGGTGGCAGCCGGCCGGCCGGCTTTTCCTTAGTATATATCCTACGACAATGTAACTAATGTCTGGGATATTCTTATGTTGTTTCACAGCTTGTAGCTGCCCTTATTCTTAACCAACGCATCTTAGTATATTTTATTCTCGATAGTTGATTGTTTCATTATAATATATAAGATGTAAGTCTAGTGAGAGTGGGAGGAGACGAGCGGGAGAGAGAGACCGGCTGGGGGACGTTGCTTCGCGCGGAGAGTCTAGCTTGGGACGAGCCTGATATGCCACATGCATTTGTTCGCAACGTTAGGCTTAGTTTCGACTCACGCACGGGGTAGACGATTTTGACCCGGCAACTGTGTTGAGTGTTGCCAAGCCTGGGATGTATTCTGCATGCCTAGGGCGGGGTCCAGACAGATTCAAGACTCAGAGCTCACCTCACTGTCGTACCCTTTGGACCCCCTTGATATCTATCCCTCTCAACCCCACTTAGAAACTTTCTCTCTTACTTTGTATACCTTCCTTCCACTACTTCACCAATCTATTTAATTATCCCATCCCCTTGATAGACCTTATATCTATTATTGTATTAACGACGAGCTCTCAGATAACTAGATAGGATTTTGGGCCTTATGCAGAGACGTAATTGTTAATGAGACCTAGGAAGCTCTTTTGTTGTCTCATATTTGGTGGTTTCATGCTTGCTAGTGTGTTCTTGTGTCAGGTTAGCAGGGGCTAGACCGGAGGGGAGGCTTTTTGCGATCCTTTAAGTAAAGTCTGCTGGTGCGAGTCCTGTGGACCCGCACGACTTTACTAGAATGCCCGTGGGAGTCTGGGGTCATTTTCTTGTCTGTGTCCCTGTGTGTCTAGTGTTGTGTTGTGTGAGGGCCCTTGCCTAGTCCACTCAGCACTGCGCTAACACGTCTTGCTTTTGTTTTAGGGTCGCCAGGAGAGAGTCAGATACTTGCGATCTGAGTCTCTCAAGAGAGCACCCTTTCAATTAGAGTAATTTGGCGCACAGACCTGGGAACGTCCCTAGGCTAGAGCAGGTGGCTCAGCCCGGGTATCCGAAGCCTATATCCTTCCGGCTAGACCTCTGCCACCTGGCAGATTAACAGCTAGGGGTTTATTATCTCTGTATGCTTGTTATTGTGCCACAGTTTACCGTTTTTGTGAGCATTGTGAGTCAGGGTGTGGCTTAGAGACTCTGTCCGAGCAGGCTTGCCTGACTAAGAGTGAGAAGCACACCTGTATGTGGTTAGGTTGCGAGTTGCTACCTTTATTTAATTATACCTATGCAATTATACACTGTATGGCCTATCACTAGTATTTATTCCTGCTTATGAGTTAAGAGTTCTCTAAATCCGTAACGTACTTTCTTTGCTAAGCATCAGATCCTACAGTAGCCGCATGCAGTTTAGAAACCCGCATCTTGTCTACCGGTACGATGTTTTGAGGACTGTTTGCTTTCACCTTCTTTCACGCAGGGGTGATTAGTTGTATTAATTAACGTAATGTTAAATGTACTTTCTTCTAGTTTGTTATTAAATAGTTTCTGCAATTTAATTCTGTTATCTATCTTTTCCTTGAAGCTTTAAGTCAACTTAATTGTGTGATCTTTTATATAGCCTGCTTGACTACCAGCAGTCTATAGTGCATGCACCCTGTAACCGAGTCATAGGATACCTCGTTGTCCAGGCAGGACTCTTGACGGTTTAGGGTGGTTTGTTGCCTGGGTTTATAGATATGGGATGGTTGCCGCATCCCATACCTAGCCGCATACCTAGGTCCAATAGAAAGAGCCCAGTGTTTATATATCCCAGGACATAACAAGCTTAGTCTCTCCCCCACTCCTCGTGCAAGAAGCCTGCTAGCATGAACAGTACCAACCCCTCACCCCCGTTCTAACCACTCCTCTCCCCAACCTGTACGCAGAGTCTCGCCACCACAGGTTTCCGGATTTACACCAGTGAGGAACGGTGCACGGCCAACGCAGAAAAGTTCTCATCTACCAGTCACAATGTCAAACAGATTTGAGATCTTGGTAGAGATGGAAGACGAACCAGAAGAGACCAGACTCGTTGGGGATTCCATCCTAGGAGGACAGGTCGAAGAGTTCTGCGACAGAGTCCCAAATCGACGACAAAGATTTTGCATCCCCGCGCCGCCAGATAGTCCAAATTTATTATACTCGACTTATGTTGCGCGCCGCTAGTTAGGGGTTAAAGAGCGTTCCGTGAGTTCTAAAATAACAAATTTAAAGGTTTTCTATGCAAATGCTCGTAGCATATGCAATAAATTTTCAGATTTAGAGGAGCTAGTGTTTACAGAAAATTATGATGTGATTGGCATAACAGAATCTTGGCTCAATACAGAAGATAGAGACTTTATAGCAGAATATTCACTTCCCGGTTATGTAATGTTTGAGAAAAGCCGAATAAATAGAAATGGAGGTGGCGTTTTACTTTATATCAAAGAAAGTCTTAACCCTACCCTATTGTCAATACCTCAAATTGTGAACGTCGACACATCTTTTGTGCTAATAAAGAATAATAAAGGTACAAAAATAATACTTGCGTTAATATACAGACCTCCAGCTCAATCAGTGCAAACTGACCAAGAAATTTACAAACAAATTGCAAATGTAAGTAACTCACAAGATACCGTAATTTTGGGCGACTTTAATTTAACTGTGACCAAGTGGGGCGATACTCTTACTTCACACTCCGGACATGACTTGTATACGAATTCGCTTTATCAATTCGCTTTATCAATTTGTTCGAACGCCGACCCGTAGTAATAACGTTCTTGACATTGTACTTGCAACAAAAGAAGAATTAATAGAGAATTTGAATGATGGTGATGAATTCAGTAACAGCGACCATCGTACGATAACTTTCACTTTAAAGTTTACTAGTAACGAATCAAATAGTAGCATCGAAAAAGTCCTTAATTTCAAGAAAGCGAACTTTCATAAACTTAGAGCTATGTTTAAAGAAACTGACTGGAGCTTTTTAATTAACAATAACGACATAAATACATCTTGGAAGTTATTCGAAACCACTTACCTAAAAACAGTTCAAGACTGCATACCATCGAAAATACGGCATCCAGGCCATAATAATAAGCCCAAATGGTGGAATAAAGATATTTCAAACTGTCTGCTTGCTAAAAAATTTGCTAATGATAGATTAAAATCCTCACAAAACGACGAAGAACGGGTGAAATTTGTAGAGCTACCACGCAAAGCCAAAAAGTTAATTAAGCAAAGTAAAAAGACCCTAGAGTTACATATTGCGAATCAAAGTAAAACAAACCCGAAAGAATTCTATAGTTATATCAGAAAGAAAAAAGTAGTTACTTCAACTGTTGGACCGTTAGTCGATGAAAATGGAGAATACACCAAAGACGAAGTACAAGTGAGTAATGCCCTCAATACCTTCTTTGCATCAGTTTTTACAACAAAAGACCTCAGTGATATCCCTACACCATCGCCGATTCAGATTGATAATTCAGATGTTCTAAGCAATATCACCGTTACAGAGAGAGAAGTATTGAACTGTTTAGATAAACTCAAGGTAAATAAAACGCCTGGACCTGATACAATCTCGCCTAGAGTTCTAAAAGAAGCTAAGGATGAGCTCTCCAAACCACTGACATTACTATTCAATAAATCCTTGCAGTCTGGAACTATGCGTGATCAGTGGAAGCTAGCCAACGTAACACAGATATTCAAAAAAGGCAGCAAATCCCTACCCAGTAACTATCGTCCAATTAGCTTAACCTCAGTTTTATGTAAAATGCTAGAAACGGTCATAAGAGACAGACTCGTAAATCACTTAGAGGAAAATAACATACTTAAAGATACTCAACACGGCTTTCGTAAAAAACGTTCCTGTTTAACAAACCTCTTAGACTTCTTCCACGATATCCTCAACCTCTACGGTGAGAGTAAAGCTGTAGATATTATATACCTTGATTTTCAAAAGGCCTTTGACAAAGTTCCCCACGAACGTTTACTGCTAAAACTAAAACCGCATGGAATACAAGATGGTGTGTTGAAATGGATAGAAAATTGGCTCACCGACAGAAAGCAAAGAGTAGTCATAAACGGTAAGGCATCTAAATGGACCAGTGTAAGTAGCAGGGTACCCCAGGGATCGGTACTAGGACCAATTATCTTTCTAATTTACATCAACGACATAGATGAGGGTCTCACCTGTTCAATCTCAAAATTTGCTGACGATACAAAAATTGCAAATAGCGTACTCTCAAAACAACAAGTTGACGATATGCAACACAATCTAGATAAATTGTCATGTTGGGCCCAAATTTGGCAAATGAGTTTCAATGCGGATAAATGTAAAGTACTACATATCGGATACCTAAATGAGAAAGCAAACTATTCGATGAATGGCACTCAGCTTAAGAATGTAAACAGAGAAACCGATCTGGGAGTAACAATATCGAGTAACCTAAAACCGAGTCAACAATGTTCAGAAGTTGTTAAGAAGGCAAACAAAATAATTGGCTTTATAGGCAGGTCATTTGAGCATAAATCCAAAGAAGTTATCCTAACCCTTTACAATTCCTTAGTCCGCCCTTTTCTGGAATACTGCGTTCAATCCTGGTGTCCTTTTTATCAAAAAGATATAAACAAGCTAGAACTAGTTCAACTTAGAGTTACCAAAATGATACCTAGCCTAAAGAACAAACCATACGAAGAGCGTCTTAGAGAATTAAATCTATTTCCTTTAACCCAGCGCAGATTAAGAGGTGGCTAAATTCAAGTGTTCAAAATCATCAAAGGCATCGACAATATGGACTGTAGTAAGTACTTCACTATCGACCAATCTAATTACATGCGGGGAAACGGTTGCAAAATTATTGGTAAATCTTTTAACTCACACGAATCTAAGAATTTCTTCTTCAATCGAGTTGTCAACAATGGGCTTCCCCGAGACGTTATAGACTGCAGCACCGTTGATTCATTTAAACTCCGCCTAGACAAATATCCCGCATCAAACCCGCGACTGACTGCGTTTGTAAATGAATAACTTTATTTTATCCTCCCCTCAGTTACTAACCCAACTGTCCCCTACCCAACTTCCTAATCCTGCCACGGACATTAGTTCCCTTTCTAATGTTCCCTTACCCACTCTAAACCACTGTTTGGACACTTGATCCTCAGTGTTTTGGAGGACAAGCAGCCTAGAAGGGTCACTAGACCTGTTCTTGCTTGATTTCCTTTGTACTCCTTTGTACCTGCAAACCCTACTAGATTCCTCACTTACTCCAGCAGCAATCCCACCAGCACTTCAAGGTAAAAAGAAGGAGCTTCAACGTCTTCTGAGCCGCTTGATACACATCGATGCTCACTCAGCTCTGGCCCGACTCAAGAACTGCTTCTCAATCCCAAAGCTCCAGTACCTTTTGCGCAAATCAAGAACTTACATAAACTCTGGCGGTCTCCAAGAAATAGACTACATAATCCAAGAAGCATTGATCAGTATCACCAACGTTGACTTTCAAGATAATACCTGGGCACAAGCCACTCTCCCTGTCCGCCTCAGAGACCTGGGGATACGGTGTCACACGGACGTTCATATGTTGAAAGTACGAATTGAGTAAAATAATTCACTTAACATATATATAATGCATTATCCTTAACTTGGTTGTATTTACAGTATTTACAGTCTTGAGGAATGAGCATATATATATATATCTCACTTAGAACTGCAATATAGCACAACAGTCCTTCGATAGTTCTGAAGACACAATAGTCACCAATCTCGGAATTCACAAGACTTCTTCACAAAGTGTCTTTCATTTAAGAGTATTCAGGAAGTCTTAATAGCTCTGTGCCTATCTGTAATCTGTCTGGCCAAGCTAGCTTGTTAAAATAGGACTTCAGAAGCTATCAACCCTTCTGGATTATTAAGCCAGCACACTTCAAGTCAAGAACAGCGTCACGACTGTTACTCCTTTTCGAGAACTCCTATTCCTTGGTCTGGCCAAGTTAGCTAGTTAAAAGGGGAATGCAGAGGCTATCAACGCCAGTACACTGAAAGTCAAGAATAGCGTCAGGATTGGAACCCCTTTTCGAGAACTCCAGTCCCTTGTCTGGCTAAATTAGTTAGTTAGTTAAAATAGGAATTCAGAAGCAATCAACCCGATTGGATTATTAAGCCAGCACACTGTAAGTCAAGAATAACGTCAGGATTGGAGCCCTTTTTAGAGAACTCTACTCCCATGTTTGGCCAAGTAAGTTAGTTAACCCTCAATTCGCGGTGACCGTCATATGACGGGAGAGATAATATTGGCCATCTGTACGGTGCCCGTCATATAACGGACGCCATGTTGACACTATTATGAGCGATGAGAGAGAGACCGGGCATTGCAGGGACGATAGGCGGGCTTGATCCGCTCACCACGGTCCTGCGGCGAATACTGAAGTCAACCAAAGACCTCTCTCACACCTCACACCTCTCTCCCACACCAAAAAACTACAAAATACCCTTATTTTCGCCGATTTTCTCCTTCGGTTGCACGATCATTGCAAGATAACCCGATGTCGTACAAGGATGATTCAGGTGTCATTTGAAAGCTCTTATCCTCGCCCTTTCGCGGATATGTAATTGTACTACGCTCTGGCTCTCGCTTATGCATGAAAAAGAGCATGGAATGAAGGTAATTTTCGGTAAATATAGCAGCCTGGCACGATTGTGATATCCTCCCCCTCCGCCCCCACTCTTTGAGAGCAAAAAATGACTTGAGAGGCTACGAACCTTATTGGATTATTGAGCAAGTCAAGAATCACAACGGGTCTGGAGCCTCTTTTCGAGAACAACAGTCCCTTCGTTTGTCTGGCCAAGTTAGTTAAAATAAGACATTAGAGGCTGTCGACCCTAGACGATCATTGTGCCCACAAAAAGCCAGTAAATATGCAAGACCAGAGCCCCCGAGCCTCCCCAAAATTTATACACCCAGATATACTGGGAATATAAACCCGGGTTTGCCTAACTCGAGAACCCCAGCCTCTTCCTTTAAAGCGACCAGGACTGGAGCCTCTTACGAGAAACCAAGTCCCTTCATCTGGCCAGGCTTCTTCTTATATTCATAAAATTAATTGGGAAGGACATCAGCCCATGAGGAGTATTAGGCCAAACTAAAGCAAAATGTTAATTGCCAAGAACCTCATAATACTGGAATATGATAGTGGCAAGTATCACAATCCAGTATACATCACAGGCCCAAAGCAATTAACAACAGGAATATAATAAAGGCAACATCATCTGAGAAGAATAGTGTCAGGACAAAACACATTCTTAAGAGCTTTAATTGTCAACCTCATTATACACTAATACAAAGGGGAAAAGCTAAAAAGGAACTGAAATATATATTACTCAAAAATTAATTCAAGACAAAAGTAAAAATTTAACAAACTAAGCAACGTAATGGATCCTGTGAATATACAAAATAAATGTAAAAGACAATAGCATCAAAATATGTTAAAAAGGAACATATGAAATAGAACAAAACATCACCACCAAAAATAATACTAAAGTTACAACTCTCTGAATACAATGATCTCTTTCAAGTAAGCCATCAATTTGTCAACCACACCAGCATCCTCATCACCCAAGACAGAGTCCAACGTGATGGGGACGTTATTCGCCATGCAGTACATCAGGAGAGGGCTACTCTCCTCCACAAATATATTTATCTATCTATCTATCTACTGTATATGCTCAGGCCCAATCCTCACTTTTCCTATTTTTTATTTTTATGTTCCTCTATTTTATTTTTTTTTATTTTTTTTTATTTTTTTGGGGGAGGCCGACTCAAGACAGAACGAGAACAGGAAAACACAAAACACAAGACAAAACAACGAACAAACACAGACAAAACACAAAATTCACACACATCTAGGTCACCCAGGAGAATACCCAGAGACCAGGGTCACCAAGGTCGCTCAAGCACTCCCCCGGCTCCCGACCACCCGGAGAGGCTTTGATCTCGGCAGGCAGACATGCAGTGGAGCCAAAGCCACAAGCCCGCCCACCACACTTCCAGGCGCACCCTTCATATTAATCGTCTCCCTGGGCCAGGCGCCTGATGGACTATTATCTAGTCCAACTTGCGCCCGACCCCTTACTCCAAATGACCACGTGTTCATTCAACTATTCACAAGCATTCTCCATTCACTCCTGTCCACCACCACTTCCCCTGCCTGATCTATAGTCATTCCTCTATCATCCAAAGCCTTTCTTACACAGTCTCTCCATCTCAATGGGGGTCTTCCTGCCCTTCTATCTCCCCTTGTATCTGACTCATATATTCTCTTTGTAAGCCTTTCATCTCCCATTCGTTCAACATGACCATACCAGCTCAGCACCCTTCTGTCCACTCTGGCTGACAAATGTTCCTGCTGCCCCACTCTCCTACGTATCTCTTCATTCCTCAATCCGTCTCTACGGGTATCTCCACACATACTCCTCAAGCAGTTCATCTCCATCACATCCAGCTTTCTTCTCTCCTTTTTCTTCAGAGCCCATGTCTCAGCCCCATACATCACTGTTGGCACAACAATTCCTTCATACATTGCACCTTTTACTTTCATTCCGAGATTTCTCGTCTTGCTCATACTTCCCATTGCTCCGAAAACCTTCATTCCTTCACACACTCTCTGTTTTACCTCCATTTCCATACCTCCACTCCTGCTTATCGATCCTCCTAGATATTCAAAACACTTTACTTGTTCCAATATTTCCCCATCCAGCCTCACATCTAGATTCACCCTACGATCATCCCAATTACACACCATTACTTTACTTTTATTAACGTTCATCTTCAGTTTCCTCCTCCCACAAACCACTCCAAACTCTTTGACTACCCGCTGCGATATCTCCTCAGAATCCGCCAAAAATGCTGTGTCATCAGCGAACAGCAACTGATTCAACTCCCAATCTCTACCATTCTTTCCTACTAAACCCAATCCTCTTCCCATAGTTCTCATTTTTACCTCCCTCACCACACCATCCATAAAAATATTAAACAGCCATGTTGACAATACACAACCCTGTCGCAAGCCTACCTTTACCTCAAACCATTCACTCAACTCGCCATTTCCTACTCTAACACATGCTCGCTCCCTTCATAAAAACTCTTAACTGCTTCCAACAAATTTCCTACAATTTCATAAATCCTTAACACCTTCCACATTGCTTCACGATCCACACGATCATACGCTTTTTCCAAATCCATTAAGGCCCAAAATATCTCCTTATGCTTCTCTAAATACTTCGCGCATAACTGTCTTACTGCAAACATCTGATCCACCCACCCTCTTCCCCTCCTAAAACCGCACTGTTCTTCTCCTATTGCGACTTCCGTACATTTTATTATCCTCTCTATCAACACCCTGCCATACAGCTTTCCAACCACTGATAATAAACTAATACCTCTATAACTTGAACACTCCTGCCGATCTCCCTTCCCCTTGTACAATGGCACAATGCATGCACTCTTCCAGTCTATTGGTACCATTGACATCACAAAGCACACATTGAAAAGTCTCACCAACCAATCTATTATCACATCACCACCCTTCTTTATACACTCCACAGCAATACCATCCAAACCTTCTGCTTTTCCCGCTTTCAATTGTTTCACTGCTTCTTTCACCTCATTTTCCTCAATCATTTAATTCATTCCCTGCCACCTGGGTGGCCTGGGTAACCTATCTCCATCAACCACTGCTTCAATCACTGCTTCTCTTCCATCTCTTGCATTTAGCAAAGATTCAAAATACTCGGCATATCTTTTCCTCACTTCAACTGGTTCCACTAGTAATTCTCCATTTGCATCTTTCACTGACTCTTCCCTCTTTTGTCCTCCTTTCCTTACTATATTTACCTCCTTCCAGAACATCTTCTTTCGTTCTTCAAAATTCCCACTCAAACTTTGACCCCATCTTTCGTTTGCATCTTTTTTCGCTTCTCTAATTTTGCTTTTTGCCTCTCTCCTTTTCTCCTTGTACCTCTCCCATACCTCAACACAACCATCCTGTAAAACCCTCTCAAAACACTGTCTCTTCTCCTCTACTGCTTTCTCACTGTATCATTCCACCACTCGCTTCCCTTCCTGATACCTCTGCCTCCTACTTTCCTTTTGCCGCATACCACCTCTGCACTTGCTTTCACTCCTTCTTTAAACTGTTGCCATTCAACCTCTACTTCTCTCTCTTCCATCTCTCTCACTTCCATCCACTTTTCATTTAGTCTTTCCATGTACTCCCTCTCTTTTGCACTCTACTCTAACTCACTAACTTTTATTACCTCTCTTACTTCACGCTTGTCTCTCATTCTCCTCTAACTCCTAACTCTTAGCTTTCCCTCCACCAGGTAATGATCTGACATACCCTCCGCCTCACCTCTCATCACATTCACATCAAGCAGTCTACACAATCTTTCCCTTGTCACCAGCACATAATCCATCAATGCCCGCTCTACAATCTCTCCCCCCACAAGTCTATGCCAGGTGTACTTGTGTATACGCCTTGTTTTGAAGAACGTATTACCTACACTCAATCTGCACTCTTCACATACATTTTTCAGTCTTTCTCCACTCTCGTTTACACCATCCACACCAAAACTACCGATGACTCCCTCAACAGGCTCATTTCCTACCCTAGCATTTAGGTCCCCTAAAACTATAACATTTTCATTTTCATCAAACCCTTGTAAACAATCTCTCAAATCCTCCCAGAAACCCTCTACCTCGTCTAACTCTCTTTCACTTCCTGGTCCATACGCACTTACAAAAACCCACCTTTCACCCTTGAACCGCATTCGCACCCACATTAGCCTTGATGACACCTCTTTCCACTCTTTTATAAACTCTCTCAACTCCTCCTTCACAATAATAGCCACTCCCTCTTTCCCACGAGCTCCCTCATCTACTCCAGACTTTCGACCTATCACGTTTCCAAAATCCACTTCTCCCTCTCCTTTCATCTTTGTTTCATTCAGTGCAAGCACATCATACTTCCTTCTTTCAAGTAACCTTCCAATGTCCTCTTGCTTCTCATTCGTACTACATCCTTGCACATTTAAAGCTCCTATTCTTAGAGTCAGGGACCACAAATCTACCACAAGACAAAAGGAGGTGGTTGATATACAGAATCCCGCCACAGGTAGAACATTGCGACGGGATGCACGGTTCATAGAAGGTTTCATGTGTGTTAGGAATGTGCAGTTCATCCTCAGTCAGGCTAAGATAACTTCCTCCCTCCGGGAGTGACGGTTAGCTGAGGCCCAAACCCCAATGGTCGGTTTGACTGTATGAATAGCCAGGGCGGTCCACTGAATTTGACACAGATGATTAATTGATTTCTTACCAAAAGAGAGACTTGACTGTAGATCCCGAGGGACATCCCACGGCCCCTAAACCTCTACCGCCGATTTAGCAAGTTCTTCAGCCTGCTCTTTGTCAGGCACCAGGCACCCAAATCAGAGAAAAGGACTTACAACTTGAGTGCTACTTATTGATAATGCAGCCCTGGATTTCAGAATAATTCGTCCTACATGAATCAATTGCCTTAAGGGCTGACTTTGAATCTGAAAAAGTGACAAAACTGTCACGAGGAGAAGCCTCAGCAATATCTATGGCCCAGTCAATAGCAAATAGTTCAGAAGTGAGTACAGTCGTATGGATCGGCAACCGGTACCTGAGGCGACATTCGGTCGAAAACACATTCGCACCCACACATTCATCCGAATTAGAGCTATCGGTGTAGAGGTGGAAAGAAGTTAGGTATCTAATGAGGACCGTTAAAAAAAGCTGGCGAATTTCTACCTCCGGTGCCTGAAGCTTGGGGGAAGTGAGCTACTGGGTATCTATAATGAAAGAGGGCTGCTCCCAAGGCGCTATCTTTAATACAACCAGCTGGTCAACATTAGAGAAGTAATAACCTAGCTTACGCGTTAGGAAGTGCAGCCATACAGCTGCCGACTTGAGGGCCCCATGCAGCACATTCTGGTACTGCAGGAGGATCCCACAGGCCGGAAGGCCGAGGGAACGTTTACGGAGTAGTGAAATACCGTACAAGAGAAGAATATAGTAACGAAGATGGAGAGGTGGCATGTTAGCTTCCACTTCCATATGCTCCACACGACTACACCGAAGGGCTTCAAGACACAAACGCAAACAGATATTCTGAAACACATCCAACCTCCTCAAGGTACAAGCTGACGCTGACCTACTGTATACACCTGGGAGCCATAGTCGATCTTTGAACGAATAAGGTTGTTATACACCATTAGTAAAGATGTTCTGTCGTTCTTCAAAATTCCCACTCAAGTTTTGACCTCATCTTTCGTTTGCATCTTTTTTCGCTTCTCTAATTTTCCTTTTTGCCTCTCTCCTTTTCTCCTTGTACCTCTCCCATACCTCAACACTACCATCCTGTAAAACCCTCTCAAAACACTATCTCTTCTCCTCAACTGCTTTCTCACCGTATCATTCCACTACTCGCTTCCCTTACTGATACCTCTGCCTCCTACTTTCCTTTTGCCGCATACTACCTCTGCACTTGCTTTCACTCCTTCTTTAAACTGTTGCCATTCAACCTCTACTTCTCTCTCTTCCATCTCTCTCACATCCATCCCCAGTAACGGCCAGAAAGGTATTTAAGGACGTTTAATTTTTGACTGTAAGAGTTTATCAAATAAAGTACATGAGATTTCCAATTGAGCCAGATCAAAGTGTAGATCCAAGCACATGACTGACTTTTGGAAAGGTATCGGCTCATTATCTAAAGTGATAATTTAATGAGGTACGTTATGTCTATGAGTAAATACTACGCCAACGCACTTAGCAACGGAAAACTTAAAGCCCCACTGCAAGGCTCAAAGATGGACAGAATCAAGGGCCACTTGAATCCGCCCAGCCAAAAATTGCACATTGCGAGGAGAATGCCACAACACGCAATCATCAGCGTACAGTGTGTATTAAAGATTCCTGGGGATCGGAGCGGAAGACAGAATATAATTTATCATGAACAAATACAACGAAGGGCTAAGCACACAGCCTTGCGGCACCCTATTCTGTTGAACATAAACGTCCGATGTTATGTAATGGGGCAATTGGACTGCAAAAGTTCGGTCAGACATGAAGCTACGAACAAAAATAGGCAAATTACCTCTGAAACCGGAAGCATAGACTTTCGTAAGTATTCCGTGTCGCCAGGTCATATCGTAAGCTTTATGAATATCTAAATATAAATACCTATCATGAGTTTTTACGGAAGCCACATTGCTGAATATTAACAAATTCTTTGACTCTAAAACAAAAATAAATCTAACGTTAACCATCCTCTCAAAGACGTTACAGAGACATTCCGTCAACGCAATAGGACGAAACAGCTTGGGATCTGTAAGGCGGCCCGGGCTCTTCGGGATCGGTATGACATGCGCAACTGGCCAAGGCGACTCTGACTCTATTTATACCCTGTTCTATTAATAACATTCACCTTGCATATTGAAAAAAAAGTAAAAACGTTTTGAATACCAACTAACTAATATAATATAATGAATCTAATTCGAACACTACAGGAAATGTCCTACTACTCAAATTGGTGTAGTAACTAGCGTCTCGGACTTCCACCCAGAAGGCCCGGGATCGTGCCCACGCTCGTTGCATTAAAGATTTTTCACAAGCACTGAGTCGTTACCATCCCTCATGAGCAAGGGGATGGGATAGTAGTACAGGACCCCAATGGAAATACGCCTAATCGGCCTTATTGGGCTATCCTTAGCTGGCTTAGCATGCGCTAGCTTTATTAAGAACTATTATTATTATTATTATTATTCTTTAAACGGGATTCAAAAGTACTGTTTGAACCAAATAATATACAGTAAATGAAACAAAATATACGGAATTCAAAAGGACCGTGTGGACCAAATAATATACAGAAAATTAAACAAAAACGACAATAACATATGTACAGTAAGCTACAAACAAAAAACAATAGTTCAACTCAATGAGACAAAATCTTTAATACTATATTTACTTATATGAATTGTGGTATACAGGTATATAGAATTCGGGAAAGCAGACATACTTTACATTCTATATAAAATGAAAGGATTCAAAACAAAAACCCAAGTGAAACTAGAATATAGCACTTAAATCATTACTATGATAGGATTAACAACGATAATACAAATAATACCAGATACTAAAAGCTATGCCAAGTTAAGAAGATGACAACGAGAGTGATAGATATTGCCTCCCCTGCCTTTATCTCTTCCCTTATCGCAACCAACGACCTCGTACTGTCCATCTTTTCTTCTCAACCCAAAATGGCAGTTAATGGGGATTTGGCAGAAGCAATTAACACCTGGACGGGAAGTACAGGAGCAGAGGAGAGGCTTCAGGGTACCTCAAGGAGCAAGCAGAAAGCGTGGTATACCATTTCAATGAAGATAACCCAAGAAAGGTCGCTAAATCACACCTCCAGGCAGTCGCCTGTTTAGAGAGCGTTTCTTGGTTACATACCATCCATCCCCAGCCCACCTCTTGCAACTCACTTGCATGCTGAAGCAGTCCAGGTTGCCATCGCGGAGAGTGGGTGCATCAGTTTGCCACCCACACACATATTGATGTGTGTGGGTGGTCTCTTTGGTCTCCACAAAATACATACTTTGGTCGGCCACCCTCCTTGTGATGCAAGGAGGTCACCATGCCTTGTCGTGTAGTCACAGCGTCTGTCAAGACACTCAGAACTAATGATGTCATAAAATGGGCCCTGCAGAGTGCTAACTGTGCATCAATCCTTGAACATCCTGGGCTTGCCAGAGATGACAGCAAACAGCCAGATGAGGTGACCTTACAGGAATGGCCGGTGCCTCGTGTGGGATGCAATGTGTGTTGACACTTTATCAATAACCAACATCATCAAAAACGCTAACGAAGCAGGTGAAGCAGCTCTGATAGCAGAAAATAGAAAAGGAGAAAAACACCCAAGTCCTCGCCAGACATCATTAGTTCAAACCTCTGACGTTCGGTACATCAAAAGTCTTCGGCCTTACCATCCTGAATATGGTGAAATCATTTGGCCGCAATATCAGAGAAGTTACATGAGAACCCCTGGAATCCCTCTGGCTCAGGCAAAGACTAGGGATGGCCATCCTCCGAGTCAATGCCACCAGCGTCACAATCTCAGTACGGCTGGGCCTTACCATTATGTGAGGCCCGGGGAGGCATGGTGTATCTCTACTCTGTCCACGCTAGGGTTTTGAAATGTCCTGTTCGTATTTTATATATAGTATTCTGTATGTTGTTTGATGTATATAAATATAAGGAGAGGAGTCGGATAGGTGAAGGCCATAGTTGCTGGTGTGTTTCGGGCTTGCAACACATATTATGAAAAGCATGTGTCCATAATACAACTTACTTTATCTCACTTCAATTACGCACCCCCACCATATACCAAAGGATAACCGGTGTCTTACAATACGTAAACGTAAACGGAGGTCTTTTCTAAATAGCTTTTGCATTGTTTATAAGAGCTATGTATGCACACGATATTTTTTGTTTTTCTATTTCTTTAAAGGAGACAAAAGACATGTTGCCTGTACGAATGACTCCCCCAAATCCAAAAGAGTGACAGAGTCAAGAAGTGCGTTATGAGTGGAGCCTCCCCAATGTATTAGCTCGATTAAGGCTACTATTCATTATTTGCCGGCTCTTTCAGCTGCTTGGCATAAAGCCATGGGATTTGTTCTAAAAACAAAAACAAAAACAAATTATTTGCCGTTCATATTTTGGCTGTTTTCCAGTGCTTCTGATTAGACGAAAGATAATTACCTCAGAATAAAAATGAAGGGAAATTAACCCCTAAGTGTCGGGGCGCAACATAACTCGAGTTAAATAAATCTGGACTATGTGGCGGCGCGCGACATAGGTCGTGTGGCAATTTCAGCACGTAATGTTGCTGAGAGAGAGAGACAAGTGGTGGCAGGAGAGTAGCGAGCGTATGACTGCTCCAGACCACCGCGGCGAACCTACTGACACGAATCCCACCTCCTCCCTCCCTCTCTCACTCCCTATATACGGAATTGTATAGGGAAAGTGCCGAATTACATGCTTTTTGCACTCGCGTTGCGCGGTTGTTGCAAGAAAACTAGCCATCATAAAAGGATCGTTATGGTGTCATTCGAAAGCTCTGTTTATGCCCTTTCAGGGATAGATACTTGTTTTACGCTCTGGGTCTTATTTAGGCATGACAATGATCACGTAAACAGCCCTATTTTGGCTAAAAACACCCCGCTGGGCGGTACATATAAATAAACCGCCTAGCCCGCTAAATAAGGGTTAAGGGAGGGAAGGAAAATAATGATGTTTAAGGAAGCCCATAACAGAGATTCATGTGTGTTTTAATCTTACATATTTTCTGATACATAGTTACAATACAATAGAAGTGGCTTTTACACTGACCTTCGAAAATTCAACGGCTTGTTTTGTTATATTCGTATTTAAACTGAAGGTACTGTGATTGCAAAACAAAAATTATTATAGAGTATTGTTCTAATTACCTTACTGCAGAATCTCCGTGCCTAGGATACTCTGTATATATGATCTACATTAATTTATTAAATACGGCATCGTAAATTGAATATGTTACTGAATATAATATACATAATACTGAGTAATATCATTACTCAGGAATTTTGGCATGCTGCAAAGAGCTTAAAACGCATTTACTCTTTCCTAGACCAAGCTCCGTGTTGAGAGGGAAGAATGGGAAAGTCTGTGTCGGAGAAATAGGAAGTGGATAAAAGATCCGTGAGGACGATGCTGCTGGAATAATAATAAGATCATTAAACAACAAATGGGAAGTAGAGATTGCATGAGTATGAAGGAATGACAAGTAAGTTAAGGTAAAACTAGGAAGGAATACCATCAGGATTAGATCACAATAAACACAATTATTAGCTCCAGTAATGTTCATATTATTCAACTGATTGATATTCTCCAAGCTATATATATAATATATATATATATATATATATATATATATATATATATACTGTATATATATATACCGGTATATATATATATATATATATATATATATATATATATATATATATATATAGCTATATATATTTATATATGTGTATACAGTATATATATATATATATATATATATATATATATATATATATATATATATATATATATATATACTGTATACACATATATAAGTATATATACATTTATATATATATAAATA
Source organism: Paralithodes platypus (assembly GCA_032716605.1). NCBI lineage: Eukaryota > Metazoa > Arthropoda > Malacostraca > Decapoda > Lithodidae > Paralithodes > Paralithodes platypus. Next base: position 30,446,118 of record CM064567.1, on the reverse strand, counting down.
TATATATATATACAGTATATATATATATATATATATATATATATATATATATATATATATATATATATTATATATACAGTATATACAGTTCCATCTCCGTTAATCCTATAACAAACGAAGAATGAAGAAAAAAACAAGAATACCCAATGGACCAACCAAACACTGATCACCTGGACTTCAAGAACCTCAAAAGCATCCTTACAAAAGAAGATGAAGCACGAATAAGTAGAGAAGTCTATGGGAGAATCAGTAACATGGAAACAGAAACAACAGGCTTCTTCTACAGGACTTTTCGCCATATAGCAAGAACAAAGGAAAACAACGGGAACTGGCGATGGGTGGAGATGAAGGAAAAATATGACTTTAATAAATACTGCCAAGTTAATAACCTCCCCCCTGTAGAATATGACACACAATGATAGCCAAATAACCATAATCCCTAACAATAATATCCTAATAAATACAACACTTTAATATTTTAATTTAAATATTAGAATAGACTCAAAAATTAAATTTTAAATACAGAATAGACTCAAATAATAACTGTTAACTTCATTAATATAATGTAATAGCTTACTTTATGCTTTCAGCAACATTGTAATTTTTAGTATCTATTAACCCGTACAGCCCCAGCGACGCGCCTGACGCGTCGGCGATGTATGTAACGCACAGCCCCAGAGACGCGCCTGGCGCGTCACCCTAATTGCGCCGACCGTGACCTCAGGTGTAGCCACTCAAGAGGGCTCAGATTTGTATGGGAACTGTGTACGTATCCCACGCAACCGTGCCGATGGTTGAAAACTCTCAAAGTCCACGTGCGTGCGCGCGAGCGTGCAATAACCTGGTTTTTTGGGATAATTGCCTTCAATTTTTACTCTTGTAAAATCCATTTTCGGGGGCTCTGTAGGACCATTTTTTAGGCTTTTTGAGCGGTTTTTCGTGGTTTTTCCTTCATTCCTAACCCATTCGCTATTGTTTCTGGAATAAAACCATTTTTTGAAAACCGGACGGGTTCTGGTGCGCAAACATTACAAAACTAGCCGGGGCTCCACGGGTTAAGAAGATGAATAAATAAAAACAGCAAAGTGGCCGGCCCACTAACTTTCTCCCTTCTACTGTACTTCATTATTTCCTACTTTACCTTCCTGACCAAACCCTCTCCTTATTCCCCCTCCTTCCTAAAAAAAAAAAAAAAAAAAAAAAAAAAATATATATATATATATATATATATATATAATTATATATTGCTATGGGCCGTGGCATGGTCGGTACCGTGTTAGGTTGCTGATCGAAGGGTCGGCAGTTCGATCCCAGGACGTGTTACTGGTAAATGTCAAGAGTTTGGATTTCGGTCTAGCGATTCGTAGCAGATGTCCAAAAAAAGAATCTCTGTAACAAGGGCACGCCGTACCTCTGCCAATCAAGGGAGTGCATGGCGTTAAAAACTGCATTATATACAGTATATGGTGATTCCAGTCCAGCTGGGAATATATAAACATTTAGTAGCTCACGTGTCTTTGTTAGATATGTACGTATGTATGTAAGTATATACTCAGGCTCATACCTCATTGCTGGGGGTGGCTGACTCGAGACAGAGCCTAAACTGAAACAACATTAAAGTGTTCCAATTTTCAGGGTCCGGGACCACTTTCGCGTTCCCTCGCCCCTTTCTCTGTCTCGATGGTTAGGAGAAATTTACAAGGGGAGGAGGATTTCTAACCCTCTAAGAATGTATATATATATATATATATATATATATATATATATATACTGTGTATATATATATATACTGTGTATATATATATATATATATATATATATATATATATATATAACGGTATATATACATATATACTGTATATATATATATATATATATATATGTATATATACTGTATATACATCACATCGTCCGACACTTGCAGGACAATCACCGTGGCATTGCTACTGTCGCCATCATCTGTCGCCACATTCACTCTGAATCGCCTTCAATTGTTGTACACCATTCGTCATTATCGCCTCAATAGTCGCCGCAATCGCACTGTGATTGTACTTCTGTCGCACAGCAATCGCGAAAAATCATCTGTTTTGCCTTCATTTGCTACTACTGTACCCATGATACATAATATATTGGCTTGAAAACTGTGTGTCTGTAGTGTTCCGTTTTAAGTTTTTAATTTACAAATTTTCCATCTATTTTCTCCATTTCAACATTATATTCAGCTCCAATTTCAAGGAATTGTTTTCTTATTGTATATGCCAACTCTTTCTTATTTTGTTATGGTTTCGATAGTTTCAGCCTCAGTGTAGTCTTGATCTCTCTAAATATCCCCCCCTCCCCCCTTACTCACTTAGAATAACGAACAGAGCGACATAGACAATTACAGAGGCCCCTTTTGACTCACGAACGTTCGGCAACCATCACAAATTTTAAAAGTAGTAAACGTTAAATGCAAGTAAAACCGCCTGTGTTTTTTGGCAAGGCAGTTGGAGAGAAATGTTGTACATTTTCCCGGAAGACAAAGTGATATGTCCGTGGCCTGTGCTTAGTGTTGAGGGTATTATATTAGAGGAAGTTGTAATTTGTAGAAGTTTGCTAGGTAGAAGGTGTGAACTAGGAGGTCATACACACATAAATGAAAACAAACAAATTAAGTACAATGCAAACATATATCTAATATTTTAATAATATAGACATGTATATAAGTAATGCACTATTGTAAGTGCCAAATTATTATTTATACCATACGTTATAATTAACGCAATAGTTAATCTAGATCTGATTATATAATTCATAGACACTGAGAAATGTCAATTGTGTTTTTCACCGGTATTGCACTGTTACAATAATACACTAATACAATACTAAAAGATGGTATATTCGCTATTATTAGGTTAATTATGTTTATACATGCTCGGAAAAAGCACCACAGGACACGTTTCGCATATCACTGTTAGCTTGAATTGTAAGACAAATATATGCAATATGCATGAGTAAATCTAGCTCCTTGATTCTCAAAAAATAAATTAATGTACACTGGTATTCGTGTTTGAAAATATCCGCTGTAAATAGTTTGCTATTAGGAAAATGAAGATAATGTAGTACAAATCAAAGAATGTAGCATTGTCCAATATATTTTGGCTAACATTTGATTTAATGCATATTTATGAAGATGCCTCATAATACAAATATTATAAGCTAATTTGTGTAAGTCCTTGACTACGTTGGTACTTTATAATTTAAATAGTAGTATGTAGGCAAAGGAATATGCATCATATGTGTAAGTTTCGTTCCAATTCCAATTACAATGTTATTTGTTTAAAGCGAAAAATTACATAGGTTTTAAGAATATCTCCTACCTACCACTTCCTCAACGTTTCATAATAATTTAATTACACCCATTATTGAAAAACAAATTAGTTAAACAAAATAATAGTGTTGTTCTACAACACTACACTGCGTAAATGTAGATCCGACCAGAACAAAACATTTGATTAAAGAGCATTCCGTGAGTTCTAAAACCACTAACTTTAAAGGTGTTCTATGTAAACGCTCGTAGCATACGCAATAAACTTTCAGATTTAGAGGTACTAGTGTTTACAGAAAATTATGACGTAATTGGCATAACAGAATCTTGGCTCAATACAGAAGACAGAGACTTTTTAGCTGAGTATTCACTTCCCGGTTATGTAATGTTTGAGAAAAGCCGAATTATTAGAAATAGAGGTGGCGTTTTAATTATTTTCAAAGAAAGTCTTAACCCGATTGCCTTGTCAATACCCCAAATTGTGCACGTCGACACATTCTTTGTGCTAATAAATAATAATAAAGGTACACAAATAATACTTGCATTAATATACAGACCTCTAGCTCAATCAGTGCAAACTGATCGAGAAATTTACGAACAAGTTGCAGATGTAACTCACAAGATACCGTATTTTTTGGCGACTTTAATTTACCTGTGACCAAGTTGGGCGATATTCTTACTTCACACTCCGAAAATGACTTGTATGCGAACTTGCAAGAGAGTTCGTTCTATCAATTTGTTCGATCACTGACCCGTGGTAATAAGGTTTTTGACCTTTTACTTGCAACAAAAGGAGAATTAATAGATAATTTGAATGTTGGTGATGAATTCAGTAATAGTGACCATCGTACGATCAATTTCCATTTAAAATTCATTAGCAATGAACTCAATACCAGAAAAGAGAAGATCCCAAATTTCAAGAGATCAAACTTCCGTAAACTTAGAGCAATACTTAAGGAAATCGACTGGAGTTCTATGATTAACATTGATGATCAAAACCTATCATGGAGATTTTTCACCTCCACTTACTCAAATGCAGTACATGAGTAATTGAGTATATACCATTAACAAAACGAAGATCAGTACATAATAATAGGCATAAGTGGTGGACTTAAGACATTGCAGATTGTCTTCTTGCTAAAAAGAATGCTCATGATAGATTAAAAATCTCTGATACCCATGAAAATAAAGTTATATTTGTAGATCTACGACACAACGCCAACAAGTTAATCAAACAAAGTAAAAACACGTTTGGATTACATGTTGCAAATCAAAGTAAGACAAACCCAAAAGAATGTAATAATAACATCAGGAAAAAGAAAGAAGTGACTTCAACGATTGGAACGTTAGTCGATGAAAGGGGAGATTACACCAAAGATGAAGCAACACATTAATAATGCTCTCAACACTTTATTTGCATCAGTGTTTTACAACAGAAGACCTTAGTAATATCCCTACAGAATCGCCGGTTCAGATAGATAACTCTGAAGTTCTAAGCAGTATCAGAAATACAGAGAGAGAAGTTTTGAAATGTTTAGATAAACTCAAGGTAAATAAGTCGCTTGGACATGATACGATCTCGCCTGGAGTTCTAAAGGAAGCTAAGTATGAGCTCTCCAAATCACTAACGTTGCTCTTTAATAAATCTTTAGTCTTGGACTATGCCTGATCAGTGGAAGCTAGCCAACGTAACACAGATAATAAAAAGAGGCAGCAAATCCTTGCCTAGTAACTATCGTCCAATTAGCTTAACCTCAGTTGTATGTAAAATGCTAGAAACACTCATAAGAGACAAACTCGTAAATCACTTAGAGGAAAAAAAACATACTTAAAGATACTCAACACAGTATTCGTAATAAACGGAGCGTTTAACGTTTAACGTTAACGTTTGCTTAACAAACTTCTTAGACTTCTTCCACGATAGCCTCAACAATTAGCCTAGCAATTATTTAAGGATCACTCTGTATAATATATATATATATATATATATATATATATATATATATATATATATATATATATATATATATATATATATATTGTTACGACTGGGGTTTAAATATATCAGGGCTCTTATTCATTGGACTAGTAATGGCATAAATGCTACAACGGAAAGCGCTAGATCCAACCTCTAATGTATATTCCCAGTGAACAAAGAACACAAATATTCTACAGAGTTCTATATGCAATAATAGGCTATCAAACTCTCAATAAATGTGCGTCTACTCTAGGCTTAATGTTATGTGAAAACAGCCTATTACTACCTATAACTGAAGGTGCTTGGTTATGGTATGCAAAGTAAGGTGGTAAGAGAAGTTACAGCTTACGTTACTTTAATAAATAAATGTCAGGCACTCCTGCATGAAAGAAAGTGCACTAAAGTCCTTCAACACTAACAAGGAATCTTCTTTAAATGTTAGATGCTATAAAGATGCTCGTATCGGAAATGGAACCCAAAAAGGCAGGCAGCGGAACAATGCTCGTGCAGGCTATGCACACAAAAAGGCAGAATATATAATGCCGTCGGAGCCAAGAATATCCTAAACACTACAACAATAATAATAATCGCCACGACAATGCAGTATTCCTATCAACAAAAAGAGCCTAAGTCGTTTGTGTCTCAATACATCAAACTAGGCTGCGAAATGCTTGTGTAATCATAAACGGGTATACATAAAAAGAGTAATTGGTTTAATATACTTAATGTCTACTGTGACTGATAAAGTCTAGCTAGAGTCAATGATACGAGATACTGGTGCGCATGGCATGCCGCATAGCCTAGTGCAAATCTCAAGTCTGTGCGTCAAATATTACGTTATAATGAAGGGTAGCTCTCTTGAGAAACCTTAATACCGAAGTATTAAGCGTTCTCCTGGCGTACCTCAAAGACAAACAACGAGCTTAGGACAGTGCAGAATGGTACAGTCTGGCCTGCCAATACGCGAGAATATGGGCGACACGCGAGGGCGCGGATTGAAAATTCGCGTATTAGCAATAGAGTATTATATGGGAATAAATCGATATGGGCGGCACTGACTCCAAGTTGTCTACTTTAGGCCTATTTATCTCCGTCAATTGCCACAAAAGGTACATATATGTATACATAAACATCCAAATCATAAGAAAATATAACAATAATAATAAACTCACCTTAAAATTAACAGTAACTGTAGATATGAAGGGTGGGGGCTCCGAGGCAGGCCCCCTCCGAGGCAGGGCATCATCATCGTCCGACGAACTATCCCTGGCATCTAGCACTCTGTTGAGGGCCAGGCGCCTTTGTTCCACCTGAACCTCCCTCATGAAGCCACCAAAATCATCGTCGGGCATGTCAACCTGAGCAGCCGAGCCTGCCGAGGTCGAAGGTTGGGGTTCGTCATCATCTTCTTGTTGAGGTTCTTGGCGGGCAAGGAATCTTGTCATTAAAGTTTGTCTCCTCTTGTTGACTTCCTGATGATGTTTGTCAGAATAAAAGCGGAAAACACTGTCAACGCCCAGCAGGACTTCATGTGTTCTCACAGGGCACTGCTCCACCGAGCGAAATCCTTCCTTGAGTTGGTCAACTAAAGCCAAGATTTCGCTCAGTTTACCTACAGACAGATCCATGTTAGCAGGTGCAGGGGCTGGTTCAACGTCGTTGTTCGGTTGTCGTGCTTGATGTGCTTGATCTTCGGCATCAATCTGCTCAATTGTGTCACCTTGAGTCTGTTGTTCACCTGCCTCAATAACCTCACGAATCTCCTCGGCTGTCACTGCCCCGAAACCAGCCACTGCGCGGGCCGCTTGAACTGCCTCTGCCTCTGCCTCGGTGACTGACTGGACTTTGTTGGCCTTGGGAGCACATAAATGAGGAGTAAGTGCTCGCCAGGCATGATTAATTGTGGCATCATTTATATCAGCCCATGCTAGAAGAAGGAAGTCGATTGCGTATTTGATGGTAAAAACACGCCAGAAGTGTGTCACGGTCATCTCTGCCTCTGCCTGTGGTGCCTGGGGTGCCGCTGCCTGGGGTGCCTCTGCTGCCGCTGCCTGGGGTGCCTCTGCTGCCGCTGCCTGGGGTGCCGCTGCCTGGGGTGCCTCTGCCTGGGGTGCCTGTTCCTCATCAGACGATGATGCGAACTCCTGCTGCATAGCCAAAATCTCTTCATTGCTCTCTGTCTTCTGGCGTAGATAATTGTAGAGTCGTGTCTGGTAAAAGAGCTTCACATTCGATATGACTTCTTGGTCCAGTGGCTGTATGAGAGATGTTGTTTTTGGTGGCATGAAAACAATCTGTACGTCGGGATGTAGAGTCTCTAAATAGTGTGGGTGGCAAGGGGCGTTGTCCATCAATAACAGGGCCTTGAAAGGTAGGCCTAGTTGTTGGCATTTGAGGCGGGCGTCAGGAACAAATTGCTTGACAAGCCAGTCAGACATAATGGCACTAGTCATCCACCCATTAGCGCTCTTGTACCAATAAGTTCCAGTGTCATTCATGTCGCGCAGGTTCTTGTAACATCGAGGGTGGGCAGCTGTGTGCACCACTACAGGCCGCATCTTGTGGCTGCCGGAAAGGTTCACAGTAAACATGACAGTGAACCTGGGTGATAAGTTTGTTCTTGCGAGGGGCATGATGATGGGGGCAAAAAACTATATCACTGCACACGAGTCGGACTGCTGTTGCGCGAGCGAGGACTGAGGGTAGACTGGCGTATCCCACAATGCCCTGCCCTGGCGTCCCTGCGCAGATGGATGCGCGGAATGGTGGGGGGCCTCGCGTATTAGCTGAACTCCCCGGAATTGCCCTTATATCGGCCCCGGATTCGCGTTTTAAAGGTACATCACGCGTTTTGAAAGTTTTGGGTATGATTCGACCCCCTCCTCGCGTATAAGGTGAATCGCGTATTAAAAGCTCGCGTATTGGCAGGCCAGACTGTATAGGCAAAAAGCCCTCATTCGTGCATGCTCTACTCTCAATGGCACACAGACTAGAATTTACTCAATCAACTCCAGTTCTCAGGTATGTCGGGCCGCTTTTAACTAAAGCCAGCACTCATAGGAAACAATACCTTATAATATCAGACTCCTAGTCTAGCATTATCTAATCCAGCAGAACACTAATAATTAAAGGAAGCAGTACTAAACAATATGAATGCCAACCAATGCTTCGTGATCAACTTATCTTAACAACTAACATACATGGGTTATATCAGACCTTAACGCACAATACAACTGGCCAGTATTAAGCTGATTTTGCAGAGTTAACCAGAGGGGACATAATGTTAATAAAAGGTGGTGAAAGATATGGAAAATGAGAGAGATAAGCAGAGGAACAGGTTCTCAGGTGCGGAGAGGGGGACAGGTAGCAAGGGATAAAGATGAATGGGTTCTAGAAACCAGATCTGAGGGAGAGAGTGGCGAGGAACTGTATATATACTCGCACTAGCTCGAGTGGGAAAAAAGCGGTTACAAATCCTCTAGCCACTAGCAAGGGAGCTAGCAGCATGGTAAGGACCTCTCCCAACCAACCCCCACGAGGCAGCCAGCCGTGACTTCATCGAGCGGAACAAAAACACTGCGCGCTCCCTCTCACTCTGTTCTACTCTCTCTCTCTCTCTCTCCCAGATCCCATCATTACTAGTTAATGATAAAACATATACTTTACAATTAAATATATAAAGCCTTGACATGGGTGAAAACAAAGAGCCTTTCTGGACTGCCCATGACACGAGCTTTCATATGAAATAAAGCACACTCTAATACATAAACTGTAGCCCCATCCACTGCCCTGGCGATCCTAGCGAGTCACTGTAGGACAAGCCATGCGGTTCTAACGGAGTGGTTAACGTCACACCCCCCCAAGATTTTTCTCAGAGGCCCCAAGGCTCACAAAAATCTGATGGTTAGAACCCATGCTATATCTCCACTTCCCATCACCCAGCGGCAGTAAAATTTCTGGCACAGTTCTTCAACAAAAAAAATTTCAAAATTATAACCCTCCCCAACACCATAGGTTAAATTATATGGAGTTATACTCCTCAAGCGCGAGCTTCTCTAGCCCAGCATTCTGAGAGGAGTGCAACTCAGAATTACTGCTATAACATACTAAAAAAAATCAACTATCAAAGAAAGTTTTTATTTGATTTTTATGTTTATAATTTGTTTATTTCGGCTGCACTATAGGGGCAAGCCTAGTTTTTTCTTCTATACCAAACGCTCAACTCCTGCTTTACGACCCAATACGCTGGGCTACAACCGCGAGCCAACAAGCACCAAGCGCAAAATACTATCCAAACTAAAGCAGGAGGCTACCCATGTGTCAATCTACCCAGGATCATATACCCTTGAACGACCATCTGCAATCACGTTGTCACAACCGGCAATATGGCGTATGTCCAGGTTATATACCAATAACCTTAGTGACCACCTGGTCAGCCTCATATTCCGATTGTGAAACTGGTCCAAGAACTTGAGAGGGTGATGATCTGGGTAAACTACAATGACCGGACCATAGGCTGGAACATAGACCTCGAAATGCCGAAGGCGCAAGCACAACCGCCAGCAGCTCCTCCTCGACAACAGAGCAGCTCCCCTGGGCCGAATTGTACTTCTCCGAGCAGAAACTAACAGGATGCTCCAGCCCATCATCGTCCCTTTCCACAAGGACGGCACCAGCCCCCACACCACTAGCCTCCGTTGCTAGTTGGAAAGGTAGGCTAAAGTCAGGGGCCCTGAGGATCGGGTGAGTGCACAACAGGTGTTTTACTTCTCTAAACACCATCTCACACTCAGGCGCCCATTTGAACTTCTTATCCTTCCAGTTATCCTCCACCTGAGCTTGACTGTCCCGTTCTCCTTCTCCACCTTGACTGCTAAACGTCATCACAGGCACAGTGAGAGGCTCAGGGGGGTGCCTCCCATACTCCTTCATGGGATTAACATGACATAACTGATTGCGCTTCCGTCTGTCTGGAGTGGCTACCAAGTAATCCAGGTCTGATAGCTCCTCCACCACCCTATAAGGACCAGCGTACTTCGCGGATAAGGGGTGACCTACAAGGGGCAATAGAATCAACACCTCCTGACCCACGTGAAACTCCCTGAGTTCAACCTTGAGGTCGTACCTGTCCTTCCTGAGGGCCTGAGTGCTAGTCATATTACGGCCAACCAACTCCAGACTGTGCAACATCCGTTCTCGACTGTTGAGGACACACTTGAGCATAGAACAAGGTTTTTCTGCGCCCTCCCATACTTCTTCAACCATATGGAGAGGCCCTCTGACACGGTGTCCAAAGACGAGCTCATTAGGGCTGAATCCCAAACTTTCCCCAGGTACCTCCCGTGCAGCAAACAAAACATATGGCAGGCCAAGATCCCAATCTTTCCCATTCTCAAAGCAATAACAACGAAGCATAGATTTTAAGGCTGAGTGCCATTGCTCTCACACCCTGGCTCTCCGGATGATACGCAGATGACACAACCCCAACAATCTCATGCTGCGGCATTGCTCGAACAAAGAGGCTAGAAGTGAAGTTGGGTCCCTGGACTGACTGAATCCCCTGCGGGTAACCATACCGGGAAAAATACACTAGCAAGCTTCGGACCACCGTCTTCGCCGACCCATTTCTCATAGGGTACGCGTCAGGGTACCTTGTTGCTACATCTCCCGACTGTGCATCACTGTCCTCCTTCAACTCTTTCGTCTTTTTAAGCCCATCCTCTGCCCCTTCAGGAACTGTTACTGGGTCTTCTCCAGACTCGAAGTGTGGTCCTAATAATGAGTCCCCGAGAAGGTCCGTTGACACTAAACTCTCAACCGCATCAACTTTCAACCCCTTCTCGGTACCCTTCCTCCGCTGATCTAAAGACTGTTGACCAGAATGTGACTCCCTGGATGCAAGATCTCCGGTGACAACACACGCCATAGGCTGTACCGGGCACTTCTCAACCCACTCCTGCTCCTCCCTACTCACGTCGGCCAGCTTCTCGGCAACGACCAAGGGTGGAGCCTCAGAAGTAGGTCCCGCAAAGCCGTTGCCGAGAAGGAGGTCGACGCCCCCAACAGGTAACTTCTCCACAATTCCTACATCCAGGTCCCGAGTCACACCATCAACTTCCACCTTCATTCTTACAAGCGGGTATGACCTTGTCGCATTAACTCCCTGAACCACAACCAACCACGCTGTATTGACAGGTATACCAGTGACATTTCTCAACAGTGTTTGCGATGCCCCAGTGTCACGCAAAATTCTTACCTCATGTCTTCTACCCCCCCCACTCCACACAACCGAGTCCCCTGTGGTCACTAAAGGCATCACAGACAGGGAATAAGCCTTCCGGATCCTTCTGCACTGGCAGTGTATTTACCTCGGAAGAAATGCCTCTAACAAACTCCGATGTCCTCTTGAACACTCCAATGCCGTGAGCATAAGACACGGCTGCCGGAGGAGGTCGACTAGGGCACTCATTTGCCTTATGACCCTCCTGGTGGCAACTAAAACACATAAATTTCGGTTTCGGCTTATACTGTGATGTAAAAGACCCCTGACTTTTCACATACGGTGTGGTGTAAGGTTTGGATTCAGTTTTAGTTTCATGGCTCTTCTGTTTAAATGTGTCATTGTTCCGGGGAGGGGGAGGATAACGGTCCTTAGCACTTACATCGTACTTCTGTGAGGACCCGCAACCCCGAATCAACGACAGCCGTCGATCAGCCATTTCTGCTGCTTCGACTAGAGTTCTTGGGTTTTTCTCCTTCAAGTTCAAAGTTAGATCACCGCCCGTGCTCTTAAAGACCTGCTCCAACATCATTAACTGCTTAATTTCATCAAATGTTGTGACCTTCTCAGATCGGAGCCAGTTCCCCATAGCATCGGACAAGTCCCGGGCGTGTTCCAAAAAGGTGCTATCTCTTCCCTTAGTTACACCCCGGAACTTCAAACGGTACGTTTCTGGTTGCAGTTCGTAAGCCCTCAGGACAGCCTCCTTGAGATCCTCGTACACAATACATAACTCCAAAGGTAACGCATCGTAGGCTTTAAGACCCTTGCCTATTAATCTAGAGGATACAAGTGCTGCCCATTTATTCTCTGGCCACTGGTGTTCCTGGCACTTCTTCTCAAAGCGTGCGAAAAATTCTGTTACACCACTCTCATCAAACACCGGAACCAGTTTCAATAAGTGCGAGAGAGACTGCTCATGAACACGGTTACCAGCCCCAAGTCGCTGTCCCATTGTCTCTACTCGCGACTTCTCTACGTCCATGTCGGCACAGTACCTAGTCAACTCTAAATCAGCTTGGATTTTTGCTAGCTCTATGTGCTGGTGACTTTTTCTCTCTTCTATCTTGGCTCTCTCTTCTATCTTGGCTAATTCTAATTGCTGCTGAAGCTCACCTGCCCTTTGTTGCTGCTGAAGCTGAAGCTCAGATACCCTGATAGCCTTTCTCTCTTCGATCTTAGCTAATTCGAGCTGATACAATAATTCTGGAGTTAACCCTGGAGGAGGTGAAGGTGCTACAATGTTTGAAATTACCGGTCATCCCCCCAGGGGCAACCCACCCTGCCAGTCACCACCCAACTGCGGAAGCGTACCCGGGGTTGGCAAACTACTGGGATGGCTGGGAGTCGAGTGTAGGGGAAGCATGGCCGAAGGGCTCTGAGCACTCAACCCATCTCGCTCACCAGTCACCCTGCCCAGTACACACGTTATCAAGTTATCCCTGGTCATGCTGCTAGTAACCGCATGACCGATAGCTGTGGCCAGGCATTGAAGACCGTACCGATCCATACCCTCCAACCGCTCGGCAGTAACAGGCCATTGCAAAAATATCCTAGCATCCTCCTCACAGTTCACCTGATTAACCCTTTCATCATGCTGCTGTTCCTCAGTTTCGACATTACGTACTGTCTCCATTCTCCTCTGATCCGGTATAAGACATGATGCTCACAAAAATTTCCCACCTCCATATTCAGAAAAGAAGCACCCCAAACTCTTATACCTCAATATACACACAAAAATTCTCAGAAATACTCAAGGGCTATACTATGTTGCAAAAAACAATTATTCTTGCTGATCCCCGCAAAATATTCTCCAAAACAACAAATGTTCCCTGCTAATAAATGTAGGTTCACCAAATCCTAGGTAAGGTCGCCATTTGTTACGACTGGGGTTTAAATATATCAGGGCTCTTATTCATTGGACTAGTAATGGAATAAATGCTACAACGGAAAGCGCTAGATCCAACCTCTGATGTATATTCCCAGTGAACAAAGAACACAAATACTCTACAGAGTTCTATATGCAATAATAGGCTATCAAACTCTCAATAAATGTGCATCTACTCTAGGCTTAATGTTATGTGAAAACAGCCTATTACTACCTATAACCGAAGGTGCTTGGTTATGGTATGCAAAGTAAGGTGGTAAGAGAAGATACAGCTTACGTTACTTTAATCAATAAATGTCAGGCACTCCTGCATGAAAGAAAGTGCACTAAAGTCCTTCAACACTAACAAGGAATCTTCTTTAAATGTTAGATGCTATAAAGATGCTCGTATCGGAAATGGAACCCAAAAAGGCAGGCAGCGGAACAATGCTCGTGCAGGCTATGCACACAAAAAGGCAGAATATATAATGCCGTCGGAGCCAAGAATATCCTAAACACTACAACAATAATAATAATCGCCACGACAGTGCAGTATTCCTATCAACAAAAAGAGCGTAAGTCGTTTGTGTCTCAATACATCAAACTAGGCTGCGAAATGTTTGTGTAATCATAAACGGGTATACATAAAAAGAGTAATTGGTTTAATATACTTAATGTCTACTGTGACTGATAAAGTCTAGCTAGAGTCAATGATACGAGATACTGGTGCGCATGGCATGCCGCATAGCCTAGTGCAAATCTCAAGTCTGTGCGTCAAATATTACGTTATAATGAAGGGTAGCTCTCTTGAGAAACCTTAATACCGAAGTATTAAGCGTTCTCCTGGAGTACCTCAAGGACAAACAACGAGCTTAGGACAGTGCAGAATGGTATAGGCAAAAAGCCCTCATTCGTGCATGCTCTACTCTGAATGGCACACAGACTAGAATTTACTCAATCAACTCCAGTTCTCAGGTATGTCGTGCCGCATTTAACTAAAGCCAGCACTCCTAGGAAACAATACCTTATAATATCAGACTCCTAGTCTAGCATTATCTAATCCAGCAGAGCACTAATAATTAAAGGAAGCAGTACTAAACAATATGAATGCCAACCAATGCTTCGTGATCAACTTATCTTAACAACTAACATACATGGGTTATATCAGACCTTAACGCACAATACAACTGGCCAGCATGAAGCTGATTTTGCAGAGTTAACCAGAGGGGATATAATGTTAATAAAAGGTGGTGAAAGATATGGAAAATGAGAGAGATAGGCAGAGGAACAGGTTCTCAGGTGCGGAGAGAGGGACAGGTAGCAAATGATAAAGATGAATGCGTTCTAGAAACCAGATCTGAGGGAGAGAGTGGCGAGGAACTGTATATATACTCGCACTAGCTCGAGGCGCGTGGGAAAAAAGCGGTTACAAGTCCTCTAGCCACTAGCAAGGGAGCTAGCAGCATGGTAAGGACCTCTCCCAACCAACCCCCACGAGGCAGCCAGCGTGACGTCATCGAGCGGGACAAAAACACTGCGGGCTCCCTCTCACTCTGTTCTACTCTCTCTCTCTCTCCCATATCCCATCATTACTAGTTAATGATAAAACATATACTTTACAATTAAATATATAAAGCCTTGACATGGGTGAAAACAAAGAGCCTTTCTGGACTGCCCATGACACGAGCTTTCATATGAAATAAAGCACACTCTAATACATAAACTGTAGCCCCATCCACTGCCCTGGCGATCCTAGCGAGTCACTGTAGGACAAGCCATGCGGTTCTAACGGAGTGGTTAACGTCACAATATATATATATATATATATATATATATATATATATATATATATATATATTATATATACTGTATATAATCTAACTTTCCATTCTCTAACACCCCAAGCCGTCTCTCTCTTTTGTACCAACATTCAATCCACTAACAGTACAAGACGCCAGCTGAAAGCAATCCTGTGTACGCTCCTTAGTCGTCATATTTTTGACCTCCCTATTCTGAGGCAATTTTTTCTCTGTCTGTGCACGTTTCTTTTCACGGGGAGGGTTGCAGGCCTAACTACCTGGCATCGTCTACTACGATCACAGGAGAACTCGGAGGAAATATTCAAACTAAAGATATACATTATTATTTCCTATGTGAGTGAAGGAGACAACAGGCAAAGCTCAATGTAACAAGTGTCTCCCCCAAAGTTGACAAAGTTACAAAGAGCCAAATTCAAGGTAAGGCATAGTCAAAATGCCTGGACACACAGAGCTTGAAGCAGTTTTAAGTCGTAGGATGAGGGACAGACAGATTGAGACATAATATAATTATATCAGTGTTGGGTCGATTAACTCGTTAAATTAGCTAGTGAAGTTGAGTTAATTTTAGCTTGTTATCAACTAAGTTAAGTTAAGTTAACTCGAATTTGGGAATTAAAGAGTTAAGTTAAGTTCATTTTAAAAGTTAAATAGTTTAATTAATCAATTAGCCTAACTCTACCTTTCATTTAAGTTTCCAAGCTTCCCAAGCTTGAATTTCTGCTTCTTTTATAATTATTTGCACAAGTTATTCAACTTGTGATAGCAAACATCAATGTTTATATGTATGAAGCAAAACTATCTATAATATTATGATTAGCATTACTCAATTTCCTTAAACAATTTAGTATCCCTGTGTCAGTTATCTCCTTAAGGGGGGTCACCGTTTTGTTTTATCTTTCTCTCCTTTTCTCTCTTTCTCTGGCTTGTATCCATTCGGCCCCATTCAGCCAACAGTTTTAAGACGTTTATCCCCATCCAGGTGTCGATTTCTTCCTGGCGAGCGATAGCCAGCCAGCATTGTATGGAGAAATCCGGCTTCGCCGGAGAAATGTTTCTATCGAAAAATTTACAAATTTAGCTTGCTGTCACAACAAAAATATATATATGCTGGCTCGCTACCGCTCGCCGGAAAAATATTGACACCTGGATGGGGGTAAACGTCTTAAAACAATAGGCTGAATGGGGCTGAATGGATACAAACTAAAGAGAGAGGGAGAGAAAGAGAAACAAAGCGAGGGGGGCTCCCTTAAGTCTGTTATCATTACCCTCGTAATGTACTCATTTTGATTAATGCAAGCAAAACCCTTTATAAGCTCCTTCGTGACAAATATATCTATATAATGTTGTATTTATTCTTTCTTTGACTGTTTCAGGGGAATTACAATCAATCATATACTTTTTATATCAGTCATCAATAAAATTAAGTAGATATTATAACTCATCTCATTTGGCTAAATTACTCGACGAGTCGATCAGGTCAGGTGAAGGTATCGAGAGATAATGGACACCCAAATCGTTGTATATGATGATAGCCCGAAAAGAAAAAAAAATGCATTTTACATAATTTTGACTATCGGATTGTAATGTATTATATACCGGTATGCCCACACTACTCCTAACCTCCAAATATTATTTTAATCTTAACTACAATAAACTACTTTAAGAGCCTGTTCATAATGAAAGACATTTACTAGATTGCCTTATTTCCTTACAACTTTAATGTAGGCTACACATTCTTATACAGTGCATATACCTCGAACTTCAAACTTGTCTGACTATTAAGCGATTTGAAGTTGACAGAAAATAACAACAATATGAGTTGGAAAGTATACATCTACAATACATATACTGATATTAGAAACACGAAATTAATTATATACAACAATTCATATGAAATATATGACAGGACAACCTATCACGAGTTTTGTTTTCATACTACAGATCTATAGAAAATGGAAGACAGCAAAACGTTTCAATAAGTATTTGTTTCGTATGTGTTCATGAAGGAGGCAAACGGCAGGCTACCTGTAACGAGTGTCTCCCTCAAAGCCAAAAGAGTGATAGAGAGCCAAATTCAATGAACGTTGGAGTCAAAATACCTGGACACACGGATTATATAGCAGTCTAAGTCATAGGATGAAGGAAACAATTATTCAAGGAGGGAGTTTGTTGAGCAGAAGAAAGACTGAGAAAATTTGTTAATTCTTGGGTTGGAGAGCTGGACAGAATATGAGTGGGACTGTGTTGAAAGGCAGGTTCCTTACACTCGCCGCAGGAGAGGGGGTGTGCACTGAGAGTGGTCTGAAGAACACTGATTGTTGTAATACTGATAAAAGAGTGAAACATTTCACAAGAGATGCTTGTCAACTGGTCAACACATAACGAAAAGGACCTTGATAACTAAAATGCATAATTGGAAAGATTACATAGCATTCAAATCCAAAACAGAGCATAAACAATGTTCTTCTTGTTAGTATTTCAATATATTACGATTGATAATAATTATGTAGCACTTTTGAAGTTATAGTAGTTGACATAAAATGTATACAGGTATCAGTGCACAGGTAGAGTAAGTCGTCTGTGTGGCACGTGGTTCATATTCAGTCCTTTTTCTGGTACTTGCCATACGATTATTTGGTTAACATTCTCATTATGTGTACATTTTGAATTGTATTGAACCATGTAGGCAAAAAATTAACTCTTTGAATAGGCGTGTCCTGAACTCATAAATATCGTCTGATGATAGACAAAATAAAACATCAAGATATACTTTACTGAAGGAGATACTCGAGGTAGTTTTACCCCTCCTGACTATTAGAAGTCTTATCTATTTTTAACAAAATAGCCTGAAATTAGCAAGAATAAAATATAAATAATGTATTCATACTGGTAGGGTACACTTCGTAATCCAGATGAAGAATTATATGATATATTGGTTGGTGGAGGGAACATAATAATACCGTAGCCGAATGTAACAAGTATTATATGATATATTGGTTGGTGGAGGGAACATAATAATACCGTAGCCGAATGTAACAAGTATTATATGATATATTGGTTGGTGGAGGGAACATAATAATACCGTAGCCGAATGTAATAAGTATTATATGATATATTGGTTGGTGGAGGGAACATAATAATACCGTAGCCGAATGTAACAAGTATTATATGATATATTGGTTGGTGGAGGGAACATAATAATACCGTAGCCGAATGTAACAAGTATTATATGATATATTGGTTGGTGGAGGGAACATAATAATACCGTAGCCGAATGTAACAAGTATTATATGATATATTGGTTGGTGGAGGGAACATAATAATACCGTAGCCGAATGTAACAAGTATTATATGATATATTGGTTGGTGGAGGGAACATAATAATACCGTAGCCGAATGTAACAAGTATTATATGATATATTGGTTGGTGGAGGGAACATAATAATACCTTAGCCGAATGTAACAAGTATTGTTCAGCCATAATATATCGGCATTCTCAGTCTTTGCTCTCTTCTTAGCATTGTATTGTGTGTGGTTGTGTGTTTGTGTGTGTTCACTGCCTCTAAATGATTGTGAGGAATGAAGAACCTCACCTTAGGGCCGAGTCACATGAACACTTTACCTCACTTTAGGAACGAATTATACAATATTTTATTCCTGCAGCATTTTGGAACTCATGTATCATAGGTATCAATAAATGGAAATAGTTAGCTGGATTCTAATACAACTTGAATTTGGATACAACTATTAATAAACAAGTCACCAGAGTTGATTAGAAAAGAACCCGGCCACATTTGACCATGTAAATCTTCCTTAATTACCCTACCAACTCCACCTCCACCCAACAATCCCTAATTTCCTACCCAATTTGATCTTGGTCCTAACATGTCTACTTTATTTCTGCATATGCATATGTATATTCATATCTTCGCATTAGAAACAATAGGTCTACAATAAATAATACAATCGCATCAAAATATTTAAGAGTAAACTACTAATTTACTCTCTCTCTCTCTCTCTCTCTCTCTCTCTCTCTCTCTCTCTCTCTCTCTCTGTCTCTCTCTCTCTCTCTCTCTCTCTCTCTCTCTCTCTCTCTCTCTCTCTCTCTTTCTCTCTCTCTCTCTCTCTCTCTATGTCTAGTTTCAATATTGATACAACACGCAGCCATGGCTGTTATAATTGAAAAGGTTCAACACTAATATCTGTGGAAACTTTATTACATAAAAGATCTGTTCTATCTGGAACAAACTTCCCTCAAAAGTTGTAAAAGTTCTTCAGTAGAACAGTTCAAGAAGTGTGTCGATAGTATTTTGCACACTGAAATGAGTGTAGTGCACTAGATAATCTCTCTCTCTCCTCTTTGAGTATCTCTCCGTAATGGCCTCTTTTACCACAAGAGACAGACACAGGGAAAATGGAAAAGGTATACTATTCCAACAAGACGATCGTAAGATTAGACTAGACATTAGCACGTGAGTGTTGAATTTACCACCTCGCTCTCCTTTCCCTGACTCCCATCACAGAGTAGAAAACATGGAATAGAGGAAAATTAATCGGAAATTAATTGAAGTTAACCGATTAATTTGAAGATATTTCAATTAAGTTAGGTTAAGTTAACCCACTTTTCAAAATTAACTAGTTAAGTTAAAAGTTAATTAACTTAGTTGGTTAATCGGAAAAAGTTAAGTTAATTAACTTAACTGACCCAACTCTGATAATTATACATATATATATATATATATATATATATAGAGAGAGAGAGAGAGAATGATACAAACATTACAACAGCAATTGTTATTGATAAATAAGTTTTATTTATCTTTGCTACTAGCATTGATTCTTATATTTTGTTCTTCCATTGGTATTAGCGGTTGACTTACTGCATGTTTTTTCTTATATATATATATATATATATATATATATATATATATATATATATACATATACTGTATATATTTATATATACTGTACAGTATATATATATATATATATATATGTATATATATATGTATATATATATATATATATAAATATATATATATATATATATATATTATAATTTTTACTCCAGCTTTGATATTTAAGCTCTCCCATGTTATTTCCTTTTATAACACTTATGTATTAACTAAACTAGCCATTATATTGTTAGTCACAATGTTGCTCTTCATTATGTAATTTTGGCCGTATCTTAATTATAGACCTGATGACGAAAATAGTGATTCTCGAAACGTTACGAATATGTGAGGCTCTACACACCTATCTAACTAAACCAGAAATAGGTACCCTTTCGATTTACTTCATATATATATATATATATATATATATATATATATATATATTGTTATGCCGGGTTGTAATCCAACTCGCTTTGTTATGTATTCTTTATTTACCCTGGTTTCTGATATTTAGAATTGGATAATACTCAACAGGAACATATCTCGCTTCATGATTATTACTTTTTAATTTCTCAATCGCTCTCCCAAAAACACAATAAACACACAGTATAAATTACACTCATATTTATTCTTTAAACATAGTTACATGAATGGGGTATTAAAACCTCTACTATATTGAGTAGGATTCTAATATACACACACTGTGACTGATAGAGAGTTGAAAAGATTTTACTCTCTAATGAAATATAGTTGTCACTTACAAAGTATAAAACTAGGAAATACGCAGTTACATAAAATACATACACGAACAATAAACATTAATGACAATATCTATGTGGGCCAAGTGTATAACGTAAGGTATAGTAATTATAAGGTATGGAAACTGAGGTCAACTACTCAGCTGCGCCTAAGGATGCGCGGCGTGAAATACAAATAATGCCGCGCTCAGGTGTACACTCAAAGGTACCGCTCTCGTGGGTACAGGTCAGACGGACTGAGATCAGGTTAAATATAATCTCGACTTAGTGCAACGTTAAATCGAGATTAGAAGCTATGAACTTTGCTTTAGTATATGGGGAATGATAATTTAAATCTGAATTTAATTATCAGAGGGTTATTGTGAATAATTTCTCACATGATACACAAAAAATAAATTCAATTGTAAATGAGTTAATATTACACGGAGTAAGGAAATCAGATTCACAGTAAATGTAGTGAATAAATTATAGCGGCACAAAATAACTATAGATGAGTATGTTTGAATGAATTAAAAAACTACTGAAAGTAACACAGAATGGAGTAGCGCTTTATTATAGCTTTAATAAGAGTTATAATGACTTAGATACAAAACAAAGTAGTATTTAATAAATAGCTAAAGATGATGTCATCAGAAGAAGTTTGAATAAATTAACAAACAGCTGAATGGAACGCAGAACTAAAGCAGAACTAAGTAGCGCTTCACTATAACTTTAATAATCGTTATAATGATTAAATTACAGAACGAAGTAGTAATATATCAATAGCCAAACATAGAGGCTTGATGAATAAAGGAATGTATAATATGAATTCCTAAATCGGTGGCGAAAGAATTACATAGCCCAGGTAACGTATATGATTAGATTATTCAACAGAACTAATACAAATAGATATCTTGAATATAGATTAATTCTAATTCAACGGACGGGTTCTTTACTTTCAATGGTGGCGAATTTATACAATAAGTATTCTCTGGTTAGCAATGGACATAATATGGTCTGAGTTTAGGAGTCAAGTTTAGGTTATTCAGAAGGAAAATAGCCCTCGTTATACATTTCACTTCGACTTGGACACAATGAATAATAACACAATAGCATAAAATCTGAGATCATTCACTAAGCAACACGTGTAATCTTGACTATAATTATAACGTATGTAAAAATAATTGAACAAATGCTGGAACACGAATTACATAGAAAATACACTGTGCTTATTATATATATACAATCACTGCACTGATCAAAGTTGGATAAAACTTACAAGTGAAACAAATTGACAAGGGAAATCTTAGAAGCGGATCTCTACGAACAAGTTAAATTGAACACTCACATATTTTATATTACCTTCACAATAATTCCCAACATTTAGAAAACACAGAGACACTTAGGGTATGGGTTAGAGGAGAAGTAATTTCCATGAGGGAGAATCTGGACGATGTAGTACTCTTAGTTCTTCCTCTGACTGAATGTCAAAGGGAGCTACTTCTCTCACGGACAATAGAGAAGGATGCTCCTGGCTCCTCTAACACTCTCTCGTTCGCCACCCTAGTTGGACTTTACTATAGGAACAGGCTTGTCCTATAGAAAGTCTACAACACTATTCTCTACCCACTAAAAGTTAGACCAGTGGAAGGTAGGAACCGTAGTTGCATACCTTCCCTCAATTTCAGTCAGGCTATATTTGGGTGATAATTTGAACTCAATTTGACCTATTTCAATATAGTAGGGACATGGGGATTTTATTCTTTTCTTTATTGTGAAGGCAATCATTATATTAACTTACCCTAATAATACATGTACAAGGTTATTCTCTATAACTTACAATTATACTCTTTATATAAAAGGCTTGCATGGCTGCATGATAAATGTTTTTCTGTTATTCACTCTTCATGACTTTTTCTAGATTGCAGGCCATGCTTTCGTTCCTCTTGATTCTTTTTCTACTATTTTTACTCCTCAAGTGAGGTACTGTAGAGGTGATTCTCTTGGTCCCATCGGTAGTGGTACTGCACTGGATCTTGATGTGGCATTTGCATAAACTCTTCCTCGTTGTATAATAAATCCGGCTGCTGTTGCGTATTTGCCTTTGGTGTTTGTCCCAGGCTCTGCCATTGGCTGGACAGGTATCCCCGTGATTGGTCGGGGCTTGAACACCTGGTAGGTCCCGGATGTGGTGACCTTTGGCGGGTAGACTGTCCTATTCCTGCAGGGATTAGAGCATGGGTAGGCCTTCTTTGCTGGGTAGACTGTGTTACTGCTACAGGTATTAGAGCATGGGGAACTCGGGGGAACTGTGTGGCTTCTCTGTTCATCTTCCGCTGTATCTTCTTCCTTGTTCTTCTGCTCTCCTTTACTGCAGCTATTTTGGCTATGGTAGGCTGTTCCCTTTTCTGCATTGTCAGGACCTCTGCAGGGTTTGCTATGCCCCTAGTTTGCAACCTCGTCATCTCATACATACTGTATATATATATATATATATATATATATATATATATATATATATATATATAAATATATAATATATATATATATATATATATATATATATATATATATATATATATATATATATCTACCTATACAGTATATAATATATATCTATATATATATATATTTGTATATATATATATATATATTTATATTGTCACATTCCCCTGAACTTATAAAACCCCAGTTCAGTTGTATGTGTGTTATAACAATTCACCCAGCCCTGTGAGAGGATAGCTTGCTTTCTGTCTTTCTTATTCCCACGTGCGCCTCTTTGTCAGGCTGGCGCCTCTCTGTGCAACACATTGCCTTTGTTGCCTCGAGTGTAATTGCCTCTTTTGTTTAGCCTTTGTGCAATTGATTTTGTTTATCATAAGTTTACACAATGTTGTCTTATGGTTTATTTGATTACTTTTGTTGTTAGTGAGAGCACAGGCTGCCTGAGATAATTAAGTATTCTTGCGCCGCCTGGAGCCCTTCCTCGCCACGCGAGGCCCTGGCTCCCCTCCCGCCACTGCAGGTCAGCCAGGCCTTCACTTCAGTCTCGTGGCTCGCCCCTCGATATAGCAACATCATTGTCTGACGGTGTTGGCTTGCTTCTTGTTTTCCCTTTAAATACTGCATTTATCTATTTTGGTTCTTAGTAGGTCGAAGCAGAGCAGAGCTAGAGTCAGATTAAGCATATTATTTTTGTTTTAATCTTAGTAGTTTAGTTATTAGAGTTTATTTAGTTTAGACTGCATTCCTCTCTCTGGCAAATCTAGTCTATAAGCTTCCACCTGTTTCCTTCTAATTAGTTTCCTATCTTTTGCTGCATTGTTATTCATCATTATATGTGCATATTATTCCTGGTTGATATCGCTAGTGGTTTGGGGATTGGCCTGTTTATCCAGCATTTGTTGAGCCCTTGATGACCGAGGTTGTTGGGTGGTGAGGAGGCCTGTATACTGCCATAATAGGCTACTTTGTTTTTCCTTCCACCACACAGAGTCCTCCAACTCGGGCCTTATTTAACCCTTTAAAGGTGGCTGCTAATTTCCAACCTACTAGGATATCAACCCTTGTGCCTTGTTTAGTTTTTAGCAGCAATACATTCGGTGCAGTCAGGGACTAGGGGTGGAGCCTGTTACTAGGTGAAGTTGTCCCCATTGCACTTGTTTGTATTGAGCTAACCCCAGATGATGTTGAAAGGGTTACGTCATTAAAGTTGTTTACCCCTTACAACACCACCGCCGTGCTGTGCTTAAGAGAGCCACTCGGTGTATTATTAGGACATAGGCTAGGGATAATAGGCTTGGCACAGAGGTTTATTGCACTGAACTTTACATGGGTTTTTGCTCTGTATTGTTCTCAATTCCTAAGCGATTGGGTATGATATAGAGTGTTCTGGGAGTCTAGTAGTGGTATGGTTAGGTAATGTTGGTGCAGTATAGAATAACCTTAGAAGTTCTCTTGCATGCTACACGCACTATGGACTAGACTCAGGGACAATAGATATTTTTGCTTTAATAGAGCAAAGAGGAAGATAACCATTTTTCCTAGAGAACCTGCGTGTCTTGGTGTTTGAGTCAGATATTAAGAGTGTGTCTGTTGCAGGGTTGGTTTAGTGCGGTGGGCAGTGTTGGGTGCAGGTCTAAAGCATTGTTGTCTTTTTGCCAGTGCTGTGGGCTAGGCTATTTGAGCATCTGTTTCCCCCATCCCCCCTCGTAACAGTGGCGACCTCATGCCAGTATAGTGTGATAGTATAGAGTTCTTGTGGTGTGAAGCAATTATATTTAGATTGTCAGTAATTTTTGCAGTTGAAAGTCTACGGACATAGTACTCTTATTTCATTAACCCATGTCCACAACTATTGCTAAGATGTCGCATGTTGATTACATTCCTGTTCATATTGTGGGGAAGGAGGACGTTTTGCAGTTTATTACAACCCAACCTAGTCAAGAAGAGGTTGCTAGAAGGAGTAGCGATGAATTAAGACGTGTGTTTGAGATGCATGCTTGGAGGTGCAGTGGTATGGCTAAGGCAGAGTTAGTTCAAGAGGTGTCTAAGCTAGTTGCACAGCAGAATGGTCTTCAGGAATCTAGTACTTGTGTCGTGGATGATGGCTACCACTCTGCTGGGGACCGGAGTGGAGCAACAACTCCAGAGCAAGGTGAGACTGTATGTAGGCAGTCTCCTACAATTACCACAGCACCTGCCACCACGCCTCCACCGTCGGCATTTAACCCTATCAGTACGGCCCCTTCATTTTCACAGGGCTATGTGCAGGCCCCTATGGCCAGTACATTTGTTTCAAGTTATGCTAGCAATCCTCAGTATCCTCATTTTTCCCCCCCATGTGTCGTTGGCCACACCCCAACATTTCACTGCCACTCATATGGTGGCTGCTCAGCATAATGTTCCCCCTTACGCCCAGTTTCCCCCTATAACTCCAATAGGGTCGAGAAGGAGTCCAGAGGTTGAGCTGCAGCTCAAGAGAATGGAGATAGAGAAGAGAGAGGAGAGACAGAGAGATAGAGAAGAGAGAGAGAGAGAAGAGAGACGGAAAGATAGAGAAGAGAGAATTGCATTGAGGAAGATGGAGATAGAGGAGAAGAGAATACAGGCCGAGAGAGAAGAGAGACACAGGGATAGGGAGGCAGAAGAGGTGCTGTTGTATCGACAGCTGAAACTCGTGCCGGCCTTCGATGAACTCAAGGTCACAGAGTGGTTCTCACGTTTTGAGAAGTGGGCCTACGAGTGTCGGTGGCCGAGGCAGCGCTGGGCAGTGTTGGTGTCTAATGTTTTAAAAGGCAAGGCTCTTGATGCATACGATCGCCTAGAAGTGCAGGAGCTAGAGTATGATGTACTAAAAGAGGCTGTGTTAAAAGCCTACGAGCTGCATCCTGGGGCTTACAGGTTGGCCTCCAGGGGGGCTCAGAAGCAGCAGGGGGACTCGCACGTGGAATGTGCCCGGTACCTGCGCGATACTCTAGCTAATAGCTGCATTCAGAGTCGGCTGGTACTTTTGAGGTGGCGTGTGACGTTTGGCTGATGGAGCAGTTAACCAGCATAGTTGAAAAGGACATTGGGACAAAATTAAAAGTAAAGTGGTTTAAATCAATAAGGGAAGCAGCAGTTTGGGCTGATGACTTTGCACTAACCCGGCGTAGCACATGCATGGGGAGCATTGGTGACAGGAGAGACCGACCTGTGCACCAAGCAGCCACAGTATCAGCTCGCCCATCATCACCCAAAGGTACCACAAATAAGACACAACATTATACCAAGGCTGACAACCAGCAAGCTTCTACGGAAGTGATATGTTATTTTTGCAAACAAGTGTGTCATATTATACCTCAGTGTGCTAAATGGAAGGCTACCCAGGAACCCAAGGCTGTCCAGTTGGTGGCGACACTAGGGGAGGTGCCTGTGAAAGGCAAGACAGGTACTGGTTAGTTTGGGGGGCAGTGTTGGCCAGCGCAAAGCAGGGTAGTAAGCACTTTGCCGCCCCAGATGGTATCACCACCTGAGCATAACCAGACTTCCCCTGATTGGTGTCGGCCATTCATACGTGATGGATTTGTACGGTTTGGGGAGCAGACTTACCCTGTCAAGGTGTTTAGGGATACTGGTGCGCAACAATCCATGTGTCGCAACCTGACAGGGGGACCTATTAGCACGGGAGAGTTTGTAATGTGCAGGGGAATCAACAGTGAACAAATCTGTGATTTAGTCCCGGTGACCCTAGAGTGCCCACTTTTGACTGCCGAGTGTAAGGTGGCCATGGTGGACACTCTGCCAGTTGAGGGGGTGGACTTTTTGCTCGGAACTGACTTGGCAGGGGATGTAGTTTTCCTGCCTCCTATAGTCGTCGCTGAGGCTGCTTTTGAACCCCCTGGTGGTGGTTGTTTGCAAGAAGATAACATGGACTCTATCTACCCTGTTGGTGCAGTGACCCAATCAGTGGCACATTTGGCACAACAGGTGGATGATTTAGTGGATACGGGGGCCGACAGCCATGAGTGCGGGCCATCCCATGATGCACTACTAGATGACACTGGTCCGGAGACAACTGTGGGCTTGGCTGACCCCAGTGAGGCTACCGAGATTAGTAGAGGTGACCTAGTGCTGGACGAGGAGTCTGACATAGTGAAACCGACTCAACCTTCTGATATTTTTGAGAGGTCAGAGGTAACTGCCTTGATGGAGTTACCTAGAAACAAACTGAGCAAGTTGCAGCAAGAGGACCCCAGGTGGGCCTCCTGTTTAAGAAGGTTGGTACGACTGGTGGGAAGAACGGTCAAGCAGAGAAATTTGTTGTAAAGGGGGCATTGTTGTATCGGCAGTGGAAGCCGGATACGAACTCAGGTTTGGGGGAGGAGCAGTTCGTGGTGCCTGCCCAGTTCAGGGAAGGGCTGGTTAGGCTAACGCAGGTGGCACCACTGGCGGGTCATTTAGGGGTATGTGAGACTACTGATAGGCTACATTCTCATTTTTGGTGGCCTAATATGCATGCATCGGTGGCTTCTTTTTTGATGTGTCATATTGGTAAGGTAGTTGGAGAACCCAACCCAGGAATACCCGTGGCACCTTTGATCCCTACACCTGCAGTTGAACCGCCATTGACTCGTGTCATAGTTGACATGGTTGGCCCCTTATTACCCACCAGTTCGGGAGATAAATACTTGCACACTTTAATTGATACTAACACTAGATACCCGGAGGCTATCCCGGTTAGCAGCATGAACACGAAGATGAGAAACCCTTGTACCAAACAAGCTAAATCTAGGGTGTTCAAGGTGGGCGACGAGGCTATGGCACGGTTGTCAGTTCAGGGTCGACCCATGGCTGCTAAGTTTTGTGGTCAGTATCAGGACATTAAGCAGATTGGTGAGGTTGACTATGTAATAGATACGCCCGACCGTTGCATAGCCTCCCAATGCTGCCGTAGTAAAATGCAACAGTCCTACCATAGACCGTCTGCATCTGGCCGTGGCGCTGAAGGCGGTGATGTTGCGCAGGCAGGTGTAGCCGCAAGGAATGCGGGGGTGCGCATGTATGGTATCGGCGGGGAAGCCTTAACACTTATAAACTGTGGGAGTGACTGCACAGGTGGTACAGATTGTCTCTCTCATGACCTGGCTGTATTAGGGATGGAGGTGGAGAAGGAGGGAGACTATATAGTTTAGAGGCTGCGGTCCCGGCTGGTTTGTGGGAGGGCAATGAGAATGTTGTTCTTCGAGATAAGTTGCAACCTCTTGTTCCAAAGTGCCAAGAGGAGTTGTTTACTAGGCTGTGGCGGTAGTTCCGCATGTTTGTTGATTCTCCAGGCCTGATGTCCGGGGCGGCACCCGACATAGAGGCTGGAGACAGTGCAAAGCTCAAGTTGGCTCCCTACCGTATAAATCCTGCTCGACAGCCTGTCTTAAATGCAGAGCTGGACTACATGTTGGAGAAGGGTCTGAGGGATAAGGGATATCGTGAGTGGTCTTTGCCAGTGACTTTGCAACCTGAGCTGAGTGGCAAGATCCATTTTTGTGTTGATTGCAGTAATGTTAGTGCATTATCCCTAACAGCCGCCTATCCATTACCCCGAGTTGACGACCCCACAGACCGCATCGGGGCTGCCTCGGTTATCACTAAGGTGGAAATAGTGAAAGGTTATTGGCAGGTCCCGTTGCCGGAGAGAGCGAAGAGAAGTGCCACTCTTGTGATGGACTGGGCAGTTTATCAGTGTCAGGTGTTGTTTTGCTGCCGGAACACAGTTTGGATGTGTGGCATGTTAAGGGCACTGATAATGTTATGGCTGATTGGTTGTCACGGGAGGGTATGTTTTAAGGAGAACCCTCGCCGTTCAGTCAGTGTTGGTGTAGCCACCTACTTTGGTTTGACTAGCATGTTTACGTCTGGTGCTTGTTGGTTGCCGTATGTAGCCCAGCATAGGGTCGTAAAGCAGGAGTTGCTGTGTTTCTGTATAGAAGAAAATATTTAAATACAAAAATATAAAAACTATAAAATACTAGAAAAAAAATGTAGTTGTGTATGTCTTGTAGTGTTATTGAAGTATAAGCAGTCTGTTGTTTCAACATGCACCAACAGACTCCCCCTGGGTGTGAGGGTGTCACATTCCCCTGAACTTATAAAACCCCAGTTCAGTTGTATGTGTTATAAAAATTCACCTAGCTCTGTGAGAGGCTAGCTTACTTTTTTCTTTCTTATTCCCATGTGCGCCTCTTTGTCAGGTTGGCGCCTCTCTGTGCAACACATTGCCTTTGTTGCCTCAAGTGTAATTACCTCTTTTGTTTAACCTTTGGGCAATTGATTTAGTTTATCATAAGTTTACACAATGTTGTCTTATGCTTTATTTGATTACTTTTGTTGTTAGTGAGAGCACAGGCTACCTGTGACGCCTGGAGCCCTTCCTCGCCACGCGAGGCCCTGGCTCCCCGCCCGCCACTGCAGGCCTTCACTTCAGTCTCGCCCCTCGATATAGCAACATCATTGTCTGACGGTGTTGGCTTGCTTCTTGTTTTCCCTTTAAATACCGCATTTATCTATTCTGTTTCTTAGTAGATCGAAGCAGAGCAGGACTGGAGTAAGATTAAGCATATTTTTTTTGTTTTAATCTTAGTAGTTTAATTATTAGAGTTTATTTAGTTTAGACTGCATTCCTCGCTCTGGCAAATCTAGTCTATAAGCTTCCACCTGTTTCCTTCTAATTAGTTTCCTATCTTTTGCTGCATTGTTATTCATCATTATATGTGCATATTATTCCTGGTTGATATCGCTAGTGATTTGGGGATTGGCCTGTTTATCCAGCATTTGTTGAGCCCTTGAGGACCGAGGTTGTTGGGTGGTGAGGAGGCCTGTATACTGCCATAATAGGCTACTTTGTTTTTCCTTCCACCACACAGCGTTATCCAGCTCGGGCCTTATTTAACCCACTGAGCACCACCTAAATATAAATAAAATTACATCGAGGGACCGGCCAATTTGGCCAAAAATTGTTTTTTCTAAAATGGAACAGAAAGGTGAGAAATGAAGACAAAAAATAACTCACCTCGGTCATTTGGGGGTCGTATGTTGGGGGGAGGGGGCAGCCTCATACATCAGCTGAGGCGGGGCAGCCTTCAAACTTCCCGCCCGGCCAGCCATAGTTGAGCATGGCAGATGTACGATGCGGTCAGTTTTCGAGTGACGGTTATTTACACCACCCGAGCATCATGTGTGCCTTCATAGTTCATATAATACTAACATGTATCACATAATGTCATTGTAAGTGAAGTTACAGTGTGATAAGTGCATAGATATAAGTCTTGTAAAGTGAACACGAGTGGCAAGACCTCGGCGCGTCTCCGTTGCCATGGAGACTGGCGGCCACCATAGTCTAGGACAATAACAGAACGCACAAACCGACACACACCCAGCCGACCGACACCTTTCACTTTTCTTGCGTTTCTGTCTTACTCCCCTCCTTTATTCGGTTTTCATGTCACTTCCTCTCTTTATTCAGTTTATTACTTTATCATATGTTTTATAGTGATAGAATATGAGTTTCACACATTGTTTTACGCACGTTTGACTTAGAAATAGTATATATTTACACTTATTGGTGTCCGTCACTGTGTTACGTATATTTGAGTGTCAATCTCACTTACATATTGTGTTCGGCACTTTGTATATATTTATATTTACACTAGGTTTATACACACTCACACTTCATAGCGTCTTTTATCGCAGTCTTTGAATACACTCGTTTAGAAATACTCAAGGGTGTGATACTCCCTGAAGCAGTCCGGGAGACACAGTCCAACATCACATTCCATGCACATCCACCTGCTATCTGATCTCTCAGGCTCCCTCTGTGTCGTGTTGCGGCACACATGACACCTTCTTTGGGGTTTTTCCTTGTGTTCTGTGGGCGGCACATATTCAGGGAAGTGGCGTTGTGTCAGCCTGGCAATCCCTTCTGCTGCTGGCCGTCGATGGGTGGGGTGTTGCCAGTTGTGGGGGGCAGTCATGTATTCCCTCAACATCTCCCTGGACAACTCGATGCAGAAGTTCTGCATCGTTTCCTGCTTGCCGGTGATTGCTGAGTAGAGGATATGGCTGTTATAGAGGGTGAGATCGAGTAGTGGAAGAATAACTTCTTATACCACCTCATCGTCTTCCTCGCACACTCACATGACGAGATGACAGCATCTGATTTGTTCACCAGCCGCATGTTGATGTTATAATCACAGATGGCCAAAGGTTTCTTGATAGTTTTGCCTGTTGCTCTGTCACGACGTCTGCTGTCTTGGAAGATAGGACGGTGGACTGTTCTGAGGAGGTTCACATCCCAGTTATCCATCCAGGACAACATAAGGGCATTGTTAGCCTGCTTGTGGATGATGGAGCCCTTTTCCCGCCTGGGTGGTAGTTCGGGCATGAAGATCCGATTCCTCCTGACGGTGCCACAGACACCTGTAATGCGGCTATGCAGGAACTTAGCAAGGGAGGGGCTGGTGTACCTGTTGTCCAGGTACAGTATGTGGCCCCTGTCCAGGTAGCCATGCAGCATGGTGATGACGACGGCCCCAGAAATTCCGTATGTCCTCGTTTCCACCAATTCTGTTTTC
Source organism: Paralithodes platypus (assembly GCA_032716605.1). Taxonomy (NCBI): domain Eukaryota; kingdom Metazoa; phylum Arthropoda; class Malacostraca; order Decapoda; family Lithodidae; genus Paralithodes; species Paralithodes platypus. The sequence goes on along the minus strand of CM064567.1, from coordinate 30,414,126 downwards.
TTGCCCATATACAGAATTAGGTCCTGGATGTAACCGGTTTGACAGTCACACATCACGAAGGTCTTCAGGCCATATCAATGTCATTTGCTGGGCATGTACTGCCGGATGCCAATATTCCCCCTCCACAGCAGCAAACTCTCATCAATAATGAGCTTCTGATGGGGTTTGAAGGTGGCAGCAAGCTTCAGCTTCAGGTACTCAAAAATGGGTCTTATTCTCTCCATGGGGTGTTTCATAGCTCTGGGTTGATTCTGATTTCTGGTGTGGGCTGCCAGGCTGTCAATAAAATGTAGGTTCCCCATTATGGTTGTGAACCTATTTCTGCTCATTATTTGGCCAAAAATAGGGGTTCGGACGAGAGGATCCCAGGACCAGTACTTTTTTATGGAGGATTTCCTTGTGACCCCCATCAGCATGACAATGGCCAAGAATGTGTAAAACTCCGGGACATCAAGGGACATGACACCCTTGAAGAGTATTTTGACTGCTCCTTCCCAGCCATGAAATAATAAGTGTACCAGTTGGTCTGGTCAACAATTAGAGCCACGAGATTGGTGGTGAAGAACTGCCTGAAGATTTCAAGCCTTGTGGTCTGCCGCCCCTGGTTTGGGAGCGTAGGGCCGAGACTCCCAGCGCCCACAAAGTTGTAGTCGGTGGGCACAAAGTTGTCTCCATCCATCCAATCCCACACTTTGGGTTGAGCGGCATCTTCGTCGTCAGAGTCGTCAGGAGGGGAGTCACCATCAGGGCGGCGGGAGGGCCCTGCCCTGCCTCTTGCCGTGCCTCTTGTCCCTCTTGCCACTCTTGCCCCTCTTGCCCCTGCCCTCAACCTCGGCCTTGGTCGAGCCGACCCAGCCCTTGCTCTCGCACCGCCAGGTGTGGGGCGTATTAGGGTCACCTTAGAAGCCCTTCGGCCACGCCCACGCACAGGACCACTGGCACGCCCACGTACGTTGATAGGGCGTTGCGCACTATCAGGGCGTTGTGGCGAAGCAGGCGGTGATGGTGTCTGAGTGTCGTGTCTGTGGGAGGTCCCAGGTTGAGGAGAAGGTACAGGTGAGTATGGTAGTGGTCCGGGAGGTGATGGTGGGGGCGAGTCAATCCGGGGTGATGAGGGAAACAGGCGGCGTGCGGGAGGGCGTGGGTGGCGTGGTGGAGATGATTCTAGAGCAGGCATATCCTCATCTGTTGCTTCTGAAGAAGAAGTCAATTGCTGCGCTGCTAATATGGCTGCACCCCTGCGCAAGCCATAGAAAGTGTGAGGGTTTGGTGCTTTTAGAGGAGAGGGAATGGGGGGTGGTGGGGAAGGCAAACGCGGGGGAGCACCACCATGGCGAGGCCCGTGTGGTGTCGGAGCTTGACTCACCTCCTCCTCCTCTCCGTCCTCCTCCTCCTCATCATCCTCACCTCTTCTCTTGTCAGCCCTACGATGAGAAAGTGGAATGTTGATGAAGGCCATGGGGTCTGGGTCATCTTCCTGTTCCTCATTATCCTCTTCCCCACTTGCTGGGGACTGCACTATGTCACGGGGGGGGAGCAGGGGAACGATAGCTACTCGCCTCCCTTTGTTGTAACCTGGCATACCGTTCAGCGATGGGGAGATAGGGTTCCTCCTCATGCATTTCATCGTACTCGGCCACAGTGGGACTATATAAGTCCTCTGAATCGTCATTTGATTAACCAGTGTCACTATCAGGCACATCACTCTCCTCAATTATGGCCAAGGCATCGGCCAGGGATATTCCCCTGCGTGGGTAACGGCGTGGTAAATCCGACATAGTGTTGCACTCGCGAGATGTATGGGTAAACTGACTTTTCTTTGTCACGCACGTCCCTTGTCCCAACAAACCGAGATTTGTGGGTTGCCATACATTGCCTACATCCTAAGGAATATCCAGCCAATAGCTACCATAGGATAAGAGTAAATGAGGTCGAAAGTCGTTGGGAGATAAGTGGGTACAGTGTCTTTCATCACATCCCCCGCATGATCACCCGCCCGGCAGGACTTGAGGGATAGCTGATCATGGTCAAGTAAGGCGTACATCCTAAGGTGTGTCTCACAAATTTCAAGCCTATAGCTACCATAGGACAAGAGTAAATGAGGTCGAAAGTCGTTTGGATATAAGTGGGTACAGTGTTTTTAATCACCTTCCCCGCATGACCACCCGCCCGGCAGCACTAGGATGACAACTGAGTATGGCATTGTAATGCGTACATCCTAAGGAGTGTCTCACACAAATCTCAAGCCTCTAGCTCCCATACGACAGGAGTAAATAAGGTCCAAAGTCGCGGTGAAATAAGTGGGTAAAGTGGCGCCACTAATCCCACCACCACCACCCGCACGGCCTGGCTGGCGGTTCATGTGTACCGGCCCTGTTCGCCAACACTCTATGGTACCTCCCCTACCAATCTCATGCCATTTCCTACTATACGAGCCGAATAATAGCGGTTTTAGTGGCTGCCGACACGCCGTCGCTGGGGTTTAGCGTTACATACATTGGCGACGACAATTTGTCGTCGCTGGGGCTCAGTGGGTTAACCCTTTAAGGGTGGCAGCTAATTTCCAACCTACTAGGATATCACCCTTGTGCCTTGTTTAGTTTTTAGAAGCAATACATTCGGTGCAGTCAGGGACTAGGGGTGGAGCCTGTTACTAGGTGAGGTTGTCCCCACTGCACTCGTTTGTATTGAGCTAACCCCAGATGATGTTGTAAGGGTTAAGTCATTAAAGTTTTTTACCCCTTACAACACCACCGCCGTGCTGTGCTGAAGAGAGCCACTCGGTGTATTATTAGGACATAGGCTAGGAATAGTAGGCTTGGCACAGAGGTTTATTGCACTGGACTTTCCATGGGTTTTTGCTCTGTATTGTTCTCAATTCCTAAGCAATTGGGTATGATATAGAGTGTTCTGGGAGTCTAGTAGTGGTATGGTTAGGTAATGTTGGTGCAGTATAGAATAACTTTAGAAGTTCTCTTGCATACTACACGCACTATGGACTAGAATCAGGGACAATAGATATTTTTGTGTCTCCTTGTTACTGCTTTAATAGAGCCAAGAGGAAGATAACCATTTTTCCTAGAGAACCTGCGTGTCTTGGTGTTTGAGTCGGACATTAACACACAAAGATCGGGTGGTAGGGTATTTTACACTGTGACGCCCAGCGTTTTTTGTTTACCCTAAATAGGGTTGTTTCCGTGCTCATTTCCATGCATAAACAAGACCCAGAGTGTAAAACAAGTATCTATCCCACAAAGGGCGTAAACAGAGCTTTCCAATGACACCTGAACCATCCTTGTACGACCACTGGTTCTCTTGCAACGATCGTGCAACACGAGTGCAAAAAACCTAAAATTAGGTTATTTCTGTACATAATTCCCTGTGTAGCGAGTGAGAGAGGGAGGAGGAGGGTAGAATACAGCTCAGTACACCCACCGCGGTGGTGGGGAGCGGTCATAAGGTTACTACGCTCGTCCCACCGCTCAGCTCTCTCTCAGAGCAACATTACGTGCTGAAAATGGCACTCGACATATGTGGTGCACCGCCACATAGTCCATATTTATTCAACTCGACATATGTGGTGCGCCGTTGGTTAAGTGTTAAGAGCGTGTCTGTTGCAGGGTTGGTTTAGTGCGGTGGGCAGTGTTGGGTAAAGGTTAACAGCATTGTTGTCTTTTTGCCAGTTCTGTGGGCTAGGCTATTTGAGCATCTGTTTCCCCCGTCCCCCCTCGTAACAATATATATATATATATATATATATATATATATATATATATATATACAGTATACATGTATATATATATATATATATATATATACTCTTGGTAATATATACAAGTATATATATATATATATCAGTATAAGTTTATCATTGTTATATATACTACCAAATAAATAACACATACAGTACTCCGAGATACGTAAGGATAGGTAAATTGCACATGACTTTACACTAGACGCCATAAATAAAACATATGACGTCATTAGTCAAACAAGAGTATTTGGTCTGATTAAAGATTATCACTGAAACCTTACAACCAGAATCAGCCATATGGGAAAGCAAGTGGAGACACTGGGTATCATGAGGTTATACTTCATACATTTGACACTTATGATCTTCCTTGTTCCCATACTGATATTATGTTGGTGTTTAGTTCTTTAGCTTGAAATAATTAGTTTTCTATAGCAAATCAGACAGCCACACAGACGCAGATAATTGATATATACATCCATTAATGCAGTTTTTATGAAGTGATTGAATAAGATTCCGCAGTAACTATAATATAATTATATCATAAAATAGTATAGGTAACTTGTACTTGTTTGTTTTCCTCAGGGTAAAGAGATACCTTGGTGAGGCAGTGATGGCGGCCAACGTTCTGATACCCCTCCTCATCCCACTCGGGGAGCAACTTACTAATGGTTAGTGGCTCTTTTTATATATACTTTATGCTTCTGACAAACTACTACCTTTTAGAAATGGACTTGGCTTTAGCTAAGTTCGTGTGCAGTAAATCGTGTCTTTTCTTCATATTTTATACAGTGGTTATTTGCAAATCAGACAAAATAAAACAACAATAATTAAGCTGAATGCACATGAGAAAAAAAAAACGTGTTTTAATTCAATTTGTATTAAGTTTCATAGATGGGAAAACAAATTTCAAGCTGTGAAGGTGCTACATAACCTTTAAGTCTGATTGTACAGGAGTATGCTTTAAGATTATTATGAAATGGGTCACACTGGATTTCTAAAGCTGGTAATATGTAGGTAAGCTAATTCAATTACACCAAAGGCAAGAATACACAAACCTTTCTCCATAGTGAATAATAATGGAGTATCGGACATAGATCTAAACCTATAATGAGATTGTTTCTATATCATTGTTTGTAGTCCAGTACCTAAGGCGGAAATAGTATGCCCTTTCTTCCTTCTGTTATTATTGCTTTCCAGGAGTCCAGATTAAACCATATGGAGGAATGAAATATGGTTGCGGATTTGTTCCTAATAAACAGTATTACAATGAATTCCCCCTGGGGGTTAGGGAATAGAATATGCCCCACGTGCCTTCTGCGTGTCGTAAGAGGCGACTAAAGAGGTTGGGTCGGTGGGCTTGCGACCCCCACCCGGAAAAAATATCTAAGCAAAGAAAAACGAACGAACAGCCTCGGATGCGGACGGAACCAACGTTGACGAACCACGACCGACTAAGGACATGCCTTCGGACATTCTGAGAATGGCTACGTGGAATGTTAGTGGCATGAATGATGGAACAAAAGAGAGAGAGGTTCTGGAAGTGTTAGTGAATGCCAGGCTGGATGTATGTGGAATGACAGAGACCAAATGGAAAGGTTCAGATGTGAGAGAATGGGAATGTGGAATGGGGGTGTGTGCTGGAGTGAGTGAAGGAACAGCGAGAGAAGGTGCATGTTTGTTTGTAAGTAGCAAATGGAAGGAATGTGTAAGAGAGTATGGGTCTGTGGGTTCAAGGATTGTGTGGGTGAGAATGAAAGTAGGAATACAAACGTGGGTGATTGTATGCGTGTATGCCCCGACAGAGGATATACTTGAAAGAAAGAAAGAGGAGTTCTGGATGAATGTGGAGGCGTGCCTGGAGAAGTTTGACAAGAACGAAAGAATATTTCTGATTGGGGATATGAATGGTAAGGTGGGTGATAGGAAAGTTGAGGGAGTGGTGGGAGGGTGGGGGGTACCATCAGAGGTGAATGGGAATGGTAGTGCACTTGTGGACGTATGTGAGGAGGCTGTGGATAGCCAACACCTTCTTCCGACACAGAATGATCCACAGGTACACGTGGAAACGGATGTTGACGATGAAAGATAAGACAGTGGTGGAACGAAAGTCATTGATTGATTATGTATGTGTGGATGAACGAATGAAGAAATCTGTGATGGATGCTAGGGTGTATAGGGGTATTGGAGGGGGTCTGTCTGATCATTATGTAGTGGTAGCTAAGGTTAGGATACAAAAGAAGTGGGTGAGGAGAGCGGGAGGGAGGCGAGAGGAGGGTGGAATGGTGAGGAGGGTGGAGAGGTTGCAGGAGGAGGAAGTCAGGGAGGAGTACAGGAGAGCAGTGGAAAGACGACTAGGTGGGTTCGACCTGGAAGTTATGGAGGAAGTGGAGGAGATGAGCAAGGTGTTTAAGGATGAGATCTGTGCAGCATGTGAGGAGGTGTGTGGAGTGAGGAGAAGAGGGAGGGGAGTGAAAGGTACAGCATGGTGGACAGAAGAGGTAAGAATAGCTGTGGAAGAAAAGAAGAAAGCATATAGAGTGTGGTTGGGTAGTAGAGGGAATGAAGATTCCGAGAGACAGAAACGAGCGAGGTACGTGGAGAGTAAGAGGGTGGTGAAGAGAGTAGTGAAGGAAAGTAAGAGAAGAGTAGATGAGGAATTTGGAAGGAATCTGAGTGTAAATAAGGGTGTGAAAGATAAGAATGGGAGAATGCTAGCCGAGAAGCAAGAGAGAGTCGAAAGATGGAGGGAGTACTTCAGTGAGTTGCTAAATATAGACAATGAATTCCTTTCATGATAATGTAGTTCAAGAAGTATTGCACTTCATGCTGCAATTATTTTTATGTTTAGCGCGTGCTACAATGAAACCATGATTTTTTGATGTCCGCAAATGATGGATAAATGCACACAATTCTAGCTTTTGCCAGCTCGAACTGATGTTTTCGCAACACAGTTCGACAACCCACGTTCCTCATGTTAAGATCTGTATGTGGTATCTAAGGTTCAAATCCTCAATTTAATTTGGAGGTGTTTGGTGTTGGGAGTGAAATCAATTAATTAAATTATTATTATCATGTATATTCTACTAATGTAAGTCGTTATTTACGCCTATGCATCTTCTACTAGTAAATGCCTAATTTCAAAGAGAATAATCATCATAGGAATCAACCAAAACATTTATCATCTCTCTGGATTGTCGTAATTGATTGTGAAAATATAATTTCGGACGGACAAAAAGGATATTTTAATACATATATTTTGTAGTGAATATAATATTCTGAGTGGAAGATAATTATCACTTTGCTAAATGTTAAGCGTAGTGAAACCACTAATTTTACCATTTAACAGCAGTGTCCAGTCTTCAAGCATTATAAGTATATATATTCTGACATACGGAGCCCTGTATGTTTATTTAAGAGTTAGAATTCAGAGTTGAAGGAGTGTCAAATTACCCAGGCGGCGAAGCAGACTAGCGAGCGAACCAGCGAGTGGGAAACCAGCTCGTCCGCATACCAGCAAACAAGCCTTCACACCTGCGTGCGTCATAGGGGACCCTGCAAACTACTTCGATGACCCGACGCTATGACGATGATCGACACTAGGGGACTCCATTGGACCACGCACCTGCTACGCAACTCGAGAAGCTGTGATTGGGGCGCGCACCATCCCTCGCCTCCTGATTCGTTCCTACACCATCATTGTCTCCACCAACTCAACCTTAGATGAAATAAATCAAGATGTCCCTGTACTTAATTTTAATTCGCCTGAAATTCCCTCACTTAAGATCCACACCAGACATGTCAAAACTATTTTGCAGAATCTCTCGGTAGATAAGGCTCCTGGTCCAGATGAAATTCCTCCAATAGTACTTAAGAATTGCTCCTTGGTGCTCGCTCCTGTATTGGCAAAAAATGTCCGTCTGTTTACTCATACCTCATGCTTCCCAGTACCCTGGAAAGAAGCAAACATCCATCCAGTTCCTAAAAAAGGTGCCTCTTCAGATCCATCAAACTACAGACCAATAGCTATAACTTCCACTCTTGGTAAAGTCTTTGAAATTATATTAAATAATCACATAATTAAGCATCTTGAGAATAATAAATTAATCAGTGATAGGCAATATGGTTTTAGACGATGTCGATCAACTGCAGACATGCTTTGCCTTCTTACGCATCAAATCAACCAAGCTACAGACCAACATGGTGAAACACATACAATAGCACTGGATATATCAAAGGCATTTGATAGAGTCTGGCATCAATCCTTATTGTCGAAGATGTCACACTACGGCCTTGCATCATTAGTTCCACTCATTTCTTCTTATTTTCATAACAGAAAAATACATGTAATGGTAGATGGCCTTTATTCTCAATTTCACTCAATAAATGCTGGTGTTCCCCAGGGAACAGTTTTGGCCCCAATTCTGTTCCTCATTCATATCAATGATCTCATATCTACCACTCATAATCCAATACATTCCTACGCAGATGACTCAACACTCCACAGTTCCTTCACATTTACCAATTCTTTCACCCAACCAGATCTTATAAATTCAAAAATAAACACTGCAATTTCTCTGAACCAGGACCTTTCTAGAATTAATGGATGGGGACAAAAGAATCTAGTTTCCTTTAATGCACAGAAAACCAAGTACATTCAATTTTCTAACCGACAGAATCTCACTGACTCCCATATATTTTTTAATGATGTAAATATTCCCACTTCCCCTAGTATTGACTTTCTCGGTGTAACATTAACTACTAACTTGAGCTGGACACATTATGTTAGAAGCATTGCTAAGAATGCCTCTAAAAAACTGGGACTCCTGTACAGAGTTCGAGAATTCTTCACTGACGAGCAGTTGGCCGTGATATATAAAAGTCATGTGCGTTCTCAGATGGATTACTGTTCACCTCTGTGGGGTGGAAGTGGAATGGTTGTATTGAGGCAGTTGGACAAAATTCAAAATAAAGCTATTAGATTAATCAATAACCCTGCAATCACACAGGACCTTCCTACATTATCCATACGAAGAAACGTTGCATCCCTTGCATTATTCTACAGATATTTTCACAGCAATTGTTCCGAGGAACTTGCTTCAATTGTGCCGCCTCTCCACATCTTTCCCCGTAGAACTAGGGCGGCTGAGAGCGCCCATGAATTTACACTTTCTCCTCCACAATACAGAACTTCTGCTTATCAGAATTAATTTATCCCCAGAGCTACTACTCTTTGGAATTCACTTCCCTCGAATTGCTTTCCACAAACTTACAATCTACAAATATTTAAATCCAGTTGTTACAAACATTTTATGAATGGAGGATGCCTTTAGGCACATGGACCTTTGTGTGTTATCTGTGTTTTGCCTTCCTCCGTTCATTGTCTCTTAAAAAAATAAAAATAAAAAATATAAGACCCGAGTAGTGGGCATTCAAATCAGTCTCATTTGGAGTTGGGAAGGTGAACTTGCAGCTGGAGGAAGACGGGGTGAAGTATTATAATGGGATTGTGACTGTCAGTCAGATTATATAAGTGTGTGTTAAGTGTGTTCGGTGTAAACACTTACGTTATGTTGGTTAGTGAGATATGTGATTGGGAATTAACGTTAACGCTACTATTATGTACTTAACTATTTTAGTTGACTGACTTGTGGACTAAAGCAACTCTTCAAGTAATTGGGTTATGATAAAAGTAATACTATTGTTTTATATTAAGACTTACGAGTTCTTTAATTTTCTTTTAATTAAGCTTTTATTGCTTAACGGTGCTTAGTACGGTGATACTATTGTCTCATATTAGTAATATCGCCTTAGACTAACATGGCTGTTTTAATGTTACTTCTAGTGATTTCCTAAGCTGAAGAAAATTCTTTTAGCTTCAAAATATTATTTTTGCTTTTCATATTATTTGAGTGAGACCTGAATCGAATCTATGAAGCGATCCTGTAACTTAATTTACTCATAATCAAACCTCAATGTTACGTGGTTAAGAAATACATTTATCTAATTATTAAATATATATCTAACTTTTTATGTGACTTTGATATTAATCCTGACGATAATAATAATATAATACTATTAACGTAAGACAAGAACCAAGAATAATAACTACATTAAATATAAATAAAAGGACATGATATAGGAAAACTATATATTCATTTCAAAAAGGGTAAGAGACAGAAACATTCTTACCTTAATATTTATCTTTCAAGACTTGATATATAATTAATAGTCCTTCTTTAGATATAACTTATTCGGTTCATAACCATAGCCTACTAAGCTTCGGTTAAATAATAATTCTTTATAAATACTACATGACTTTAATTAGTTTCAGTATTTTTTCATAATTAAAGAGTATCAGTCAATAAAGGATACCAAGTCCTAAGATCCAAAAGGAGAGGAAGCAACAACAGGAAATAATTGTATTAGATTTTACTTTTGTTTTGCCTTCAGCTGACTGATACCTTAATATATATCTCTGTGCTATCTAGATTCATCAAGTTAACCACTTGAGGATCAAGATACGTAACAATATATTTAAATTTCTCTCTTTAAAGCCAAGTTATGATGCATCTCGGATGTATGTTCTATCTGGAATATTCTCGCACAACTTTGGTGTCCATATTATGAAGAGGAAACAAACACAATTGAAGAAAATACAGAGAAGAGAGTGACAAAAATTATTTCAATCATGCTTACACTGATTTATACATAGTAAGAAATAAGTCATTGTAACAGCGACTAAATGAGTTCAATCGGTTAGTCTAGCAAATCGCAGAGTAAGAGAGGACCAGGTCAAATATTTAAAATAATTAAAGGTGTCAGCAAATAACTCACAATCGATCACTCAATATACACTGGATTTAATAGAGATGGTTGGGAAACCATTAGAAAGCATGTTGAGCGGTACAGAATGGATAACAAACACCATCTGAGGAGGAGTACTTTATTGACAACGTCTCGCAGATAGCTTCTTCAGGTCCTGAAGAAGCTATCTGCTAAAATTTGTCAATAAAGTGCTCCTCCTCAGATGGTGTTTCTATCCAATAGAAAGCATGTTCAACCACATGAGACAAATATTATATTTTTCAACCGAATTATAAATTTATGGAATGCATTACCTTGTAATATTATTAAGTGTTTCACTCCCGTATTTTATAACCACATATACTGTAAGTGCTTCCCTAACCCTATATCGAACGAAGCTAATGATATATAGTGCTAATATGTGATGAAGGGCTAAATATCATTAGGTTTAAGCAATGTCACAATGTGTTTCTCCATATTTAGTTCATGAAGGTTTAGGGCAGCACTTATGAGCATTTATAATAAGGGGGTTACTGTCCAAACTTTAAACAATCGTCTAGGCACATATCTCGTCCTTAACCCCCGATTAATTAAAATTTACAAGTTAATAGCCTTTCGTCATATATTGCGTCCCTTTCTGTTCACATATAAAAAGGCTACTACAAGCAACCTCGTAAGGAGGAACATTTATATTGTTATTGTTTTATTTATGTTCCAACTATTTAGTACAGTTACTTATAAAAAATCGTGGACTCCTTATGTTATTCTGTATACAATTATAATGATCTGGATTGATATTTGGATGGAACTAGCTTTTCAATAAATAGTATATATGGTTTTGTAGTTGATAAGTAGAACATTGTGTTCATAAATTAGATTCCAGATATACTTCCATAATTAGAAAGAGGTGAGGTCCAAGAATGTTTATGAGTGACTGTACCTCCAAATTTAAGATGAAAGCCTGTATATTCAATCGTCAAACACGATGACGTCCGAAGGCCTTATTCCAGATTATGAATGAGACAGTGAGACAAATGAGGCTGATTCGGCACGACTCGACTCGATGCATTATTGATACCTGGAAGCCGCATCGCCACTGTTTTGCATTCTCATCTCAATCTGGACGATTTTTGCTCTCGTTTCTTGTCTATTTGCATGATATTGATATTGGACTGAATAACACCATCTCAAAATTCGCTGATGTCACAAAGATAGGAAAATCAGTATTAACCGAAGAAGACAGAAACAAACTACAATCACATTTAAATACAATCGTTGAATGGACAGAAAAGTGGCAGATGCCATTCAATGTTTATAAATGTTAAGACTTAGAAATCGGTAGTAAAACAAAAAATATGAATACACGATGAAAGACCAACCAATAAAAACTACTGCACTAGTAACAGAAAAAGACACAACCCCAACTTCACACCAGAAATTCAAAACCTCATCAAACAACGCAACATACTGAAACACTCCCCAGCACCCCACACACAAGACATCACACAACAAATCCAAGCACTCAACACCCAGACTAACAACAAAATACAAGAACAACAAACACTAAATTGGAATAACTTCCTACAAACACTTGATCACAAAACAAACCCCAAAAAACTCTACAAAACACTAAACAGCATCACACTTTCCAATAGCAACACAACACAATCACATGCTGCAATCACAACAATAGACTCTACTCCTTCATGTAAACACCAAGCAAACACTCTCATCAATCACTTCTCACATGTCAGCCACCTAAAACCTCACAAAGACGACCGACGTGTCATCCGACGTAAGAGACAATTCCCCACAGACCCTGACTATACACCCTTCACCAATCACCAGACAAAGCATATCATCAACAATCTCAAGCACTCACCCGCTTGTGGCCTAGACAACATAAGCAACATACACCTCAGACACCTGGGACCACAAGGCATACAAGTACTCACTAACATATCAAACTACAGTTATTCACACAACACAATACCAGATATTTGGAAGCATGGTATCATCACCACATTCCCCAAACCCAACAAAGACCCACGCTATCCTCCTCGCACCGCCCCATCACACTCCTTTGCACCCCCTCCAAAGTCATGGAACGCCTAGTATTACAACTAATTACACCCGACCTACCCCTAGCTCCAACACAACATGGCTTTAGGCCACTGCACTCCACAAACACTCTTCTCACAGACCTTACACAAAGAGCTTTTGACGGCATCAACTCAGCTAGACCACCACACAGATCATTATTAGCCACACTCGACATTAGTAAAGCCTTCGATGCCATCCCCCGCCACAACCTAACAAACAAAATCTACAACACAAACATGCACAACAACACAAAAAGGTGGCTGGCCAACTCCCTAGCAGGCAGATGTGCACACGTATCTTTTGCCGGTCAGTCGTCTAGAATCAGTAACTTTCCAAACGGAGTCCCACAAGGATCCGTCCTATCGCCCGTACTCTTCAATCTGTACATGCACGATATAACTACACCCAATACGCCCCAAATAAACTTAGCCTCCTATGCAGATGACATAACACTCACATGCACACACCATGACCCAAAAAGAGCAACAGATCTCCTTCAACCCTATCTCAACACACTACATGGCTGGTGCACTACAAACAGACTTAATCTAGCCCCAGCCAAATCCACCGCAACCCTGCTCACAAGCTGGACAGGAGAACACGAATACATCCCTCAACTCACCATAAACAACACACCCCTAACACATACACACACACCCAAAATCCTAGGAGTAACATATGATACTCATATGACATTCAAACAGCACACCACAAATATTAAAAAGAAACTGACACCCAGACTTAATGCCCTCAGGTCACTTGCTCACACAAAATTTGGACACAACAAAGAAACTACCACCACAGTATATAAACAATACATAAGATCAGTGATGGAATACGCAAGCCCAGCCTAGGATTCTAACCTAGCTGAAACACACCATAAGACCTTACAGACTATTCAAAACAAAGCCCTGAAGATCATTACAGGCTGCACAGCTACTGCACCCACAGATCACCTACATCACGAAACCAAAATCCTCAAAGTCAAAGACCACCTGGACATGAGAGGCACTCAATTCCTGGCAGCAGCCTCTACGAACCAGGACCACCCACTAAACTACATGGCAACACACCCACAGACACCAAGAAATATCAAAACAACACCCAGCACACGGTATCACACACAATTACTGTCCTCTCTCCCTCCCTGCCCACCCCGAACCAACTTCCAGAAGCACATCCATACTCATATCTCTCGCCGATCCATCCACTCACTCACAGACAACACGCAGCTGCAAGCACGACCTCCCGAAATCCATCCTTCCGAATCCTCCCTTCCTTGCGAGGACAGAGTCCACCTGGCCAGGCTGAGATGTGGAAACCATCCAGCTCTCCTGAGCTATCAGAAGAGACTGGATGACTCCGTTGTCGATGCCTGCCCGGGATATAACGCAGCACCCCATACCATTAAACATATCATAGAAGACTGCATTTCACACAACCACTTACGCCAACAACACAATCTACACTCAATGAGAGCTCTGTGGGAAAGCCCGATCGTGGCCATGGCCTTCCTCAGGGACTCGGGGCTGTTCGGCCAGGCAGCTTAGGGAACAACAACAACAACAACAACTGCACTAGTTCAAGACTTGGGGGTACTATTATCTGAAAACGTACAAACCTCAGAGCAATGTGCAGCAGCTGCAAACAACGCCAATAGAGCATGGGGGATTACTAAAAGGAATTATACTTATACAAATGAGAACATTATAGAATCGTTATACAGAAGATAGTGAGGCCCCATCTTGAATATGGTGTACAATTTTGGTCTCCTTACCTAAACAAAGAGACTCGAGTCAGTGCAACGTAGAGCCACAAAGTTAATACCATCACTAAGACACAAATCATGTCATGAAAGATAAAATAAAGTAATTTGTTCTCACTTAGGAAAATACGATTGAGAGGTCAGTTAATCGAGTGTGTCAAGATATTAAGGGGCTTTGATTACATTGATGCCGAGTCACTGTTCACAATCAATAATAGTTCATCAACTCAAGGAAACGGAATGAAAATTAAACACCAGGAAGGCCAAATTCGATGTTAAAAAGCATGTTTTCACCTACAGTGTCAGTATAGTCAACGAGTGGAACATATTGCCGGGGAAAGTGGTGCAATGTAATACAATCGAATCATTCAAAAGGAATCTAAACATATATTTTGAGGAGGTTGGTAAGTCTTAAAAAAAGAAAGACAAATAAAGTCAAGTATCAGTAGTAATTATTGTTTTTCGAAATTCTATCTTTACTATAATTGCTCGGTAGAATGTTTATCATTCTACAGGGAGCCTTTTTTCCCAGCAGTATTTTATGCCGACCCTTGGTCGGAATCAGATCGGATGGAGTGGTGGATGGGGAGAGAGCCTTCTGCTTTGCTATCCTTACCTTCCACTTAGTAGCAAATTTGTAAGAATTAAATCCGGACTGCCTAGTAGGGACCGCAAGGTCTGTGCAGTCTATGTAACTATGTATGTAACTCTCTCTCTCTCTCTCTTAGTATGTACTGCCCCCATATTATCCCTGCTTAATTGGTACTCTTGAAAGGGATATGCAGCCAGGATGCGGCGTCCCCACTGTGTTGTTGCTGCCTCTCCCATTCTATTTGGGTGTGACTATGTAGCTGTGGATAACCTTCACAAATACGGTGTCCGTGGTTACACGGAGCACCCTGGGTTAGGTAAATCCTCACGTAGGAAAGTATGTGAGCTGCTGTAGGCGGGAGCTCTGCTGAGGCCACAGGCTTATCTGATGGCGGCACGAGTACCCCTACCCCTTTGTTCTTGTGACCAATTTGTCAGTGGTGATAATTATTTTATTGAAATGTAAGGTTTTAAGTGTATAAGCACCTCCAGGTGCTTCTTATCCCCTTGAGGACGGTGACACGTCTTGGTGGTTTATTTTGGCTATCATCGGACGATAGTGAATGTAGACTATTATACTTTTATGTGAATATGTATTGTAATACTGTAAATAAACTGTATTATCTATGTAAATTATTTACGAAATAAAGATGATTGATTGATTGATTGATTATCCTACTTTAAATACGGGAATATTTACACTATGCTATTGAATTGGAAATAGTAAGGATGTTGTTAATGTGTGCCGGTTGGCTTTGTGCTAAGCAATTACATAAGTACCGCACAAATACCATACCAGTAATATCTCGCCCTTTGACACATCAGAATTTCGTCTCGGGACTCAAAGAACACCAGCTCAATAGCAATTTCATTCTACCACAACTACATGTTGTACTCCTTAGTAATTTGTATATTATATATTTTATGTTGGATACAGTCTCATGTAATTGCTCAATTATTTTGGGTCACGACTCTGGTACATTATTATATATATATGAAAAATTATATCATGAACTTTGAATAAGAGAAAACACTGACTCTGGCACGAGTTTGAATGGGAGTATTTCAAAAATAAATATTTCTTTAGCGTGTCAAGTATTTTTTCAAGGAAACTTGTCTAAATAATAATGTTAATATTTTAAAATATAATTATACGATATCATAATCGATAATTTGTTTATACATTCAAACCATGCTTTTAAGTAGACCACACGCACGAATACAAGTTTCGAACCAATAAGAACATAAGAACATAAGAAAATGGGAGTCTGCAGAAAGCCGATTGGCCTAAGCAAGGCAGATCCCTGACCCACACAACCCCAATTACAAAGCCCAATTATAGGCTCAACACTCTAATACCCTGAGGATCATCTTACCAAACCGGTTAGAGATTAACGCAGGATTACGGGGGTCTGCAGAGCGCTGATTGGCCCAACCCGGCTGATCCCCCTTCACACCCAACCCTTCTCGTCCATATGCTTATCCAATTTTTTCTTAAAGCTCCCTATCGTTCTTGATCCCACTATATCACTTGGTAGCCTATTCCACCCATCTATAACTCTGTTACCAAACCAATATTTGCCTATATCTTTTCTGAAACGAAATTTATCTAATTTGAAACCATTGGTACGAGTTCTTTCGCTATCACTGAGCTTTAGTACATTTGTCATGTCCCCTTTGTTAATCCCACTAACCCACTTGAACACCTCTATCATATCCCCTCTAACTCTGCGTCTCTCTAACGAATGTAAACCTAATTTCTTCAACCTTTCTTCATACGGAAAATTTCTAATATCATGGATCATTTTTGTCATTCTACGCTGAATTCTCTCCAATGAATCTATGTCCATTCTGTAATAAGGACACCAAAATTGGACAGCATAATCCATATGGGGTCTCACTAATGACAAGTAAAGTTTTAAGATAACATCAGCAGTTCTGTTACTCACACTCCTAGAGATGAACCCGAGAATCCTGTTTGCCTTATTACGAACGCTTATACACTGTTTTCTAGGCTTCAAATCATTGCTAACAAACACACCTAGATCTTTCTCGCAGTCTGAATTTTCTAATTCTAAATTAGCTAGTTTATATTTAACATTTGTTTGCATCTTCCCTATCTTTAATACCTTGCATTTGTCAATGTTAAACTTCATCTGCCAATTTACTGACCATTCATGTAAGGTATCTAGATCCCTTTGGAGGCACTCTATATCGCTATCTGAATCAATTGATCTCCCCATTTTAGTATCGTCTGCGAATTTTACTTATCCTACTAGTTATACCTAAATCTAGGTCATTTATGTATATAAGAAACAACAGGGGACCTAATACCGATCCCTGGGGGACACCACTTTTGACTGCTCGAAAACTCTGACTTGGTACCATTTATGCTGACTCTCTGTTTCCTACCAATTAGCCATGACCTAATCCATTCCAACAACGACCCTCCTATTCCATGTGCCTCAACCTTTCTCATCAATCTCTCATGAGGGACTCTGTCGAAAGCTTTACTGAAATCTAAATATATAATATCATATGACTTGTCACTATCTACTGCTTCATATACCTCTGAGAAAAAGCTAAGCAAATTAGTAAGGCAAGAACGTCCCTGAGTGAATCCATGCTGAGAAGAATTTATTAAGTTAAATTTTACTAAGTGGCTTCTAATTTTCCTAGCAATAATAGACTCTAGCAACTTTCCTATGATTGATGTGAGACTAATGGGACGGTAATTGGATGCTATCGATTTATCACCTTTTTTGAAGATCGGAACTACATTTGCAAGCTTCCAAGCTTCTGGAACTAAACCTGTTTCTAATGACTTGTTTAAATAAATGCTAATGGACTACTTAACTCATCTCTGCATTCTTTTAATACTCTAGCATATACCTCGTCAGGACCAGGCGATTTTTGAGGTTTCAGTCTATCAATTTCCTTAAGCACATCATTTCTACTTATACTAACTGTACTTAACATATTTTCTATACTATCACTATATACCATATTGACTTCTGGAATCTGTGCCAAATTATCATTAGTGAAAACGGAAAGAAACTGACTATTTAATGTACTGCACATTTCTAAATCATTTTCTGTTATTTTTTTTTTTTTTTTTTTTTTTTTTTTTAAGAGACAATGAACGGAGGAAGGAAAAACACAGATAAAACAAAAAGGTCCATGTGCCTAAAGGCATCCTCCATTCATAAAATGTTTGTAACAACTGGATTTAAACATTTGTTGATTGTAAGTTTGTGGAAAGCAATTCGAGGGAAGTGAATTCCAAAGAGTAGTAGCTCTGGGGATAAATGAATTCTGATAAGCAGAAGTTCTGCATTGTGGAGGAGAAAGTGTAAATTCATGGGCGCTCTCAGCTGCCCTAGTTCTACGGGGAAAGATGTGGAGAGGCGGCACAATTGAAGCAAGTTCCTCGGAACAATTGCTGTGAAAATATCTGTAGAATAATGCAAGGGATGCAACGTTTCTTCGTATGGCTAATGTAGGAAGGTCCTGTGTGATTGCAGGGTTATTGATTAATCTAATAGCTTTATTTGAATTTTGTCCAACTGCCTCAATGCAACCACTCCACTTCCACCCCACAGAGGTGAACAGTAATCCATCTGAGAGCGCACATGACTTTTATATATTACGGCCAACTGCTCGTCAGTGAAGAATTCTCGAACTCTGTACAGGAGTCCCAGTTTTTTAGAGGCATTCTTAGCAATGCTTCTAACATAATGTGTCCAGCTCAAGTTAGTAGTTAATGTTACACCGAGAATGTCAATACTAGGGGAAGTGGGAATATTTACATCATTAAAAAATATATGGGAGTCAGTGAGATTCTGTCGGTTAGAAAATTGAATGTACTTGGTTTTCTGTGCATTAAAGGAAACTAGATTCTCTTGTCCCCATTCATTAATTCTAGAAAGGTCCTGGTTCAGAGAAATTGCAGTGTTTATTTTTGAATTTATAAGATCGGGTTGGGTGAAAGAATTGGTAAATGTGAAGGAACTGTGGAGTGTTGAGTCATCTGCGTAGGAATTGTATTGGATTATGAGTGGTAGATATGAGATCATTGATATGAATGAGGAACAGAGTTGGGGCCAAAACTGATCCCTGGGGAACACCAGCATTTATTGAGTGAAATTGAGAATAAAGGCCATCTACCATTACACGTATTTTTCTGTTATGAAGATAAGAAGAAATTAGTGGAACTAATGATGCAAGGCCGTAGTGTGACATCTTCGACAATAAGGATTGATGCCAGACTCTATCAAATGCCTTAGATATATCCAGTGCTATTGTATGTTTCACCATGTTGGTCTGTAGCTTGGTTGATTTGATGCGTAAGAAGGCAAAGAATGTCTGCAGTTGATCGACATCGTCTAAAACCATATTGCCTATCACTGATTAATTTATTATTCTCCAGATACTTAATTATGTGATTATTTAATATAATTTCAAAAACTTTGCCAAGAGTGGAAGTTATAGCTATTGGTCTGTAGTTTGATGGATCTGAAGAGGCACCTTTTTTAGGAACTGGATGGATGTTTGCTTCTTTCCAGGTACTGGAAGCATGAGGTATGAGTACACAGACGGAAAAATTTTGCCAATACAGGAGCGAGCACCAAGGAGCAATTCTTAAGTACTATTGGAGGAATTTCATCTGGACCAGGAGCCTTATCTACTGAGAGATTCTGCAAAATAGTTTTGACATGTCTGGTGTGGATCTTAAGTGAGGGAATTTCAGGTGAATTAAAATTAAGTACAGGGACATCTTGATTTATTTTCATCTAAGGTTGAGTTGGTGGAGAAAATATCTGCAAGAAGGTTAGCTTTACCTCGTGGGTCACTTACAAGATTGCCAGTCGGAGATTTTAATGGTGGAATGGATGAAGCAGTAGTGAAGTTGGATTTGAATGAGTTAAGAGTAGACCAAAATATTTTGTTATCATTTGGATTATTTAGAAGTTTATTTGCCTGCTTATGGAGAAAGTTTGATTTAGTTAGGTTTAATACAGTTTTGGCATGATTTCTGATGTTTCTAAAGTAATTAAAGGCTTCATGTGTTTTTGATCTTGTGTATGCATTGTAGGCTATTGCTTTTTGTTCAGTTACTCTAGCACAATTATGGTCAAACCATTTAGGTGAATTAGATCTTTTACTGTACTTTGATGAGGAATAAAAGTTTCCATTCCAATTTTTACAAAATCTTGTATGTGGCTCAAGGTAGAGTGTGCATCATTAGAAAAGAAAGAGGTCCAGGGAATATCAATAAAGAAACCTTGAAGACCCTCCCAGTCTGCCCTATCGTAATGCCATTTAGTCACCAAAACAGGTTCAGAGTGGGAAGGTGTGGTAGGTGATAGACAGGTGGCCTGTATCAGACAGTGATCAGAAGATCCAAGTGGGGACCTCACTGTAACATCATAATTTTCTGAATTGGTTGTTAAAAATAAGTCCAGTAGGTGGGAATTATGATTAGGATTATCTGGTACACGGGTGGGTTGGTTGACTAGTTGAATGAGATTAAATGAGTCTGCAAATAGCTCACATTCAAGACCAGCATCATCAGTCCTGGCTGAATGAGTGAGCCATTCAACATTATGGACATTAAAATCACCCAACACAGTGATTTCAGAAGAAGCATTTAAGTTGAGGACACTGAGTTGTGAGGACAGAGAATCAAAAAGACTTTGCTCTGGAGGAGTATTTGGGGAACGGTAGATGCAACATATGTATTTAAATTTACCAGCAGAAATTAATTTGTATATAGAATAATCAAAATATTGAAGTTTTTAGGGGGCCTATTACATCTCTAACTTTAGATTTATATAGTTGGTAAAAAGCTTTAGGGTTATTTTTTGAGTCGCTGGCTATCCTTATTTCATAATTTCTTTTTGCTTTCCTGATTTCCTTTTTGACCTGTCTTGATAGAGTCTGATAGTATATATGTAAATGATTTTCACCTTTCTTTATTTTTCGATATATTCCTTTCTTTTTTCCTATAAGATCTATTAGCTTATTAGTCATCCATTTTGGTTGGTTCTGCGTCGATCTAAATCTTCTTTTAGGGATATATTTATTTTGAGCATTGTGGAGTGAAGCAATAAACTGGTTATATGTAGGTGGCAAGTTTAACTCTGGCATATCCTGGCTTAATCGCTTAACAATAGGGTCCACCCTTAAGTCTCTTCTTAGCCCACCATAATCGGCTTTTCTGAAGTCTGGGATAAGTGTCGTATTCTCTTTAGCATTCCCTGTCCATTGTATATTAAAATAAATAGATTTATGATCGCTATTTCCTAGGTGGTCACCAATCTCTACATTATTTATCATATGTTCATTGTTACTGAAAACTAAATCAAGAATATTAATACCTCTAGTCGGCGTATCTATGAATTGAAATAAAAAACTATCTTGTACTACCTCTATAAACTCTACTGAATCGGAGTCGCCTATTTGGTGCTGCCAATCAATGTTCGGAAAATTAAAATCCCCCATAATGCACACATTGCTAAACCTTGATGCTATTTTAATTTCCTCCCATAACGATTTTCCGCCATTTCTACTCATATTAGGCGGTCTATTTATAACTCCAATAACTATGGTCTCACTACCTTCGTTAACCTCTACCCAAACACTTTCATTATCATTATTTAGTCTAATACCTGATTTAATACAGCTTTTTAATGTACTCCTGACAAACACTGCTATACCCCCGCCCCTCCTACTTGTTCGGTCATATTTAAACAAACTATATCCTGGAATATCAAATTCTGCTAAAAAATGCCTAGATTCTGTATTAATCCACGTTTCAGTTAGCGCTATTATGTCTATATTTTCTGTGCTAACGAGTGCTCTAAGTTCGTTCATTTTGTTACATAAACTCCTACAATTTGTATAATATACCCTCAACCTAGTACTTTTATTTGCAACTAATT